>CM075771.1:68478825-69678825 GCA_037974665.1 Ehretia macrophylla | reverse complement strand
CCTTCATATGTGACTTCTAATTGATCCCAAATTTCTTTTGCTCTCTTGCATCTGGAAATCTTGTCGAATTCATTTGAGTCTAAAGCAAGATATAACATGTTCATAGCTTTATAGTTTCTTTCAACAACCTTAAAGTCATTATCATCATAGTCTTCTTCCAGTTTAGGAATGGTACTGGTTTGTTCTCCTTCCGTCTTAGTTATCATAGAAGTGATTGGTTTATTTTTTATTACTTTCCAAACTCTAATGTCATTAACAAGAATGTAAATTCTTATTCTAGTTTTTCAAAAAGAGTAGTTGGTTCCACTAAATAATGGTGGTCGGGTGGAAGATTGGCCCTCAACTATGGTAGACATTGATGCATTTGTCATTTCGATTTTCTACTAGTTGTTAGACTATATGTAGAGTCCTACCTCTGATATCACTTGTAGAGGCAAATATACTTAAGAGAGGGGTGAATTAAGTATTTACCTAATGACTACCAATTAAAAAATCAGAATGAAACAAATGAAATTCAAATAAACAATTTATCAAACATGTAGAAGGCACACAAAATGAAACCAATGAAGTAAAAGGGATAGAAAATGAACACAACGATTTATGGTGGTTTGCTAATCTACATCGACCACCTAAGGTCACCTCCCTTAGGATTTCCACTAGCTTCAATAGTAGTGCTCCTTCACAAGTTGGTGAAATACAAACCAACAATACAAGATCTCTGGACTCCACAAGAGTAGTGTAAGCTTCTTCACTTCTTTGAGTCCACAAAGATTTTAAACACTCCTTATACAATGATTTACTCAAAGCTATAGTAGTATTTATCTCACAATTAGAATGTAATAAATGATGAGTACAATAAACTCTCTTCAAGAGTGGATTTATACAATTTAATGCTCTTGAATGTTCAATTCATTTGCAAGTTAAAGCTCAATGATTTGTAAGCAATGTGTTTTTGATGATATGAAAATTTTAGAACAATTGCTTGTAATTGGAATAAGTGTTTTGAGAATTGGGGGTGTTTGAATATACATAGAAAACATTTCCAACGGTCACAAATGGCTATATTTTTTCAAACACACGATCCAGTCAGTCGAGGGGAGTCGGTCGAGGGACTCGACTGACTTGACTCGATCGACTTGCCTTTGTGTTCTATGGATGAGTCGGTTGAGTATGACCTGGTTGATTCCTTGACTGACTGCTTCGACCGACTCAATGGATTTGCTATAGGCAAGTGGAGAGACAAGTTAAAAAACTTTTTTGCAAAGTATAAAATAGTTAAGATAAAAACGCAACATGTCAAACGCCTAAGACACATTTTAGAACAATGTTTTTAAAATCAAAACTTTGTCAATAAAATCTTTTAGGATGATTTTCAAAAACAAGTTTTAAAGAGGGTTTGTTTAAACTTTACCGAGCATATCAAAGTCATTCAACATTTTATTTGTCGGTACCCCTTATGTCACTACGTCTCCTTCCTTATAACTCCACCTTCATTCTTCGAATCTTCAAGTCTTGATTCTTGAAATATGATCTTCACTTCTATAGCTTTTAAAGACTTCATTTCTTCTATTGGAAAGATTTTCATGGATGTAGCTTTTCAAGGCTTTTAAAAAAAAACCTTACCAATTCTAGCACTTCAACCTTGATTGCATTGATAAGCTCGTACTAGTCATTTCTTTATGCATAATTATTTCCCAATCTAAGACTAATCTCAAACATATAAAACTTATATAATCATGATTAGTCATTAGATCATCATTAGATTAAGATTTAGTTATCATCAAAATATGAGATTAACACCCTCAAGCTAACAACACTTCAAAGCATTCTAATTTGTTTTAGTTTAAAGTGCCCAATCTGTAGCTAACGGTCACGGATTACCTACAGAAATCTAATACTATCTATGTTTAACTTCTTAATAAATAGGAAAAATGTATAAAAATGTGTTAATATCATCATATTTTTCTTGTTTATGAGGTTCAAATCAAATGTGAGAGTTTTCAAACTACTACATTCAATGTTAATTAACACTAGCGTAATGTTTAATGAAAACACATTAAGTTTTGATTTAAACGGTTATTCAATTCTTATAAGATTTTTCTTTAAAAATTCCGCATGGTAACGAAATACGGACCAAGTCTTTTATATTTATGAACTTCACAAGTCACGTGACATTTTCCTTCATTGTACGTCAATCGCACTTCCACAATTAATGTTAAAAGCGATCTAATTTGTTTTAGTTTAAATTTCCGTAGCCAATCCGTGCCCGTTGGCTACGGATTGACTACGGACACGTTTAAGTCAATAGCCAACGGGCACGGATTGGCTATGGAAATCTAATACTATCTATGTTTAACTTGTTAATAAATAGGAAAAACGTATAAAAACGTGTTAATATCATCATATTTTGCTTATTTATGAGGTTCAAACCAAACATGAGAGTTTTCAAACTACTAGAATCAACATTAATTAACACTAGCTCAATGTTTAATGAAAACACGTTAAGTTTGATTTAAACAGTTATTCAATTCCTATGAGGTTTTTCTTTAAAAATTTGCATGGTAACGAAATACGGACGAAGTCTTTTATATTTGTAAACTTCACAAGTCATGTGACATTTTCTTCTGTTGTAAGTCAGATTATACTTCCATAACTAACGTTAAAAGCGATCTAATTTGTTTTAGTTTAAAGTTCCGTAGCCAATCCATGGTCGTTTGCTACAGATTGGCTACAGACACGTTTAAGTCTGTAGCCAATGACCATGGATTAGTTACAGAAATCTAATACTATCTATATTTAACTTGTTAATAAATAGAAAAAACGTATAAAAACATGTTAATATCTTTATATTTTGCTTGTTTATGAGGTTCAAACCAAACGTGAGAGTTTTCAAACTACTACATTCAACGTTAATTAACACTAGCACAATGTTTAATGAAAACACGTTAAGTTTGATTTAAACGATTATTCAATTCCTATGAGATTTTTCTTTAAAAATTTTGCATGGTTATGAAATACAAACCAAGTCTTTTATGTTTGTAAACTTCACAAGTCACGTGATATTTTCCTCCGTTGTAGGTCAAATCGCACTTCCACAATTAACATTAAAAGCGATCTAATTTGTTTTAGTTTAAAGTTTTGTAGCCAATCCGTGATTGTTAGCTACGGATTGGCTACAGACACGTTTAAGTCTATAGCCAATCCATAGCCAATGGCCGCAGATTGGCTACGAAAATTTAATACTATTTATGTTTAACTTGTTAATAAAAATGTGTTAATATCCTTATATTTTACTTGTTTATGAGGTTCAAACCAAACGTGAGAGTTTTCAAACTACTAGTTTCAACGTTAATTAATACTAGCACAATGTTTAATGAAAACACGTTAAGTTTGATTTAAACGGTTATGCAATTCATATGAGATTTTTTTTTTAAATAAGCATGGTAACGAAATACGGATCAAGTCTTTTATATTTGTAAACTTCACAAGTCAAGTGACGTTTTCCTCCGTTGTAGGTCAAATCGCACTTCCACAATTAACGTTAAAAGCGATCTAATTTATTTTAGTTTAAAGTTTCATAGCCAATCTGTGGTCGTTGACTATGGATTGGCTACGGACACGTTTAAGTCCATGGCCAATCTATAGCTAATTGGCAACGGCACGACTACAAAATTTGTTATTTTATTTTTTTTGATTTAATTAAAAACATCCGTCATTATTCCGTAGCCAAATTGCCACGGCGTGGCTATGAAAATTTATATTTTAGTTTTTATTTGAATAACACCGTTGCTATGTGGCCACCGAATGGCTACAGAAGAATATTTTTCATTTATTTTTTTAATTAAAATTATTTTCCATCGCCAAATTTTGTCGCTACTACACCGTTTCTAATTTGGCCACGGAAAGGCTACGGATATTATTTTTCCATCACCAAATGGCTACGAAAAAAATTCCGTCACCCAAATCCATCACCCGATAGCTGTTTTCTTGTAGTGATATATAGTTAAAATTTTTACTATCACTTTCTTTTAATAATTGTCAATGAGATTAGTTTTTTTATAATGGTTTTAGAATTATATTTAGTAGAGAATTTGTAATGAATTATGTAACAGTTGAAAAACTATTGCGTAAAATCCTTTTACAACAGTTTTTAGTCTTTTTGTAACACTTTTAAATATTGTAATAGATAAAAATATATATATATATATATATATATGGTAGTGATGCCATGATAAGAAGTAAGATCAGTTTTATCCTAAAATTAATCAATAGTATCAGAAGGTAATCGTGCAGTCACTTTATAACAACTACAAGCTAGAGTTTTTTTACTAAAAATGAAAAACGTTTTTTGTAAATCTCTTAACATTATCTACAAACTATGTCTCCATCAAAGCTCTTCTTCCAGAACTGTTACCGGCATCGCGTGGCTAGGAATTTTATTAGTCTTTTTGACAAGGAGAGTAATCGTTTCGGACTTTAGGTTCTCAGTGGGACAGCTTGCAAATGCCAGCTAATGGTATACTTAAATAATTAATCTCAAACTCAAGCCATAAATCGACACAATTGTACGGCATTTCCTCACCGTCATCAAAACCATGGGTGAAACTTCCAAGCCACCATGTCGGGGCCCAAGACCAACAATGACAAATATTGCGGGCAATACAAGCAATCGAAAAAGAAAAAAATAGCCCAAAAACAATGAAAAGACCCAAATTACACGCGGAATAAATTAATAATTATGCTTTACGCGCGTTTTATACACTCCAAGATCATGTTCCTTCAAGTTGATTGCCTCAAAATTTGTGTGAAACTTCCTCTATATTCCCTCAAGGAAAATTTTGAACTGGCCATCTAAAGTTTTTGCTGATTTGGCTTACCATCTAAATTTCTAACATTCGTTCCAATTACTCTCCTTTTTATATTAATTTTGTTTTTATGAAAAATGTTAAAAATCGTAAAATTTTGGCTCAATAAAGAGTCAAGTAGTATTTATAATAAGAAGATCTAAGTTAAATTCGATATCTTTAATTATAAAAAATCATTACTTAACGCTCCATCCAATCGATGATGGATTGCCTATTGTTAAATTTCAAGTATAGGATATAATTTAAATTTACAATTATGATTATTATAAGTCACTATTTGATCATTCCAACGTTTATAATGACATCTTTACGACACAGTTCAACTTCTTCCCAGCGCATATTATCCACGTGGAAGTAACAATCTGTTAAGAAGTAAGAAAACAGGCGGGTTGAGAAAGCTAAACATGGGCCAGAAATTGGTTGATCATACGCCCGGACCTTTAACTAATTTTGATGAAAATGGGGTTAGGTAAGTGTACAATTTTTCAAGAAATGATAAAAGCAAAAATATGAATCATTCTAGCACATTGAAAAGCAGAATATACTACCTTCTTTTTTATTGTTTCTGGGTGATCATTGAAAAAACATGTTAATGTGGAATGTTGCTAAGATGCCTCGACTCTTAATTTGCCCCTGAACCAAAGAGGGGGTGGCGTGGTGGGGGTGAAACTCTTTAATTTGCCCCCAAAGAACTACTGTGGACATTATTGTTGGTGTCCAGTAGTTCTCTTTTCAATACGTCTTTTTCTTATTCATTCAAAGCATGACTAATCAACACATCTGCCCGAATATGCATTATTCAAATTTCTTCTCTTAACTCGCATTTTACGTTGGTGAATGATTCATGTAAATGGGACCATCATTACTTCTAAAGGTTTGGGTGAAGTGATCCGAGTGGCATATTACTGCCAAAAATGCCAAAGTTAAATTTATGTTATCTCGTCACAAATAATATTTGTTCTTTGTCTGATTTAGAATACGTGTTACGACAAGCCACTACATTACAAGATTTATATTCTTGAGGTAGATTCTGACCTCGGGTCTCGGAGAAGGAAGGCCTCGGGTTGAAGTCATCCGCGAGCTTCTTTCAATATCCGCGAGCTTCTTTCAATATCCCAGTCTGGGGGCATTTTGGTAATTATGCTTGGGGCCATTTACCAGATTGGAGAGGTATTGTAACGCCCCAATCCCTCACGAGACCAAAGGCTCTAATAACCATGCTATTCTCAACCCAATACCAAACCCGGTCACAAAATTTTAGGGAAAAACGGACAGAGTTTCTCCTGTACTGTGGACATTCTGAAAACCTATAAACAATCAAATAAAACCACGAAGCAAAAGGAACAACATCTGTAATTGAAATTCAAACTTCAAGGCCATCCGAGCCTTAAGCAACACAAGACAATATAAATACACACAAGCATGCAACAATAGTCCTAAAATCTTTGTCTTCATTCGCTTATCATACCATTCTATGTTAGTAATTAAACATTCTCATAAATTAATGCCAACCATACATCCGTTCATTCACACCCAAGCATGCAACGTAGCTAGAAGCAGAAGCATAAGTTATTACATGCCACAATTCCATAACACTTGCTACATCTACTTAGTTTTCAAACTTACAACTACTCAAATATATATACATAAGCCCTTAGGCTCCCAAATAGAATAGATAGTAGAACAAGTAAGGTCTTCCACAGTTTAGCAGACAATCACTCAAATCTCAAGTAATAGCACACAGCAATCAGGTCAATTCTTCCAACTGCATCACCTGAAACATGTTTAGCGAGGTATGAGCAATCACAATTGCCCAGTGAGGGATAAGGTCTACCGGGGACGTGCAATGCAGCAGTCAGTACAAATAAAGTATTTTACAACCAAAGAACAATTAAAACAATAAGTTACCACACATTAAAAAGGATACGATACACTTTGACTTTTATAACGTCCCGGCTAAGCAAATACCCCGAAGGGCAGAGGCACACCAGCAACGCCACGAACTGAAATCTCGATGTAATAATGACACTGATATCGATAAGCCGGCATCCCCTTATAACTCCAAAATGGGTGTACTCCGGATGTACCCCGAAATCCTACGATCCAACTCTCCCTGGGCGGCATCCCAAGCGAGAGAGGGACTGGGCAACCATGGTAACCGAGGTGGACTGGCAAGCCCGATGCCGCCCGGTTTCCCCGACACTACCATGCCTGAATGGTTGCGCAACCACGATGCAATGCACTCAAAATGATAACAATAGTATAAATCAATAAACACATGGTTGAGGGACAACAAAGCAGGTTGCCCTCACACACAATATATAGACAATAAGTGCACATAATCTAAGTACAAGTAAATAAACTATTATCCACATAAGGATGAAGTCTCCCCCACCTCTACCAAGCTCCAAAATGCAAGATTGGATTCAAATCACCCTCAATCACCTTGAACATAAAGTTAAACATTGTTTCAATTACTCTTTAACTACAACATTCATTAATTGACCAACTAGGTTAGCTAACTCATAGTTTACTTAATTAACATACAACCAAGTAAGCATTCAAGTAATATAATATACAAACGATATAACTAGCAAGCAATAAAACCATGATATAAGCATATTCCACAATCATTTAAAAGAGCATTTTAAGCATAGATAACCATATTTAATTCCATAATAGTACTATCAATTTATAAAGTCATTAATCCATACTTATTCTCATTATAATTAACTCAATATAAAACTCAAGAAAAACACTTAGAACTATGGCAATACAATTACTATAAACAAGAATTCACTTAGAATCTTCAATTCGGAAAGAAATTATGCAAATTACAAAGGAGCATATTCAAGATTCACATAAAACTATACCAAAAGCTCCAAAACATCTTGAAACCACATTTAAACACATATGGAAACATGCCAAGGTCTTAGATGCGAGTGACAAACGAATTTACCCTTAAACCCCTTTGTTTTTCATCTGTTTTCCTTCCAAACTCATATCAATGATTCAAATTCAAGGGAAAGCTATATCAATCTTCTAATTAACCCTTGAGGTACCCTTACAACTCACAAATACATTCAATTACCCGCAATTACCCCAAAAGCCCCAATTTTTCTCTTATAGCTTTGAACTACACCTACCTTAACCGGGCTTCAAACAAGAGTTAGCAAAGGTTCTATAGCACCTAGGTAGCCTAAGAACACTAAAAGTGAAGCCCGAATCCATCCGGATTAGCATTAACCCCGAAACCCCTTTTAAAAAGTCGGCTAATTCACGTTTTATTCAAGTTTCGAGCAATTTGAGTGCACGGGGCTATTAGACTACCCTCATTAGCACCTAAGGCATCTATTAGAAGCATAGAATCAAGCTAATACGCACAATTACACAAAACCTTAGAAATCCCGTCACTATTCACCCCTACGAATCAACCATTGATTTCTACCATTTAAAATGTGAAACAATAGCATAAATGTGGTCTCTACTACACGTATACAACATATATAAGCTTATTTGAGCATTGCAATAGCATTAGACAACATTTCTAACAAATCAAGAAAATAGCAACATTTCTAAAATGCACAAATAAGCATGAAAAACCCTCACCAATGCGAGTAGGAACTCTCGGGAGGCTAGCAAACACCTTAAACTACTTGCTCCTTGCTTGGCTTGGCTTGGCTTGAAGATTTAATGAGCAAAATCCTCTCATTCTCCTCCTATGTTGATTCTCGGATTTGCTACAATAATTTCTGCATCTTCCCTTTTCTTTTTTATTTTGCTTAGTTATGACTTGTTTGTGTTTGGTTGATTATATATTAGGGTGGGGCCTATTTGGGTGAGTGTATGGTCTAATAAAATGAGCCTAGTTAACTTAAAAACGAGTCTATGATCGCAATTTTGTACTAGCTAACTAAAACATATTGTTCATACGTAATACTATTCACTAGTTCTCTAAACTATTTTCTAAACGAAGGTTCCTATCGCTTCTAACTCAAATGCATATTTTTCTCATTCTTAAAACAATTAATATGATTTAATAAAAATGCTAATTCATTAATATAATGCAGTTGAAAAATAGAATGAATAGTAACTAAGAAAGACAACAAGTAAAGCACAAAATTAAATGCGCAATTAATGGATGCAACAGTTAAAAATGTGTATGGTAGAATCTCGGGCGTCACAAGTATCAACTTTGCATTCACATCTTATTTTATGCCATAATATTACTTTATTTTATTATTCTAACCTCCTTTGCATTTGTTGGTGCGCAGGGTGGCAAATGTCTCTGTGGAGCTATCATGCATCTGGGGAAACTTTCGGAGTTCTACGAGGACCTGGATCGTAGATATGGAGAACTCAAGGCCTAGAACAGACAGATGGCCAAGGCTCACGATGCTACAATCAACTCGCTCCGAGCCGAGTATGAAGAAAAATTGAAGACTACCTCGGCCACTATTACAACTGCAGAAACTCTCCAACAGTCTGTTGAGCGTGAAAGGGACGCACTGAGGGTAGAGCTTTTCGAGCTCAAGGATATCCTTCCAAAGGAGCGTGAACAGGCTGTGGCGGACTTCCGTAACAGTGATGACTAGAAGAAGATCTTTGCTGATGGGTACCTTTTGGGCCGAGAGAACAGTACCAAAGAGGCTCATTCTCGCCTGTCAAGGTATATTGCTCGCCACGGCCTGATCATCCGTGAAAACCTCTTGACAGCTGAGGACTCTAAGTTAGAACAAGAATCATAATCCGAGGGTGGTGGGGACAACGCTAGAGTGGAGGCGGCTAAAGGTAATCAGCCTGAGGTCAACCGGCCCGAGGTTGTTCAGCCTGGGGCTGAGGATACAAACGTTGATGCCGCGGCCCCTGATGCTTAGATGTAGGTTTTTGTACTGTCTTTCATGTTGCTATTTTCTTTTGCTTTGTACAAATGCTTTGTTTTTTCTTTTTAATGGAAGAAGAAGATTTATCTTTGCTTTTCTTTCTTGTCTCTTTCTTTTTTCCTTGTTTCCTTTATCGTGGACACCCGTTATTAGGCTCAAACCCCGAGAACTTTCAGTATCCTAGTCTTATTATTGTTTTTTGAGGCCCCTTGCTCGTTTTTGAGGCAGGCTCTGTATATATGAATGCTCGGCCGAGGCCATGCTGTGGGGCAGACAGGAGTTTGATCGAGTCCTTGTTCGGAAGCTCGCTGACTCTTGCCGATGTCTTCTAGGTGGGGATGGTAGGAATGTTGAGTTTTGCATAGGAAACCCGTTAACTCCCGTCTTAGCCTTCGGTGGGGCTGATAAGAGTGTTGAGTTTTGCGTAAACAACCCGTTAACTCCCGGCTTAGCCTTCCGTAGGGTTGATAAGAGTGTTAAATTTCACGTAGGAAACCCGTTAACTCCCATCCTAGCCCTTGGTGGGGCTGATAAGAGTGTTGAGCTTCACGTAAGAAACTCATTAACTCCCGTCTTAGCCCTCGGTCGGACTGATAAGAGTGTTGAGCTTCGCGTAGAAAACCCGTTAACTCTTATCTTAGCCCTCTGTGGGACTGATAAGAGTGTTGAGTTTCACGTAAAAAACCCGTTAACTCCCGTCTTAGCCTTCGGTGGGGCTAATAAAAGTGTTGAGTTTCGCGTAGGAAACCTGTTAACTCCCGTCTTAGCCCTCCGTGGGGCTGATAAGAATGTTGAGCTTCGCGTAGGAAACACGTTAACTCCCGTCTTAGCCCTTAGTGGGGCTGATAAGAGTATTGAGCTTCGCGTAAGAAATCGTTAACTCCTGTCTTAGCCCTTGGTGGGGGGAATGTTAACCCCCCGAGATGGTTGTTAATAGCCGGTGGGGCTAGTATGAACGCTATTCGATTCCCGTCTTTGCCCTTAGCAAGGTTGATAAAAGTGTTGGGTTTCTCGCGGGAAGCCCGTTAACTCCCATCATAGCCTCGGGAGTTAGATGCTGACCATTGGTATTGGACGCTGACCCTTGGAGTTGGACGTCGACCCCGGATGCGGTTTGCTCTGTGGACTTGTATCGTCTATTAAATGAGACCAGAATAATTTCTGCACAATCAAAAATGTTAGGGGGAGAGAAATGTATTCATTATATAGTTAATTTGTTACAGAACATCATACATAATACTTTCTCAAGTGTTCCGCATGCCATGCGTTCTTCAGTTCTTTTCCCCCGAGTTCAACACCTTTGTATGTTCCTGGCATGACCTCCTTGATGACTTGGTAAAGCCCCTCCCAGTTGGGCCCAAGTTTTCCATGGGTAGAATCATGTTTGAAATTGGCCTTTCTCAGTACCAGGTCTGTCACGCCCCAACTC
This sequence comes from Ehretia macrophylla, assembly GCA_037974665.1. Lineage (NCBI taxonomy): Eukaryota > Viridiplantae > Streptophyta > Magnoliopsida > Boraginales > Ehretiaceae > Ehretia > Ehretia macrophylla. The sequence continues at coordinate 69,667,648 of CM075771.1, read as the reverse complement.
CCACCCTCTTACAATCACTCAGGCCGCAACGGGATTTCGGCAGTATAACGACAGTAAGTAGGACACCGAGATTCCAAACCAACCTCATTAAACATCATACATCCAGCAACTCCTTAATTCAAACAACAACATACAACACAATCATATTATACAATAAACCATCCTCGTTATACGCCTCCGTTCCAACATAACATACAATACCTCAACCTTATCATACATTTCAAAAATAAGTTGAGACATATTTACAACTTAACCGTAGACAAAAGAAAGCCACTAAGTTAACACCATTTGGATCATCATCTTCCAACATCTATTACAATAAGAACCACAAAACATATAAAAGTCTATTAAGCTAATATACATGACATTAAACAACATATAATCATGGATAAGACTCGGGAACATATGACTCGTCCACGTAAAGCACATTTTCCACATTCTCCTCTTCAGGAGGCACATACCCGTAATCCGGCTCTGCAACACCTGTAAGCATGCATTAATAGAGAGTGAGCTTATATAAATAAGCCCAGTGAGGATCCGATAGATCTCGAGCAAGGTTTACTAAACTCCTTGGAAATAATCCTTTGAGTCAGTAAACACACAATAACAATAAATAATACTATCATCACATAACTATATGACCATTCAATGAAGGATACTCTATTTGGTGTAGCTCCAAACGCCATCACGATCTCAACCGTTCTTCTTATAACTCCCCATTACTCACGCACCCGAGGTACCTCACTAGCCCCTTCCCTCCATGACATCTCCGTCATGCGAGCTGGGGGTAGCCTATGGCAGTCATGCCGTTATCAACCCGACAGCCCGACGCTGCCCGAGAGGTGGCACACACATACCAAGACTCCATATTCATCAATCATCATGCAAGCATAAATCAATCAATCAATTGGGAGATCAGCAACAAGAGTGCCCGATTCCCGCATTCAATAATAATCAATCAATAACATCAATATAACATCAATATTAAATTAAACAACAAACAACGTAGTTAGATGACAAAGTAGGCCATCTAACCGGACATGCATAATATACATAATTAAACCCTAAATTACTCAACAACGACTCACCATTCATCACTCGAACACTACCCAACCATCTAAGGCATCGTTCAAGAAATTAAAGAATGACAACCTAAACTTCTAAAATTCATAACTTACAATCTACTAATCCAAACATTGTCAAATCAGTTCCTATCACTCACCCATTCAACCTACTACATTAGCTCTCTCGGAAATTCACCATTACTCCTCCAGATCATGCCCGATAACCCTAGAACCCTAAGATATCTTGGCTGGATTTTCCGGATTTTCACACGAACAATGTAATCGAAAATTCGGCATTACAACAGCGCTAACACGTAATTATCAAGTATTTAGAAATCGACGGCAATCGATTTCGATCAACACAACTCATTTAATTCAACTTTGAACATTTTAATCAAAATTAAATACCCGGAAAATAAAAATTATGCTACATCCGACAGAAATTCGTAGTATTAGTATATAACGATCCCTAGCATGCAAGGAGCAATAATCTATCATCAGATTTCAATTCTAACGGTTAAATTTTCATTTATGAGCAAAAACATAAAAATGACATTTTGAGATCTAGAATTTTTCTCTCACCTTAGATGCGATATAAGCCTAGGAATGCGTGCTATGCGTGCCCAACAAGCGGAATCCAACTCGGTGCGAAGTTTCACGGACAAAAACTAGGTTTTTCTTTGAAAAATTGGATTGAAAAGCTTTGAAATTCTCTTTCTTTTTCTCTCCTCTTTCTCTCGGCCATGTGTGTGTTTGTGGAGTGTGTTTTGTGTTGTGTGAGTGTGTGTTGATGACATTATATAATAAAAAGCTTGGTCAATTAAAAAAATGCAAAGTCAAAGTTAGTTTTTAATAGGTATTTTTGTGTTTTTAATGACTTTAATTGCATTTTAGTGCTCACCAAGTTAAAAATAATTATGCAACCCCCAAAATATCTTAAGTGGATTATTTTTAGGTGACAAGAAGTTTTACATTCAAAGAATTCCACCCGAGTCGGCTTAAAACTCGATTTTCGCAAAAGTCGGTGTAAAAATCCTAAAAAATTCTTAAGCCGATTTTAAAACCATTGTCATCAAACACAGGTCTATTAAAGTCCGTGGACTAGGTCTAGAAGGGTTAAAAAGACCAGTTTCAAAATTATAGCGGACGTGTTTCGAAAATACTATTCACTGAAAATCGACGATAAAATTTCTAACTCCGTTTTTTATGAAAATTTCATGAATGCACATTTAGCACGTATTAGGAGTATTGACATCAAAATTATAACATTCTAGGTCATATAGCACATAAACAGGTCATATGCACGTAAAACGAGACAAAGCACGTAAATCAAGTTAAAGCAGAAAAATGGGGTTTCACAAGGTCTCTTTCTTTGATAGACCGAGGTCTTACTTGTTTGGCAGAGTTGCGAGCCACAGCTTTTTTTCCTGCCAGCATTGTGATTTGGGCTTTTTGCCTGAACTCTTCTACCAAATCCAGGCCTTCTTTAAGTGTCTGGTTATTCGTTTTTTCTTCATATTCTTTAATTCTGAGGCTCGGGGAACCGACCTCCACAGGAAGTACAACCTCGGCCCCGAAGGTTAGAAAGAAAGGGGTTTCACCCGTGGCTGTGCTGGGTGTGGTCCTGTGTACCCATAGCACCTCTGGAAGGATATCTGCCTAACGCCTCTTTGCATCCATCGACTTTTTCTTTAGTCCCTGTAAAACAGCTCTATTAGTAACCTCAACCTGGTCGTTAGTTTGAGGGTGAGCTACAAACGCAAAATATAAGGAAATTCTGAGCTCTTGGCATTGCTTTCTGAAGTAATGTGAATTGAACTGTATTCCATGATCTGTGACAATGACTCTTGGGATCCCGAAACGACAAATAACAAACTTCCAAACGAAATTCCAGGCTGATCGGTCAGTTGATTTCGATACTGGTTCGGCTTCCACCCACTTAGTGAAATAGTCCACTGCTATGTAGACCGACCTCTTTTGAGCTGTACTGACGGGTAACGGTCCAAGTATATCCAGTCCCCACTGGGCAAACGGCCAGGGACTTGACATCACAGTTAAGTCCACAGTTGGCTTCCTCGGGATTCAGGAAAACCTTTGGCAGGTATCACATCTCCTGACGAAGACCAGGGCGTCCGTATACAAGGTATGCCAGTAATACCCCTGCCTCAATATCTTCCTTGCTAAGGCTTTGGAGCCAATATGATTGTCGCAAATCCCCTCATGTACTTCTCGCAGGATATAGTGTCCTTCCTTCGGATCTACGCATTTCAACAATGGCCAAGTAAATGAGCATTTGTACAATTTCCCCTCGAGGATAACAAACCTAGCAGCCCTTCGCTTAATTAACTGCGCCTCCTCTCTATCGGCAGACAAATCACCTTTTTCTAAGAAATCTATGATCGTCTGAGTCCATGGGATATGCTGCTCCACCACGGCCACCTCCTTTCCTTTAAGGTTTATACTTGGGGCAATCACCTTCTCTACCTACACCGCTACGGCTTCCGAGGGCCCTACTACCAATTTTAAGAGCGCATATTCCTGCTCGGTCTCTGTCCGAGGTACCTGTCAGATGGAGAACTACTCAAAACTTCTGATCATGCACTTAACTTTTGCCAGATATGCCGCCATAATCAAATCCCGGGCCTCATATTCTCTGGTGACCTGGTTCGCTACCAACTAAGAATCGGTTACAACCTCCACTGCTCGAGCTCCCAAAGTCTGTGCTTTTTTTAGACCTGCAACTAATGCTTCGTACTTAGTTTCGTTATTAGACGCTAAAAATCAGAATTTCAATGAATACTGCATTTTGTCTCCCTCCGGGCTTCGGATCACTACCCCAGCACTAATACCCTACTTATTCGAGGCTCCATCAACCCATATTCTCCAGACTGGTTCTTCCGGTTAGGCGACTTCTCCCATACACTCAACAATAAAGTCTGCCACAGCTTGTGCTTTGATACCGGTTCTAGGTTGGTATAGCATGTCAAACTGTCCGAGCTATACTGACCACTTCAATAACCATCCCGACATCTCGGGCTTATGCAAGACCTGCCTAAGAGGCATGTCTGTTATTACACATATCGTATGTGCATCAAAATAATGCCCCAGCTTCCTTGACGCTATAATGAGAGCCAGAGCCACCTGTTCTATTACTGGGTACTTCAACTCTGCCCCTCGCAGTATCTTACTCACATAGTACACAGGCTTCTGCATTCCATTCTCTTCCCTTGTTAGTGCTGCCGCCACTACTGTTGCCGAGGTAGCTAAATATAAGTATAAGACCTCTCCCCTCCTCATGTTGGGATAGCAGGGGTAGCGAGCTCAAATGTTCCTTCAATCCATCAAATGCAACCTGGCATTCCTCTGTCCACTGGAAATCTTTTGGTTTCCTTAGGGTTCTGAAGAAATGAGCGCACCTGTCAGCCGATCTAGACATGAAACGACTTAAGGCTGTCATTTTCCCATTAGCTTCTGTACATCCTTGGCGCATATGGCCGGTTGAAGGTCAAGGATCGCCTGAACCTTTTTCAGATTAGCTTCAATCCCTCGCTTTGTGACCATGAAACCAAGGAATTTTCTCGCCTGTACCCTGAATGCACACTTTTCTGGGTTTAGCTTGATTCCGACTCTCTCCATAGTGGGGAAAGCCTCGACTAGGTCTTCCACGTGCGTTTGCGCACTTTTACTCTTAACTAGCATATCATCAACATATATTTCCATGTTTCAGTCGATCTGGTTCTCAAATACGCGATCCACCATGCATTGGTAAGTTGCCCTTGCATTATTCAACCCAAATGGCATCACATTGTAGTAGTATGTACCTCGGTCAGTAATGAATGCAGTTTTATCCTCGTCTTCCGGAGCCATCCTTATTTGGTTGTACCCTTTGAATGCATCCATAAAGGTCAGCATTTCACACCGTGAAGTAGCATCCACCATCTGATCGATTCTGGGGAGCGGGTAGCAATCCTTTGGCAAGGTCCGTAAAATTGATGCACATCCTCTATTTTCCCGAGGGCTTTGCCACCAATACCACATTAACAAGCCATGTCGAATACTCTAATTCCCGGATGTGGCCTGTCCTCCATAGCTTACCGTTCTCTTCCCTAATGATATGATTCTTTTCTGCATAGAATACCCTTCTCTTTTGCTTAATAAGTATGAAGCTTGGGTCAACATTGAGATAGACCGCTATATACGGGTCTATACCGGTCATGTCAGTAGATGACCAAGCAAATACATGTTTATTTTGTGAAAGGAAAATTGATTATATCTTCCCTCAGGGTCAGATCGAGCTCAATGCCCAACTGCACTTTTGCTAGCCTCCAATTCCACATTCACAAGCTCCTTAACTGGGGTAGCCTTTTTGATTTCCTTCCCCTTCTTGGTTTTTCTCTCCGGGATCTCTATCAATTCTGGCTCTTCCTTCTACAACCTCAAAGACGTGGCACAGTACTCTTGGGCTCGCCTCTGGTCCCCTCTCAGTGTAGCAATCCCATTCTCAGTCGGGTACTTAAGGGCGAGGTAGTATGTTGAGGCTACCGCTTTGAACTTTCCCAGAGCTATCATTCCCAAGATCCCATTGTAAGCTGACTTGCAATCCACAATTATGAAGTCGATCAAGTCTCGGATTTTCCACTGCCCTTGCCCGAGGGTTATTGTTAAGGTGATGAGTCCCTCGGGTCTGAACTCCTGTCCTGTAAATCCAGACAATGTTCTCTTCATGGGTCTCAAATGGGCTCTCTTAAGTCCCATCTTTTCAAAAGCTTCAAGAAGCAACACCTCGGCTGAGCTCCCAGTATTTATCATCATCCGTCTTACTAGGAAGCCGCCCACATCCACGGTTATCATGAGCGGATCATCATGTGGCATAATCAAACCATCCAAGTCCCGATCTGTGAAAGTGATGCTTTCTTCCACCCTTGGCCTCTTAAACTAAGGTTCTCTCTTCCTTGACCTCCTGTAGTTTTTTCTTGTAGCCAAGTTCCTCCCTCCTGAGACCATGCCAACAGTAATCATCTCTATCTCACGGTGGGGACCCCCCTGCTCACGTTAGGGGCTTTGACCTCATCCCCTATGTGGGCTCCTCCCCCTACCCCTCTTGGGGGCCTGAGGTTCCTCCATTTTCACTTAAACAGCCAAATGGCCTCCCTTAATCAGGGCCTCAATCTGGTTCTTCAGCTAGATGCTGTCATTCATGTCATGCCCATAGTCATTATGGTATTGGCAAAACTTATCCCGAGACCTCCTTCCAAGGTCCTCTCTCATCTTATGGGGCATTGGTAAATCGAACCTAGTTTGTATTTCAGCAAATATTTCTCCCCAAGGTTTATTCAGGGGAGTGTATTTTTCAAACCTTACTTCCTCCGGTCTCCTCCTTTGTACCGCTGAAGGGCGAGCCTTGACTTTACCCTTGTCCTTTGGATGTGCCCCCGAGGCCTGCATATTCGAGACTTTCCTCCCTGATTCCTCCTCATTCTTAGCTTGTATGCCTTCCTCTGCATTGATGTACCCCTGGGCCCTTTTCATCAATTCCGTCAATGACGTCGGGGCCCTCTTGGCCAAAGAAGCCATGAAGTTTCGGTTATTCAGCCCCTTGATATACGTTGTGATGGAAAACTTATCATCAAGACAAGTGATTTCCAAGGCACTTCGATTGAAACGAGCTGAGTATTGCCTTAGTGTTTCTTCTTTCCCTTGTTTAATACTGAGTAACAAGAATGTATACTTAGTAGGTTTCAACTGGGCAAAAGATTCAATGGAATCTATTCCAAGTCATCAAACCATTTCCATGCCGATTCCACCAAAGTGGTGGTAAAGGCCCTACACATCAACGCTTTGGGTATTTCGTTAAAAGCCATTTTGTGACGAAATATTGCCAAATAGTCTTCCGGATCTCCTGTTCCATCATAAGACGGCAATGTTGGCAACTTTATAACCAGTTGGACGAAGGATATCCCTTATCGTTCTCACAAAGAGATTTGGCCCTATATATGTTTGTGCCTGGGACCTCTCATACCTAGACCCACTCTTAGCTTCATCTCGAAAACGTCTTCTCTTAAGAGGTTCGTCCCTATGGACCGAACTAGAGGATTCGTATCCTTCATCTCGAGTACAGGGTACATTTTGAGGTTCAACCCTCCCGGCTAACACCTCGGGTATAGCTGGTGGAGGATTTTGGTGGCTAAGCTAGAAGTATGTAGGCTGGTGAACTGGATAAACAAGGTTTATAGATGGTTGAACTGGTTGTGGTTGTGTTTGGGCTTGAAGCAAACGGTTCGAGGTTTCCTGCATGTTTTCCACAGTTTTAGCTAGGTTATTCACATCGGCTGGTGTGGAGGGAACAGGCTATGAGCAACCGGGAGCTAAGGCCCCCTGGATCTGAGTTGGCACATGTTGAGCTGTGTGGTGTGGTATATGTGTAACTTGGTTTATGGTTCCACCCGGAGGGTACACTCCAGGCGGTGGCAGTTCCAGATTCTAGTGGCTCCCCCGTGCTATATGTCCTGGTGGTAGTAGCATATAAGCTTGACCGTGGCTTCGTGTTTGAACCATGATGGTAAATCTCAGTGAGTAATCTTTTTCAATTTTCCACAAACGGCGCCAACCTGTTAAGGTAGAAAAATGCCGGAGAGTTGAACTGGGCTAGACTTGCAAAACAAACACTATGGGTCGAGCCCACGTAAGTACTCCGACGATCAAATTAGTGATTTACTTGATAAAGAAGAAAGATGAACTTTTTAGGAAAATGTATAGAATGTGTCTCTTACCTTTTCTGGATATGAGAGTGCTATTTAAACCTTTTTGGGGAGATTATGTTTTCTCTCTCTTATCTAACTCTCTGCGATTATGTCAGAGTTAGTTGCAATGCCTTCTCCCGAGGGTTCCAGGATTTGAATTTATTCCCGAGCCTCGGGACGCTGTCTTATCTGTTCGAATCTGACCTCAGGCCTCGGAGAAGGAAGGCCTCGGGCTGAAGTCATCTGCGAGCTTCTTTCAATATCCCAGTCTAGGGGCATTTTGGTAATTATGCTTGGGGTCGGGTTTTTACCTCATATCAGGGACGAAACCAAAAAATTTATCTTGGAAGTGCCAAGATCCAATTTATGATAAAGGAGAAACGAGAAATGGGGGAATTAAATAAAGAAGGGTAAATACCCAATTTAGTCCACTATATTTAATGTTTATCTCGATTTAGTCCATATCTTTTAAAATGTACCCTTTTAGTCCACTATCTTTATTATTTATCATGGTTTAGTCCATATCTTTTAATATTTGTCTCGATTTAGTCCATATCTTTTAAAATGTATCCTTTTAGTCTATTATCTTTAATATTTGTCCTGATTTAGTCCATATCTTTAAATATTTGTCTCGATTTAGTCTAGGGGTAAATTAGGGAAACGTTAAAAAAGATTCTTTAGCCTCATGATGAACGATATAATGGAAATAATTTCTAGTCGCGTTGTCAACCAATCAAACCAACTCTTTGATAGTCCTGCATGTTGACGAATCACAATATTTTAAGCGTTAGATCATGCATAATTTCCTAGAAATTTTTTAAGGTTTTTTTTGTTTTTTTGCTTTTTTGTTTTTTTTTTGGGTGGGAATGAAGTTCTTGCCATATTCTTTGAATCACATATCTACTTCCTGTATACGTTCTTCTAATTACTTTTTGATGCATAATTGCCTGTATGCCAGGAAATTGAGAAAGGTTGGCCCAGCCAAATAAAACAACCGTAATTATACATATCAATGATCCAGCAAAACGAGCAATAGAACATGTAGACTATGGTCAAAATAGAAAAAGAAATTAAGCCAGCTTAGAAATGTAATTAGCCATAAACATTATCCAATCAACCTAGGCTCAGAATTAATAATATAACCACATCACATGTAGTAAAAAAAAAAAAAAATTATCCAACAAACCTAAATAGCATCGATAGTGCTAATTATTAACAACGAGATTGATATCCATTTGAAAAAAAAAAAAAATTAGCAGATTTTTGTAGACCCAAATGATTAGAAGCCAACATATCTAAGAATACTATTATCCACATCTCAAACTCTACAAATAGATTTGTTAATAGAACTAGTTTTAAACTTCTCACATGTATAAATTTTGTTCTTTACATCAAAACTAATAAGTTGAAAGAATTGATCCTCCGAGTTCACCTTACCATTATGAAGTCTGTAATTTTTTTCAGCCCAAATGTAGAATACTAATGCTCCCAAAAGCAGTTTAATTATCACTGATTTAAGGGATAAATCTTAACAATACTATACAATCCAATGTGAAAATTAATCCCATTTTAACAAGTCAAAAGTGGCTTAAGAAGCACGCATACTTTTGATCCACAAGTGAAGGAACATAATTGAACTCAAAACTTTGTTAAGTGATCTAGTAAAAAACAACATAATTGACACTTCTCAAAGACTAATTTACTTGTCTGCTAAGTGCACGTATAGCGCTTGTGCGTCCGCGCATGATACTTAAATTAGAAAATAGTCCTCAGATGCAAGACAAAATCATTGCTTAAGTGTCAGGAATGTAATTTTCAAAAAAGTCCTACTTAACTATGATTCACAGTGATTTCTTAGACAAAGCTCATCCTTCCATCAATAAGATATTTATGCGGATCTTCTTATGCTAGCTTTACACACGTTTTATACACTCCAAGATCATGTTCCTTCAAGTTTTTTTTTTGGACGGAAATGTTCCTTCAAGTTGATCGCCTCGAAATTTGTGTGAAACTTCCTCTATATTCCTTCACGGAAAAGTTTGAACTGACCATTTAAAGTTTTTGGTGATTTGGCTTACCATCTAAATTTCTAACATTCGTTCCAATTACTCTCCTTTTTATGTTAATTTTTTTAATTTTATGTAAAGTATTAAGAATCATAAATTTTTGGTTCAATAAAGAGTCAAGTAATGTTTATAATAAGACGATTTAAGTTAAATTTGAGATTTTTAATTGTAAAAAGTCATTACTTGACGCTCTATCTAATCTACAGAGGGTTGTCAAGTAGTGTTTATAGATCTATTGTTAAATTTCAAGTACAGGACATAAGGATCTCTTTTTTTTTTTTGACTTTGATATGTTGGAGGCGAAACTATAATTTAAATTAATTATCAATTGTGATTACTGCCAGTCGATCATTTCTAACATTCATAATGATATTTTTATGACGCAATTCAACTTCTTCCCAGCGCATATTATCCACGTGGAATGCACTAACAATCTGTTAAAAAGTAAGAAAACAAGCGGGTAAAGAAAGCTAGACATGGGCCAGAAATTGGTTGATCATACGGCGGGACCTTCAACTAACGAGAAAGTCTCCACCGCACAGTACAGTTGGTAGACAAGATAAGTGGGCCCCACATATCTCACAACGACTTTCCGCACGCAGGAGAAAATTCTTTAACTAATTTTTTTTTTTTTATGAAAATGGGGTTAGGTAAGTGTACAATATTTTAAGGAATCAGAAAAGCAATAATATAAATCATTCTGGCACATTGAAAAGCAGAATATACTACCTTATTTTTCATTGTTTCTGGGTGATCATTACAGAAACATGCTAATGTGGAATGTTGTTAAGATGCCTCGACTCTTAATTTGCCCCCAAAGAACTACTGTGGACATTATTGTTGGTGTCCAGTGTTGAAAAATTGATTCGTATTTTTTCAGATCAATTTACAAAGACAAACACAAGTTCAATTAGAATAAAGATAAGAATTTTAAACTTGATGTAGTTAGTTGCCACAAGCCACACCTCACCCTTTGGGGTGGGATGGTATGAGAGAGAGAGAGAGAGAGAGATGCTTTGCATTATTGCAATCTCATAGTATTATAGTTGAGAGAGATTTAACATAGATTTTGAGAGATTTTCTTTCACTGAGATATTGTAATACTTTATCTTTTGCATTAGTAAATTTATTCAGTTGCTCTGTGGATTTAGGCATAGTCGAGCAATGTAATTCTTGTGTGTTCTTGCATCATTATTTTCTTGATTCTTTTTGTCCTATATCTCTATTACATTCGGCATCCGAGTAATTAACAATTACTCAACCCATCAGCACAACAGAGTCACAGGTTTTCATTCAGAGAAACATGGGAAACGAAGATTCAAGTTCAGAATTAATAGAGACAACTGTCAAAGGTACTGCATTTGGATTCAACGCACAAATACGTAGGATGGCAATCTCTAATGCAAAATTTGAAATTGACTTGTTCGACAGAAGCAATGACTTTGGCATATGGCAGTGCAAAGCCATATTGCATGCAATGGTTCGCAAGAGCAACATGATTAAATTTGTTTTGTAGAGTTAGTTGATAACTCAATTCGCATTGTGGTGGAGCATGTGCAGTTAGAGTTTGCAAAATTCTTGTCAAAATGGAGAATGTTAAAAACTGACTCTTATTTTTTCAGGTCAATTTGCAAAGACAAGTAGAAGTCCAATTAGAATAGAGATAGGAATCATAAACCTGGTAGGATTAGAATTAGTTTTTCTATAAATAGGACCTTCTACCTTGTAGTTAGTTTCCACAAGCCACACCTCACCCTTTGGGGTGGGATGGTATGAGTGAGTGAGAGAGAGAGAGAGAGTTGTTTTGCATTATTGCAATCTGATAGCATTATAGTTGAGTGAGATTTAACATAGATTTTGAGAGATTTTATTTTGCAGAGATGTTGTAATTCTTTCTCTTTTGCATTAGTGAATTTATTCAGTTACTCCTTGAATTTAGATATAGCCGAATCACGTAATTTTTGTGTATTCTTGCATCATTATTTTCTTAATTCTTTTTCTCGTATATCACTATTGCATTCGGCACAACATCCAGTAGTTCTCTTTCTCAATAAGTCGTTTTTTTATTCATTCAAAACATGAGTAATCAACACATCTGCCTGAATATGCATTATTCAAATTTCTTCTCTTAACTCGCATTTTATGTTAGCGAATGACTCATGTAAATGGGACCACCATTACTCTTAAGGGTTTGAGTGAAGTGGTCAAAAAGTAGCATATTACGGTCAAAAATATCAAAGTTAAATTTATGTCATCTTGTCATAAATAATGTATAGTCTTTAACTGATTTAGAGCATGTTTTAGGGCAAGCCACTATATCACGAGATTTATATTTTTGAAGTAGATTCAAGGGCGGAACCAAAAAATTTATCTTGGAGGTGAGTAGATCCAATTAAGATAAAGGAGAAAAGAGAAATGGGGGAATTAAATAAAGAAATAGTGAAATAGGAAAGAGGGAAAAAATCTAGGGAGGCCACCTAAGAATAATACAAAGTGTTTTTTTTATTTTATAAGAATGGAGGCTTCAGGCAAGGGGGGAAAGCTCGCAATTCCCCTTTCTCCGCTCTTAACCACTCTTAAATTTAATATGATCTTATCTAAAGAAATTTCTTAATCATCAAAGATATATGAGACCATCATCTTTTTGGTTTTCATTTTCCTCTCATTCTTTTTTATTTATTTATTTAGAAAAGACCTAAAATTATATAACGTAATCAATGATACTTGAACTAACAATCTCTATCATTCTTTGCTCTTTGATATCTTCCCTGTAATTCAAGTTCAGAGCATGCAACGGCGGCCCAATTTTCTTCCGAAAGTCAACTCTCGTGATTGCCGTCTTTGCTTTTTGTTCTCCACCGTCGCAGATGGCGAGGAAAGAAAAGATTCGAAACTAAATCGACGATAATGAATAATGTTGCTTTTCCTTTTCTTTTTATTTTAGTTGTCCACTTCTATGTTACTTTTCCTTCCCCCACTACAGCTGTGATATCATGAATGAGGAACTAATTCAGCGCTAAGAGATTGGTGTTAAACTATTTTTTCAAGTACTAATGTTACCGACCTCTTCAGATTTGATGAAATTTTAGGTGAATGATGTCCAACATATTCCAGGAAGATTGCTTTGTTGGGAAAAAATGTAAGCATAATTATTGCAATAAACAAATTGTAATTAATCTATAAAAATTATCTAATCATCCTATAAAATCAGTAAGGGGCTTGATGAGGAAATCATCAAAGCCATATTTTTAAAAAAAATAATTTAATTTGTCTCATTATATTACTATTCATAAGATATATGATTCATCTTTGGATAAATCAAAAACTCTAATGAATAATAAATGTAAGATTATTCATCAATTTTCACAATCTCAATAATAGTATTTCATAAATAAATGAATAATAAAGGTCAAATTATCAGTGTTGTGCCTTAGCATGCATGATGCTCGACTCTTTATTATGGTTTCCTTAATCCAATAGTTGTCAGCCACTTATAAATTCTTTAGATTCTTATGATCATCATGCTTATAATTAATGCGGCAAAGCATCGAATGTCAATTTTTTTTTTCTTTTGCCTCAATTTAATTGCATGACAATCATAAACACTTAAAAAAGGAGAAATAGATATTCATGAACAATTAGATTTTATAAAAGAGATTCCATGTTCTAATATTTAGGCTTTGATCTCACTTGTACGCATAATTATTACAATAAAAGTACTGCATTTAATTTATTAGAATCATGTAATCATCATATAAAATCACTAAGGATTGTAAATTATTTGATACGAAAGATGAAGCCATAGTAGTGATTAATTGATTTTTCTATTTTAACTATTTTCTTCATAGTAGACTTAACACTGAATACTACAACTTTCTTGTGGGTGGCGATAGTCAAGTAACTTGTATATATAGAAATATATTGTTAGGAATGACAACGATTTGATTAACCATAGTTTTTGAAAAAGTCGAAACCGAAACCAAAAACAGATGGTTTTAAAAATCGTTATCCAAAATTGAAATCAACAAGTATAAAAAAAAATTACCGATAACCGAGTTTGAAACCGATAACTTAAAAAAATTAATTTTAATAAAAAATCAGTCCAAAAGTATGAAAAAAAAAATTAATTTAAATGTAAAAAAATGTAAAAATACAATAAATTAAAATTCATAAATCAGAAAACAGTAAAACCAAAAATATACTACATCATTGTTAAATATTCAAATCTAAATAAAAAACTAAAAATAAGAAAAATGTTTCTCACACTCATTATTTATAATCTTGTTTGGTGTTGAGAACCAACCGCAGTCACCCATACAACGAAGTATAAATACATAACATCCTAATGTGATCATAGTTGTCAAATAGTAAATAATATCATAAATCGAAATGTCAATTTTTTGAATCGTAAATCATATCATATCGCGATTTTTACTATTTTGATAACTATGAATGTGACCACTTCCTTTGCCACCGCCAAAATTCCATCTTTAAGAAATCTACTATAATGGTTACAACTAACTTTACAGAAACTTCTTACATGATTTTATGCACGAAAAAAATTAAATCCTCACACACTCTCTACTTGCTCTAGCACAAGCATGAAAAACTATCAACATATAATTAAAGGTTTTTGACTCACAAAACACTATAGAAAACTCGCTCACCCTCTTTGGCTTACACTCGGCCTATGTTGTGTGGCAACTATCTACTAGTGTTCTATTTATATGGAACTATAACTAACCCTACACTTAGACAAAAAAAAAAAAAAACCCTACACTCGTTGGACTAGAAATGTACTTGTGTTTAGCAGAGACAATGAATTAAATTTTGAGCCAAAACCAACACTTGCATGCATGTTGCTCTTTTGTCCTAAAAATGTTATGTGACAAATCTTTAACGTTGTGATGGGCATCTTTCCGTTCAAAGTTGATTTACAAGGTTTCTGAATTGCTCTTTCATTATCATCAGCAAAATACAGCAAAAGAATGTAAGACAAAATGATGAGAAAGAACTTACTTTGTCATAGACTGAGGTGCTTACAAGTTCTTCAATTGTCTCCACACAAAGAAAGGGACAACTAGTATTTGAAAAAGAAATGATAAAAAGAGGGTTGCAAATGAAGAGCCTTACAATGATTTCAGTGTACTAGACAATTAAACTGCTAATAGCTAGAATAGATGATTGGGCTGTAAAAAATAAGGCTAGTGGTGTTAATTTGTGTAAAACCCTTGATTTTATTATGAAATATATGCAAGGATATATATATATATATAAGAGGATTGTACTAAATTAGGACAACACAAGAAGGAAAATATAAGGAGACATCCTAAATTCAAACTTGTATATCTATTGGACCATTTATATTCCAGTTATATTGTTTCGAGAAGTTTTAGAAAGTTGAGTAACTAAGATTATGTAAGTGATTTTTGTGATTAACTGAAAAATTAAGTATGCAAAACAGATAATTTCAATAAAATTGAATGATAAAAACACTATGGTGCTTCTTAATTTGAGAAAAAGAAAAGGCTGAGCTAAACAAGCTTTGAAATGGTAATTATTTCAGATCTTTACAAGCTTCAAAAGGAAGGAGTGCAGTCATACAAACGGTTGACGATGGTAAAATATTCTCATTCGTGTAGTTGATACTGGGTTTAATCATTGAGATATACCTGAATATAACCATCAGTAATTACATCGATAGTTATTAGTTGGTTTCATTCAATTATAGAGGCCATAGACGACATTTGACACCCTAATTAACAGACATGCAAACAAGTTTGAATAACTATTAACCGCTATTAGACCTCTTTCACTATTAAAACACCATTTGGGTATGAAGGAAAGCAACACTAATCAATCTAACAAATATGTTGCTGAAGTCCCAAATTTTATTTTTAGAAGGTGTTTTAACTTAGAATTTTCTTGCTTTCATTTCATTTAACTCTTCCATTTAGTGCTTTCAAGTTTCAATAAGAGTAGTTATACAATGTAGCTTGATTATGAGTAGTTTTTAAATGAGTGACTCCAAAATTTTCAACTCAAAGATCTTTGTGATAATTTGGGTTTTAATATCATATGAATTAAGTTGCCATCACATTTAAAAGTTTAAATTATTAAAGATGTTTAATTATATTTATTTAATATCTTTTAACACTTATTTTTTTTCATATAAAATGAATTGATTCCATGATTATCCGCAAAAGTATGTAAGTTCATCTCGTGTGGGTATGAGAAAGCACTTATTCTATCATAGACAAAGGTGCTAAAAAGTTCGAAGAAAGTAAATCATAGACAAAGGTACTAAAAACTTAACAACTATATCTCAAAAATAAAGGACAAAGAAAAGAAGGCTTCAAAGAGCCTTGCAATGATTTCAGTGGACTAAATGAGCTCTTAATATAATAGCTGATTGGGTTACGAAAAGTAAGGCTAGTGATACACTACCATGTGACTAAAGCTAGTGATACACTACCATGTGATTGAGTTGCTAATGTTACAATTGCTTTAAAAAATCTCTTGTACAATAATTTTCATCCTACTGGTAGTATAATCTTATTATACGCTTGATTACTAATATATAATCACTGTCGTGACTCAAAACAATAATGGGTCCATTTAACCTCTTCTTGGTTTAAATTGTAGGTAATGCGCTGCTCAAGTACTCATTTCCTGAGATATTAATACTTTGCAAGTCCATGGAGATGAGTGGTGCATTTTCTTCGAACTTGTATAGTTTCGGAGAGTCGAATAATTAAGATTATGTACGTATTTTTAGCGACAAACTGAGAAATTCAATTATGCAAAACTGAAAGTATCAATAAAATTGAATGATGAGAAACTATACGGTGATTTGGTTTATATCAATCCATGCTAATCCTATTTCCATTTAGAAGAAACTATATACACTGACTCTAAATAAGCTTTTCTTTTTTATGATAAAAATTAAAATGGTGATTTAAGTTAAGAAATATTTGATTACATCAGCTCTTGAGTACCCTATATAAGCTTTTGAAATATTGTACACCTACTTTGCAACATCAAGAGAAACACCGAAAAGTAAGTGCTCCCATTAATTATTTATTCTTCTTATGCTAGAAGAATCAACGATTATAACTTGTCTTTAGGGGCAAAAGGGAGCTAGGAAAAAGTGTAAAAAGAAAAGAAAAATAAAGCAAAGATGCGATATGACACCTTTTTTTTTTTTCCATCTATATATATATCTTACTCCATCACTAGCTAGGACCCTGAAACTAGAGAAAAGAAAACACACTGTACACAATACTAGAGAATCAAAGATGGTGAGAGAGATTGAAGAGGTTGCGAACACAAGTATCTACATAGAAAGAAGATACGAAACAAGTTTCGATGACGATGGCCGCGTGAAACGAACTGGTATAGCTATATTCGGATTAATATCAGTCTGTGAGAAAGAGTAGAATCTACGTGTATGTGCAACCCACCCCATGTGAAAGGACTGATATTTGTCCGAACTGATCGAAAAGTTTCCCTATATATTATAGCTTGATATATATATATATATATATATTGTCAGTTCAGATTATTATATATATCATATAATAATAATATATCTGGTTTCTTATTTTGTCTGAAGGAACATGGATTACAGCAAGTGCTCATATTATAACTGCTGTGATTGGTTCTGGGGTGCTTTCATTGGCTTGGGCAGTCGCTCAGCTCGGCTGGATCGGTGGACCTCTTTCTATCTTAGTCTTCTCTGGCGTGAGTTGTTACAGTGCTACCATTGTTGCAGATTGTTACAGAAATCGTGAAACTGAAAATGGCAACAGAAACTACAGCTATATGGATGCTATAAGGAGCTATCTAGGTAAATTTTATTATCGAATTTATACATAAAAGTGAAAAAAAAAATAATAAACCCAGGTGGTTTGAAAATTTTTAAGTTTTCCAGGAAGCTACTGTTTTTGATTTGAATCAGAAAACTCTAGATGTAACAAGATACTGTTTCGTTATGTTCTTGCCTCACATAGTGTGCATTTACATAACCTTGTGTTCTAACTTTAGAAGTTAGATTTTAGGGGGGGAAAATGGTGATTTTTTGGATATGAACTCAGATCAATATGTTGAAGTCATGAACTTCAAAATCTTTAATCAAAATATTGGGTTAATTGATTAAAGATTTTGAAGTTCAAAGGAATTCCATATTGAACTAAGTTGAGGCCGTAAAATCACCATTTTCTCTCGATTTTACTAATGCTTTACTTTATTGAACATTATCATATCATAGTTCATGCCTTAAAATCAGTGAGCTTTATTCTTCCTTTTCGAAATCCAAAGAAGTGATTGAATGAACCATTGACTGATGTTCGATTTCTTCTGCCCAACAAGCACGATTTGCCTGCTAAATACTCAATTCCTTCTTTTTTGTCCAGGACGACGAAAAAGTCTGATATGTGGGGTAACTTTTTATTGTAATCTTGTTGGAGTCACAATTGGATATACAATCACGGCATCCCTCAGTATGGTGTAAGCACTATAGAATGCGCTATTACCATGCTGATGTATATATGGTCCTAGATTCATTCATTTGGCACTATATGCTATTTCAGGGCCATTAGAAAATCCTATTGTTTCCATAAGCACGGCCATCGCGTCGGTTGCCATACGCGAAACTATCCCTTCATGATCATCTTTGGAGTTATACAAGTGTTCCTGAGCCAATTACCAGATTTTGACAAGCTATTTGTGCTTTCAATCATTGATGCCGCCATATCTCTTTCTTACATATCCATTGCCCTTGGTCTCTCTGTAGCGAAAGTTTCAGGTCAGAAAATTCAAGACTTACCGGAATTGACTTAAAAATGACAGTCGCTCAAAAACGATCATGAGCTACAAACTGGCGCAGAGATGCCATGATCATTTTTGAGCCTGACTAGACTTAAAGACTACATATATGTATCACATAATCTACCAAACTTTATCGTTCAGGCGAGTATATCTTATTTTTGCCAAATATAGCTCAATTTAGCATGTACTAAATTGTTTTGAAGGAGGGGTACACATTCAGAAAAGCATTACTGGAGTACCAGTTGGAAAGGACATGCCAGGAATGGACAAGACTTGGAATATCTTCTCAGCTTTTGGGGACATCGCTTTTGCTTATTGTTTTACCTATGTCGTTCCTGAGATACAGGCAAGCCATTTTGACAGTTTTGGCTCATATATTATTTGAACTATCAATTTGTTCCACTTGAAAAAATTATATAAGGTTCTCGACTACTTCTCTTAATTACATCATTTCAACACTTTTAGAATGAAACTCTATAATTTTGAACAAATACAATTTACTAAAACTTTCATTTTTGTGCATCGATCAAGTTACTAAGGTGATAAACATATTTTCTTTGTCCATTCCCCTACTTGGTTGGGCACGGGTAGATCCACAATTTATATATATTCAACATGAGTGTTAAACTCACATAATTTAATACTCATATACAAATAATTATTTTTTATAAGTGGAAGTTAATTGAATAGTCTAAAATTATCTTAAAGTAAACACCTTTTCAAAAAGAAAATTGGGGTTAAGTGGGGGCTAAAACCCCCCACTAATGCAAATATGGCTCCACCATTGTGGTTTGGTTTATTCGAATCCAAAGAAAAGCAAAGCATGTATTGAAGTTTAGGTTTTGGGAGAAACTAAAAGGGGAAGAGTAATACACTTTTTTTCTTATTCCAATTCAATTGGCGAGATTATTAGTTGTGTTAATGCATATACCACATAACATAATACATATACATAACATAATACATATATAAGTCTTCATTAATTATGCATTCATGAATCATAACAAAAAATAAAATTCAAATATACAATTTATTCTATATTCATGTAGATATACTTTTCCTATTTTCAATAATTGTAAACTTATTCACATTGAATTCAATATTTGTATGACTTATTCACATTGAATCAAGATTAGTATTTTATAGGACCATCATGATTTGCTCTGTGACAGACCCAAGTACCAAAACTCAGGGGTGTACTCGCGCGGTGAGAGTGGTCAGGGTGTGCCATCATACAACGAAAAGTCCAATATAATAACTCCTTTAAAAAAAAAAAAAAACCCAAAAAAAAAGTTTTTTTTTTCAAGTTTGCACATCTACCCCTCAACATAGTGTAGGTCCGCTAAACACTCCAACTCATATTGATCAAGTTGAATTCTTCAAACCTCAGGACACATTAAAGTCCCAACCACCAGAGAATAAAGTCATGAAACGGGCTGCTTTCATTGGAATCTCTATCTCCACCATCTTGTACATACTATGCGGACTCTTGGGATACGCTGCATTTGGTGACAATGCTCCGGAAAACCTTTTAGCTGGGTTTGGTTTCTTTGAGCCGTTCTTGCTCGTTGATTTGGCTAACATATGCGTGATTCTTCACCTTGCTGTAGGCTACCAGGTAAGATGATTAACGTTTTCATTTAGAATGTGTCTCCAATCATTCAAAATTCATCTGCAAGTTATAATTCTCCCCTTTATTCATGCAGGTATACTGCAAACAAATATTTGGCTTGGTAGAACATTGGAGAAGCCAGATGTGGCCAAACACTAGATCCATTAATGGAGAAGATGTGATTACTTTACCTCATGAGAGCGGTTGCAATTTCAGTTACTTTAGGTTGGCCTGGAGAACAGCATATGTGATATTCACAACCGTACTCGCCATGATGTTCCCTTTCTTCAATGATTTTGTTGGGCTTCTTGGAGCGACCTCATTTTGGCCACTTACGGTTTACTTTCCCATTCAGATGTTCATTGCGCAGGCAAAGATTCCCAAGTATTCTTCTTTATGGATTTGGCTGCAAATATTGAACTTTTCTTGCTTGGTTATGTCACTTCTAGCTGCTGCTGGATCTGTCCATGGCCTTGTGAAGTCTCTCCAAAAGTTCAAGCTCTTCCATTCAATCTCTTAAGATACCGTATCTAAAATGATGTGGCGATCATGCAGACTGAAAATACTTTTCCTATGCAATTGATCTTATAAGATAGATATAAGAGCCAACCAATCCTCCTCTCTTTGAAAGTAGGGGCGCTTTCGGTGCTGTCGGTATTTGAAACAATTGTCTTCTTTATATTATTATATTTCTAGAGTTATTAATTTTGTATGAGAAATTACTGAACTCAATCACTTGCTGCCATTACTTTTTAACTTTATGTTGAGCAGTCCCGGCCCAAGCTATGGGCAGCTTGGGCCGGTGCCCAAGGCCCCCTTAGATTGGGGGCCCAAAGTTTTTTAAAAAAAAAATACTAACTTAGTAAAAAAATACCAAACGGCTAGCACTTAATTGATTTTTGAACTATTGAATGCCAGTACTTAACGATTTTTGTTTATTGTGATATTAATTTTACATATAATATAAGTAGGGTTGACTCAAGAAAGCAAGCATAGAGGCATACATTCAACTATTCTTTTTAATTTTTTTATGTGATAAATTTTGATATTGTTTACATACTTATATATATCTTAACTTGAAATAATTAATTTTTTTACTTATATTCATTTTTTAAATAATTTTTCTTATATTCAATAGACTTAATAAAGCTTAATTATTAAGGCCCAAGAAATATGCTGAAGAAAGACTTAATAAAGATAAAGAACATTGGAGAAATATTATTTTATTTGTAGTGATTATTTTAGTAGAAAATTTAGAGTTTTTTTTATTGAAAAAAAAACCTAATTATTAAAGCCCCTATTTAGATGATCGCCTAAAATCTCCAAATTATTTGAGATGACCCTGATATTGAGATCTATCCTGTAGAGGTAATTAAATTGTATTCTATGCTTGTTCGAGACATGTTTCCTATAGCATTGTATTCCTCTCCTCTTATCTCTGTATATGCATCGTTGGAGGTGGATAACAATCTATATAATAGACAAGCAAGTCCCGAGGTCAAAATGCTAAACCCACTCACAATCTAGTGTCATATGAAGAATTATTAGAACTTCAAACCGTTAGCCCTATTTGCTTAAGCCCAAATTATACTTACCATAACATCTACTTACATACCAACTAATACTTACAAATCCATCTTTGCATTTTTATCATATTAATACATTGTGTTCTGCAAATTGGCTGTTGAGATATCAGTTAAGTCATAGCTTTTAACCTAATTACCAAACTAATCATAACCGCTCTTTGTTAATCCTACATATTCACGATATTATAAGTTTGGATCAATACTTCCTAGAATTTTCGTAAGAGTTTTCTAAATGAAGTTCCTCGACACATTGTTGAAAATGTGTTACTTGAAGATATTAATTTGTAGAACATTAACATTGACTATTGAATCAAATAAGTCTAAGCCCTAGTTATCGCTAGTGAAATTTAGAAGGATATATTCGCGTAAGCCACTCTAGAGAGAAAGTGGAGAGGAGAAATATGACTTTACATTTTTCATTCTTACTTCACAAATGGCTAGACTAAATAGGTATTTATACTGACTTCATGACGTGAATCTTAGTCTAATACATATATCATGCAATATATAGATACATGACTTTTCATACTGCATGCATGAATCACCCAAAAAACTCTATCCAAATATATGATATATGCATTCCTTCATCATGTAAGTACTTTGAATGTATTAATTCTCTAAATTCTTCTTCTCTTTTAAATCAAGCTCAATATCTAACATATCCCCCCTTCCCCATCGCTTCTCCCTCTTAAACTTGATTTCTAACTCCAAGCATGGTTATCAACATGCAAAATAGTTCAACTTTGAGGAGTTTTATCAAAATATTAGCAAATTTCAATATTATTCTTCAACGTTGGCTCAGATTTTTAATTTAATCTACAATGTTATAAAAGTGGCACAATTAGTCTTTAATGTTATAAAAAACTGGCGCAAATAGTCCACCACATTAGATAACCATTAAAAATGGATGAAAAATATCACATTTTTTTACGAAATACCATTATGCCATTCACTATGCATTTAAAATGACTAGCATGCGATTTAGCTATTCTTCCTTTTCTTTTCTCTGTTTTCATGTATTTCACACATACAATCACACGCACACCACTTACTATAACATATGCACAACACACACACGCACACATAACATAGACAAACACAACATATACACTCTAGTTAGGGGTCGCAGGTTAGGGCTAGGTCACGGGATAGAGGATGGGTCATAGGCAGTGGGAATGTCTTGGGGTCTAAGGGTAATGGTTGGGATGGTGATAGGGTCAAGGGATTTTATATTAGGGGTCGGGTAATGTGTGGCTAGGGGTTTTATGTAAGGTAACGGGATTGGGGGGCTTGTGTGAGGGGGTAGAGGTAGGGTAGTGTAGGGGTATCTGTGCTAAGGTAAGGGTGGAGGTTGGGTTAGTCTATACTAGGGGGTACGAGGATGGGATGGGTGACAAGGGGATAGGGTTAGGTCTATTCAACAGGGATGGGGGGTTTTGAAGATAACCCAAAAAATATGAATTAGGAGAGAAAAAATAAAAAAGAAAATAAAAAGGTAAAAAGACTGATTTATCATTCAAAATGTTAGTCTTATAATGTTGGCTTAACAGTAGGGACTTATTGCGCTAGTTCTGGTGACATTTGGGACTAGGTTTTTCAACATTAGGGACTTAATTGAAAGTCCAAGCCAATATTGGGGATTAATCTCGAAATTTTCCCTGATTTGGCATACTTGATTTGTGCTTCCTTCTTCTTTTTGCATTCTCTAGTGAAATGGAATTTTGTATCAATGAGTTTACTCATTTCATGTAATACTTGATTTTTGGATATTACAATTATTGACTTGTTATCCATAAAAAAAAATTTGTTTTATTCTCTTGTGGTAGTTGAAGTTTCTCCACTAGCTTTTAAATCAAATAGTTTGGCAACATGAATTAGTAGCAACATATTTAGCTTCACAAGTAAAAAGTGTTACAATAGGTTACTTCTTTAAACTTCACGCAAAAGAAGTATCTCTCATGAAAAAAGTATACCCGACAGTGTTTTTTTTATTTTTTTTATTTTTTTTATCATCAAGATCTTCAAGCCAATCGCTATCACAATATTCTACAAGCTTGTAATTCACAGAAAATTTATAAAGTAATTGAAAGTTAAGTGTACCTTTGATGTACCGAATGATCTTATTGCTACCTTCAAATGTGATGTGGTTAGAGATTCCGTGTAGCAACTCACAAGACTCACTCCAAATAGTATATCAAGTCAAATACATGTCAAATATCTCAAATTTCCAACACTACAAGAAAAAAGTGCACGGGTGACGGATTTTTTTCGTAGTAAATTGGCTACTGTTAGGCTATGAATTTGCTACAGAAAAAAAATTATGTAGCCCAGCAGTAGCCAACTTAGGAACTGTTGAAATGGTGACAAAACTTTGCTACGGATTTTCTACGGACAATAATTTTAATTAATAAAAATAAATAAAAAATAA
This sequence comes from Ehretia macrophylla, assembly GCA_037974665.1. NCBI lineage: Eukaryota > Viridiplantae > Streptophyta > Magnoliopsida > Boraginales > Ehretiaceae > Ehretia > Ehretia macrophylla. The sequence continues at coordinate 69,643,323 of CM075771.1, read as the reverse complement.
TATTCCGTAACCTAGCCGTGGCAAATTTGCTACGGACTAGCTACGCTTTATTTAATTAATTTGGCGAAAAAATTCAAAAAAAAGTACGTAGTCAAGCAGTGGCCAATAGCCAAACATTGGCTATGGACTATATATATTATTCAAAATATTTTAAAAAAATAAATACAGATATTTTAGTGAAATAGGAAAAAATAAAATATTTAAGTCCGTAACTCAGCAATAGCCAATTGGCTACTGCTAGGCTACGGACTAGAACGCTTCCGTAGCCCAGCAATAGCCAATTGGCTACAATTAAAAATGATAATCCTCTATTTTTTGTTAAAGTCCGTAGCCCAGCAATAGCCATTTGGCTATTGCTGGGCTACGGACTTTAACAAAAAATTGAGGATTATCGTTTTTAATTTGAATTATGGAATTTTAATTGCACTTACAACGTAGTAACTTCGCTTGAGTTGTAAATTTTTTAAATAAAAATAAACTTGGTCTGTATTTCATTAAAACGTGCATACTTTTATAGAGAAATCAATTATCGTTTAAATTAAACTTATCATGTTTTCACTTAACATTGCGTTAATGTTAATAAACGTTCAATGTAGGAGTCGAAAAACTTTCACATTGTGTCTAAACTTCATAAACAAGAAAAATATGAAGATATTAACACGTTTTAATACGGTGTTCATACCAATTAACAAATTAGAATATATATTATTAGTTGTCCGTAGCCTATCTGTAATCCCTAGCTACGGATAGGCTACGGACTTCAACTCGTCCGTAGCCCGGCAGTAATTGGCTACTACTAGGCTACGGACCGGAACGCTTCCGTAGCCCAGCAGTAGCCAATTGCCCAGTGTTGGGCTACGGACTTTAATAAAAAAAATCGAAGTTTATCGTTTTTAATTTGAATTATAGAATTTTGATTGCACCTACAACGTAGTAAACTTCACTTGAATTGGAAAATTTTCAAATAAAAATAAACTTGGTCCGTATTTCATTAACGTGCGTACTTTTATAGAGAAATCAATTACTGTTGAAATCGAACTTATCATGTTTACAATTAACATTGCGTTAATGTTAATAAACGTTCAGTCTAGGAATCGAAAAACTTTTAAACTTCATAAAAAAGAAAAATATGAAGATATTAATATGTTTTAATATATTGTTCCTACCTATTAACAAGTTAGAATGCATATTATTAGTTGTCTATAGCCCATCCGTAGTCCCTAGTTTTGGATGGGCTACAAACTTTGACTTGTCCGTAGCCCGGCAGTAGCCAATTGGCTACTGCTAGGCTACGAAGTAGAACGTTTCCGTAGCCCAGCAGTAGCAAATTGGCTACTGCTGGGCTACAGACTTTAATAAAAAAAAATAGAGTTTTATCATTTTTAATTTGAATTATGGAATTTTCATTGCACCTACAACATTGGAAACTTTACTTGTGTTGTAAATTTTTCAAATAAAAATAAAGTTGGTTCGTATTTCATTAACGTGCGTACTTTTATAGAGAAATCAATTACCGTTTAAATTGAACTTATCATGTTTTCATTTAACAATGCGTTAATGTTTAAATGTTCAGTCTAGGAGTCAAAAAACTTTTACATTGTGTCTAAATTTCATAAGCAAGAAAATTATGAAGATATTAACACGTTTTAATAAGTTGTTCCTACCTATTAACAAGTTAGAATACATATTATTAGTTGTCTGTAGCCCATCCGTAGTCTCTAGTTTCGGATAAGCTACGAACTTTGACTCGTCCGTAGGTTGGCAGTAGCCGGCTACTACTAGGCTACGGAATAGAACACTTCCGTAGCCTAGTAGTAGCAAATTGGCTACTGCTGGGCTATGGACTTTAATAAAAAAATGGAAGTTTATTATTTTTAATTTGAATTATGAAATTTTGATTGCATCTACAACGTAGTAAACTTCACTTGAGTTGTAAAATTTTCAAATAAAAATAAACTTAATCCGTATTTCATTAACGTGCGTACTTTTATAGAGAAATCAATTACCGTTTAAATCGAACTTATCATGTTTTCATTTAACATTGCGTTAATATTAATAAACGTTCAGTCTAGGAGTCGAAAAACTTTCACATTGTGTCTAAACTTCATAAAAAAGAAAAATATAAAGATATTAACACGTTTTAATAAGTTGTTCCTACCTATTAACAAGTTAGAATACATATTATTAGTTGTCCGTAGCCCATCCGTAGTCTTTTGCTACGGATGGGCTAAAGACTTCGACTAGTCCGTAGCCGGGCAGTAGCCAATTGGCTACTGCTAGGCTACAGACTAGAACGCTTCCGTAGCCTAGTAGTAGCCAATTGACTACTGTTGGGCTACGGACTTTATCAAAAAATTGAGGTTTATTGTTTTTAATTTGAATTATGAAATTTTGATTGCACCTACAACGTAGTAACTTCACTTGACTACTGTTGGGCTACGGACTTTATCAAAAAATTGAGGTTTATTGTTTTTAATTTGAATTATGAAATTTTGATTGCACCTACAACGTAGTAACTTCACTTGAGTTGCAAAATTTTTAAATAAAAATAAACTTTGTCCGTATTTCATTAACGTGAGTACTTTTTTAAAGAAATCGATTACCGTTTAAATCGAACTTATCATGTTTTCACTTAACATTGCGTTAATGTTAATAAACGTTCAGTCTAAGAGTCGAAAAACTTTCACATTGTGTCTAAACTTCATAAAAAAGTAAAATATGAAGATATTAACACGTTTTAATACGTTGTTCCTACCTATTAACAAGTTAGAATACATATTATTAGTTGTCCGTAGCCCAGTAGTAGCCAATTGGCTACTGCTAGGCTACGGACTTCAACAAAAATCAAATTTTATCATTTTTCGTAGCCCATTCGTGGCTATTGGCTACGGATGGGCTACGGACGCTTAGCAGTCCGTAGCCCATCCGTGGCCAAGTCATTAAACAAAAAAAAACTAAGGACTTTTAAAAGATATATACTATAATTTGTCAAGCATAGATGTCTATAATTACTACCATATGAACCATAAGTCGGTACAAGCATATATAATCTCATACTAAAACTCTTTGCATCACAATTACTCAAAAGATAGATATACAAACATTTGTCCCTATTTGATATTGTCAAAATGAAAGAGGGGCTCCACAAACTAATGAAGAGTAATGTCTGTAAAGATTTAACATACATAAATGGTAAATTAGATATCTAATTTCAAATTCAAAATTTTAATTATAAAAAACTAACAGCAAGTTGCCCAAAATAAAACTATTGTCTCAGTCCACAACCACGACGTCCACGTTGACCTCCACGACTTCGATTGTCAATAAACCCAGGGTCTTGTCTATCTCTCTTACCACGAAAGTCATCAGCCATGAGTAGAAGACGACCTTCCATATCCTCAAATTGAGTTTCGAAATATTGTCGATATTCTACTCTACGTTCTTCCAGACTCTGAAACTGAGTTTCAAAGTATTGACGATCTTCCGCTCTATGTTCTTCCAAAGTCTGAAATTGAGCTTCAAAATATTGACAATCTACTGCTTTACGTTCTTCCATTGTTTGAAGTTGAGTTTTAAAATGGCTGAGAGTTCTATCATTGTTGCCCATAGAAGTAGAGATATCATTTAGTTTTTCCAAAATTAGATCAAATGATGAACTAGAAGCATGACTAGAACTAGCACCTCTCTTCCTTTCTTGCTCATCTATTTGTGACACACTCTCTGCATGAATATACTCTTCCGGAATGTCGGTTTCCATAAGCATTTCACGATATAAGTTTTCTTCCATCTCAACATCACCAATATAAATTAAATTTTGAACAAAGGTTCTGTTCTTGGTAGCATTAGTTCTAATGAATGATTTGGTTTCCTCTGGTAGCCTATTAAATTCTTCTTGGTTTATATAACGATCTTGATACCAATAAGTTTGTTGCCTATTCAGAGATGGCATATTAAGATACCAAGAAGGGTTGAATTTCTTACTTTTAACCCCATCAAATGAAACCCTGAAGTACTCAAAAATTTGCGTAAGGGCTACTCCATATGGCAAGGATTTGTTGTTCTAAGTTGCATGACGAACAATCATATACAGTAATTTCACTTGTCTACCACTAACCAACAAATATACAATATAAGTATCTCCTTGAAGTATCATTTCATCATTAATATTTCTATGTACAAGACAAGAGCCTACAAAGTTTACCCAAATTTTCTTTAGTATGGGCAACTGTAATACCCAAGCCCAGAACGTGAAAATTTTCTGTTTCTTTTTCTGAAAATTATATTTTTCTTAAATTCTTTGATATTTAATTGTTATTCGTTCTTTGTCGCAAAGTGCATTGCATAACAAGAGTGTTAGTTAGGAAATGATTTTTAGTCCTCAGCAAATAGTGAAAACTAGTATTTAGTGTTTTAATTTTAGTATTTTAGTTGGCTGTTGAGTGAAACTATAATTTATTGCCTTGTTTTAAGTTTAAATGCCTAAATAAGCTTAGTTTGACTAAGTTAGTTAACATAGACCAAAGCTTTGACCATTGACTATTGTTGTCATCTTTTTAAAGCATAAAATAGCAAAAATAAAACACAACAAAAGCTGGAAAAAAAAGAAAGAAAAACCGAGAGTTCAAGGAAAAAAAAAGAAAAAAGATAATTTTCACTCAAATCTTCAAATCTTCTTGCGGGGTTGCACGGGATTGTTTCCGAGGCTTCTAATGTCATCTTCCTAGCGTCTAAGGTGAGGGATGCATCGTTATTTGCGCATTAGAAAATATGATGTCAAGACTTTAATTTTTAAAAATTGCGTATAGAATGTAGTTTAAATCATTTTGTTGCTTGAAATATGTTCTATGATGTTAGTAGACCTTACTTTTGTAAGTTTTTAGCAATTTCTGCGGTTAAAATTGGTTATTCCATTTTAAATGTTGAGTGAATAGTGAAAAACGTGAATAGTAAACCCTCGTCTGAAATTTTGCTCCGAGTTGCGTTCTATTGATGCAGAAAGGTGCCAGATATGCTTAAATGCTAAAATGTGTGGTTTATTTTGTTTGTGTAATGGAAAAACAGAGAAAAATGTCGAGGTTTATGTTCGGGTCATTCCGGTCGAGTTTGGCATTTTCTTGTTTTGCGTGAAGGCATTGTCGTAGTATGCCATGAAAGTACTTTTGGTGCAGTTATGACATTGGTTGGGTAATCGGTTGAGATAATTGTAGTTCAAATGACCAAAGGGAAAAACCGGGGCTTTGCGAGAATTCTAAGGTAAAGTAAGGTTTTGTGGCTTCTGGGTGTGCCTTATGGTATCCTAGGATGAGTGGTGAAGTCGGTTTCCAAAACTCGTGGCTCGTTTGGAAGTAGTAGCATTTTGAAAGTTGGGGCTATTGTGTGATTTTGTTGGTTTTTATAGTGTCATGCTTTTAGAATGCTTGTTGCTTATTACGCTTGTTAAAGTTGATTATGATTGAAATGTATATCAACAATTGCTATTGCGTACGAGAATAACCTACTTTATTATTCTCCCACGTGTGGCTCTATCGCTCGATTGTTGCATTGTTTACTGTATTGCATTCATAGAGTCAGGCGCGGGTGTGATGAATCTCTTTGGATAGCCTCGAGTTGCCAGGGTTGGTTGCTCTAGCTCCATGTCCTATTCCTTTTCTTGCTTGGGTTGCCTCCTAGGGAAATTTGGGTCGTAGAATTGATTGGGTACTTCCGGGGTATTCTAAACTGAATTTATAAGGTGGTTGGGCTGGCGCGTCGTCATCGAAATCGTGATTGAAGTTGCTCGTGGAAAGTGAATTATATCCTTTAATTGAGTGGTTATTGCCTTAATGCTTATCTTGATTTATTGTTGGCTTAGCATGTATTTCTATATGTTAATTGATGGATCTACTTGACTACTTACATTGCATTTTTCTCTCACCCCCATCCTTGAGACCAATTAACCCTCGCTGAGCAATAGTTTTTGCTCATCTATTTTTATACTATATTTTACAGGAGTAGTCGAGGCTGTTCCTATTGAGATGATAGAGGAAGAGGAGGAACAAGTGGAGGTATTTCCTTGATAGCACTTTCTTTGCTTAACTGGTGGTTGGTTGCCAGACTTTTGTGCGGGCCATGCTTGCTGTGTATATTGCTTGGTTGTCGCTCTATTTTGAGACTTGTAGCCTTGTATGTAGTTTCTATTTTGAGGCCTCTATGGTCTTATGTTGTAAAAGTTGAAAGGTTGTAAAGTTGTAAAGATGTACTCACATGACTAGTAAAGAACTGCATGATAATGGTTTAACTGCTTAGTGGCATGAGTACTTGTATAGTATGCATGACATTTTGGGTTGCAAAGTTGGTTAATGAGAAGATGTATATTTTTTAAAAGATAGTTGACTTGTTCAAATGGTTATTGTGGTTTCTGCGTATATTCCATTGAATGTAGGGTTTTTGGATCGTCTACGGTACAGAGGAGACTCCGTCCGTGTGTTGGGTCCGGACTTGGCCTTTTGCGGGGTCGGGTCGGGGCGTGACATCTTAGGTGGTATCAGAGCATGATAGTATTGCATGAGCCGGGATATGTTTCTCGGTCTGTGGGGTAAAGGTCTAAAATGATAAAGTGTTATTGTGTGATTGTTAAGTGAAAAGTGTTATAGTATGATTATGTGAACTTGGAGTCTTTATGTGTTTAAGTGAACTAGTTTGACATGTCAATCTCGTGTTATGTGAATTGTATGATAGGATATTTGATTGTTATTGACTTGAGTGTTATCTAATCTTATGTGTTATATTTCTGTCTATAAACTGCTTTTATATGTTGTCAGCTACTGTAAGTTGTTACTATGCCGCCACGTCATAGTACTCGAGGTCAAGAGGCAGAGGCAAAGGCTGAGGCAACAGAACATGGTCAGCAACTGATGCCTGAGCAGTTTATGGCTACTATAACCGTTGTAGTTGATCGGATTACTCAGGTACTGCATGAACAGAGGCAGGAAAAGAATAATAATCCCCAGGGAAATCAAGTTAATCCTGGTGGACATGGGTATAGGGCTAAGAACAATCAGTTAGATAAATTCCTTAGGCACAAGCCGGGTAAGTTCTTCGGAGAGCCGCACGACGAGGTAGCCGAGAAATGGCTTAACTGTGTTGAGAAGATTGTCGCTACTTTGAGGTACACTGACGAGGCAAAGATAGCATATGCAACATTCCTGTTTGAGGGCGACGCGAAACAGTGGTGGAACACTGTTAGGTTGAGGTGGGACTGTGAGGATGTTCTGCATTTATGGGATGATTTCGTGAGTGAGTTTCGGGACAAGTATATTCCTGAGATGGCTAGGGAAAGGCAGGAAAAGGAATTTGTGAGCCTGAGCCAGGGGAACATGACTGTCACACTGTATGAGGCTAGATTTGTCAGCTTGTCGAGGTATATGCCTGAGTTGGTGCAGCTGGCTAGGAGGATGATTAGTAGGTTTGTTCGTGGGCTGAAAATGGATATACAGCTGCATTTGACTGGGCAGACTTATGCTACTTATCCCGAGGCATTCCAAGCAGCCTCGAAGTTTGAGAAACGGAAGTCATAGATGATAGCTGATAGTAGCCAGCCGAGTAAGAAACAGTACTTGGGCCAGAGCAGCCAGAGTCAGCAGAGGCAGTATCAAACTTTTGTTCAGGTTCCTCAGCAGCGTCCGTATCAGCCTCAGTATCAGATTCAGGGGAGACCAGCTGTGACTAGACCCCAGCAGGGAGGTACAGTTCCTACCACTGCCAGAGCCCCCGCACCTACAGGAAACACTGTTGTAAGGCAAAATCAGCAGTGTAAATTTTGTAATCGATTGGGGCATATTGAAGCTAATTACTGGAGGAAGAGTGGTAAGTGCACTGGCTATGGGATCGATCAGCATAGGGTGAAAGATTGCCCTAAGTTTAAGAATGTTTAGGGCCGTACTGGAGGCCAGGGTGTACAGAACAGGGTTACAGGTGTAGGTCCAGCACAGAGGGTTCAGGCTAAAGCCTATGTTCTTGATTCGGAGGAGTTACCCAATACCACAGCAATAGTGGAAGGTATATTTCTTCTCAATACTCAGCCAGTTAAAGTTTTGATTGATCCCGGAGCTACACATTTGTTTATAACTCCTGCATGTGCACAATTTGTGAATGTTAGTATTGACAAACTGCCACATAAAGTTGAAGTTAGTTCGCCTTTGGGCGCAAAATTTGTTATTGAGTCTATTTGCAAATCTTGTGATATATACATTGAGGACCGTAAATTTCCTGCTTATTTAATCATATTGCCCTTTCGTGACTTTGAAATCATTTTGGGAATGGACTGGTTGGGGAAATACTATGCTCAGTTGGATTGTAGAACAAAAATTGTTTATCTTCAAATTCCTGACCTACCAGTGCTTGACATTGTTGGGAATCGTAGGGCTGGCAGAACACCTCTTTTTATCATCAATTAAGGCTTCCAAGTTGTTGAATAAAGGTTGTGAAGCTTACTTAGCTTATCTAATCAATCAACTTACTGATAAGGTGAATTTGAATGAGGTTCCAATTGTTAAAGACTTCCCTAGTGTATTTCTCAAGAAATTACCGGGTTTACCACCGGATAGGGAGATTGAGTTTGTGATTGATCTTATGCCGAACACTGCGCCAATTTCTAGAAGCCCTTATAGAATGGCACCGGTCCAACTTCAGGAATTGAAAATTCAGCTTCAGAACTTGCTTGAGAAAGGGTTTATACAACCTAGTCCTTCATCGTGGGGTGCGCCTGTGTTGTTTGTGAAGAAGAAAGACGGCACGCTACGGTTATGCATTGACTACAGGGGACTTAATCAAGTTACGATTAAGAATAAATACCCCTTGCCGTTGATTGAAGAATTGTTTGACCAACTGCAAGGTGCAAGAGTATACTCAAAATTTGACTGGAGGCAGGGTTACTATCAACTCAGGATTCAGAGTGATGATGTACCTAAAATAGCATTCAGGACTAGATATGGTCACTACGAATTTGTTGTGTTACCATTTGGGTTGACGAATGCACCAGCCGCATTCATGGACTTAATGCAGAGGGTCTTTCGACCTTATCTTGATCAATTTGTCGTAATCTTTATTGACGATATTCTGGTGTATTCTAAGGATGAGGCTGAACATGAACAACATTTGAAGATTGTGCTACAAACTTTGCAAGAAAACAAGCTTTTTGCTAAGTTCAGCAAGTGCGAATTCTGGTTGAATCAAATATCTTTTCTGGGCTATATCATTTCACATCAAGGAGTTTCAGTAGACCCAGCTAAGATTGAAGTTGTTTCATCTTGGAAGAGACCTGAAACGGTGTATGAGATTCGTAGCTTTCTGGGGTTAGTAGGTTACTATCGGAGGTTTGTTAAAGACTTTTCCAAAATTTCTGGGCCTTTAAACCAGTTGACTCGAAAGAAAATTGGCCACAACTAGGATGCTAAATGTGAATCTAGTTTCCAAGAACTAAAGAAGAGACTAACTACAGCTCCTATACTAGCTTTACCTGAAGGTACAAAAAACTTTGTTGTCTACAATGATGCATCTAAAGAGGGATTGGGCTGTGTTTTAATGTAGAATGGTAAGGTGATTGCCTATGCTTCTAGAAAGTTGAAACCATATGAAGTCAATTACCCTACACATGATCTTGAGTTAGCTGCAATTGTGTTTGCTTTAAAAAAGTGGCGTCATTACTTGTGGGGTAGCAGATTTGAAATTTTTACTGACCACAAGAGTCCTAAATATTTATTTTCACAAAATGATTTGAATATGAGGTAGTGGAGATGGCTAGATTAAGTGGCTATAATTGCTCTATAAACTACGTGTCAGGTAAGGCCAATGTTGTTGCAGATACCTTAAGCCAAAAGGCTACTGTTGCAAGTCTAATTATCAATGATTGGGAGACTTTGGAGGAAATTTGTTCATGGAAGCCAGAAGCTACTGAAACTGGGATTCGGTTTACTAGTTTGCAAATTCAATCAGGATTATTAACACAAATCAAAGAGTCTCAGAAGACTGATCCTCAAATATTGAAAATCCAAGAAAAAACAAAAGGGGAAGAGTCGGAGTTTATATTACATGCAGATGGTATCTTCAGATTCAGGGACAGGTGTGTATTCCTGGTGATCCGACTTTGAAGAATGAGATTCTGTCTGAGGTACATAATTCAAGATATACAATTCACCCGGGCAGTACTAAAATGTACAGGGATCTAAAACAACACTTCTGGTGGAACAATATGAAGAGAGAGATTGCTGGATATGTATCCAGGTGTTTGACTTGCCAGAGGGTTAAAGCTGAGCATCAAAGGCCAGCCGGGCTTCTGCAACTGTTGTCGATTCCGCAATGGAAATGGGTCTATATAACAATGGACCTTGTGACTGATTTTCCGAGATCTCCGAGAAGATATGATTCTGTTTGGGTTATTGTGGACCGATTGACTAAGGTTTCATATTTTATTCCCGTGAACAAACAGGATAGCCTTGATAAACTAGCTGAGCTCTATGTTGCTAATATTGTGAGACTTCATGGTGTGCCAGTGAGTATAGTGTCAGATAGAGATCCCAGATTTAGATCTCATTTTTGACAGAAGTTGTAAGAGGCCATGGGAACTAAATTGAGCTTCAGTACTGCATACCATCCACAAACTGATGGTCAGTCTGAGAGAACTATCAGGATCTTGGAAGACATGCTTCGGGCATGTGTGTTGGACTTTGGGAAGAATTGGGATAAGTTCTTGCCTTTAGCGGAGTTCACCTACAATAATAGTTACCAATCTACTATAGGTATGGCTCCCTACGAGGCATTGTATGGTCGTAAATGCAGATCCCCATTGTATTGGGAAGAGGTTGGAGAGATGAGAATAGTTGATCCGACTGTGTTACCTGAGATGATTAAAATAGTGGATAATGTTCACCTTATTCGCCAGTGTATGCTTACAGCTCAGAGTCGTCAGAAGAGTTATGCTGACAAACATCGTCGGGACCTTGAGTTTGCTTTGGGAGAGCAAGTGTTCTTTAAGATTTTTCATCGAAAGGGGTTAATTCGGCAGGGTAAGAGTGAGAATCTTAGTCCCAGGTATGTGGGTCTGTTTGAGATCACCGAGAAGGTGGGTCCTTTAGCTTACCGGTTAGCTTTACCTCTGAGTTTGTCAAGACTGTACGATGTATTCCATGTGTCAATGTTAAGGAAATATCATCCAGATCCCTCACATGTACTTGAACCAGAGCCTTTGCAGATTGAGGAAAAGTTAACTTATGAGGAAAAAGAGATTCGAATGGTGGGTCGGAAAGTTCAGGAGCTTCGCAGGAAGAGTATTCCGATGGTAAAGATTTTGTGGAATCATCACGGGTTTGAGAAAGCAACTTGGGAGAGAGAGGACCAGGTTCAGAGTCAGTATCCAGAGTTGTTTGTCGATCAGGTAAGAATTGCGTGGATACAATTGTTTTAAAGGGGAGAGGGTGTAATACCCAAGCTCGAAACATGAAAATTTTCTGTTTCTTTTTCTGAAAATTATATTTTTCTTAAATTCCTTGATATTTAATTGTTATTCTTTCTTTGTCGCAAAGTGCATTGCATAACGAGAGTGTTAGTTAAATGATTTTTAGTCCTCAGCAAATAGTGAAAACTAGTATTTAGTATTTTAATTTTAGTATTTTAGTTGGATGTTGAGTGAAACTATAGGTTATTGCCTTGTTTTAAGTTTAAATGCCTAAATAAGCTTAGTTTGACTAACTTAGTTAAGATAGACCAAAGCTTTGACCATTGACTATTGTTGTCATCTTTTTAAAGCATAAAATAGCAAAAATAAAACACAACAAAAGCTGAAAAAAATAAAGGAAAACCGAGAGTTCAAGGAAAAAAAAAAGAAAAAATAGATTTTTCACTCAAATCTTCACGCAGGGTTACACGGGATCGTTTCCGAGGCTTCTAACATCGTCTTCCTAGCATCTAGTAACGTCTAAGGTGAGAGATGCATCGTTATTTGCGCATTAGAAAATATGATGTCAAAACTTGAATTTTTAGAAATTGTGTATAGAATGTAGTTTAATTCGTATTGTTGCTTGAAATATGTTCTATGATGTTAATAGACCTTACTTTTGTAAGTTTTTAGCAATTTCTACGGTTAAAATTGGTTATTGCATTTTAAATGTTGGTTGAATAGTGAAAAACGTAAATAGTAAACTCCCGTCCGAAATTTTGCTCCGAGTTGCGTTCTATTGATGCAGAAAGGTGCTAGATATGCTTAAATGCTAAAATGCCTGGTTTATTTTGTTTGTGTAATGGAAAAATGGAGAAAAATGTCAAGGTTTATGTTGGGGTCGTTTCGGTCGAGTTTGGCATTTTCTCGTTTTGTGTGAAGGCATTGTCGTGGTATACCATGGAAGCACTTTTGGTGCAGTTATAACATTGGTTGGGTGATCGGTTGAGGTAACTGTAGTTCAAATGAGCAAAGGAAAAAATCGGGGCTTTGCGGGAATTCTAAGGTAAAGTAGGGTTTTATTGCTTCTGGGTGTGCCTTATGGTGTCCTAGAATGAGTGGTGAAGTCGGTTTCCAAAACTCGTGGTTCGTTTGGAAGTAGTAGCATTCTGAAAGTTGGGGTCGTTGTGTGATTTTGTGGGTTTTTACAATGCTATGCCTTTAGAATGCTTCTTGCTGCTTATCATGCTTGTTATAGTTGTTTATGATTGGAATGTATACCAATTGTTGCTATTGCGTGCGAGGATAACCTACTTTGTTATTCTCTCACGTGTGGCTCTATTGCTCGATTGTTGCATTATTTATTGTATTGCATTCATAGAGTCAGGCGCGGGTATGATGACTATCTCTGGATAGCCTTGGGTTGCCAGGGTTGGTTGCTTTAGCTTCGTGTCCTATTACCTTTCTTGCTTGGGTTGCCTCCCAGGGAGATTTAGGTCGTAGTATTGATTGGGTACTTCCGGGGTATTCCAAATTGAAGTTATAAGGTGGTTGGGCCGGCGTGTCGTCATCGAAATCGTGATTGAAATTGCTTGTGGAAAGTGAATTGTATCCTTTAATTGAATGGTTATAGCCTTAATGCTTGTCTTGATTTATTGTTAGCTTAGCTTGTATTTCTATATGTTCATTGATGGATCTACTTGACTACTTGCATTGTATTCTTCTCTCACCTCCGTCCTTGAGACCAATTAACCCTCGCTGAGCAATAGTTTTTGTTCATCCCTTTCTATACTATATTTTACAGGAGTAGTTAAGGTTGTTCCTATTGAGGTAATAGAGGAGGAGGAGGAACAAGTGAAGGTGTTTCCTTGATAGCACTTTCTTTGCTTAACTGGTGGTTGGTTGCCAGACTTTTGTGCAGGCCATGCTTGATGTGTATATTGCTTGGTTGTTACTCTATTTTGAGTCTTGTAGCCTTGTATGTAGTTTCTATTTTGAGGCCTCTATGGTCTTATATTGTAAAAGTTGAAAGGTTGTAAAGTTGTAAAGATGTACTCACGTGACTAGTAAAGAACTGCATGCTAATGGTTTAACTGTTTAGTGGCATGAGTACTTGTGTAGTATGCATGACATTTTGGGTTGCAAAGTTGGTTAATGAGAAGATGTATATTTTTTAAAAGATAGTTGACTTGTTCAAATGGTTATTGTGGTTTCCACGTATATTCAATTGAATGTAGGGTTTTCAGATCGTCCACGGTACAGAGGAGACTCCGTCCGTGTGTCGGGTCCGAACTTGGCGTTTTGCGGGGTCGGGTCGGGGCGTGACAGCATCTCTCTCTTATCTGGTGCATTTTCTCTATGAGTAGTTCTGTCATACCTTTCCGCCCAGAAAAATCTCAAACAATTATCTTTGCCTTCGGGCTCTATTATACTTTCTGGCTAACTAGTGGTGTCATAAGCTTTTACCCCTTCGTTTCTCGTATTAAAGATTATAGCTATAATATATGGAGTTAACTCAATATCAACACCTCTAACTCTAGTTTTTACAACAACAATTTCATCACTTTCCATATTAGCATAAAATTCACGGATTAAAAGCGGATAAACAAGACAATGAATATGTAGGAAGTCATACCAACCTTGTTGTTGCACGAATTCAAAAATTCTAGTACCTTGTATGTCCTCGTCTATCAAACACTTTCCATACAATATCGGCTTGGCAAACTCGTTGTTTGCACATGTGGGAGGAGGATCCCTATCCGGACTTGGAAGCCTTGTAGAGGCTCTTGTATTGGTTTTCTTAGAAATATTTTTTTCCATATAGAGATTTTGAGCTTTTGAGAAGTGGGTAACGTGACTATGGAACAAAACTTGAGATTTAATGGCTAAATTTTGAGTTTAATACAACTTTACCTATATTTTGGCTTAGGGATTGAAAAAATCGGGGTTTAGAAAAACTCTTTGTAGATTTAGAGGTTTTGTCAAGTGGGTAATGTGATTATGGAAGAAATTTTGAGGTTTAATGGCTAGATTTTGAGAATTTGAGAGAGATTTTTTGAGTTTTTCTTGCAATGGGGTTGAAGAAATTGGTGTTTTGAAAAATTATTTAGAGATTTTGATGTTTTGTGGAATGGGGAATGTGATTGTGGAAGAAATTTTAAGATTTAATGGTTAGTTTTTGATGATTTTAGAGAGAGTTTTAGAAGAAAAAAAATGTGAAGAGATGTGAAGTTGGGGAAGAATATGGGATTTGGGGTGGGTTTGCTGATTTTTATCAGCATTGAAAAAAAAATTAAAATTAAATTTTTTTTTTTGTGCAGGTCACGGCACCATCACTATCACCACCACCACCACCACCACCATCATCACCACTACCACCACCATCAACAACACCACCAAAGGTACTACCACCACCATCAACAAAGGCTCCATCACCACCACAAGGTCCTCCATCACCATCACCACCATCTAGGGCACTATCACCACCTCCAACTCTACCACCATCACCACCAAAGACACTACCACCATCTCTCTCTCTATTTTCCATTAGTAAGTATTTTATTGTATACATTTTTCCTTTATTTTTGTGTCTAGTATAGACATATTTATATATGTGTATAATATGTATCTTCATATGTGTAATTTTGCTTGTTTTTCATTTGTTCAATTTATTATTTTTGTATTTAATGTTATGTCTAATTCTAATTTTTTTAAGTGCGGTTTTTACATAAATATTTGGTAGTGATATTTGTTGTGACTTCTTTGACATAATGTTGTATTATAGGGATATTTGTTTTCATTAATTAACAATAGATTTACTAGTGGGTCATACATTTGTTTAAATAATGTCACCACCAAGCCCATTACTTAACCGTATCTCGTACTATTGATATCTTTAATGGAATGAACATATATTATGATATAGAAGTTAAGAAAATGGAAACACTTCGACAATAGTGGATGAATGATCGATTAACATCTAAGGGAGTATTAAATCCTAAGTTCGTTCATGGAGTAGAAAAAGAATTCATTCCTTTTGCGTGTAGTTAACAAAAGTACATGGATGTAGACAAAATTAGATGTCCTTGTGCGAAATGTAAGAATTGTGACTTTAAGGACCCTCATACTTGTAGACATCATCTCTACTCATGGGGGTTCATGAGGCATTACTATGTTTGGACTTCACACGGGGAGCATGGTGACCTCAATCAGGATAACAACCATAATATTGGTGATCATTCTGGATATAATAAAGGAAATAGTTGCATTTGGCCCATCAAATTCAATATTTTGTATGTCAACTATATGTGATTTGTATGATTGATAATTGAAAAATATAATGAAAAGTGGTTATAGTATCTCTGAATGTTTATAGAATATATTGTACATCTCTTTGTATCTTATGATTTTTTTGTAGCAATAATGGTTAGAGCTGGTAGATTGCAAGCAGATAAGACACGATCTGCCATGCCATCAACTTCATCCTTCGTAGCCCGTGGTGAAGGTGATAGTGAGTCCCCTACCGCTGTAGGGTCATTAGTTCGTTCCATCGGACTATCTGTGTGACACCCCGAAACCTAGCACTTCATTAATTGCATTCATTAAATGGTTAACTTAGATATAAC
The DNA here is from genome assembly GCA_037974665.1 of Ehretia macrophylla. NCBI lineage: Eukaryota > Viridiplantae > Streptophyta > Magnoliopsida > Boraginales > Ehretiaceae > Ehretia > Ehretia macrophylla. The sequence continues at coordinate 69,627,288 of CM075771.1, read as the reverse complement.
TTAGCTAATTACTTCATTTTTTTTTTCATATTTCCATAAATTTAATTGTTTCTTTTCATGCATTTTATATTTTTATAAAATACTATATATTTTTAGGGGACTATAGCCCCTGACGGTGCGTGCATTACATTTGGGGATCAACGAAATTTTTTTTCTAAATGTCTAATGAATAGTACCAACGGGATTTTTTCAGATTTTTGGCATTTTGTTTTGCTGAAATTTAATCACCCAAGTGACCTATTTACCCTTACTAAAATGCCCTATTTATTTGACCCACCCTTTGACCATCTCATGAGAACATTATAAGCCAAGAAACAAAAAAAAAGGTAAAAAAAAATGGCCAAAAAAGAGTTACGGGAATAGTAACTTCTCCAAAAAAAAAATTGTTCCTTGCTTCATTCTTGTTTCCATTGCTTCTCAAATTGGTTGTGCTTCATCCTTAGGACCTTAAGACCATGCTTTGATCTTCAAATGAGGTGAGGGTGCATTCCATTCTTGTATTAAATTCAATTAAAGTCTGTGCTATTATTTTTGTGATATAATATTGTAGTGGTTTAATGCTTGTTCTATTCTTTCTTATATGCTCTAATGAATTCATAGAATATATTTGATGGTTTAAAATGCTTGTTGAATGCTTGAAAATAAAAATGACACTTGGGGAAAATGATTGAATAGTACTTTTGCCATGAAAATGACCTAGAAAATATTTTTATCTCGGATTTCAAATTCTTCGCTCGTGTAGGTCCTTGGCATGTTAGATTGACATAATGTAGAATATAATTTCAAATTCCTCGCTCATTTAGGTCCTTGGCATGTTAGATTGACATAATGTGGAATATAATTTCTATTGACTTTAAGCATAATAGTTAGAATTGAGAATTAGATTTGTGTTAGCTTGAAATGTCGCACGATATGCTTCCTATATTGATTGTCATTGCATTTCATGGCTATATTGCTTAGTTGAATAATATATAAACCGAATATTGTTAAATGCTTATATGATGTGAACTTGGTTATATCGGTTATAAATGTTAACTATGTGAATCCTCATGATAAATATATATTCTATTGCATGATAGGGTTGATCTATTGAGCTGTTTCTCGTATCTTGGAGCTCGGTAAAAGTGATGGAGTTGCATATTTCTTGAATTTAAAGTTGTTACATATCTGTTGCATTTCTTGTATTGATTGAATATAGCTATTTGAGTAGATTGTGGGAAAAGTTATGATGTTTGCCTCTTTTGAGACTATAAAGTTATCTCGTGTATATGTTGAGTTATATTGCAATTAAATGCGAGGGCGGCCTACTTTGTCGACCCTCTTACTTGTTATTCGTTATTTTTTTTTTTGAATCTTGTGGCTTGGTTTTGAGGTTGCGCAACCTTTTCGGACATGGTAGCGTCGAGAAACACGGGCGGCATCGGGCTTGCCGTGCTCCCTCGACTACCATGGTGCCTGTTCCTTTTCTCACTGAGTATACTCTACTACCCCAGAGGCGTGGTTCACTTGCTGGGCATATGGATCTATCTCAGGAAAAAGGGTCATAGGATCGGGGTACATCTAGAGTACCCCATTTTGGAGGAGTAAGGGTTTTATCGGCAGTTGCTTGAAGATCTTGGCTTGTGGCTCGTGATTGAAGACGAACATGGAACCGTATTCTTTTTATACGTGGTTAAATACTTGTCTAATTAACTTTGTTATTTTGTGTTGTATATGTTATTATTCTTGTTGCATCTTATGAAAGCATTCCTCGGTATGCTGTATCACCTTCCTCACTAAGTATATATGTTGTATACTCACCCTCATTTCTAACACCTTTCAGGATCAGTGCTATAAGCTGAAAATGGGAATGCCTCCTGTGTGGCCCGCCTGCTCTATTAGTGTGTAGAACAAAGAAGAATGTGTACATTATATGCCTGTATACTATTTGAGACCATATGGTCATGTATGTATTTGTGTTATCTTAAGAAAAGTAATATTAAAGTTTTTAGTCTTGGGTGATAATTAGGTGCTAGTTGTTTGTAATAACTCAAATTGTTTACTCTTCTGTTTAGTTAACTTGCCTGCTGATAGGGATGAAACAGATTGAAGTTGTGGATTATGGTCTCGTGATTGTATGTTGTAGTTTGCAGGTTTCCAAATAGTCCTATAAATGGGAAAAACTCCGTATGGTTTCCCTAAATTTTGTGATCGGGTTGAAATTGGGTTGTGATTAGCTTGGCTATTATAGCCTCCGGTCTCGTGAGGGATTGGGGCATTATAATCTGCCATTTTGTGTGACATCCGAGTGACGTACGAAGATCGTCATGATAATACCATGCCCACGACCAGCGTCCAGCATGAAACGGAACATCCAGAATCATCATCACATGCTACTGGCACAACAAATTGGCAGGATATGGGATTCGAGTCACTCGAGCAGTACGTCACATGGTTGGAGGATAAACGTACTCACGTTCGATTATATAATAACAGGTAAAATTACAATTAAATTAAATTATAGAACAATTACTTTGATTGTTTGTTATTAGTTCTTGAATTTATAATAAGGTAATGCAAGTGACACTAACTTATATAATTGATATACTTGTTAACAGATTTGTACCTGCTTCGGTAGTAAAAGATTTTAAGTCAATATTTGCAGGCGGATTCACAGAACCCTGGATTACTTATAGAGAAATTCTAGAGGATGTCAAAGACCGATGGTTTTGCTCTTTTGAGGTTTTTATAAACATTAATGCAATCAATATCTATTATATTATACACTTATACATTTATATGTACGTATGCAATTAACACATGTTCGCATTTATCTATTTTTGTCGTTGCAGAGAGATTATAAGTGACACCCATGTGACAAGACACACATCAAGCATTGCTTCCATTATAAGGCGGCGCAAAGAATGAAAGACCAATTGGCTAAGACCCGTAAATTTGACAAGCCTCCTAAGTAAGATGGCGTGAACCAAAATGGATAGAGAAATCAAAAGCGGCCAAGAAAAATAGGGAAAAAAATCAATCTATACACTATACGGGTGCCACCCCCTTCATGAGGTTATGAGAAGGATGGTATGTAACTTAAATTTAACAGCCGTTTAAATTTGTCTATCTTAATATTTTAGTTTTTGAGTCATTATTATTTATGAAGTTAATAATTTAGGCGGACACAGTAAATACCCTTGTCTATAGAGCTGTTGTTTCCAAGGTCGCTCACAGTAAAAGGGAGGGTGATGGTATACAATACTCTGATCCAAAGGCCGCTCAGACGATAGTAAGTATTTATACAGTGTATTATTTTTACTGTCAATTAATTTTGTTCAATTTATATAAATTTATGTTAAGTTTAACTTGCTACGTTTAATTTAAAAGAATATAAAAATTGAATTTCATAACTCTCTTTTGTAATGTATAGTTTGTTAGGCTTATGTTTTTCATTATGAGAATTGTATCTTTATGATTATGTTGAAGTGGTTGTGATAGACGACATATCCTTTGGTTGTTTGTTGGAGGCCCAGGATTGTAAATTTGGCTTATTTGTGGTTGTATGTTGGTTGTTGTGGCTATATGAATTGTTATGCAGGTTATATTTTTGTGTTTGGGGCCATATTACAAACGTTATAATGCCAAAATTTCATAGCGTCCTGACTTGATTTTAGGTGGGGTCGAGTTGGGGCGTGACATTGAGTGATATAAGAATATTAAAAATTTATAAATGTTGTTTTTGTAGTCACGATATGAGGAGATGCTCCAGCAACGTCAACTTGCGACGCAATAAGACCCCACGACGCCGCCCGTTAATCCCGATGAGATATTCTACCAAGCTGTTGGTGGGGCGAAAAAATGGTGTGTCTATGGACTCGGCTCGCAAGGAGTCAACATTGGTAGAGAAGCACCTCCTATTCCTACCATGAACACTAGAGTTGGACTCTCGGAAAAAGAAGTCGACAGGCGAGTCACTGAAGCAACGGAGTCCTTGAGGCAACAACTTGATGACCAAGGAAATGCACAACAAAAGACGCAGCAGCAAGTGAACGAAGCCATAGAATTCATGAGGGAATTGCAGCGGGAGCGTAATCGGCTAAAACACCCATGACAGTAGGCCGATCAACATCATCAATGGTATATTTATGATTTAGTCTTTTTGGACAATTTTATAGTCTTTTAGTCTTTTTATGAATTTGAAAGATATGTTATGTAAATATTATTTTCGATATTTAATTTTACGTTTTGTTGTGTAAATTTGTTTTATTTTTAAATTTTTAAATTTTATATTATTTTTAGAATAATTAAAAATTATTACGTGAGAGAATAGCCATATAAAATTAGCCACCGTTTTTTGACATGACAAATTACTACGGAATTGGGCAATAGATTATCCACCAATATGTGGCGACAAAATGGCTACGGATTGCCTATCATAACAATCCATAGCCGTGAGTGACGACCGATTTACAACCGAATTGGTTACTGCTTTGCTACAGACGTTAATAATTAATAAAAAAATCAAAATTTTAGTTAGCTACGGATGGGCTACGGAAAAGAGGCTACCGATATTCTACGGATATCAATCCATAGCCGTGGGCTACGGACGATTTACGACTGAAACGGCTACAGATTTGCTACGGAAGTTAATAATTAATTTTTTTTTTTAAATTTAGTTGGCTACGGATGGACTACGGCTATTTTGCTACGGAAGTTATAAAAAATAAATACAAATTAATTTCTGAAATTGGCTACAGATGGGCTACGGAATATCAAATTGGCGACGGGGCTTTTTACTACGGACGGTATTCCGTAACCTAGTGGTCACCCGTCCCAATTTGGCTACTGCTAGGCTACGAATTTTGGCCGTCGCCTCAGCCTTTTTTTTCTTCTAGTGCAATAAGAGTGTTGAAAAATGTTGGATCCACTTTTTCTCTTTCCTTAGACAACTTCACACCATTTTCAATTGGTATACTTATCAACTGGCCCTCTTTCTTTTGATTATATTTGCCATATCTTTCTTAAGACATGGAAGTGCCGTCCTTCATTTGTTTCATCTCTATGCCAAGATAATAGAACATAAGACTAATGTTCGTCATCTCAAATTTTTTAGCCATCTAATTCTTGAATTCTCCAATCATGCTTGGTTAATTACCTGTAAAATCAAATCATTCATATACATGCATGTTAGATTAAAGGCTCTAAAATTCAATGTCTTGTCTTGTAATTTTAGGACATGGTATTTTGTGTTTATTTTTCTATTAATTGAGAAGTATTTATTTATAATTAATATATTAATTATATTAAATAAAATCCTTAGAATTACTATATGGAAACTATTCTTGACAAGTCAAGAATATGAGTGTAGGATCTATAATGAAAAACATATTATAGAATAAGTTCTCAATTGTAGGATTAATTAACAGGGTGTTAGTTCATCAGGATAAAATGGCAAATGGTCTACCTTGTTTAATTTGAGATATTAATGTTAAGGGTAATTAGTCTCTTATTGCATTAGTGATTGTTGGAGAACAATTGACTGAATCGATCATTTTGTGAATTACATGCGTAGTTAATAATTTGTTATATGTCATAATTGTGTAGTTAATGTCTAGTTAATCCTCAGACCTAAAACACCCTAGTTATCTTGTATACGAGATATAATGATTTTCTAGTACAATATGATATAAGCTAGTTATGCCCTTATTTTATAAGCTAGTTAAACCTCTCTATCATGCTAAAATAATCTCATAAAAGCCTTTTCCTTTTCCCTAATGTTCCACGTAAGCTCCTACCATTACGGCTGTTGTAGTAGCCAAAATTTGCCATGGGTTTGAGTCCACTTGGATCGGATGAAATCTAGAGTTGGCCCTAGCATCATAAGATCAAGATCATGTTCTAACTCATATTTCATTCTAACTTTCTAACTTTTCATTTCAACTAGTCATTTCGTTTTTAAATTATAACGAATCTTGACCTTTTATCTAAAAAATGTAATTAAAACAATCTCCCTCATTTGTTCCAACTTTCTCTCCCACAACATCATGGGTTTTGTTTCTCCTCTTACTCTCACCACTCTTCAATTTTTCTACAGCCATTTCCTCCTGTTCCTCTCGCCTCTTTTTTTCCCTCAAGAACAAAAACATACAAATCATGGGCAAGAAATATATCACAACAAAAAAATTATAAAAATCCACCAACATCAAAACCTTAAACCAAATAAACGAAACCACTATAAATTAAAACAAAAGTTTTACATCTCAAATAAGACTCACATGAAATCACACAAACATCCAAATAAATAAATTCGAAACTACAAGGATTTATAACTTGGCATTTGAAATGGGTCTTATTTATATTTGAAATTTTTCTCAAATCAAATGGGTCTTTTTCTTATTTAGCGAAAAAAAAAATTATATTTAAAATTTTCATTAAAATCAAATGACCCTTTTGATATTTGAAATTTGTTTTCCTCGTAATTGACCTTTGTTCTTGAAAAAATAAAAAAGCCAAGATAGAAGATGTGATCTTGTGAGGAAACAAAGAAGAGAAGTGGGAGTAAAAAAAGTCTAATATGCGGCATATGAAAAGTGAAAAAAAAAAGGAAAGAAAACTATTTTTTGGGTGAAACTATATGTTTTAATTGGATGGTTTGGATTTTATTGTAATTTAAAAATAAAATGAATGATTAAGATGGAAAGTTAAAAAGTTAGAATAAAGCATGAGTTAGGAGATGATCCTGATCCAGCATCATAGGGCCAGATTGGATAATTGAACCAATACCTGTGCGAGTCTAAATACACCGAGGCTACCACTGGCTGAACAGGACCTCCCAGCTCTTTCGGCCACCCTTGAGCAATATCAACCTTAACCGATTCGACCAAGGATTCGGACAACCTTGGCCAAATCGGCCACCTTTGGATGATTCAGCCATTTCCCATACCGTGAAAATTGAATGCATCCCAAAAGATCTTATGAGAATATGGCAATCATAGCCGGAACATTCGAATCTTGAACTTGGTGCCACTAATTTAGTTCTATGTGGTGAGCAACGCTATTTGGACTGTTGCAAGGCAAATCATCTCTATAAATAGTTCTCTCTTACTCCTTTAAAATACACTTTATCACCACACATAATTTCAATAGTTTCTCTCCAACTACTCAGATCATTCCTGACTCATTGTCATTCTTCTTAGTTTTTGCACATTATACGATATCTTACTCATTCAAAAAAGTGATTACGAAGCTTCGGACCCATAGTTCTATTTGTATATTTAAGGATTTACAATTACATATGTCGATCATTCGAAATTACAAAGTTAACACATAAGATGCACTTGCTATTAACTTGGCCGAACCAAGTTATGGTAGGAAATTACGTGTAACATTTTAATAGTTACATATAGTTTACAAACTTATTACAGAAGGACAGAGCAATTACTAGCTTCTTTAATTAATATAGGAGTTATGGTGCATTCCACCTTTTTTTCAAATGATCGGAGATTGTAAACTTTGAACACTCATAATGTACAAATGTGGGGAATTTTCCTGACATAAGCAGTAAATGAGGCGGAAACCCACAGAATCAAAATCAACAAATTAGCAAAGGGACTGCAACAGTGGGTTAATCAACTTAACCAACTTTAGCTGTAGCGGAAGACCCATTCAATCACATTGGAAACATTGTCAGGGCTGGCCCAAGCTATGAGCTGCTTGGACTTGTGCCCAAGGTTCTCTTAATTCAGGAGCTCCAATTTAAAGAAATTGTTTTTTTTTTTTTTTTTTTTTATTAAGATAAATGTTTATTCTAAACTAGTGTTCTTTAAATGGGACCAAGAGGTAAGAAAAATAAATTTTATATAGGTCTATCTTTTTGTTAACTTGTAATATTATTCTATTTTATAATTCTAATTTTGGTGTTTTTTTTTATTTATAGTAATTATTTTAGTAAAAAATTTCAAGTTTTTTTATTGAGAAAAAACTTAATTATTAAAACTCATATTTAAATGATCGTCCAAGATCTATAAATTATTTGAGACGGCTCTGAACATTGTGACATATCAACATATCATATTTCCATCTTAATGATATTCTCTCGAATCACCTATCACTATCAAAGAAAGTCCAATAATTCAACTTTATAGGAACATGGATTATAATCTTCTACTCTTTATTTTCCTTTTTGTGTCCCATTGCCTTCTGTTCTTTCCCAACAGTTGAATTAAAGCCTTATCCCAGATGCAATTTGTTCAACAACAGCAGCTTCCCGATAAATAATACTAATGGCTTTCATCTCAAGACTATTAGTGGAGCACTTGGAGTCTAGGCGAGAGACTTGTTCATCTTTCGGGTTTGAATCAGTTAAAAGATTATTTTCTTTAGGTTAGACATGATAGATCTTGTGTCTAACTAATCCAAATAATACATGTTCTAACTGAATCATGTATATCGAGATTTGAATTTTGGTGTAAACTCAAAAGATTTTCTAAAAATATTCCTGCCATTAAAAATAAAAAATTTCATCCAGAGGCTTTAAGTCCATTTTGCTTTAAACACATTGGTCACTCTACAAGTCCAACCTTTTGCCCATGAAAATACGGCAGCTCATTCATGTGCCAGCAATAATAGGAAAAAAAAAATGGTATGACAATCACATTTTGATTGCGAACGTGGTTTTGGGGGCTCCACAATATGTGTAAGATGGCTCAAATTAAGCCAGTTAGTAACATCTAAGAAAGTAATATCTAAGAAAGTTTTGAATAGCATTCATTTATTTGATCAATTGTAACTAAACGGTTCGGGGCAAATTAATGAAATTTAAAGAAGATAGAGTCACCCATTTATCTTCTCTACTTTCTTACTAAGTTTGTCAAGGTAGGATTTGCCTTCCCGAAACACATGGTTGGAAACAAGGGATTTCAAATAGAATCTTCCCCATTTTTCCTCCACCCAACTCTCACTACAATAAAAACTATGAAAGGTGACGGTCCATCTCCTTTTCGTCGCCAAAAGAACGATGAAATAGAGACGCAATAGTCGTCACTGGAACTAATGACCCTTTCGAGACGGTTTGGAAACGACTTAGATCTGTCGTCTCCGAACCGTCTCCTTTGGCGACTATTAGGAGACGGTTTGGACAGTCCTCTCTAAACCGTCACCAACCCGATATGGTTTTTAGACGCTTTATTTACATGGTCACCAAATCGTCTCCTAATTGCGACGATTTAGTGACGATTTTACAATTCGTCTCCAACTATCACCAACCAGAGACGGTTTGGTGACGATTATCTATGTCATCCCAACCTCAATCCTATTGATTAAAACATATTATTCATAGCGTTTTCATTACCTAAAAATAGTATATACTGCATGACAAATTCATGAAATTAAATCATGAATAAAAGACAACATTAACTTTCAACCCATATATTGATAATTAAGGATTACATCTTAGTGGTAACAAAATACATCATTTTGTATGTACATAAAACCTACCAACGTACATAATCACACATGAAAAATACCAAGAAATGGTATTCTCACATTAACGATTATTCTGCATCATCTACTTAACGAAAACTAAAATACATACTTCTAATAATAACCTTAATATGCTAAACTTAGTAGAAATATTAGCCCAAGGCCTTGGGGAAATAAATCTTCAGCATATCATGTAAAACTTTTTGACGAACTTGAGCTTCTGAAATATAGCCTTCTTCCTTTGGTGGAGCATTAAGATCAATATTTGGTTTCACATCTTTCTTCAAGCTCCGTTCAATTTCTTCAAATGTGTTGTCATTTTCTTCTGTAACACAAAGATTTTGTGACTGTTGTTGTTTTTCTTCACTCATGATTCAAAAAAAACGTTGATAGCTACAAGATGAATGCAACTCATTCAACCCAAATGAAATCTCTTTAAATAGATAGCAAGAGATACGCAGCCTTGCATTTTCCGTCTCCTATCAGAGACGAAAAAGAGACGGAATATAATTGTGGTCTCCAATTCGTCTACATATATTTGTATTGATTTGTCTAATCAGTCAAACATGGCGTGCACGCCACTAATTGTCAGTCTGAGGGGCTTTAGTGATGGAGCACGATTTCCGTCTCCAATCCGTCTCTTAATGGTCCATAGATTTGTCCCATCAATTGAAGATGGCGTGCACGCGATCTTTTGTCAGAAACTCTCGTGTTTTGTCTCCTTTTCATCTCCATTCGGCGACAAAGTAGTGACGGACTACGTGGTCTGTCTCCGACATTTAAAAAATACCCAAATTGGAGACGGACGATTTGGTCCGTCTCCCTTTTTTATAAAAAAATCTTTTTTTTAAAGCTCAAAGGAGACAGATTATTAGGTCCGTCTCCGTTTATAAAAATAAAAAATTCCGGCAAAGGAGACGGACGATTTCGTCCGTCTCCTTTATTTGATTTTAAAGCCCAAAGGAGACGGACCATTTGGTCCGTCTCCCAAATTTAAATAAATACCCAAATGGACTCTTTTTAAAAAAAAATACCCAAATGGCGACGGACGATTTGGTCCGTCTCCTTTATTTGATTTTAAAGCCCATATGAGACGGACCATTTGGTCCGTCTCCGTTATTTTATTTTTACACCCGAAGGAGACGGACCAATATGGTCCATCTCATTTTTTTAAAAATAAAAGCCAAAGGAGACAGACCGTCTGTCTCCTTTATTTGATTTTTTAGCCCAAAGGAGACGGACGGATTATATCCATCTCCTTTTTTTTATAAAAAAAATGCTGTTTTTTTTTTTAGGCCAAAGTTTGGTCCGTCTCCCATATTTAAAAAAACACGCAGACGGAGTCGGACCATTAGGTCCGTCTCCCCATATTTAAAGGCTTATTTGGTTGAAGTTATGCAAAACCTTGTATCCTAGCGCAACTAAGATGTTCATAATCATTATTATGTCATGTTACCATCACGTAGTGGCTTAGAATTGCAATTGAAATGCTTAATTCAGCGGGTGATGTTGGATGGAATTTTCTAGTCATTGGATTTGAAGCCTTTTGGGCGGGTTTTATGTAAACATTAAAAATTTAAAGTTTTAGTTAAAGTTTTTTGTCTTGCCTTGTAATATCATAAGTATTTTTTGTTTTGTATAGTTGGTTAGGCTTATGAATTCATTTATATTATGCGTATAAAAGTTTTCAAGTATGTAGTTGTATTGTGGAGGACGGATTAAACTGTGGTTGGTTTGGTTGTGGTTGGTTGGTTTTGAATGATGATTTGGTTGTATATGGTGGTTGGTTGGATTTTGAATAATAATTTGGTTGTATATGGTGGTTGGTTGGTTTTTGAATAATAATTTGGTTGTACAAAGTTCATGGTTGGTTTTTGAATGATGAATTGGGTGTATATCCATATTTTTCGAATAATGTTGTGCAGGTTTAATTTTTATCCAAAAGTCATATTACAGCCGTTATAATGCCGAAATTTTTTTATGTATTAACTTGATTATAGGAACATCGCGAGTTGGGGAAAGACATTGCCTTATTCCTTTATACGAAATCAAAACAATTGATGTTCTTGCCCTTTTTTGTGATAAATTGCAGGCTACGTATCTTGAGCTGGTAGAGCAGGCAAATCAGCCGTCGGAGGAAGGTTCGACGGGCACACCTGTTGATCATGATGCCCTATTTCTCCAGGCTGTTGGAGGGAACAAAGGCCGCGTGTACGGGATGGGCTTTCAAGCTTCTGTAGGGTCCGCACATAGCGTCCCGTCTTCAAGACGCCATATCACAGAGATGGATATCCAATCAGCTGTTGCCAAAGCGACAGACGAGGTGGTGCGTAAACTAAAAAAAGAACAGGCAGAGGAGATGCGTAAACTTAAGGAAGAAAATAACGTAAATCTCCAACGGCTTGAAGACAAGATTGCGCTACTCGTGAAACAGTTCGATACTCATCCACAACAACCTGATCTTGGTGATCGAAGAGATGATCAACCCGACTGATAATTGTTCAAACTTTATAATAACGTATTATGTCTATTACTAAATGTTTTATGATGTGTGTACTTTAACTTTCGAACATAAAATATGGACATTACAATCTAATTACGTTAATTTAATCAGCGTGTTAAAAATTTTGGAATGTATAACAGGTTGATTATGAATTATATTTATGAAAAAAATATATATATATTTAAAAAAAAACCAAACTGCAACAGAAAGGAGATGAATTGTAAAAATCAAAAAAAGAGACGAAAAGGAGACGACCTGAAAAGGAGACGACATAATAAAGGAGACGACCTGAAAAGGAGACGACATAATAAAGGAGACGAAACTGAGACGACATGGAAACGGAGATGAAAACGAGACGATGTGTAACCGGAGACGAAAACAAGACAATGCAGAAACGGAGATGAAAACGAGACGACAAGGAAAAGGAGATGAAAATGAGACGACGTAATAAAGGAGACGAAACTGAGACGACATGGAAACGGAGATGAAAACGAGACGATGCGTAACCGGAGATGAAAACAAGACAATGCGGAAACGGAGACGAAAACGAGACGACATGGAAAAGGAGATGAAAAGGAGACGACGTGAAAAATGAGAAGAAAATGAGACGGCATGTAAACGGAGATGAAAAGGAGACGATATGAAAATAGAGACGAAATGGAGACAACACAACAGCAGAGACGGTTTGGAGACGAATTGGAGACGAGGTGAAAGGGAGATAATTTGGACACGATTATTATGGAGACGAAATGGAGACAAATATAATTTTCGACGAAAAGGAGACAATTTTAAATTTCGTCTCCGTGTGAGACGAAATGGAGACGAATTCCAAAATTGGAGATGCCGCAAACGGTGACGGCACATTTTCGTTTCCTATCAAGAAATGGAGACGAAAAGGAGGCGGAAATTAGCCATCTCTGTTCCCAAAATTTCTTGTAGTGTCTGATTGGCTTGATATTGTTTACATGATCAGTTGTAATTATGTAACTACTATCTTATATCAAAGTAGATATCTTACCTTTCTCTTGATGCTTTAATTTGATTAGTTGTCCATAAAGCAGCATAAAATATTCCACAGATTAGAAAGGTGAAGTAAATCTGTTTAACATGTCTATCAGCATATGACCTTTTTGAATTACACATAATTTAACGCGACAGTATATGATTTAAACCATTTCAATGTCAAAGTTGCAAATTAGCTAGAATTAATACCCCAATTCAATACCAATACCAAAATATATTTATAATAAGAAATTTACACAAGGCAGAACTATATTAGATTCATCCAAAAATTACAAATTTCTTGATGTAGCAATTCATTTCAATACGTGTACCAAACCTATTAAGGGAGACAAACACTCGAACTCGGGACCTTTAATCCATGAACTACACTTTGAACATTTATTAATTCCCATCCTTGTGAACCAATACTAATATATGCTACATAATTAAAGATCAAACTTATAACTGAATTAATTTATACTTTAGAGCGCACCGCTGCACTTCTTAGTTTTGGCCAAATATAGCCAGAAGGTCCATGATGCCTTCTTGCAAGGAGGTGATTAATTGATGGAATTCTACTAGTAGTATAATACTTGTCCATTATTGTGTGCTGGTTGTATACAATTATCTTCATAGTTGTTAAAAAGAAAAGAAAAAAATTAGTAATCTTGCATAAAAGCTAGCTTGTTTTCTTCAATTGGAAGAAAAAGAAAAAGAACGCAAAACGAGCAATAAAACACGTAGACTATGGTCAAAATAGAAAAAGAAAATAAGGAAGGCAGAAAGGGACATTTTAAGCCAGCTTAGAAATGTAATTAGGTATAAACATTATCCAACAAACCTAAATAGCATTGATAGTGCTAATTATTAACGACGAGATTGATATCAAATCAAAAGAGAAAATAATTATGCCAGTATCATGCTCTTTACATAAAATCATACCATGCAATCTAGGTGGCATTTGCTGTGGCTCAAGGGTGCTCATGTAGGTGAAATTCAATTAAGAAAAAGGAAAAAAGGGAAATAAGACAATTTTAACAAGGAAACGGGAAATTAAGAAAAAGAAAAAGATTAGATCATAGTATTTTGTTTTCTTAAAAATATTTTGGAGTGCATGCCATATAAGTAGCTAGTTAACTTTTGAGAGATTGAGGAATACGAGTATGTTGGCTTCTAATCATTTGGGTCTACAAAAATCTGCTCCTTAACCAAATTCTTTAAAGTCGTAATTTGAACTATTTTTTTTTTTATTAAGCAAGCGAGTACATGTTATTGATATAAAAAATATTTACATCATAAATTAAACCAAAAAACACAACAGATCCTCCTATCCAAGAATACTACTATCTATATCTCAAACTCTGCAAATGAATCTATTAATAAAACTATTTTTAAACTTTTCACATGTATAAATTTTATTTTTTACATCAAAACTAATAAGTTGAAAGAACTGATCCTCCGAGTTCACCTTACCATCATGAAGTCTGCAATTTCTTTCGGCCCAAATGTGGAACACTAAAGCTCCCAAAAGCAAGTTAATTATCACTGATTTAAAGGATAAATCTTAACAATACTGTACAATTCAATGTGAAAAGTAATTTCATTTGAACAAGCCAAAAGTGGCCTTAAGGGAGCTCCAACAACTCTCCCAAATGCCCAAGCATATCAAATTTTAGGGAGTTGTTGGTGTTATATAGCTCCAACAGCTCCCCCAAATGATCCCCTATATTTTAAGGGATAAATGATTTGAAGTTTGGATCTCCCATTGCTGGGGGATCAAATCCCTCCCTCATCTCATCCCCCATAGTTTTTAATGTTATTTTTTAAAATAAAGATAGATATTTGAGTAAAATAGAAGTAGGGATTTTCTAAATAGGGGATCTGTCAGAGTAAAATTAAAATATGGGTTCTATAAAATAAAGAATTAATTAAAAATAGAGAAATTATTAGAGTGAAACTGAAATAAAAAATTTATAAAAATAAAAAAAAAATACTTCAAATCCTTTAAATATAAAAAAAAAAAAAAAAAAACTGTTAAAAGTTCACCTTAAAAGCAGACATACTTTTGATCCACAATCAAAGGGACACAATTGAAGACAAAACTTCTTTAAGTGGTCTAGTAAAAAGACAACATAATTGACACTTCTTAAAGACTAATTAACTTTGCTAAGTGCACGTATAGCGCTTTGGCGTCCGTGCATGATACTTAAATTAGACAATAGTCAACAGATCGAAGACAAAATCATTGCTATAGTGTCAGGAATGTAATTTTCAAAAAAGTCCTACTTAACTATGATTCACAGTGATTTCTTAGACAAAGCTCATATTATCCACGTGAATACTGTAAAAAATAATATATAATAAATAATATAATAAATTTTTTTTTAATATAGATAAAATTTTTAGATAAGATAATCACTTAACATAATATCAAAACTTAGATACTAAAATGTATTGAGTTCAAAAACTCAACGCCATCCATTTATACAAATTGTCCAAATATAAAACTTAAAAACTTACTCTGACTGCACTTACAAGAGTGTGTGAAAAATAATAGATAATAAATAATATAACAAACATTTATCTAATATAATTTAAACTTTTAAATAAAATAATTACTTAACAATTATTACAAGTCGCTATCTGATCATTTCTAACGTTCATAACCATATCTTTGTGAATTCAACTTTTTCCCAGCGCATATTATCCACGTGGAATGCACTAACAATCTGCTAAAAAGTAAGAAAACAAGCGGGTTAAGAAAGCAAGACATGGGCCAGAGCTTGGTTCATCATACGGCGGGACCTTTAACTAATTTGGATGAAAATGGGGTTAGTTAAGTGTACAATATTTTAAGGAATCATAAAAGCAAAAATATAAATCATTCTGGCACATTGAAAAGCAGAATATACTACCTTCTTTTTCCTTGTTTCTGGGTGATCGTTGCAGAAACATGTTAATGTGGAATGTTGTTAAGATGCCTCGACTCATAATTTGCCCCAAAGAACTACTGTGGACATTATTGTTGGTGTCCAGTATTTAAAACTTATTCTGTATATTTTCAGGTCAATTTGTAAAAACAAACAGAAGTCCAATTAGAATAGAGATTGGAATCTTAAACCTGATAGGATTACTATTAGTTTCCTATAAATAAGACTTTCTAATTTGTAGTTAGTTGCCACAAGCCACACCTCTCCCTTTAGGGTAGGATGGTATGAGAGAGAGAGAGAGAGAGGGAGAGAGAGAGTTGCTTTGCATTATTGCAATCTCATAGCATTATAGTTGAGAGAGATTTAACAAAGATTTTGAGAGATTTTCTTTCGCAAAGATATTGTAATACTTTCTCTTTTGCATTAATGAATTTATTCCATTACTCTGTGGACTTAGGCATAGTTAAACTATGTAATTCTTGTGTGTTCTTGCATCATTGTTTTCTTCATTCTTTTTCTCCTATATCTCTATTGCATTCGGCATCCGAGTAATTAACAATTACTCAATCCATCAGCACAATATCCAGTAGTTCTCTTTCTCAATACGTTGTTTTCTTATTCATTCAAAGCATGACTAATCAGCACATCTGCCTGAATATGCATTATTCAAATTTCTACACATCTACCTGAATATGCATTATTCAAATTTCTTCTCTTAACTCGCATTTTATGTTAATTAGTGAATGCTTGATGTAAATGTGTTCACCATTACACCTAAGGGTTTGGGTGAAATGGTCGAAAAGTAGCATATTACGGCCAAAAATATCAAAGTTAAATTTATGTCATCTCATCACAAATAATGTCTAGTCTTTAGCTGATTTAGAGTATGTGTTAAGGCAACCACTACACCACGAGATTTATATTCTTAAGGTAAATTCAAGGGTGGAACCAAAAATTTTATCTTGGAGGTGCGAAGATCCAATTAAGATAAAGGAGAAAAGAGAAATGGGGGAATTAAATAAAGAAATAGTGAATTAGGAAAGAGGGAAAAAATCTAGGGAGGCCACGACATTTTATTTTTAAGAATAATACATAAGTTTTTTAAAAAAATGGAGGCTTCGGGCAGGGAGGGGTGGGGGGGGGGGGGGGGGGGGGGGGAGGGAAAAGCTCCCAATTTTCCTGTCTCTGCTCTTAACCGCTCCTAAATTTAATATGATCTTATCTAAGGAAATTTCTTAGTCGTCAAAGATATATGGGACCATCCAAGGGCGGAGGGAGGGAGGGAGGGAGGGAGGGAGGGAAGGGGAGGAGCAAACCTCAAAAAAAAAAAAAAAAATACTTAATGTATATTTAAAAAAAAAAAAAGATTTGGCATCCCCAATAAATATTATAAAAGTTGTTAAACTTTACAAAATATGAATTAGTTTGATGGTTAGTTACAAGAATGTTTATATGATCCATGCAAGTTCAATTCACCAAGGCTACATGTATTTTTTTTTTGCTAGCAGCCAGGAAAAAAAAAAAAAAAAAAGGCTACAGAACTGCCACATGGGTACTTCCTTTGCCAATTGCCACGTGGGCACTTCCTTTGCCAATTGCCTTGTCGGGAAACAAAGTTAAAAGCTGTGTTGGTATTGCATTTTTAAAAAAAAAAAAAAAAAAACAAAACAAAACTATCATCATCTTCATCTTCTTCTCAAAATTTCTCTACAAATCTCAACTTTATTACACCACATCTTCCTACAAATCTCAAGTTAAAAGGTGGGAATTGCCACGTGGGCTCTTCCTTTGCCAATTGCCTTGCCGGGAAACAAAGTTAAAAGCTGTGTTGGTGTTGCACTTTTTTTTTTTGTTAAAAAAAAAAAAAAACTATCATCATCTTCATCTTCTTCTCAAAATTTCTCTACAAATCTCAACTTTATTACACCATATCTTCCTGCAAATCTCAAGTTAAAAGGTATACCTTGACTGTTGTATCTTATTTTTAAACAAAACTATCATCTTTTTTTTTTATATATAACAAAACTATGTATGTAACTTGTAAGTGTTAATTGGGTAACATGACCCGTAGAGCTTGGCTTGTGTTCCTGCTATATGTTTTAGACCCCAGCCGTTTTCATCATCAATTATAAAAATTGAAGAGATTGTTAACTGATGATAAGAAGGTTGTTATGCTTTAAAAAAAAAGTGAAACTTGGTAGTTGGGTATGTAAAGGAATGAGACTAGACTAAGTTGCAGTTTGTGCAACAACTTTTGTGTATCTTTCTCATTACTATAACACAAATATATAGTACAACAAAGATAAGAAGTAATGAATGTTTGAATACAATAACATGCCCAGAAATTAGGAGAATGGAGATAGCGAGCAGGCGAGCAGCTGTTACAAAAAATAAGCATAGCACAACAGAAGATGTAACACGTGCTTGAGTGGACTGTGGCTTGTCTCAATAGTATGTGTGTATTAGTGTATATATATATTTTGGGTTGCCCTGTTCTTTTTTAGCTTAAGTCTAAATCTGCCACTCCACTTAGTAAAAAAAAATTGTGTATATATATGTATGGAGTATGCAGGCCTAGAAAAAAAAAGTGAGCCTATGACTATTGACTGCATTAATCGCTTTTACTTCTATAACTTGTGTTTAGTGTTGCATTAATCACTTTTGGTTCCTTGTATTTATGTCTATCAAACGTTAGTTGAAATTTGAGTAACCTTGTGACATTAAGCTTTGGGCTTTTTCTAAGTAAGTTTAGCTTTTTAAGGGTTGCTATGTTGACAAAAAAAGAATTAAAAATTAAGTAGAGGAGAAGATTTAAATCCATTTTTGACTTGTGAAGGAATTCTAGAGTTTATTTTTTGGGGTTTGAATTGTAGTTCATAATTTAATGTGGTTAGACAATCAATTTTTTGCTCCTATTATTAATGCCTAAGAACGAGAAGAAAGGTGAACGCGCGAAAGAACCAAACTTGATGGTCAACCATTTTTTAAAATTGTGTAGACAAAACGTAATGAAGATGGAGTCAAAAGAGATAATAACACACAAAAGTGAATGAAGAAATATGCTATACATAAACGTTATTTGTGATTATATAATGTACTACTTGAGATGATTTTACTTAATAGAAGAATTCGATAGATACATAAAAGGAAAGAAACTTTCATTGGGTTCCTTTTTTCTTTGGTTGTTCAACAAGACAATTTCCCTCCTTTTTTTATTGTTTATTTAAAAAAGACCTAAAGTTATACAATATAATCAGCGAGACTCAAACTTGATGTTAGCACCATCGTGATCTTATCATATTTAGGTGTCTTGGCTATATCATGTAACTTAGTTTCAAATTGTATTAGAGCATTTGCATGGCTTCTAATCCAGTCATTCAAAGTCGCGGCAAACACATAGAAATTGACATCCATTTTGTACGTGACAAAGTTCGGGATGGAACCTTTTCAATTCAATATGTCTCAACAAATGCTCAGCTTGCAGATATGTTTACAAAACCACTCTATCGTCCGCGGTTTGAATATTGCGTGACAAGCTACCGGTGAAAGTCCCACCATCACCTTGTGGGTGGGGTGGGGTGGGGTGGGGTGGGGTGGGGGGGGGGGGGGGTGTTGTTAGTACCATCGTGATCTTATCATATTTAGGTGTCTTGGCTATATAGTGTAACTTAGTTTCAAATTGTATTAGAGATTTACATTAGCTGTATATCATATCAATAGTCCTAACACTTGTAAACTTCTTCATGTACTCAATTATAAATTAATGCAACAGGCTCCAAAACGTGTGCGAGCCAAATATTTCTCACACTTGCAACTTCTTACATTCTTTTCTCTTTGATATCTCATCCGTAATTCAAGTGCAGAGGATGCCACGCCGGCCCAATTTTCTTCCGATAGTCCACTCTCGTGATTGCCTCCTTTGCTTTTCGTTCTCCACCGATGCAGATGACGAGGAAAGAAAATGTTCGAAACTAAAATCATCGATAACGGATAATTGATGTGGCTTCTCCTTTCCTTTTTATTTTACTTGATTAAACTATTTTTTCAAGTATTAAATGTTACTGATTTCTTCAGATTTGATGAAAATTTTGGTTAATGATGTCCAACATATTTCAGGAAGATTGCTTTTTTGGAAAGAAATGTAAGCATAATTATTGCAATAAACAAATTGCAATTAATCTACCAAAGTTATGTAATCATCATATAAAATCACTAAAGGATCTTGATGGGGAAATCATCAAAGCCATATTTAACAAAAATAATTTAATTTGTCTCATCATATTACTATTCATAAGATAAATGATTCATCTTTAAATAAATCTATAAGTGTAATGAATAATAAATGTAAGATTATCCATCAATTTTCACAATCTCAATAATAGTATTTCATAAATAAATGCATAATCAAGGTCAATTTATCAGTGTTGTGCCTTAGCATGCATGATGCTCGACTCTTTATTATGGTTTCCTTAATCCAATAGTTGACGGCCACTTATAAATTCTGTAGTTTCTTATGATCATATGCTTATATTTTTTTTTTTTGGTCAAATCATGCTTATAATTAATGCGGCAAAGGATCGAATGCCAATCTTTTTTTTTTTTGCTTCAATTTAAATGCATGACAATCATAAACACTTAAAAGGAGAAATGAATATTCATGAACAATTAGATTTTATTAAAGAGATTCCATGTTCTAATATTTAGGCTTTGATATCACTTGTACGCATAATTATTGTAATAAAATATTGCATTTAATTTATTAAAATCATGTAATCATCATATAAAATTACTAGGGATTATAAGTCACTTGATACGAAAGATGAAACCACGGTAGTGATTAATTGATTTTTTTTACTTTAACCATTTTCTTCATAGTGTAGACTTAACACTGAATTCTATAACTTTCTTATGGGTGGAGATAGTCAAGTAACATGTATATATAGGAATATATTGTTAGGAATGACAACGATTCGGTCAACCTCTATTTTTGAAAAAGCCGAAACTAAAACTGAAACTGTTTAGTATAACCTAGACCCAAAACTGAAATCGAAAACCTATGGTTTTAAAAACCGTTATCCAAAATCAAAATCAACAAGTATTAAAAAAAATTACGGATAATCAAGTTCGAAACCGATAATTTAAAAAAAAATAATTTAAATAGGAAACCAGTCCAAAAGTATGGAAACAATATTAATTTAAATATAAAAAAATCTAAAAATACAATAAATTAAAATTCATACATCAGAAAACAATAAAACTAAAAATATACTACATCATTGTAAATATTCAAATCTAAAAAAAGAAACTAAAAATGAGAAAAATGTCTCACACTCAATATTTATAAACTTGTTTGGTGTTGAGAACCAAGCTCATTCACCCACACAAAGCAGTATAAATACATAACATCCTAATGTGATAATAGTTGACAAATCGTGAATCATATCATGAATCAAAATATTAATTTTTTAAATCATAAATCGTATCGTATCGCGATATTTACTATGAACGTCACCACTTCCTTTGCCACGGCCACAATTCCACCTTTAAGAAATCTGCTATAATGGTTACAAGTAACTTTACAAAAGAAGTCTAAAACTTCTTACATGATTTTATGCATGAAAAAAACTAAACCCTCACACACTCTCTACTTGATCTAGCACAAGCATGAAAAACTATCAACATACAATTAAAGGTTTTTGACTCACAAAACACTATAGAAAACTCTCTCACCCTCTTAGGCTTACACTCGCCCGATGCTGTGTGGCAACTATCTACTAGCGTTCTATTTATATGAAACTATAACTAACCCTACACTCGTTGGACTAAAAATGTACTTGTGTTTAGCAGAGACATTGACTTAAATTTTGAGCCAAAACCAACACTTGCATGCATGTTGCTCTTTTGTCCTAAAAATGGTACGTGACAAATCTTTAACGTTGTGATGGGCATCTTTCAATTCAAAGTTGATTTACAAGGTTTCTGAATTGCACTTTCATTATCCTCAGCAAAAGACAGCAAAAGATTGTAAGAAAAACTGTCTGGTTATGAAGAGAAAGCACTTACTTTATCATATACTGAGGTGCTAACAACTTCTTCCATTGTCTCCACACGAAAGGGACAACTATATTTGAAATAGAAATGATATAAAAGGGGGGCGCAAATGAAGAGCCTTACAATGATTTCATTATCCTCAGCAAAAGACAGCAAAAGACAGCAAAAGATTGTAAGACAAAACTGTCTGGTTATAATGAGAAAGCACTTACTTTATCATAGACTGAGGTGCTGACTACTTTTAGACTGAGGTGCTTCTTAATTTGAGAAAAACTACAGGCTGAGCTAAACAAGCTTTGAAATGGTAATTATTTCAGATCTTTACAAGCTTCAAAAGGAAGGAGTGCAGCCATACAAACGGTTGACGATAGTACAATATTTTCATTCGTGTAGTTTCATTCGTGTAGTTGATGCTGGGTTTAATCGTTGAGATATAACTGAATATAATCATCAACAATTACATCAACAGTTATTTAGTTGGTTTCATTCAATAAGAGTATTTATACATTGTAGCTTGGTTATGAGTAGTTTTTAAATGAGTGATGCCAAGACTTTCAACTCGAAGACCTTTGTGATAATTTGGGTTTTGATATCATATGAATTAAGTTACCATCATATTTAAAAGTTTAAATTATTAAAGAGGTTTTACTATATTTATTTATTATTTTTTAACACTTATTTTCTTCATATAAAGTGAATTGATTCCCTGATTATCCGCAAAAGTATGTAAGTTCATCTCGTATGGGTATGAGAAAGCACTTACTCTATCATAGACAAAGGTGCTAAAAAGTCCGAAGAAAGTAAATCATAGACCAAGAAAAGAAGACTTCAAAGAGACTTCAAAGCACTTACAATTGCTTTGAAAAACCTTTTGTACAATAATTTTCATCCAATTGGTAGTATAATCTTATTATACGCTTGATTACTAATGTATAATCACTGTCGTGACTCAAAACAATAATGGGTCCATTTAACCTCTATTTGGTTTATATTTTAGGTAATGAGCTGCTCAAGTACTCATTTCCTGAGATATTAATACTTTGCAAGTCCATGGAGATGAGTAGTGCATTTTCTTCAAACTTGTATGCTTCGAAAAGTTTTGGAGAGTCGAATGATTAACATTATCTAAGTACTTTTTGCGACAAACTGAGAAATTCAATTATGCAAAACTGAAAGTTTCAATAAAATTCAATGATGAGAAACTATACGGTGCTTTGGTTTGTATCAATCGATGCTAATCCTATTTCCATCTAGAAGAAACTATATACACCGACTCTAAATAAGCTTTTCTTTTTTATGATAAAAATTAAAATGGTGATTTAAGTTAAGAAATATTTGATTACAACAGCTCTTGAGTACCCTAAATAAGCTTTTGAAATATTGTACACCTACTTTGCAACATCAAGAAACACCGAAAAGTAAGTGCTTCAACGATTATAACTCGTCTTTAGAGGCAAAAGGGATCTAGGAAAAAATGTAAAAAGAAAAGAAAAATAGCGCAAAGATCCGAAATGACACTTTTTCCTTTTCCATCTATATATCTTGCTCCATCACTAGCTAGGACCAAAACATACTAGAGAATCTAAAGATGCTGAGAGAGATTGAAGAGGTTGCGAACACAAGTATTTACAGAGAAAGAAGAGACGAAATAAGTTTCGATGACGATGGCCGCGTGAAACGAACTGGTATATCTATATCCGGATTAATATCAATATGTGTGAGAGAGTAGGATCTACGTGTGGCTCACCCCATGTGAAAAGGACTGATTGAAGAGCTTCCTTATGTTATAGCTTGATATCATATTATTAGATCATGATATTAATAATTGTCAGTTCAGATTATTATATATATAGTTTTAGAATCAAAGCTTTTTAAGCTTAATTTAATAGCTAAGCCCTTCATATGTCATGATATTAATAATATATCTCGTTTCTTATTTTGTCTAAAGGAACATGGATTACCGCAAGTGCTCATATTGTGACTGCTGTGATTGGTTCTGGGGTGCTTTCATTGGCTTGGGCAGTCGCTCAGCTCGGCTGGATCGGTGGACCTCTTTCAATCTTAGTCTTCTCTGGCGTGAGTTGTTTCAGTGCAACTATTGTTGCAGATTGTTACAGAAATCTTGAAACTGGAAATGGAAACAGAAACTACAGCTATATGGATGCTATAAGGAGCTATCTTGGTAAATTTTATTATCGAATTTGTACATAAAAGTGAAGAAAACAAAAAGTAATAAACCTAGGTGGTTTGAAAATTTTGATGTTTTCCTGGAAGCTACTGTTTTGATTTGAATCAGAAAACCCTAGCGGTAACAAGATACTGTTTCATTATGTTCTTGATCAAAGATTTTGAAGTTCAAGGGAATTCCATATTGAACTAAGTTGTGGCCGTAAAATCTCCATATTCCCTCTATTTTACTAATGCTTTGGAGGTTTATTCTTCCTTTTCCAAATCCAAAGAAGTGAATGAATGAACCATTTGACTGATGTTTGATTTCTTTTTTGTCCAGGACGACGGAAAAGTCTGATATGTGGGGTAACTTTTTATTGTAATCTTGTTGGAGTCACAATTGGATATACAATCACGGCATCCCACAGTATGGGGTAAGCATTATAGAATGCGTATAATTTTATTCAGCTATTACCATGCTGATGAATATATATATGGTCCTAGATTCATTCATTTTGGCACTATATGCTATTTCAGGGCCATTATAAAATCCTATTGTTTCCATAAGCACGGCCATGGCGTCGGTTGCCATACGCAGAACTCTCCCTTCATGATCATCTTTGGAGTTATACAAGTGGTGCTGAGCCAATTACCAGATTTTGACAAGCTATTTGTGCTTTCAATCATTGATCCCGCCATATCTCTTTCTTACACATCCATTGCCCTTGGTCTCTCTGTAGCGAAAGTTGCAGGTCAGAAAATTCAAGACTTATCGGAATTGACTTAAAAATGACAGTCGCTCAAAAACGAACATGAGCTACAAGTTGGCGCAGAGATGCCATGATGATTTTTGAGCCTGACTCAGACTTAAGACTGCATATATGTACAGCATAATCTACCAAACTTTATCGTTCAGTGCAGTATATATTATTTTTGCCAAATATAACTCAAATTAGCATGTATTAAATTGTTTTGAAGGAGGGGCACACATTCAGAAAAGCAGTACTGGAGTACCAGTTGGAAAGGACATGTCAGGAATGGATAAGGCTTGGAATATCTTCTCAGCTTTTGGGGACATCGCTTTTGCTTATTGTTTTACCTATGTCGTTCCTGAGATACAGGCAAGCCTTTTTGATAGTTTTGGCTCATATATTATTTGAACTATCAATATTGTTACAATACATATTTTGTTCCACTTGAAAAAATTATATAAGGTTCCCGATTACTTCTTTTAACACCATTTCAACAATTTTAGAATGAAACTTCATGATTTTGAACAAATACAGTTTACTAAAACTTTCCTTTTTGTGCATTAATCAGAGTTACTAAGGTGATAAACATATTTTCTTTGTCCATTCCCCTACTTGGTTGGGCACGGGCCGGCAGATCCACAATTTATATATATTTAACATGAGTGTTAAACTCACATAATTTAATATTCATATATAGATAATTATTTTTTATAAGTGGGAGTTAATTGAATTTTTAGCCTAAAATTATCTTTAAAAAAACACATTTTCAAAAAGAAAATTGGGGTTAAGTGAGGGCTACAACCCCCCACTAATGCAAATATGGCTCCACCATTGTGGTTTGGTTTATTCAAATCCAAAAGAAAAGCTAAGAATGTATTGAGGTTTAGGTTTAGAGAGAAACTGAAAGGGGACGATAGTAATACACTTTTCTTCTTATTCCAATTCAAATGGCCAGATTATTGGTTGTGTTAATACATATACCACATAACATAATGCATATATAAGTCTTCATTAATTATGCATTCATGAATCATCCAAAAGATAAAATTCAAATATACAATCTATTCTATATTCATGTAGATATACTTTTCCTATGTTCAATATTTGTAAGCTTTTCACATTGAATTCAATATTTGTATAACTTGTTCACATTGAATGAAGATTAGTATTTTATAGGACCATCATGGTTTGCCCTGTGGAGGACCCAAGCACCAAAACTCAGGGATGCATACAATGAGAGTAATCACGGTGTGTTATCATACAACAAAAAAGTCAAATATAATAACCTTTTAAAAGAAAAAAATTCAAGAAAAAAACGTCTTTTTTTTCAAGTTTGCACATGTACCTCAATATAGTGTAGGTCCACCAATGTTTGGCTCCAACTCATCATATTGATCAAGTAGAATTCTTAAAACCTCAGGACACATTAAAGTCCCATCGACCAGAGAATAAAGTCATGAAACGGGCTGCTTTCATTGGAATCTCTATCTCCACCATCTTGTACATACTATGCGGACTCTTGGGATACGCTGCATTTGGTGACAATGCTCCGGAAAACCTTTTAGATGGTTTTGGTTTCTTTGAGCCGTTCTGGCTTGTTGATTTGGCTAACATATGCATCATTGTTCACCTTGCTGTAGGCTACCAGGTAAGATGATTAAGGTTTTCATTTAGAATGTGCCTCCAATCATTCAAAATTCATCTGCAAGTTATAATTCTCCCCTTTATTCATGCAGGTATACTGCAAACAAATATTTGGCTTGGTAGAACATTGGAGAAGCCAGATGTGGCCAAACACTAGATCAATTAATGCACAGAGCGGTTGCAATTTCAGTTACTTTAGGATGGCCTGGAGAACAACATATGTGATATTCACAACCGTACTCGCCATGATGTTCCCCTTCTTCAATGATGTTGTTGGGCTTCTTGGAGCGACCTCATTTTGGCCACTTACGGTATACTTTCCCATTCAGATGTTCATTGCGCAGGCAAAGATTCCCAATTATTCTTCTCTATGGATTTGGTTGCAAATATTGAACTTTTCTTGCTTGGTTATGTCACTTCTAGCTGCTGTTGGATCTGTCCATGGCCTTGTGAAGTCTATCCGAAAGTTCAAGCTCTTCCATTTATTCTCTTAAGATGCCGCATCTAAAATGATGTGGAGATCATGTGGACTGGAAATGCTTTATATAAGGGTTTCTTATTCCGTAGCCTGTTCAAAAAATGTTTCCTATGGTATCGTATTCCTCTCCTCTCTCTCTATATTGCATCGCTGGAGTTGGATAACAATCAACATAATAGACGAATTGTGCACATCCCGAGCTCAAAATGCCAAACCCGTACACAAATTAATGAGTGTCATATGCTCAAGAAATGATTATTAGAACTTCAAATCCATTAGCCCTATTTGCTTAAGTCCAAATTATACTTAAACCATACATCTACTTATATACTACACACTTAAAATGTGTTAAAAAGTAAACATGAATTTGGGTTAAGTATTAATGATCAAGCATTGCGCTAGCTATAACATTTATTTGGTCTAAAAAACAGAAAATGTTAGTCCAATTGAGAACCCAAGTTAGAAAATTATCTAACCCAAATTCTATTTAGAAGAAGTCTTGGAAGAATATCTTTGAAATTTATCTAGAAGAGTCTAAGAGAAAATTAATTTATTCTAAATATCTTTGACTAGCTAGAAGGATCTAGGAATATTATCTAGCATATTCTATGTACATTCAAGAATATCCAGTATGTAGAAGTATCCACCTATAAATAGGGGGCAACTTCAAGCATTTGTAACAAAACCAAAATTGTAATCTCCTCTTCAATTCAAGTTCTCTAGTTCTTCCATATATATTCTCCTCTTCCACTTTCTAAATATTTTTTATATAAGTTATAGTTCTCCAAATTAGTTTAGGCCTACCATAAGAAAACGTATCTAACTAATATAGACATTACAAATCCATCTTTACATTCTTATCATATACATTGTGTTCTGCAAATTGGCTTTTGAGATATTAGTTAAGTCATAGTTTTTAACCTAATTACCAAACTAATCATACCAGTTCTTTGTTAATCCTACATATTCGCGATATTATAAGTTTGGATCAAGACCTCCTAGAATTTTCGTAAGAGTTTTCTAAATGAAGTTCCTTGACATATTGTTGAAAATACTTGAAGATATTAATTTGTAGAAATTCACATTCTAAGCCCTAATTATCGCTAGTGAAATTTAGAAGGATATATTTAACAAATGGCTAGACTAAATAGGTATTTATACTGACTACACGACGTGAATCTTAGTCTCATACATATATCATGCAATATATAGATATATGACTTTTCATATTACATACTTGAATCACCCAATAAACACTATCCAAATATATGATATATATC
Organism: Ehretia macrophylla; assembly: GCA_037974665.1. NCBI lineage: Eukaryota > Viridiplantae > Streptophyta > Magnoliopsida > Boraginales > Ehretiaceae > Ehretia > Ehretia macrophylla. Next base: position 69,599,017 of record CM075771.1, on the reverse strand, counting down.
TGCATTCCTTCATCATGTAAGTACTTTGAATGTATTAATGTCTAAATTCGTCTTCTTTTTTAAATCAAGCTTAATATCTAACACCTCCCCCCTCCCCTCCCCTCCCTCCCCTCCAACTTAATTTATAAATCCAAGCACGGTTCTCAACATGCAAAATAGTTCAGCTGTGAGGGGTTTGGTCAAAATATAAGCAAATTTCACTATTAGTCTTCAATATTGGCTCAGATTTTTAATTTACAAAAGTGGCACAATTAGTCCCTAATATTACCAAAAAATAGCACAAAAAGTCCACCCCATTAGATAACCATTAAAATGGATAGAAAATATCACTTTTTATATGAAAGACCATTATGCCCTTCACTATGCATTTAAAATGACTAACATGCCCTTTAGCTATTTTTCCTTTTTTTCTGTCTCAAGCACACGCACAACACACACCATAACACATGTACAACACCACACATGCACATATAACATAGACAAACATAACATATACACACAAGTTAGGGGTCACAGGTTAGGGCTAGGTCACAGGATAAGGGGTGAGTCGTAGGGGGTGGAAATGCTATGGGGTTTGAGGGTGGTAGTTGGGATGGTGACAGGATCAAGGAGGTCTATGTGGGGGGTGGGGTATTGTCGGGCTAGGGGTTTTATGTAAAGGTAACAGGATTGGAGGGCCTGTATGGGGGTGAAGGTAAGGTAGTGTGGGGGTGTTTGTATTAAGGTAAGAGTAGCAGCTGGGTAGGTACTAGGGGGTGTGGGGTGGGGTAGGTGACAAGGGGAAAGGGTTGAGTCTATTCAGCGAGGGTGAGGATTTTTGAAGATAACCCAAAAAAAAAAAAGAATTAGGAAAGAACAAAGAAAAAATAAAATTAATAGTAAAATGACTAATTTATCGTTCAAAATGTTAGTCTTATAACGTTGACTTAATAGTAGGGACTGATTGCGCCAATTCTAGTAAAATTGAGGACTAGTTGTTCTAACATTGGGGACTAGTTCTTCTTTATGCATTCTCTAATGAAATGGAATGTTGTACCAATGAGTTTATTCATTTCATAGAATTTTTGATTTTTGGATATTAAAATTATTGACTTGTTATCCACAAAAGTTTTTGTTTCATTCTCTTATGGTAGTTGTAGTTTCTCCAATAGCTTTTAAAACAAAATAGCTTTTAAAACAAAATAGCTTGGCAACATGAGTTAGTAGTAACATACTTAGCTTCACAAATAGAAAGAGTTACAATAGGTTACGTCTTTAAACTTCATGCAAAAGAAGTATCTCTCATGAAAAAAGTATACCAATAGTGCTTTTTTTATCATCAAGATCTTCAAGCTAATCACTTTCACAATATTCTACAAGCTTTGATGCACCTAATGATCTTTTTGCTACCTTCAAATTAGAGATGGTAACGGGTATCCATTCTATCCGAAATCGATGGGTATCTGTCCGATAAAAACCCGATAACAAACACTAGAATCCATTAGGTTTTGGATTTTATAAGTGATAACCAACGGGTAAACCAATAGGTTTTATTTTTCGACGTTAAAAAAAACTGAAATCCAAAACCCAATTATTAATTTATTAATATATATATATATATATATATATTTAAATAATATAATATTTATTCTTACTACATTTTTTTTCTTACTTTTACTCTTTCATTCTCCACCATCAGATGAAAAGCTAATCCTTATCAACCTTCGACCTAAACATGCACCGTACCGTTATGTTTTCCCAAAAGCAAAAGTCATATCTCACTTCGCAAATCTACCTCCATGTCCTCCTCTTTCTTCGAATCCCTAATTTCATCAAACCCCTACTATACACCCAGCCTTCGAATCTCTAATTCTGCCACAGTGAAACAGCCACTTTGCATGAAATTACACCATAAGCACCAACAACAAGCCAAACTTACCGCACAAAATCAATGGCAACCTTCGGAGTTGCCTCTCTTCTTCTTCTTCCTCTTTCTCTTTCTCTTTTAGTTCGGCTGTGGCTAAGGTCTCTTATTAGTTTAGTCGTTCTGTGAAACTACTATTGCCAATCATTTGATGTCGAATGCATTCAGATCTTTTTTTTTATATTTTATTATTACTGTTGATTTTTCTATTTTTTAGTAAGATAATTTTTTGAATTTATATTATAGTATTGTAGAAATCATACTTGTTTTTGATAATCTTTATCTGTTGGCCTTTAATAATTGTATTTTTAACAATTTTAGATTTGTTTTGTGTATTTTTTGGTTAATTTGCTATTTAAATTATTTTTTAAAAAATTATTGTTTCGGTTTTGGGTATCCGCGGGTTTTTTAATACTTAGCAGTTTCGATTTTGGTTTGCCATTTTGAAAACCGACTGGTTTCGGTTTCAGTTGTAGGTATAGTTAATCAGTTTCGATTTCGGTTGTAGGTGTAGCTAATCGGTTTCGGTTTCGATTTTTTAAATTTTCACGGGTAACCGACCAATTGTCATTCCTACTTCAAATATGATGTGATTGGAGATTCCATGCAGCAACTCATCAGACTTACTCCAAATAGTATGTCAAGTCTAATACATGTCAAATATCTTAAATTTCCAATAAGACTATTGAAAAATGTTGGATCCATTTTTTCTCTTTCCTTAGACACCTTCACATCAATTTCAACTGATATACTTATTGCTGGCCTTTCTTTCTTGAGATTATCTTTGGCATATCTTTCTTAATAAATGAAAATGTCTTCCTTCATTTGTTTCACCTCTATGCCGAGATAATAGGACATAAGACTGATCTTCAAAGTAAGGCAGTTAGCATAAAATGATTTATTTTGAAGGAAATAGACAGGAAAAAAAATAATAATAATAACAGTAGGCAAAAAGAAGGGTGAGTGAAAATAAGAGTAACTTTATATCCTTTAACCGTGCAGTTCGACTCTTAAACATTTTAAGTGAAATGAGATTAATGACAAAAAGTTAGAGTAATTTATAAGTAAAAAATTACATAAAAGAAAATCTCTTTTTTTTTTTTTTTTTAGCTTGGACTACAGCGACCAAGCTAAACGTTTTGGTCGCTAGGGTCTTGGAAACGTTGCTGCAGCGAACCGTTACATCCATGACTGGTCCACTGCAGCCTTCTTTTCAAAGCAAAATTTCATGGCATGCAAGTTAAAAGACAAATCAGAACTTGACAAAAGGCCCCTATGGCCCGCATCATCTTTACAAGGTTGACTTGGAAGTTTTCTTTTCTTTTCTTATGTAGATGCAATGAATCAATAATGACCACTGACACAAAATAACACTTGATCAATACAAGACCAATACTAACGATTGTGCATAGGAACGTATAGGTAAAAGAACGTGCGGTGCAGAATTTCTAATTAACGCTTTGGGGATCAATTTCATTAGAACAGTCAGAAGAGGAAAACACCTAAGAAGGATAATTCCACTTACCTCTAACCCAACAATTGAAACTCTTTGCTTAAACAATTGATTCTCCTCTCTTTTAACTCTTCAAAAACCTATTTAAATCACACCAGTAGCAATTATTTCTTCCTTTCTCCAATCACAATAATTAATATAAAACCACGATAAAAACTCTTATCAAACTACGGAATAAAACTTACCCCAAATCACGGATTGACACTATCTTAATCACCACGCGTAATAGTATTTCCGCCCTCCTGGATTTTGTCTCCTAAAAGAGCAGATGTTCTTTCTCAGATTTTTTTTTCCTCAAGAAGCAGAGAATTGTAAACTGACGGAGCCCTAGAAACGTATGCGTTTCTTTTTCCTTTTCTTTCTTATTTTTTTTTTCTTTTCACTAAAAGAGTCCTACGTGAGAAAGAAATGCAATTTAATTATTATCATAACTATTTTTTTTCCCATAATATCTGTTAACCACTTATCCATATAATAAAGGAGAAAATCATATAGCCCCAATTGGTCCCACTAGTGGCGATTGACCAGGTCATTACATCGTCCCTCCCTTATATAAAGTTTCATCCCCGAAACTTACCTTTATATTCAAACAGGAAGGGATATTTCGCCCTTGCTTCACTCTCAGGCTCCTTTGTAGCTTCTCTTGGTGTTTGGCATTGCCATTGAATCTTCACAAAAGGAATGGTGCGATGCCTTAGTACTTGATCCTTGCGATCCACAATGCCAATAGGTTTATCCTCAAAGGTGAGGTTCTTATTGATGTGAAACTGCTCATGCTGTAGCACATGACTCGAATCATACACATATTTCTTAAGTTGTGATACATGAAATACGTTATGAACGCCCGCCAAAGATGGTGGTAGGGCAAGCCTGTAAGCCACTACACTCAATCTCTCCAAAATCTCAAATGGCCCAATAAAACGTGCTTGCAACTTTCCTCGCATTCCAAATCTTACCACGCCTTTAGTTGGTGACACTTTTAAAAACACGTGGTCTCCAACTTGGAACTCTAAATCTTTTCTTCTCTTGTCGGCCCAACACTTTTGACGATCCTGAGTTGCCTTCAATCTTTTTCGAATAATCTTGATTTTATCCTCAGTTTCTTCTACTAATTGTGGACCCAATATCTTTCTCTCCCTCGTGTCCCAATAAAGTGGGGTTCTGCATTTTCTTCCATAAAGGGCCTCAAATGGTGACATCTGAATACTGGCATGATAACTATTGTTGTATGCAAATTCCACGAGTGTTATATATTTTTCCCAATTGTCACCAAAGTCAAGCACACACGCTCGCAGCATGTCTTCTAATGTCTGGATTGTTCTCTCTGTTTGCCCATCAGTCTGCGGATGATATGCTGTATTCATTCTCAAATTAGTCCCTAAAGCATCCTGAAGACATCTCTAAAAATTTGAAGCGAATCGCGGATCACGGTCCGATACAATTTCCTTAGGCACCCCATGCAGTTTCACGATTTCCTTGATGTAACGGTCAGCAAATGTCTCTAATTTTGCATCCAAATGAATAGGCAAGAAGTGGGCTGATTTAGTCAATCGATCCACAATGGCCCAAATAGCATCAGTTTTCTCTCGTGACCTCGGTAAGCCCACTACTAAATCCATCGAAATGCTATCCTATTTCCACTCTGGAATATCCAAAGGATGAAGCAATCCCAACGGTTTCTGATGCTCTGCCTTGATTCTTTGACAAGTCAAACATTTAACCACAAATTCCCCTACATCCTTCTTCATATTCCTCCACCAAATCCTCTCACGCAAGTCTCGATAAATTTTTGTTCCTCTAGGGTGCACTGAGAAACGAGATCCATGTGCCTCAATCAATATTTCTTTCCTTAACTCCGGGTCATTAGGCACACATATTCTATTTCCAAAACGTTGAGTTCCATCACTATGTAGGCGGAGGTAGGAGGCATTCCCACTCTGAATCTTTGTTTGAATGTCTTCCAAATAAGGGTCATTTTGCTGTGCACCTTTAAGCCTCTCAAGAAGAGTAGATTGCACTAAGATGTGAGCTAATATACCAGTGTTTGATTTCTTAATAACCTCAATATGCAAGTTCTCAAACTCGCGAAACAACCCCTCTTGTGTAGTAATCATCGCTGCCATGCTAGTTATAGGCTGTCTACTGAGGGCATCGGCCACTTTATTAGCCTTACCAGAGTGGTAATGCACAGTGATATCATAATCCTTTATAAGCTCTAACCAACGTCTTTGCCTTAAGTTCAACTCATTTTGGGTGAATAGATATTTTAGGCTCTGGTGATCTGTGTATACCTCACACGTGACCCCATATAAGTAGTGCCTCCAAATTTTTAATGCAAAAACCACAGTATCCAATTCGAGGTCGTGAGTAGGGTAATTTCGTTCATAACTCTTTAGCTTTCTAGAGGCGTAAGCGATCACCTTCCCATGTTGCATAAGTACACACCCTAAGCCAATTCGAGAAGCATCACTATAAATAGAAAATCCTTCAGTTTTCTCAGGTAATGCAAGTACTGGAGTTGTTACCAACCGCTGCTTAAGTTCACAAAAGGCCTTTTCACACTCAGAAGTCCATTCAAGTTTAACTCCCTTCCCCATGAGTCGGGTCATTGGTGCGGCAATAGTTGAGAACCCTTCAATAAATTTCCTATAATACCCGGCCAAACCAAGGAAGCTTCGTATTTCAGTCACATTTGTAGGTCTCGGCCATTTGGTCACTACCTCTACCTTTTGAGGATCTACAGAGACACCTTCTTCAGAAATAATGTGCCCTAAAAAGGCCACGCTGGACAACCAGAATTCACACTTCTTAAGCTTCGCATAGAATTGCTTCTCTCTAGGAATCTATAATACTACCCTCAAATATTGCTCGTGTTTCTCTATACTCTTCGAATATACCAAGATATCATCAATGAAGACCACAACAAACTGATCCAAGTACTGCTTGAACACCCGATTCATTAGATCCATAAATACCGCTGGTGCATTTATCAATCCAAAAGGCATAACTATGAACTCGTAGTGCCCATATCTAGTTCTAAAAGCTGTTTTAGGCACATCTGACTCTTTAATCTTCAGTTGGTGATAGCCAGATCTCAAGTCTATTTTTGAAAATACTCAAGCTCCTTGAAGCTGATCAAACAAGTCATCAATGCGTGGCAAAGGATACTTGTTTTTCACAGTCACTTTGTTCAGCTCACGGTAGTTGATACACAATCTCAAACTACCATCTTTCTTCTTCACAAATAGTACAGGAGCACCCTAGGGTGATACACTTGGACGAATCTGCCTTTTATCTAGCAGTTCCTGAAGTTGTATTTTTAACTCTTTCAATTCAGCTGGGGCCATACGATACGGTGCCTTAGAGATAGGTGTTGTGCCAAGGGATAATTCTATTTCAAATTCGACTTCCCGATCAGGAGGGAGTCCAGGAATATCCTCTGGAAACACATCAGGAAATTCTTTTACCACCGAAATGTCTTCCAACTAGAGTTCTTTTCGATTATTATCCACAATACTGGCTAGAAAACCCTGCACCCTTTTCTCAACATTTTGTGTGCTTTCAATACTGAGATGACACGTGGAGCAAAAGAAATTTTACCTACAAAATCAAATTTAGCTTCCCCCGGAATTTGGAACACCACCCTTTTTGCAAAACAATCTATGTGGCTGTGAAAAGAAGACAACCAATCCATGCCTAAAATTACATCAAAATCTCTCATTTCAAGCTTTACTAGATTGGCAGGCAAATTTCTTCCCTCAATCGTAATTAGACAATTTATATAGACCTTTCAAGTCACAACAGATATACCCAAAGGGGTTTCAACACTAACATCATTTGGCAACATATCAGATGCACATTTCAATAAGGATGCAAATTTAGGAGAAATATAAGAATAATTTGAACCTGTGTCAAATAAGACATATGCATACTCAGTCATAATAGGCACAATACTTGCCCCTACATCCTCGTATGCTTTAGTATCTCCCTTAGTAATCGCATAAAATCATGTGCAATTATGTGGACCACAGTTGTCACGTCTGTTGTGCCTATCTTGACGTGGCTCAACTCTACCCTGGTTGGGCTAATTACCCTGCCTAGTAGTCTGTGGCTATTCTTGAACCAATGGACAGTCTCAAATGCGATGATCAGCAGACCCACAACTTAGGCATGCTCCACTCTTCCACCAACACTCTCCTGGTGGATGCCTTCTCGAACATGTACCATATCGATCTGCAACATCTTTCTCATTGCCTGCAGTTGCAACTGTTTTTGATGCATTACCTAGTTGTTTACCCTTGTACTGAGAACCACTTGCCATATCCCTCTTTTTATTATCTAGTTTCTATTGATGTCTCTTCTTAATTCCCAATCTTTTCTCAGTCACCAAAGCAATGTCATATACATCTTGAAAAGTTTGATGACGAAAGACCTCCACCCTCTCTAGTATCTCAAAATGCAAGCCAGCCTCAAACATTTTTGCTTTCACTTCTTCATTTGACACCATTTGAGGAGCAAAGCGTGATAGCTCATTAAATTTCAATCCATACTCCTCAACTGGCATATCTCGCTGCTTCAAATTGATAAACTCAGTGATCTTTTGACTTTTGTAGGATGAAGGGTAGAACCTAGACTCAAATGTACCTCTAAACTGAGCCCAAGTGATCGGTTTTGGCATCTGATCCTTTTGCAATGACCATCATTCTTTTGCTGCACCTTTCAGCATACGTGTACCAAACCGCACTTTTCGATCCTCATCATAATCATAAGTAGAAAGATTATCCTCTATATCTATCAACCACTCAGATGCTACATGGGGACCACCATCTCCATTAAAGGTTTTAGGATTCATTTGCATAAATCTTTCAAAAGCCTGATACTTCATATCCCATTCATTGGTGGAATCTGCATAAACTGAGGCCACTGAAGAAACTGTGATCCCTCCACTGATGTAGGTGCATACTGAGGTACTGGCATGTACTGCAGCACACAAACATATTGAGGTACTGGTGTGGCTGAAGTTGTTGGGTCAACTTGTGCAATCGGAACTGTTTGGGTTGCAGGAATTGTCAAAGGTGCCTGCACAGACAATGATGGTGGAGTTGGCTACAATGAAGCTGATTGTAGAATTGGTGGTGGCAAAGTAGACTGTGGTAAATGAGCTAATTGTAACTGAGCAGACTGTGGAATTGACTGTGGCAATGTAGGCTGCGAAACCGTCTATGATCCCGAGACAAATGGCACAAAAATAGTCTGCATTTGCGGAACAACCTGATGCGCTAGGTTTGATGGTTGAAGGGCAATTTGTGGGACTGAAACTGACTGAGGTGCTGAAATTGTTGCCATTGGAATTGTTTGAGTTGGCGGAACAATTGGTGGTACCGTTGATGAGGCAACAGATAATGGCGCAGAGACATTAGGTTCAACTATTAGTGCTTGGCTAACCACAATGGGAACTCTTCGTGAGCGCAGGGCACGAGCGTTTGGAATAAGCTCGGTTAACAAAACATCATCCCCCTGGTTATTGCCTTGGTTTCCACTAGAACTGGCCATTTCTTAAAGTCCAAACAAAACATTATTTGTACAATAGCGACAAAATTATACCTTATTCATAAACATCCATCATGCCAATTCGATTCTATCTACCAAAGTCTCACCTAGGTCAACCATGTCATGAACCCTAGGCTCTGATACCACTTCTGTCACGCCCTAAATCCCGTTACAGAAATAGGACCTAATACGTAACATGCCGCGTGCTTAAGAGTCTAACCACTCAAGCTCGCTAGGCGCACAACCATAACGAAATAATACAGAGCCGCTAAACCATAAAAATTAAGCAAGTCTCCAATAGTAAAATAAAATACAAATCCATAAAATAAATCTCCAAACGCAATACGAATGAGGGGTCAATATCCTCATTTATTACATTCATCGAAAATAAATAAATAAACCCACTCGGACAGTACCAATAGCAAAGAAGAAAATGAAATCTTCCTAACTTAGCCCATCATATCCAGACGTCCAAAGCTCTATTGCTTATTCCGTTTTAACTGCAAAAAAAGCAGGCGGAAGCAAATTTTATGAGTGAACAAAAGCTCAGTGAGGGAACTTATCCCACAACGAAAAGGTAGGACAGATGAACAAATAGCTCAGAAGTATGACACAAAGTGAGATTAACAATATATGACTTGCAAGATGACTCGTATCTAATAGGAAAAGGAAACATTATCAACACTCATAAGAGGTACCGAAAACTTCGTTTACGGTTGCATTCCAAAAACTGAAAGTGTAGACATATACAAGCATAAGACAATTCAGAAAATAAGAGCTGTGATTGCATTTAACCCGTGCAGCTATGGTTCAGTATATATGGGGCCCCCAATCATTCAATAGCAGTAACAGTATCCGTAAGTGCAACATAGTGACAGTATTTGTATCGCGGTACCGTAACAGTATCAGTACCATTCACAGTTCACAGCCAAAAATAGAATCAGGACGTGCATATATATAATTGCGAGTAAAGTTCACCAAAAACAAAATGAACGAGGAGGGGGTTTAAAGGTATCCCAAGAAGGTCATAAAAGATCTTCAAAGTAAGGCAGTTAGCATAAAATGATTTATTTTGAAAGAAATAGACAGAAAAAAAAATAAAAAATAAAAAATAACAGTAGGCAAAAAGAAGGGTTAGTGAAAATACAGTCACAGCTGTACTTTTGTTAACATTTTTAGACAAATTTGTTAACATTTTTAGAGATTCTGTACTTTTTAGAGACCCGGGCCCACTTTTGATGATTTTAATCTCTACTTTATGAATTTTTGTTTTACCAAATGAACTATATTACGTAATAATTAGACGATAGTAGAGTCTCTATTTTAGAGACTCTACTAAGGACAGCCTTAGAGAACAATTCACTGAATCGATCATATAGTGAATTACATGCATAGTTAATAATTTGTTATATGCCATAATTATACAATTAATTATTAGACTTGAGACACCATAGTTATCTTATGTATGGAATACCATGGTTTGGTAGTACAATATTGTTATATCAAATTAGCCTAAGAGGGGGTTGAATTAGGCTATGAGACAAATTACTATTAAAAAATTATGGAATTCAATTTCAATGCTCACTTTGACCATTTATCAAATACTTTTTATTCTCAACTTGTAAAGATAGATTATACTTAATAAATTTACATACAAGAACAATATAATCTAGAAAGTGATAATGCATAATAACGAAAGTAAAAACAGTAGGAAGAGAAAAATCAAACACAAGGTTTTTTAGGTGGTTGGTAAATTTACATCCACCACCTAAGGTCTTCCTCCTCTTAGGATTTTTACGAATTCCACTAGAGTTTCTACGCTTCTTCAATTATTGGTGAAACACAAACCAATGTACAATTCCATTCTTGGATCCACAAGAGCATGTACCACAACTCTTAAATCTACAAGAGCCAACCAAGGTCTTTTCAAATGTAGATGAGACCTCAAACCTATAACCTCTACCTTTTGAATCCACAAAGTATTTTTTCACACTCATCTCTTTACAAGGATTCTCTCAATCCTAATTGATATAACAATGAAGCACAACTATAACTCCTTAATGAGTAGATAATACGATTGAAAGCTATTTTGAATGCTCATAGGATTTGCACATTGTAAGCTCAAACTTGATGCATTTTATTATTTTGGATAAGCTTAGCATCAAGGAAAAATACGTGGAATAGGTCTAAGATGAAATGGGTGTGATTTGGTATAAATTGACAATGTTTCAACGGATAAAAATAACTAATTTTTCAAATTTCGGACATAGTCGGTCGAGCAGTCAGATTAGACTTTTGTTTGGCTATGCTTGTCTGACACAATCTCTAGGAAAGTGGCTTGCTTCATCCACCTTTTTCCAGAAAATACTATTTTGCATAAATTTGACCCGAAATCTAATTTTTTAAAGGTAAAATATTTTGGCAACTCAAAAACACTTCTTCAAAAGATTTTTTAACCTTTTAAACATCCCAAAATATTTTTTAAACTCTTGAGTAAAGATTAAAATAGATTTTTGCAATCCAAGAGTTTAAAAGTAATTTTCAGCTGAAATTCAATATTTTGAAGATAAAGACATTTGGACTTTTAATAACAATTCTTAATTTAAAAGATATTTGACCTCAAAAATCTCTTTAAAAAAGATTTAAAATCATTTGAAAGATAATCAAGAACTTTTGCCAACAAATGCAATCCAAGGCAAATGATAATATTCAAGCCGCTACTCCTTATGTCGCCACGTCTTTGCCTTATGTTAGCACATCATTGTTAAGTCTTCAAGGCTTGATCTTCAAATACTTTACTTGTTTAATTCTTCAAGACTTCATTGGTGTAACTTATGCTGAACTTGGTCATTGCATTCTTCAGTGGCCAACAAGATTTGTATCTTCTAAATCTTGCATTTCTTCTTTTTTGAATCTCACGTTTCTCATCTTGCAAGATTTTCTTACGTCAAGGATTCAAGCATACTTTGGATCAAAAAATCATTAGAACAATATAATCCACATAAGCCAAAATACTCAAATGTAAATAATGATATATACATTTAATGTATAAGCCAACAAGTGTGTGATTAATCATATAAATATATCAACACAAACACACTTGATTAATCAAATTGATTATATTTACATTCTTCATTACATCAATACAATTGTTTTCATTATTCAATTCATTCATCAAATTTTAATAATTGGCTCAACTTAATATATACATTTTAATCTAATGATCCTTAAATGTGAGTTAAGTCATATAAACATATAAATACACTTACACTTAATAAATCCAATATATCATCTTATTTCTTTGAACTTGCATCATCATTTAATCAATTCCATTATATTCTCCATGCAAGTTATGCCACCAATCAATATATTATTGGGATTTGTGTGCCTAAAGACCACTAGTACTAAGATATCTCAGTACAAATGAATATATTCGGTTATAAAATTAGTACATTCATTATGAGTATTCTATGTTCTCTCTCTCTTATTTGATATATTTGCTTGCAATAAAGCTCCTTGATACAAATGAATAGAATAAGTGCGTGGTAATCTGCACAAAATGTCTATGCTATGAGACTTATATAAAAATATATGTTCATAACTGAATAGAGAAGTTGGACACTTCACTATGGTAAAATTATAATGAGAGAGTCTCCTATTTGGTAGGATGACTTATCTTTGGTCATCGGAGGGGCTTTTCGGACTTCTTTCATTAATGCATGTGAATACAGCAAACGGTACTACAATAGATGCAATCTCAGTGATATTACTATCATTATCATAGAACTCAAAGCATCTTCAGTTACTAAGTGACCAATGGTCTATATCATAAGCATATATGGATGTATCAATTGATCTTAGGTCATGCGTTTTGATTCACTATAGGTGAGATCTTATAATAGGGTCAACATCTCAGTGTTTTGGACATATGAACTAGATCCATTAGGTGGCATTCATATGAGTCATGATTCTATGCTATCTTAAGTGATAGTGAGCTACTCGCCTTGAGTTATCTATATAATCATCCAAAATCTAAGCGCTTAGTAATATAGCTCGGGCTATATTAGATACTAGACTTGTAAGTCGCTCTCGGTAGCAAGGGTATATTATCTGGGTGATGATTATAGGAAAGGTAAAGGTCCAAGGTGTAAATGTAATCAAGATAGGATGATAGTGCAGATGTAGGACCTACTCTTGATTGGGGATAAAATATAGAGGGGTATTTTGGTCATTTATTTAGTAGGGAAAAGACAAAACCTCCCTTGGAAGTTTATTAGTTGCCATGAAGTGCAACCCTAACTCTTTAGTGGAATGAGTTCAGGTTAAAATGGTCAAAATGTTGCGAGTGTCTAGCAACTGTGTCTTCGGGTCTCTCTCCTAGCCACTTTACTTTATGGTTAGCTGTCTATGTCTTAACTTGTATTTGTGTGTAAATTGAGTGTGAGATCCCAGAATTTATCCTATTTGCAATTACGTGTTTTCACCTATTTAATTGCTATTAGAATTAATATATATGTTTATATGTGAGTTATTAAATGATCTTGGATTAAATGTGCATTTAAAAGACATTTGAAAAAAACAAATAATGTGACTTTTTATTTTCTTTTGTAAAATTGTGTAGTATAACTAGACTATATATAATTAAATGCTTATGAATAAATGTTGTCCCAAAAATAGTCTACTAAAAATAGTATTTAAGTTGGATAGTATTAATATTACTATTTTTGGCAAAAACAACTAAAATAGCTTAAGTTATCAACTTTGACCAAGACTTCTAGCTTTGACTTTATTAAAACCAATTATTGCATTGACTTTTCATCTACCTTGACTTTTGAAAAATGTTGATTTTCATTTACTTTGACTTTTTGAAAAAAATATTGACTTTTATTAGTTTTGACCTTTTAGAAAATGTTGACTTTTATCATCTTTGACTTTTTGTAAATGTTGACTTTTTGGTCTCCTGTGACTTTGACTTTTTATATTATTTGACCAAATTAGGTTTATTTAAATACTACTCCTGTTACATGATATATGTGCATTCATAAAATTTTCATAAATATTTTTTGAGAAAATTTCATTTAAAGTGCCGTTAAATAACATTTGAAGACCCTTTAGCTAAATTTTTGAAACTAGCCTTTTAAACATTTTAAAAACTAGTCCTCCATTATTAAAAGACCCGTGATTTACCATAAATTATTTCTGAAATAGATTAGAAATTTAAAATAGACTTTTCGGGCGAAAAAAGTAGCATTTTTTTGCCAAATAGTGATTTATGCTAAACCTGATTCTTACGTTGACTTTTGTTGACCAAGTATATATTGTAAATAAATATTTTATCATCTTAAATATTTTACTAAGGTAAAATTTCAATTAGAATTAAAAATAAAAGCTAATTTAGACTTTAGTCATCAAAAATTCAAATTTTGACAACTTTGACCAATTCTTTTTGCATTGACTTTACTTAGTTTAATATATACTCAAATATCAGCCAAAACACCATAAAAATACACCAAAAACCGTGGCTCCTTGGAGGAGAAAGATGAAGAACATTTTTAAGGTTTTCAAAGCATTTTTCTCATAGATTTTGCATTTCAAAGCCGAATTGAGTCATTCAAAGTTTGATTTCACTTGTTGGGCACCCATTGCACACATTTCTAACATCATTTGGCATCAAAGGTGAGAGAAAAAAATATATCTAGAAATTAAAGTTCATGTCAAATTTTATTTAATGCATGTATAGTTATTATTTTGTTAAATTGCTTATAGATTATTGCTAAGTAGTTGATAAGGACCAACTTGATGAGTTTATAGCATTTTGAACGGTTGTAACGTGTATTTTTATTTTTCGGGTATTAATTGATAATTTGGCTTGTTTGTTGAATAATTGTTGTTGTAGTGGTTGGAATTGATTAGTTGTTGCTTCTAAAAGTTTGTTAATTGTGGGGTAGTAATGTTGTAATGCTGAATTTTTTATTTGGATGTCGTAGCAAAAGTCCAAAAAATTCAGCCATGATGCATTGAGGAATTAGGGTTGTTGGGCTTGTTCTGGATGGCTTTTGGTTGAGTTTTGATGGGGGTTAATATGGTTGCATGTGTGGTTGAGTGATAGAAAGTGGTTTGGAAGTTATTGGATTTCTAGATTGTAAGTTATGACTTTTAGAAGTTTGTGTAGTCCTTCTTTAATATGTTGAAATGTTGTCTTTGGCTGTTTGGGTAGTGTTTGAGTAGTTGATTCTTGGATTGTTATTGGTAGGGATCGTGGTTGAATGTTTGTTTAAATGCATGTTGAGTTGGATGACCTACTTTGTCATCTAGCTTAATTGATTTAGAATTGTATAGTTGTTGATTGTTTAAATGTTGTTTAATTGATTGTTGATACAAAACTGTGAGGAGCACGCTCGGGGTTAATCCGGGGTGTAGCCAAAGTAGACATTACCTTCTTAGTAGCACGCTCGGGTTAATCCGGGGTGTTATATTGTTAACTGATTGTTGATTGTTGAAGTGTCGGGAGTCGGGCAACCCTCGTTGTTGACTTCTCGAACTGAGTCAGAGTCATTGTTGTGAGCTATGATAATGTTGTGTCACCTCGGGAGGCATCCTGGGTTGCGGGTATAATTATCATGGCTAATCCCTATCTTGCATGGGCAGAGAGGCCATAGGATGTGGGTCTAGGTTAAGGTACTTCAGGATTGTATCATTGGGTTTGGAGGAGTTGGTGAGCATTAAAATGGTGAATGGAGTTTCATCAACAAGTGTATCATATCCTTATTGTGTGTTTACCATTGTTACTATACTTGTATTGTTATCGGTGTTAATTACGTGTTATTTCTCATAGGATGATTTTCAAAGTGGTAAAGTAAATGTTTTCAAAGATCTATCGAATTCCTCACTGGACTTTGTTTTATATAAGCTCACTCTCATTCATTTGCTGCAATCAGGTGTTACTGAACCAGATTACAGGTACGTGCCTCAGGAAGCTGAGAATGTGCCTTACGTGGACGTATCTTATGTGTCGGAGTCATATCCATGAGTTTGTCTTAGCTTTTATAGTATGATGTATTGTATAACTTACTTAAATATAAGGACTTATATAATAATCATTTAGTAGTCTTTCTTTTGAACATGATTAGATTGCTAGACTGGTTTATAATCTATTTTGCAAATGTATGAAATAGACTATGGATTGATGTTGGAACGGAAGCGTATGACTTATGAATGAACTGATGAATGGTTGTTAAAAATATGGAATTGGTTGTGTTGTATGTTGTTAAAATAGTTGTGGAGTTGTTGTTGATCTTTGGAGTTGGTTGTATGAAGTTATAAATAGTTGGTTTAGAGCCCTAATATACGTGTTACAGTCGTTATATTGTCAAAATTCCGTTGCGTCCTAACTGATAGTAGGTGGGTTCGAGTTGGGGCATGACATTGAGTATGATTTCCTATTTGGGAACATGCAGCTCAATCTAGAAAGCCCAGGACATCAGGACAATAAACATTCTTAAGACAAGAATGTTTGTTCTTGAGTAGATTATCTAGATGGTGTGTGCCAAGCACACTCTGGCATGTGGATTGTGTGTGTGGGCATGTGGAAGAGATAAGTTAGGGGAGTAGATAATTTTTGAGTTTCAATTAAGAAGATAATATGAATTATCTTCAGATAATTTAGAGTTATTCAAAAATTAAACTCCTAAGCTAACTAAAACTCTAACTTTCCACTCTCCTCAGGATTTCAGCTATATCCTAACAACTATACACACACCATATGACACACTCACACAGACACACACAAGGGTACACGACCAAGAGAAAAAGAAAATGCAAAAAAAAAAGAAAACTCTAATTTTTTCATAGCCATACGTGTGGAAAATGGAATGGGGGAGAAGACTTAAAGGAGTCGCGCCTAGGGGTTTCCTCTCGAGTCTGGCACACATTTTCCAGCAAGCCTACAGTCCATAGAACTCGTGTGTGTTGAGTTCATACGCCAACACGTGAAGGTATATGCCTAAACTATGAATACCGCACATTATATCGGTTTTAGCATGTGTTATTGCAATAATCTATGGTGTATTGTTTATAAATGCCTATGCATGTTTTGTATGCCATATTATTTTTGAAAATGTGTCCACCGTAGGCTAGATTTCATAAACCATCATATATGACTCAAAAGAATATGTACAATTTAACCACAAGAGTCACAAGTATGAATTTAAGAATATACAACTGCATTAAATCAATCACATTTCACACATCCATATGACCATATTTGTCACTATTATTCACACCACCCCATTTTCACTAATACATTATCTAATACCACATAAATAACAACATACAATCTTGGGATCATGATGACACGGACTTAAAAAGATCACTTCTTCTAAATCAGCTAAAGCTTACTACATTCGCCCGATCTCTAATATCAATAAACAGTACATTAGAACTACTACAACCTTATATTTACAATCACGAATTCGATACAATAAACCTGTATAACAACTTTTCAAATGCCAAAGAATACTTTTCCATAATAATTCTCCAATACATCACAATTTACATAAACCTTATCAACATTATTTATACATCATTGCCCACATAAACATGACCTCAAATTATATATTCTTAGCTAATTACATCATGACATGCCAACAAAAGTCTTCCAAACTTCTCAAGGTAGACAACATATTACAAGATTAGAAGTCTTTACTTATAACAGGATCTACATAACCATAATATTTACATCAATACAACCAATGTACATCAAACATAAGCATAGCTACCACTTCCAAACTCCTTGAGGCTCAAGCTCAGCTTCACACGAAATGGTTGTGAAATGGGGTGAGCTTCACAAGCTCAGTAAACATGAAGGTTTTGGAAACCATTTTAACTTTGAAAAATCCTTTCGAAACATGCAATGATCAAGTATAGGTAACAAGTATAAAATGTGCAAGAAATGTAAATAATCAAGTAGTAAAGATACGCTTATTCTGTTGATGCCGTCTCTTTATAACCTCTTCACGAACTCATCCCCTATACGCCACACGAATGTACTCCAGATGTACAAGAAACCTAAGACCCAGACCCTTGTGAAGCTCTCCGTTCACAACGGGATAGGGATTAGAACCCCCGTAGTCATATAATCGTCTAGAAAGCCTTGTGCCGCAAAATGGAACATGAAACGTTACCGTGTTGATTTTAAAGGTTACAACCTTTCAAGACACTTCGCATTCATGCATTCAAGACAAGTACATTCACACAATCAAGACAATTAAGGGAAAACAACAAAGTAGGTTGTTTCCGAACATATTCGCATTTAATATCATTTCTTGAAAACATTTAAATGAACTTTCATTTAATAGACATGACATGGTTGTAGTTTAAATGGAGTTTGCAAGTGTTAGCATGAAACACGTAAAAACACACTTTTCCACTTGAACCTTTATTTCCCCTTCACATTAATCCACCTAACAACCACTTCAAGTTACCATTTATTTCCACTAGTATTTATTAACCCCAACCATGCATTAACTCCAAGTACTAACAACCTCAAACATCAATGGTCCTCAAGCATAATTATCCATCAACCATTAATAGCCACCAACCATTAAACACAAATAACTCCAGACATTAGAGGTCTCCGACCATAAACTATCCTTAAACCTTAATAACACCCATATACTAAGCACTTCAAAGGCTAAGCATTCATTAACACCAATCACTATCAAACACCCAAACACCTTATGCACCACACTTTGATATAATCACACATTCTACAAGATAAAATTCAACCCACACTTAATTCAACTTCTAGCAACAACATTTTCAACAACTAGGATTCAACAACACTTATAACATCAAACAATCATTATGATTAAACCACACAATTCACCACTTAAACTACATGCATAACCCACTTGAGATCTCCATGAATTATACTCTTAATACCTCACAAGTGCATAAAACCTCATACCCATGCTTTACAACATCCAACAACTAACTTCTATCCAACTTTAACTCACTTAATAACAATATAAATGCACAAACCTTGTACAACCAACTCATATACTCACTATATTATCATATAAGTGCATTACATTGGCAAACCACGCCTAAAACAAGTGCAATAAGCAAGACAACCCAAATGCACCTTTGCTGGAATTTTGGAAAAAATCACTAAAATGCAACTAAAATTCACCAAAATCACCCCTAGCTATGAAATCATGTTATGAACGTATATATATACCTATGAACTCCATATCCAAGCCAAGAACAAAGTTTATCTTCATATCCAATCAAAATCTTAAGATTCAAAAAAAATTTGCCCAACCACAACATTCAATGGTTAAATATGGCTAAAAATCAACAAAGTTGCTCTCAAGGACATATATAATAAGATTCATGCACATTTACATCAATATATAGCATGTATATACAATTATAGAAATCATGTTTCAACTTTAAACTTGAGTTTAGAAATTCCTCTTACCTTTTGAAGATAAAAATGCTAGAAACATGTAGGACAAGCTTAGGAGATGCGAGAATAAGCTCCAATTTGAGTGCAAAGGCTTCCAAACTTCATCTTCTTCTTCAATTTCAACTTGAAAACCTAGAAAATACTATTCCTTGACCTTTCCTTGCTCACGGCAGAATGGAGCTGATTTTGGGGTGTTTTTTCTATTGTTTTTATTGAGTTATAAGCTTAAATGAATGTCAACTTAAGGGTCAAAGGAAGGCCATGTCTTTAAATGGCCAAATTACTAAGTTAACCTTGAAATTTTGCTTCTATTTCCAAGTTTGCCATTCATTAAACTTTCAAGAAATACCCACCTTGTCCGAGTTAGTCAATGAAGATGAAAAGTCAACTAATTGGGTCAAAGAAGGTGAAAAGTCAACATAATGCAATTTAAATGGACTTTAAATGAAATTTTCACATAATAACACTTAGAAATTCATGTAAATGCGCATATTAATTCAAATAATAGTTTAAACAAGTAAATGCACATATTAATATTTCAAATAATGATTGAAGTAATAAATGCACATGTAATGAATGCTCGGGTCTCACATCGTCATCTCCTTATAAGAATTTCGCCCTCGAAATTCATTCATTATACAAGAACATCAAAGCCTACTAGTAACCCAAGAAATCATAGCCCATAACTCAACCATCAATTACAAAGCTCTCAAAGGATCACAATCTCTAACTCTAGCTCAAGAAATCAAGTTCAAACCTATGTACGCATTATGATCATAACCAATTAAATCCCAAAAGTTCTCAACCTATTGCTCTGATACTACCTGTCACGCCCCTATTTTCACTAATACATTCTCTAATACCACATAAATAACAATATACAATCTTGGGATTGTGATGTCACGAGTTTAAGAAGATCACTCCTTTTATGTCCGCTAAGGCACACTACATTAGCCTGATCACTAATATCAATAAACAGTACATCAGAGCTACTACAACCTTACATTTACAATCACAAATTCGATACAATAAACCCGTATAACAACTTTTCAAATGCCAATGAATACTTTTCCATAATAATCCTCCAATACATAATAATTTACATAAACCTCATCAACATTATTTATGCATCATTGCCCATATAAACATGACCTCAAATTATACATTCTTAGCAAATTAAATCATGACATGCCAACAAAAGTCTTCTAAACTTCCCAAGGTAGACAACATATTACAAGATTAGAAGTCTTGACTTACAACAGGATCTACATAACCATAATATGTACATAAATAACATATTCATCCAACGTACATCAAACATAAGCATATCTACCACTTCCAAACTCCTTGAGGCTCAAGCTCGGCTTCACCTGAAATGGTCGTGAAATTGGGTGAACTTCACAAGCTCAGTGAAGGGAAGGGGAAAATGGGAAGGTTTTGGAAAACATTTTAACTTTAAAAACTCCTTTCGAAACACGCAATGATCAAGTATAGCTAACAAGTATCAAATGTGCAAGAAATGTAAATAACCAAGTAGTAAAGATACGATTATTCTGTTAATGTCGTCCTCTTGTAACCTCTTCACGAACTCATCCCCTTTATGCTACACAGATGTACTCCGGATGTACATGAAACCTAAGACCCAGACCCTTGTGAAGCTCTCCGTTCATAACGGGATAGGAATTAGAACCCCCGTAGTCATGTAATCGCCTAACAAGCCCTATGCCACCCAGTGGAACATGAAACACTACTGTATCAGTTTTAAAGGTTGCAACCTTTCAAGACACTTCGCATTCACGACAAGTACATTCACTATTCAAGACAAGTACATTCATGCAATCAAGATAATTAAAGAAAAACAACAAAGTAGGTTGTTTCCAAACATATTTGCATTTAATATCATTTCTTGAAAACATTTAAATGCACTTTTATTTATTAGACATGACCTGGTTGTAGTTTAAATGGAGTTTGCAAGTGTTAGTATGAAACATGTAAAAACATTCTTTTCCACTTAAACCTTCATTTTCCCTTCATATTAATCCACATAACAACCACTTCAAGTTACCATTTATTTCCACTATTATTTATTAACCCCAACCATTCATTAACTCCAAGTACTAACAACCTTAAAACATCAATGGTCCTCAAGCATAATTATCCATCAACCATTATTAGCCAACCAACCATTAAACACAAATAACTCCAGGCATTAGAGGTCTCCGACCATAAACTATTCTTAAACCTTAATAAGACCCATATACTAAGCACTCTAAAGTCTAAGCATTCATTAACACCAATCACTATCATACGCCCAAACACCTTATGCACCACACTCCGATATAATCACACATTCTACAAGATAGAATTCAACCCACACTTAATTCAACTTCTAGCAACAACACTTTCAACAACTAGAATTCAACAACACTTATTACACCAAGCAATCATTTTGATTAAGCCACATAATTCACCATTTAAACTACATGCATAACCCACTTGAGATCTCCATGAATTACACTCTTAATACCTCACAAGTGCATAAAACCCTACTCATGCTTTACAATATCCAACTTTAACTCACTTAATAACAATATAAATGCACAAAACTTGTACAACCAACTCATATACCCACTATATTATCATATAAATGCATTACTTTGGCAAAACCGCGCCTAAAACAAGTGCAATAAGCAAGACAACCCAAATGCACCTTTGCTGGAATTTTGGAGAAAATCACTAAAGTGGCACTAAAATTCACCAAAAATCACTTTCTAGCTATGAAATCATGTTATGAACTTATATATATATACTTATGAACTCCATATCCAAGCCAAGAACAAAGTTCATCTTCATATCCAATCAAAATCTCAAGATTCAGCAGAAATTTGCCCAACCACAACATTCAATAGATCAATATGGCTATAATTCAATTAAGTTGCTCTCAAAGACATATATAATAAGATTCATGCACATTTACATCAATATATAGCATGTATATACAATTATAGAAATCACGCTTCAACTTTAAACTTGAGTTTAGAAAATCCCCTCACCTTTTGAAGATCAAAATGCTGGAAACATGTAGGACAAGCTTAGGAGATGCAAGAATAAGCTCCAATTTGAGTGCAAAGGCTTCCCAACTTCATCTTCTTCTTCAATTTCAACTTGAAAACCTAGAAAACACTATTCCTTGCCCTTTCCTTGCTCACGGATGAATGGAGCTGATTTTGGGGTGTCTTTGCTTTTGTTTTATTGAGTTATAAGCTTAAATGAAAGTCAACTTAAGGGTCAAAGCAAGACCAAGTCTTCAAATGGCCAAATGACTAATTTAACCTTAAAATTTCGCTTATATTTCCTAGTTTGCCAATCATTATGCTTTCAAGAAATACCCATCTTGTCCTAGTTAGTAAATGAAGATAAAACGCCAACTAATTTGGTCAAAGAAGGCGAAAAGTCAACAAAATGCAATTTAAATGGACTTTAAATGAAATTTTCACACAATAACACTTAGAAAATCATGCAAATGCACATATTAATTCAAATAATAGTTTAAACAAGTAAATGCACATATTAATATTTCAAATAATGATTGAAGTAAATAAATGCACATGTAATGAATGCTCGGGTCTCACAATCAAAATCATGCATTAGGCCTAAGGCCAACAATCTCTCCCTTTTTTATGATGACAAATCATTCTATAATGTGAAAACAATAATCTTGAAGATATTTCACTATAGATCAAACATGGAGTCTACAAAATATGACTCCCCCTCACATTTTGCATTCAATACATTATGTGCTAAGAATAAGATTTTAACAATAAAGCATATATGGAGTCTTTAACTTCCCCTCATATAATGTTATTTTTTTGTTATCAAAATCATACACATACTATTGGTATGAAACATAAAGATTAACATTCTTCCCCTTTTTAATGATGACAAACTGTTTATGTGTTATTCAAGATACATGTCACAAAGCTTTGAGTTAAGATACAAACGCAACAAACTTACTTTTGAACCGCATCTTAACATATGGAACCCAACATATAAAACCTAATTTTACACATCTTTCTCCCTCTTTGTCATCAACAAAATGAAATAGGCACATGAAGGCACGAGATAGTATAACAATAGAATCTTGTTAAAAATAGCACTATAGTTAAAATAGCATCACAGTAGGATTTTACTTAGGATTCCCCCTTACAAAGAACATATTCATTCATGTGCTAAAGCTTTGCTTGCATAGTATGAAAAACATTTAAGTACCAAGTCAACATTTCCTCTTAGATCATGCAAAAGTAAGATTACATACAAACGAATAAGCTTCCCCTTTTTGTGTACATATCTCAATCATATTATCATTGCACACTATGAGTTTAGAAATTATTCACATATAGCATAAGTCAAAGCATACAAAGTAATTCATGTATGAGCATATTCTTTCATTTTGATATTCACGTTAATATCATTATTTTTCTCATATAAGATACCACTTGACTAGATACCATTTGAATATAAAATCTCCCAATTTGGTATTTAACCAAAGCATATAACAAATTAAGCTGCCGAACCCCCTTTCTCCTCGGCCCACAAAGATAAAATGTAGGACTGGTGCTAACAGTTCATCACGGAAGAAAGGACTCACTAAGCTGGGATCACTAACTAATACTAATCTAATATAATAGAATGGTGCTCATTTTTCCAATTATGAAGTGTGGCTAAATGATCCCCGTTCATGTTTTTTCTTTTTCTTTTTCTTATCATCAACCCCCCTATTGCGTAGTTAAAATTGATTGGTCATATTTTTTTTTTCTATAAAATAAATGGATTTACTTGGACCAATACATGATTTTTTGAAATTGCTAGTAATCGCCGGTCAGCCAATTCGAATTAGCGAAAACAATGTCTCTTTGTATAATATGGATTCCAAGAAATATAGGCTTGTCTGCCATCCACATCAATCATGTATCTTACATATACATACAATTGAATGAATGATATTTGAATGACATTCCAAGCATTTATCATATAAATTCTAATTCTTTTCCTTTTTAGCAAGAAGTATTCCAAAACAAAGCCAAATAAATTTTTTACAGTTCTCCTTTGACATGTTGATAAAAATCTCAAATTCATTTGACACTTCATCCATATCAAAATTATGCATTCTTGTTCTTTATGATCATTATAATCAAATAATAAGCACGCTTAGGAGCAAAAAGTAAGAGCACTTATAAACATAGATATCATTAAAGCCAAGTTTTGGAATAGCACAAGTTTCGGTTCAAGAAAAAAAAATATAGAGACGGTAATGATATGTATATTTAATATGTTATGTCATTCTCACCAAAGTACAAATGTCTATACAAGCGCATGTCATCAAAGCATTTATATAGGCTCTTCTTTATATCAAACATATATATGTCATTTTCACATAAGTATTCAAGACATGCTAGAACCAAATATCCCAATGTATTTTAATAATTTGTTAAACATTAATAGTCATTTCACATTGAGATAAAGACAAGTATGGTCAATAATATACTCCATCACAGGTCATGATAAATATTTTGTATTGTAATGGAAAGACATTTAAGATTTTCTTATCCATATTTTAAAAAGACTTTTAAGGCAAGATTGAAGCAATCACATAAGCACGTAATAACCATCATATCGGGTCAAGAAGCAATTATATATAATAGATTATTGGTCATACCTCTATGTTATTTTTCATCAACCAATTCACCTTATCTCATCTTTGTAGTGCTTGGGTGATATTTAAGTTGAACTTTCTTTACTTTCACCAAGGCCAATCTTTTTGATTTGTTCCCTTTGTGCAAATGGCTTGATTTATGAAGATGTCTTTATTTGTTTGCTTTTGGGAGATCACATAATATTTGATCATGTTGATGATCATTCACAAGTTTTCAACAAGATCAATGTTTTAGCCATCGGATGTTGGTTGTTCTTTCTCTTTGAATGATGATTGTTCCTTTCCCATAAGGATGGATTGATCTTCTTGGTTAGATGTATCATTTGAAGCACTAGAAGACCCATCTTCTTGAGTTTTGATGTGGTAGGTTCACCTTGAGTTCCATATTTTTGAATATCTATATCATTCTTTCTCGGTGTAAAGAAATTAGAATCATCAAAGTTCTCATGCATTTCATATGTTCATGAAATTAAATATGATCAAGAGCACAATCCATCAAGAAGTCATCATAAACGTTTTAGTAAAGAGATAGAAAAGCAATTCAAGTTTCCTTTTAAATTGTTCTAATGAGATCAAGTTTAAATCAAAAGATGTACCCCATTCACAATACATGTCTTGTAAGAAATTAGCCACTCATTTCATTAATATAAATTATCAGGTTCATGGTGCATAAACATGTAACTTCTAAGATGTACAAACATATAACTTCTAAGTTCACACAACAATGCATATACCACTTCAAGCATAAGTGCATCAAGAATCATTTAAGCATATACTATTAATAGAGTACAACAACATTTCTGAAAGAGCATATATGAAAATAAGTTCAATGTTATCCATGCTTCCTTACCTCAATGATCTTGCCTATTTCATGAGTTGCATCACTAACTTTTTTTGGCATTGTTTGACATTCTTACAACAAGTCATAGCAAGATCTAGGTACCCAACTTCAATTGGGTCCTTGGGAGTTAGCATTGTATTTAACAATTTAGGCTAGTCAATACCATTTCTTTCTCTTTAATATTTCAAGCTTAATATCATAAAAATCAATGAAGTATAATATTAATTTGCCATTATCAATTCATAAAGAATTTGGAAAAGCATATAGTAGTATTTGTTATGATCTTTTTTCTACTAGTTGTTAAACTATATGTAGAGTCATTGGCTCTGATACCACTTGTTAGCCCAAATTAGCCTAAGAGAAAATGTGGATTAGGCTCAGAGACAAATCACTACTTTTAAAAAATTATGGAATTTAGTTTCAATGCTCACTTTGACCATTTATCAAACACCTTGTATTCACAACTTGAAAAGATAGATTATACTTAATAAATTCACATACAAGAACAATATAATCTAACAAGTGATAATGCATAACAAGAAGAGTAAATAGAGTAGATAGAGAAATCAAACTCTACTAGAGCTTCTACATCCACTAGCTAAGATCTTCCTCCCCTTAGGATTTTCACAAACTCTACTAGAGCTTCTATGCTTCTTCAAATGTTGGTGAAACACAAACGAGCGTACAATTTCACTCTTTAATCCATAAGAGCATGTACAACAACCCTTGAATCCATAAGAGTCAACCAAGATCTCTTCAAATGTAAGTAAGACCTTAAACCTACAACCTCTACCTTTTTAATTCACAAAGGATTTTCCAACACTCATCTATTTACAAGAATCATCTCAATCTTAATCTAGAGCCCCATGAGTGTATACATTTTAAAGAATTGATGTAACAATAAAGTATAACTGTAACTCCTCAATGAGTAAATAATATAATTGAAAGCTTTTTTGAATGCAAATCCTGGAGTAAATAATACAATTGAAAGCTCTTTTGAATGCTCATATGATTTGCACATCGTAAGCTCGAGCTTGATGTATTTTGATATTTTGGATCAAAAATATAAATGAAGCATCAAGGAAAAATGTGTGAAAGAGGTCTAGGATGAAATGAGTTTAATTTGGTATAAATAGGCAATGTTTTAACAGATAAAACTAGCCAGTTTTTCAAATTTTGGACATAGTCAGTCAAGTAGTCAAATGAGACTTTTGTTTGTGTGAAATTCCAGATTTCGTCTTTACCTAGAATTACGTGTTTTGACCTGTTTATGTGTTATGTGAGTTAGAATATGCTAATTCTGTGATTTATATTCCTAATACATGCTCTGTGCATTCATGAAATTTTCGTCAAAAACGATATCAACAATTTTATCATCGGTTTTTGTGAATAGTATTTTTGAAACACGTCCGCTAGAATTTTGAAACTGATCTTTTTAACCCTTGAGAACCTAGTCCTCGGATATTAATAGACCTTTTTCTAATTAAAACAAATTTTAAATCGGCTTAGGAATTTAAAAGGATTTTTATACCTTCTTTTGTAAAAAAATGAGTTTTTAACCGAGTCGGGTGTAAATGTTCCAATGTGAAACTTATTGTCAACTAAAAATATGCTACTTAAAAATAGTCTAAGTGTTAATTGCATATATGTGAGCAAAATAGTCTAAAAAACAATTAAAAGGCTAAATAAACCAACTTTGACCTTAGCATTTTTATTTTACTTAGCATATATATTCAAAATACAAGAATAATATCATAAAACAAAAGCTCAAACACCTCAAAAACACACACATATGGCCGAAACTCTTGGGGCATTTTGCTTGGTTTTTTAATAAAAATTTTCAATAGAACTTGCAATTGGAAGCCAAAACTTGTCATCCAAAGCTTGATTTCACTTGTTGGGCATTCATTACACACATTTCTTGCATCATATAACATCAAAGGTGAGAGAAAATTCTTAGATCTCAAAATGCTATTTTTATGTCAAATCATATAATTGAATTTTTAGCCATTGAAATGTTAAATTGTTGTTAGATTGTTGCTCAGTAGATACTAAGGATCATTTATATAAGTTTATAGCTATTTTGAACTGTGGTAACACATATTTCTATTCTTCGGGTATTAAAGTTGAGAATTTGGCTAAATGTTGAATAATTGTTGTTGTGGCGGTTGGAATTGATTTCTTATAGCTTCTAAAAGTTTGTTAAATACGTGGTAGTAATGTTGTAATGCCGAAATTTTGATTGTGATGTCGTGGTGAAAGTCCATAAAATTCAGCCATGATGCATTGAGGTTTTAGGGTTATTGGACTTGTTTTGGATGGCTTTTGGTTGGTTTTTGATAGGGTAAATGTAGATGCATGTGTGGGTGGGTGATAGGAAGTGGTTTGGAGGTCATCGGGTTAGTAGATTGTGAGTTATGAAGTTTAGAAGTTGGTGTAGTCTTTCTTTGAAATGTTGAAGCGTTGCCTTTGAATGTTGGGTAGTGTTTGAGTAGATGATTCTTGGATTATTATTGACAGGGATCGGGATTGAATGTTGGTTTAAATGCATGTTGAGTTAGATGGCTTACTTTGTCATCTAACTTAATTGTTTCATAATTGTATAGTTGTTGATTGCTAAATGTTTTTTATTTGGTTCTTGAAATATAGTTTAATTGATTATTAATTGTTGATTGTTGATACAAAGCCGTGAGGAGCACGCTCAGGGTTAATTCAGGGTGTAGCCAAAGCGGATATTACTTTCTTAGTAGCGCGCTCGGGGTTAATCTGGGGCGTTACATTGTTGATTGAATGATGATTATTGAGTACAGGAATCGAGCACTTTCATTGCTGATCTCTTGGTTTATTTATTTTGAGTCTCATTGTTGTGAGCTTTGATAATGTTGTGTCACCTAGGGAGGCATCCTGGGCTGCAGGCACAGTTATCATGGCTACTCCCTATCTCGCATGGGCGGAAAGGCCATAGGGTGTAGATCTAGGTTAAGGTACCTCAGGAATGTGTCATTGAGTTGGAGGAGTGGGTGAGCATTGAAGTGGTATATGGAGCTTCATCAGCAAGTGTATCGTATCCTTATTGTGTGTTTACTGTTGTTGTTATATTTGTATTGATATCATTGATTAATTGCGTGATGTTGCTCAAAGATAATTTCCAAAGTGGTAAAGTATGTGTGTTCAAAAGATCTATTGAATTTCTCACTGGGCTTGTTTTATATAAGCCCACTCTCATTCGTTATCTGCAATCAAGTATTACTGAACAGGATTTCGGGTACGTACCTCAGGAAGCTGAGAATATGCCTTATGTGGACGAGTCCTATGTGTCGGAGTCTTATCCATGATATATGAGTTGTAGTTCTCTTTTGTTATCCTGTATATTAAAACTAGTTGGTTTGTATTTACTTAGAAGTTTATGTCGTATAAGATGTTTTAAAGATAGTAGATTAAATGTTGCTAGTTTACCAGTCTTATTTTTGGAACTTGAATAGGTTGCAAGACTAGCTTAATATATATTATGCACGTGTATGTTTAGCCTATAGATTGATGTTGGAACGGATGTGTATAACTTATGAATGAACTGTTGAATAGTTGATGAATATGTATGAAAATGGTTGTGTTGTATGTTGTTGAAATGGCTGTGGAGTGTTGTTGATCTTTGAAAGTTGGTTGTATGTGTTACAAAGGGGTTGGTTTAGAGCCCTGGTATCCGTGTTATTGTCGTTATACTGCCGAAATTCCATTGTGTCCTGACTGATCATAAGTGGGCTCGAGTTGGGTCGTGACAGTCTGGCTTTGCTCGTCCGAAAAAATCTGTAGGATTCGGATGAGGCAAGTCAGATAAGACGCTCGTCTGACTTGCTTCATCCACCTTTTTCCAGAAATTACTGTTTTCGGAAATCTAACTTGAAATCCAATTTTTTGAAGGAAAAATGTTTTGAAACCTCAAGAACAGTTTTTCAAAAGATTCTTTAACCTTTTAAGTATCCCACAACATTTTCTAAACTCTTGAGGAAAGATTAAAAATAATTTTTGCAATCTAAGAGTTTAAAAATATTTTTTACCCAAAATTCAATCTTTTGAAGATAAAGACATTTGGACTTTTTAAGAACAATTTTTCAAAAGATATTTGACCATAAAAAAGCTCTTTAAAACATATTTAAAACCATTTGAAAGATCATCAAGAGCTCTTTCCATATAAATGCAAATCCAAGGCAAACAACAATATTCAACCCCCTACCGCTTATGTCATCACATCTCCGCCTTATGTCATTACATCATCTTCAAGTATTCCAGTCTTGATCTTAAAGAACTTTACTTCTTTAATTCTTCAAAACTTTATTAGCGTAGCTTGTGGTGAGCTTGATCATTGCATTCTTCAATGGCTGACAAGATTTGCATCTTTTATATCTTGTATTTCTTCTTTTTCGAGAGCCTTATTGAAAAGGCCTCTTACTATAGATAAGGTGTTAGCGCTTTACTAGATTCTCTTTGTCACGCATTCAAAAATATTTTGGCTCATAAAATCATTAGAACAAGATAATCCATATAAGCCAATATATTTAAATATAAATTGGCACACAATGATATATACATTTAATGTGCCAACAAATGTGTGATTAATCATATAAGCATATCAACACAAACACACTTGTTAAATCAAATTAATTATACTTGCATTCTTCATTACATCAATACAATTGTTTTCATTATACAAGTCATTTATCCCATTTCAATAATTGGCTCAACTTGATATGCTCATTTTAATCTCATGAGCCTTAAGTGTGAGCTGAATCATATAAACATATGAATACAATCATACTTAATAAACCCAATATATCATCTTCTTCCTTTATACTTGAATCATCATTTAATCAAAGTCATTATCTTCTCCATGCAAGTTATGCCACTAATCAATATATGACTCAAATGGATATGTACAATTTAACCACAAGAGTTACAAGTGTGAATTTAACAATGTACAAACGCATTAAATCAATCACACTTGACACATCCAAATGGCCATATTTGTTATCATCAAAATCATGCATTAGCCCTAAGGCCATTAAATATGATCTAGTTCTAATCATGGATTAACTCATGTACTTAATGATTTATTCTTGCATGGAAATATCTGTGTATGCAAAATAGATCTATCAATAAGGGATCCTATGTGATCTACTAATTAAGTAATCTGAAATCCTTTGTTGAGTTGTAATAGTGGATGTTATTTCATGGTTATTAATTAACGAGTTACTAAGTAATTAGGTTTGGTTTTATAATTAAGTAAACGAGTTTGACATTCCTATCTATGACTCTTACATAATTAGGGTAGATTAGATGGACATAATTAATTACGTGGTAATTCTATTAACTACTTTATCATTAGTTATTATGAACTTGAGAATACATATCCAAAAAGTTGTTAACAGAGAGAATAAATTAAATTAATGTTTAGAACAGTTCGAATATTAATTTAATCATCAGATTTGTTGGAGTTGGCTTAATCTTACTAATTCACTAATCCTAAGTCCAATAGGATTGGACAATCCTACTATTATCTTTAGGTATATTATATGCCATATATAGGAAGCTTTTTATATGGAAAAGTAAGCATTTTTCATAGTTAGTCCAAAATAGGTTTTCTCTATTAACACCTAATAGGCCAAGTTGGCTTAGTGCAAATTTTGTGTGGATACTCTTCAAGACTTCATGCTTGGGGAGATAAGATCTTTTACAATTCCATATACCTATTTCTACGCTATGAGGGTAATCCTGAAACCACATTTTATGTATTGAATATGATTGATATGTATATGTATATTAATCTACGTAAATAGCCATGGCAGATACAAGTGTTATTTTCATTGTGTATGAATTAAAAAAAAAATTAAATACCATGTATGTTTTGTAATAATGGTATTAAAGCCACCATTCATGCCTTTTACGTGATTATGGGTTTATAGCACAATTTAAGTGTCAAATTAATAGTTTATGAAACTTTATCAAAAGAATTAATAGTTTTTGAAGTTGTTGATTTTTTCCCATGATTTATTTCTAAATTGCATTAACCCTATATTTTCTTAACAATTATTTTTTGGGTTTCATTAAAAATAAAATAAAAAATTAGAATTCACGTTTTTCCTCCCAAATTGTTGGAATTAGTGTATGCCCTAAAGACCACTAGCATTATCTCATTGTAATTTCTAGATATTTGCATTTATTAATTTTAATCTATTGTATGTATGAATTTGTGCAATAAAATCCATTTGATCAAGTAGATGACTTGGGTACGTAATGGTTATGTATATAAGGTCCAAGTCATGGTTATTTCATTCATAACTGAGTAGAAAAAATGGACACTTCACTATGGTCTAAGTTATAGTGAGTGAGTCCCATATGTATAGACAAGATCACCATAGGTGTAATCTCTAAAAAAATACTATCAAAGTATAGATGCCATATACACCTATAGCTCTTAAGTGGGCCAGCGCTTTTAATCTTGAGCATGTGTGAATTAATTAACGAAGTCAAGTTCACATACTTTGATTCGCCATCAGTGAGATTTTTGTTGTAAGTCAACAACTCTATATTTTGGGTATATGGATTTAATTAGTTGGGACTGAAGAAAAACGTTATATCGCATGAATCAAATCTTATAATGACAAGAATAAGGCATAAACATTTATGCATGGATCTTTAAAATGAATAAAGCATGAAATAGCTATTTGAACATCTAAACAGTTTCATAGTTTAATTATAAAAGCAAATAAAGTTTTCAGGAATACCTTTCTCGCGAAAAACGAAAGAAAAAAACTTTACCTTTGCTGAAGAAGTTGTTCTACAGGCCTGGAACAATGTTTCTGCTCCTCAACTTTGATCTTTCCCTCTATTCCAAATTCCTACCTTAAGTGTTGATCAAGTTGTGGGACTTGATCTTACTAAACTAAACTAAAAGAAAAACTATTTTGAGTTTCTTCAAAGAGTTGAAGCTTACTCATGAGAGAAAAAGATAGAGATCTCAAAGAAGATTGTGCAATTACAGAGCTTAGGGTAGAGGCCTTTTATAGGAAAATCCAAAAGGCAATTCTGTCTAAAAACAGAATCCTAAAAGGCAAAGGATTAGGACTTTGAATTATCATTTAATATTCCATAACTAAATAGAAAATCATTTTTCACCTTGCGTTCACACCTCCAACCCTTACCACCCTAGGAATAGGCGTCTAGCCTAGGAATAGGCGTCTAGCCTAGGAACGCATGCCAGAGTCATGGCTCAACCCACCGCTATATTTAATTAAATTAATTAATTCCGATTAATTCTAAAGTACTATTTAAGGATAATACTATTTTCAAACATGGAAAATAATCTTAAATATTTTGTAGCCTTTAGAATTTAATTTATTTATTAATTAATTTATTAATAATTATTTAATCCAAAATTCAGCCAATAATCAAAATAAAAAATACCTTCCATAAATAGAAAATTCTATTTATGATCTCTAATTACCAAAAGATTAAATCCTCTCTTCCAATTAAGTAATTCTTCATTCAATAAAGACATTTATAAGATAAATGGCTAGAAGGAGGACCAAAGACATAGTTATCCTTCCACCGAAAATAACCAAAATATTCTCGCTAGTCTCTTAGCAACATTATACTATTTTAACCACAGTCTATTCCACTAAAAGACTATGGCTGCACTCCAAGATAATTACTGTATGAACATGAGTTAGTCAATAATGTATAACGTTCAATTTTCAGACCAACTAAGGGATAATGACCACATTCCCCTCTGTACTCACTCATAGCCAAGATAGGTTCACCAATTTGTACTATCACCTCTTTGACTACATTTTTCTCTTTAGAACCCCTAACCAATAATCTAACCATCCTCCGGAAGTTAACCATTTGACCAAAGGAGCGATCCGCAAGTCTAACAATCATTACATCATGTATTGCTTTGTACACATATTCAGGATGATCAACCTAGATCATTCTAAGGGAATGATTATTGTATAGATTCCTTATTGCATAAGCATGACTCTTCAAACCAAGTCCAGACAACCAAATCACAGAGCTATTGACCCATATATAAAATCTCACCCATAGTGACTCAAAGTTCAAGAACTTGACTTCGTCAGTTCATCCACATATGCTCAAGATTAACAACACTGGCCCACTTTGAAGCTTATAAGTATAGGTGACCTCTTTCTTTAATAGTACATATTTAGAGCATCACATCTCCGATGGTCCGTCCAATACATATATATCCATAAGTGAAATAAGTCTGGAACTCCATCCATGATCAAGGCAGATCACCCTACTATTAAGGGAACTTATTCCATTATAACTTTTACCATAGTTGTATAGCCCAGCACGAGACCACATGTGTATATGGATCATATTATATATAATTAAATTATTTTATATGCATTTACCTTGTTTTGTATGCTTTTATATTGATATATGTGCATTTATCTCGATTACGTGTATTTTATCATTTAATGTGCAAATAAGTATTTTAGATGTCGTAGGAATTTAATTAGATACTATTGGGCTGAGCCTAGCAACTAACTAGTTAGCAAGTAACTAGAATGACATGAAATAAATATCATTAAGTTGGAGGGGTAGCGTGATCATTTAGGTTAGATAAAAATATCCTACCTAACAAATACTACATTTGCTTAACTAAAACACACACACACATGATCAGAACACACACACACCCACACACACGTCTGAGCTTAAGAGAGAAGAGAGAAAATAGAAGAAGGAAGAAGAAGGAGAAGAAAATGAAGAGCTTCAAGCCATTTTCAAGCATTTCTCTTGCATTTTCAAGCTTCTTCAAGTGTGTATCTTGTATCTCTTGCTTCTAAACTCAAGATTAAAGGTGAGGGATTCTTTTAAAACCATTTTTCCTCAAGCTCATTCAAGATTGTGTGGTATATATTGGTGTTATTCTTGCTTATGATGTATATGGTTTAGAATTTGCAAGATTGAGTTCTACTTTGAATAGTTGAGCTAGGGCTTGTCCTAATGAGCTCTTTATGATTCTTGGTGAGTTGAGAAGTAGTTACATAGGTTGTGTGATGGATAGAGCTTGTGTGTTGATAGCCAGAGTTACTTGACGAAGTGAACTTGATGACTTGAACATAAGAACTTTACTAGGGCTTGAATATTCTTGTTTTGTTGTATACATGTACTTGAGTTTAATATGTTGTTTAAATATGTCATGGGGTGTGTTAGGTGTTAAATTGGTTTTAGAAACAAGTGTAGCAAGCTAGCAAGCAAGAAAAAGCTAGAAAATACGTGTTTTGTGCTGTTAGATCCGGTCAACCGGATCTGACTCTAGTCGACCGGATCTATCATCCGGATATCACTGGTCAGGATCCGGTCGAGTCAATCCAGTCGACTGGATCAGTCGACTGGATGATTTTCAACTTTGCTCAACATTTTTCAAACGACCATATCTTGGTCAATCCAACTCCGAATTGAGTTTCGTTTGATTCTAGAACTATCTACTTTCGATAAGCTTTGAATCTAAACCAAAATTGGATTAATTAAAGTTTGGGAAGGTAGGTAAATTGATTGATTAAGATAGGCTAATGCAGAAGCATTAAAATGGATCCATAGTTTCACTTGTGTTTGCATTTTCTTGGCATTTTTTGTCATTTTAAGTAGTCTATTGATGTCTTTTCACTATCTCATGATACTTGACAGTACTTGAAGTACCTTAAATGCTATATATGCATGACCATTATATGTTTGCTTGATATGCCATTGATAATTGTAATGCATTTGAATTGTATTTGCGTGTCGGTTGCAACCATTACTGATTAAGGACGTGACGGGACCTCCGGGCAGTGTTGGGCTTATTGGCATATGTCGACCCTTAAAGTATTGATTCTTTCTCTTTCTAGGACCCATTGATCTTCCTACGGGTCAGGATTCAATGATATCTTGGAAGAGAAAGGCTACGTGATTAAAATTGCTTACACTCGTTATTATCTTTATGCGTTCTTATGTGTATGACATATTTATAAAACCATTTATGAAATGATAAAACCTTTGTGAAAATCCTTCATTTTCTATCCTCACTAAGCTATATGTAGGATTAATTCATCCATCTTTTGATCAATTACAGGTGAGGCAGTGCCCGAACAGGCCCCTTAAGTTGATGATGGAGAACCTTGGTTCGATGAGAATGATTTCTGCTTATTGTGATCAGCTTGCGTGTTAATCGAAGTCAAATACTATTTGGACAACATTATATATGTAATATTCTTTTGGACAACTAAATGTAACTAAGTTTATTATTCATATTCTTTTGAGACCTAGGAGCCTGAGTATTGAATAGATGTTATTTTTGATCAGGCGACTTGAGGTCTTGTAAATATAAAGTTGTTGAACGTCACCCCTTGGCCAGTGACTTTGGAAGTCCTTTGAATCTTTTACGAAATATATATATATATAAGAATGTTCAGGTTATTAAAATGTCGTTCACATGTTTTAGAGTATCGAATGATCACGCACCGACCTCAACCTCTACGGGTGTTCGAGTCAGGGCATGACAATAGTAGAGTGCCCAACTCTACTGCTTAATTATTGACTAAATAGTTCTTCTTAACAAGTAATCATGACTTAGACCTTCTGTACGTAACTACCACGTACCTAAGTCAACACTTGAAGTAAGAACCTTATATTCATATATATGTAATATAATAGTCAACCACTTAAGAGATAAACATGTTCACGTAAGTAATATGAAAACAAATATACATTGCAAACATTCAGATGTGTCAATGATAATGTGCTAGTGATCTTTTGGGCATACTATTCCCAACAAACTCCCACTTACAAAAGAGCACTAGGTTACACTATGTAATGACTTAACCCCTTCCGACTCAATATCTATAAAAGAGACATTCTTCGAAATAGTCTTAATAAGATAAACTACTATGTCACTTGCAAAGGTAATCCATCACTATGTCTTCTTTCTGGACGTATTCCCAGAGTAAGTGATATTTTCTCTTAAGTGTTTGTCTTTCCTATGTTTCTTCATTCTTTATTCAAGTGCTAGTTTATTATATTATATACTCAGCCCGGTAGACTAACATATAGTCCTTCGTTCTCCGAAGATATTTGCTATGTTACACTACCACTTAGTAAGCTTGTCCTGAGTTTGACTGGTATCTGTTTAGATATTTGTTTTAGTACATAACATGGTGTACATATGACCGCAACTGCTAACACATTTGGAATACATCTCATTCTCTCTTTCTTATCAGATATTTTGGGGCACTGATATCTAGAAAGTGTAACTCCAAGCTTGGAGGGCAACAAACCCTTCTTGGAGTTTTACATGTTGAACTTAACCAAAACCTTCTCAATATATGTAGCTTAGGATAATGCCAGTGCTTCGTTCTAGTAATCTCGTATGAGCTTAATCCCTAGAACACAGCTAGCTTCTCTTAAGTCCTACATTAACGATTTGAGAAAACAGTCAAACTTCTACCGACGATAACATCCTCACTACGTCCCCAATTAGTAGGATGTAATCCATATAAAGACAAGTAATACAACAGTGTTGCTATTCTTTTTCTTGTACACGCATAGATCATCAATGTTCTTCTCAAAGTCAAAGACTTCGACTACTGCATTGAACAAAATGTTCCATGTCCTAGATGTTTGTTTAAATCCATGGATGGACCTCTAAAGCCTATTGACTCAAGTCCTTTGGCCTTTTGCAATGAATTTACCTGGTTTCTTTGTATAGATACCTACGTGAGGATTGTTCATAAAAGAATGCAGTCTTGATGTTCATTTGTAAAGCCAAGCGATGGCCAACAGAATCGTTATGGACTTTAGCATAGCTACTAGTAGGAAAGTCTCCTCATTGTCGATACCATTTTTAGAGTGTATTCTTTCGCCACCATACTAGGTTTCTTGTCCATTCATCTCTTACTCTTGCAGTCCCATTTGCACACTAAGGGTTTTACCATTTCCAAGTGTAACTACAAGATATCTGACTAAATTATAATGTGCGGACTGTAACTCCCCGATCCATCACGAGACCGAAGGCCCGATCCAATACCCAAGGTCACAAAAAACAAGAAAAAACAGACAGAGTCTCCCCTGTTTATAAGACAAAACGGTTACCTGCAAACATAAAATATAGCCACAAACCACATTTTAAAACATTCTCAACAACTCCAAACTTCAGCCCTGCAACTTCACTTAGCTTCAAGGTCATCTGAGCCTTAAACAAGACATATCAAACACACAAGCATGCATTTTGACAATTGTTGAAATTCTATGTTTTAAATCCGCTTATCTTATCACTCTAATATTCTTTATCTATCTTTCTTATGAATTAAGTCCGCCAACCATACGAATCATGCAAGCATGCCACCTATTAAGCAATAAAGTAAAGCTTACAAATTATTACATACCGTTACAATTATCTTCTAATACAAACATTAAACTATTTATTATAATCCTTCACAATATGAATCAAATACACACAAGACTTCTACTTCACAAATTATACAGTCACGAGCAAGCAACACTTCAATGCAAAGGAATCCAAACAGCTTGCAGGCCCTTCAATTGCTTCGCACTAAACCTGGAAGTGTTAGAAAGAGGGGTGATCATACAATACGTGTATACTAAGTGAGGAAAGGAAGCAGATAACCGAGAAGTTTAACAAACTATTTCGTGCAATGCAACAATTAAACACAAGTTTAGCAACTATACAAATAAAGAAGCAATTATACAATACAATGCCACACATTTTTAAAAGGATTTGGTCGATAACCCTTATCCCTCTAATTCCTTGAACCACAAACCTCGAACTCGATCTCGAACACGATATGCCGACATCCCTTTATACCAATGGATATTCCGGATGTACCCAATACCTACGACCCACACCTCTTGGCATACTCCATACTAGGCGAGTAAGAGACTAGGGTACAGAGTCAGGACAACCAACACTGGCAAGCTCGATGTCGCCCAGCGAGGCCCATCGCAGCCGTCCCGAATGATAAGGTTGTGCAACCATCGATACGAAACAACATAAAGCAACAATAAAGCAATATAACAATAAAAGCTAATAACCACTTAAAAGATGGACAACAAAGTATGTTGCCCTCGCACGAATGTTGCAATTATCAAGAAGGATACAATATCACAAGAGATAGGTGTATATTTATTCAATTAATCTCAAAATGCACATAGGTATAAACAATTATATTAAAAGATATAATTTGTGAGCGATCAATCAACTAAGATGCATAAAAGAATGAACTCCTTCACCTCCCGAAGTTAAGAATCCCTTCATGCCTTCTCCAATTACATGCACCATAAGCTAGTAATTCAAATAGAATTCATAATTAAGAACAAATTAGATTTGATTGTAATTAAACTAACACACACTCTTTGAAGTTAAGTTTAAGCCTACTTTAAGATCTTTAATATGCACGGGGTTCCAAACTATCTACGTTCACTAAGCAACACTAGTTACACTAAGTTAAAGCAAGAATTCTAGCATTACATTCATTCTCATTCAAGCAATATTATTTAGTTTAACATGAAGCACAAAGATAAGTTAAGGCTCTTTAGTTGACAAGCTTACATTTTACTCAATTTAACTAAATTTCATTAACTCTTAACTACAATCAAAACTCAAGAAAATAGCATTCAAACTGAGCTTACACTTAATACATTAAAGGAATTGGATAGCACGCTTTGATATTTCACTTCATTTACTAAGTTAGAACATTCTAATTACTCAAGGACAACCCAACTAAGTCATGCCCAACTTCTAATAACATTGTACTAACTACTTTAAACTACATGAATAATCATTATATCACCCTTTAATTCATAAACTTGCATTCATTTCCAAGTAGATCACTTAGCA
The DNA here is from genome assembly GCA_037974665.1 of Ehretia macrophylla. NCBI lineage: Eukaryota > Viridiplantae > Streptophyta > Magnoliopsida > Boraginales > Ehretiaceae > Ehretia > Ehretia macrophylla. Next base: position 69,559,111 of record CM075771.1, on the reverse strand, counting down.
AGTACGGTGTCCTAAAGCACTTAAAATCATTACACATATTCATAAACTAGAAATACTAACTAATCATTAATAGAATACTAAAGTCACTTAGTTAAAACATTATAACTACTTAGTTAAAACATATTAATCTTCTATCCAAAGCACAGCACTTTTGCAAAACCTCAACTAATTATCATTTTAAACACACTCGGGACACGGGGAGGAGTCACACATGCAACACAAGGGCCTGCCTTGGCCCAAGGCCCATTGGGCCAACTATATACACCAAACGGCCTAAAGGCCCTCTTTCATCTACAACACATTTAAGCTATATTCAAGCGACTATTAGCATATATTATGGTTATAAAAACATATTTAACAACAATTGAGCTTTAGAACATCCTAACACAAATTACCAAATTAAACCTAAGTTATTATTCATGTTCTTCTTTAACCTAGCCATAGGTACAAGCTCAAGCTCAACAACTAAACCAAGTATAAATAGTGTTCTACAACATCAAAAATTAGCATAGAAAACAAAAAAACCAACAAAATAGCAAAATATAACATTTCTAACTTTTTACCATAATAGATAATTAAGCAAAAATGCACAAATATATACAACCCTCACCTTGGTAAAGCTAGGAAATGGAAGGAAATGGGCTAGAAGCGCCTTTAATCCAAGAAAAAATGGAAGAAAAATGAAAATGAACCCAAACCCTAGGCTCCAAAGAGTCACGGTTTATGCTATGCTGCTCACGGTTTCAGTTCTCTTTCTTTTGCTATCTTAGACTATTACATTTCTTTGTTAACATATAATATAAATACATGAGATTATTTAATTGACTAAAAGCCTAGCTTGGCCCACGGTTTCTTTGCTGCTGTTGACTGAAACTTTTCTTTCTATTTTACTAAGCTTTGTTTTGTTGTTCAATATATAATAACCAAGTAAATGCTAATATAATATAACCAAATGGCCTAGGTTGACTTCATTCTTTTTCTTCCTGGACCAATGGTCCCTACTGTTTCCTATCTTAGTTTTATTTTATTTTTCTTATCTATTACGTATTAGTATGTATATTAAGTAGATAGGTAGATTAAATAATTGGTTGGTTCATATAATGAAATAGGCTAACCACTGGTTTGGGCTTCAAATAAAATATAATTGGGCTATAAAACTAAGTAGAAACTAATAGGAGTACTAAAGGTCACAAATAATTAAAATATTACTATTCACTCGGGGACACTAAAAATATTTATTTTTCTCACACTCGGGAAATGAAATGCACATTCCAACAATGAATGAATATATTAAAGACAATATTATTTAGGGAAAAAAATATCAAATTTAGAAAATAAAGCAGTTTAAAATTTTACCCGGGCTCATTGTAAACATAAAATTTTTAAGAAAATAAAGGTCAGATAAGGGTATTTATGCAATTATAATAATTCAATATAACAAATAAAAGTCCCTTTGGGCTTGGGTGTTACACGAACCCCAACTCATATTTTATTGCCTTGTGCCAATGGTTAGTATCTACGTCTGTTACTACTTCATCGTTACTAGTAGATTTGTCAACCTGATTGGAGACTACCTCGAAAGACTCTCCATAGTATCAATATGGTTGTCTCAATATTCTCCCACTACGATAAGGCTTCAAGGTACTTGAAAGAATTTACTGTTTCGTTTATAGGTGCTGGTATAATATAAGTCCCAGAAGTGATTTCCTTAAATGTAGTTTTTGAATTCAACTCTTGATGAATTATACCACCATAGTACTTATTAGCACCTTTGCTTCTTAGAATGGTAGAATATTCTATTTGTTCCTTTAGAATATTCCGTGAAGTGACACATCTTGGACTTAGGCTCCATGCTTGGATACAGAGATATCTTGGTATATAAGCTAGACACCCCTCGAATGCATTGTGCCTTAACTTTGGCTTGCAGCCAGTCCGCAACTCACAAACTGTTTTAGGTACTATTTAGAAGGCACTTAGTTCAAGATATCTATAGCCATTTCAAAAACTTATTCCAAAATCAAGATGGACAGAGTCGTGAGAAGTCATCATGGATTTTACCATTTTTAGTGGGGTTTGATTCCGTCTCTTAGATATACCATTCTATTGAGGAGTGCTAGGTGTAGTCCACTAAAACAATTCCTTTTTGTATATGATTACCTACAAACCCACCCGAGAGGCACGAAAACCTTCTTGCTCTAGTATGTTCATGGGTCCACGGTACACGTTAGTGTGCACCAATTCTAACACTACTCTTGTCCTATGCCGCTTGGAAGAATATGCCCTTTCAGACATCCTTTCTTTCAGGCAAGATTCAAACTAAGCTTATGGTTCGAGATCTAATGAGCTCAAGAGCCCATCCTTAACCAACCTTTCAAATCTGTTCAGGTTTATATGACACAAATCATAGGTTCCATAAATACAAGCCATTGGTGGATGAAATCTTTCTTTTCTAAAAGGAACTTAAGTATTCAGAATCTATTATTATCACATATTAGAAATAGTTAGATAGAGATAATAAATATATCATGCATACTTCCAGACTTATAATCAAAACTTCTATTTAATAGTAAAATGAAATGAAAGTTTAACAAAAATATTATTTTAAACAAATAGCAAACTAAACTTTCATATATATGTAGCATGATAAATATTGTCTTATTCTAAAAACTATTACTGAATAAGAAAATAACTATTCCAACCGCAGCAGCCCAGACCATCTCTTTCATGCCAACCTTCAAAGCGAATCTATCTTTACTTACCCTATTTGTTTCCTGAAAACCCTGTATAGTAATGCAAACGCAGTTAGTGGTTCTAGAATCTACTATCTATGATTATGTAGAATCAACAACCTCAACAACACAAGTAAACCGTACATTTGTTTTTCTTGGCTAGGTACTTAGGGTAGTTTTTCTTTTAATGTCCTTTTTGGCCTTACTCAAAACACTTCCATTTGGACTTTCTACCTGCAACCTTCTTCTTCTTCTTTTGTTTCTGCCCATTACCACCTAGTCCTTTGCCTTTACTATTTCCCTGCTTCCCCTTCTTCCAGAACTTCTTCCCTTTTGAGTTTGTTCAGATGAGGATGTTTGGGCCATATGGGCTTGACCTTTGGAGCGCATGATTACCTCAGTTGCCTGAAGCTCCTTCATTAGCTTAGTGAGCCCCAAATCTATCTTGCTTATGTTGTAGTTGAGCTTGAACTGAGAGAATGATTCAGGTAGTGGCTTAAGAATCATGTCCACCTTACTTTCATTGTCAATTTGAGCCCCAAAGACTTATGTGAGGTTAAAGTTTTCCATCATCTTGAGAACATATTCTTTACCTAATCCCTCTACCATCTTGGCTATCATGATCTATTTCATAACAGTTTGTTTTACAAGCCTATTCTTATTTGAGAATATCTCAATTAATGAAGTCATGATTTCTGCAGCAGTGGCTTCGCTCTTGTGTTGTATCAACAACACGTCAGACATTAAAGTAAGCATGTAGCACTTAGCCATGCCATCTGCCCTTTGCCACTTTTCATGGGTCTTCCTTTCAGCATTAGTAGAATCATCTCTCAATTGAGGGCAAGTCTAAGTCAAGGCATACTTGTACCCATTTGCAGTGAATATTATGTCTAACTTCCTCTTCCAATCACTAAAGTTTAGACTAGTCAGCTTATCATTCAAAAGAATAGCCGACAAAGGATTGAAAGAGCCTGTCATATTATCTGGATATTCATGTAATATAATTAAGTATGAACAAATTATGTAAGACATATATATGAATAACATGTATCAGAATAAAATAATAGGAACTCATGAATACAAGTGCACAAACATAGATAACCCTTTCAACTATGACTAGTGCCCAAGTGAATACTCTTATCACTACTAAGTTTGGCTTCCTAAGATCCGATAGCACTTACTCCATAAGGAGATTACTACCTATCTTAAGTCAAGTGTAAATATCATTCCTTATGAGATTTCTTAGATAATTCAAACTTGAGCCTTCATAGAGAGGTTACTCTTATCAATATCTATAAGGTGATCTATAGCTTAGAACTCCATCGTAGGGTGGTTGTTCCACTAACATCCTTTGTATGAATTCTCAATTTTAGATCAAGCCACTAAATCTAGGAATAATGTCACCCTCCGTAGGGAATATACCGCATGGTAAGGCGAGGTGGCATCACTCTTTAACATGATCTAGATATGGAAAGCCATGAGATTTCCTAGTTCCCTCTTTCCCTTGATTATTTAGACTAAGGGTTTCTATTTATGCAATTTTCTTCAATACTTAATTCTAGTTTTTCTCAAAAAACTAGATTAAAGCCTACAACTATTTTCTCTAAAAACTTCAAGTATAATATTTAAATCGCAAAAACCTAATCCGGGTTATTATCCTAACCCTAGGTAAGGCTTTCTATAACTCTCTAGTCAAGTCTAGGTTTCTAAGATAAAATAGTCATCTTAATATTTTTCTTAACCAATTTTAATCTCTAATTTAATTAATCTTTAGACTTTTAATATTTCTAGTCTAATATCTAGCTTAATTATTTGACTTAACTATCAAGAACTTAATTTTTATACTTATAGGATTGTGTTAGCTTGAAGGCTTTCACCCTTTATTTTGATGATAATAAAATTCTAATTATTGACTAATCTTGCACTATGCTTAAGGATTAGTCAAGCTTGTGAAGATTCAAACAAAGAATGAAGCTCAAGGTTCTAACAAGGATTACTCAATGAAGCTCTCATCACATAAAAAATGAAGATAAACTTGACGAGGGAGTCATAATGAAAGAGAAGTGGCATCATAAGGGGTACTGGTTTTTTCTTGTAAAATGCCTAAGTTTTGTCTTACTTTATGCTCAAGACAATACCCCTTTCAAAATACCTTTTGCCCCTATTTCTAAAAAGTTTCAAAAAGGTTTTTGAACAACTTATCTCTTAATGGGTAAAAAATGCATTTTATTTCAAAAGTCCATTTGAAAATATCATCTCGGATCACATTGCACAAATAGCAAAAGCATTACAAGTGAGCTGGACGAGGTACTCGACCGAGCCCCCTCATCCAGATGAATTACTGTGGCTGCTTTGGCATGATTCGGATAAGGGATCCAAACAAGGCACTCGACCAAACCCCTCGACCAAATAAAGCTGGTTTTTGAAAAAACTAGTCGTTATTTGTCCGTTGGGGCCTTTTTTTAAAGCTACAACCACCCCCATTTGCAAAATAACTCTTCAACCTTCGAGTATTCAATACCAAGCTTTTAAGAGCCTTTATTACATATTTTAAATCACAAATCTTGAGCTAAACAATTTAAAATCTTTGTGCATTCAAGATCTACACTTGTGTTGTCACATAGAAGAGTTAAAGCTTTGTATCTTTCATATATATACACTCTTGGTTGTATTGCTCTCTGGATCCTAGATTGTGAGAGTCATAGAAGAAAAGAAAGTATTGTAAAGTCCTTTGTGGATTCAAAGAAAGAGAGATAGTAGGTTTGAGGTCTCACTACATGTGAAGAGATCTTTCTTGCTCTTGTGGTTTCAAGAGTTCTTTGTATATTGATTTGTGCTTCACCAAGTTTGTGAATGAGCACAATACTGGATTGGGTGAAGTCCTAAGGGGAGAAACCTTAAGCCGTGGACGTAGGCGAGAAGCCGAACCACACAAAAATTGACAGTTTCATCTCTTTCTCTCTTTCATTCTTACTATTTACATTGTTGCATATCAAGTGTTTAATAAATTATTTCAAAGAATTATCTAGTTGCAATCTTATTCGAAAAACTGCTAGCATTGTTCCGATATCCTAATTCATCCTCCCTGATAGGATAATTTGGCCTAACAAATGATATCTAGAGTTAGGGCTTTATATATAGTTCAACAACTAGTAGAGTTAAGATATGGCAAATACTATGAGGCCTGACATTTAATTCACGTGCAATAACATATCTACGTGTGCATTTAAACATGATATTATGCATGGTATATTTTAATCTTCCATATGAGCTAGAATTAATTTACAGTTGAAGCACACTTAGGCTAAAATGAAACAACGTGGTATTAATTATGGAATTAGGTAGACATTCGGACTAAAACATATTACAACAATTAAAAAAATATAGTAGAGTTGGTTGGTGGCTTCACATGGGAAGCTGTGAAGCCACCAAGGCCAACCAATTAGAACTACCTTTGCATTTATAAAATAGACAAATCAAAGCAAGTCCTCATTATACACCCACACACACACACGACACAATATAGCAAGGAAAAGAAAAATTTTCGGCAAATCAAGAAACAGAACAAGCAAGCAAGATGAAAAGTAAATAGGATCGGGTGGAGAAGAAAGAAAAGGAAATAGGAAAAGGGAATTGAAGAATAAGGCTTCTACAACAAATTCTAACTTGTTTTTGCTCCATCAAGCTTCAACTTTACATTTCTAAGCTTCTAAACTCTTTGTTAAGGAAAGGGTTATTTTCAAACCATCTCATATCATATTTATATTTATGTTTATGCTTATATTAAGAGTTACTTGAACTTATATGCTGCTGGTATGATTTCTTGATAGTGAACTCAAACAGGATTGGACAATTCTGCACAGTTGAATTTCGTGACTTATTTGAGTAGCCAAATCTCTTTGCTTGTGGCTGATTTTTCAGTATGTTGTAGAAGTCTCATATTGGAACAACTTTCATGTTGAGTGCATGTCAATATTTGGTCGTTATGATGCTTTAAATTTTCCATTCCAGTGAGTCTGTGCTATTAGAGCAAAGCCGGACAATTCTGCACAGTTGAATTTTGTGACGTATCTGAGTAGACAAATCTCATTGCTTGTGGCTGATTTTTTAGTATGTTTTAGTAGACTCATATTGGAACAACTTTTATGTTGAGGGAATGTCAAGATTTGGTCGTTAAGATGCTCTAAATATTCCATGCCAGTGAGATAAGCTCTTAGAACAAAGCTGGACAGTTCTGCACATCTGAGTTGCAAAGCCTATTTAACATAGCAAACATGGTTGGTTTTTGTTGAATTTTTAGTATGTTGTGCATAAGAGCTAGTGGAACAATTTTTGTTTTTGGAGCAAGTCCATAATCTGTCGTTAAGGTCTTTTTTTGGGGCATTTATGTAAGGTAGAAGTGACTAGTGCAAAGCTGACAGCTCTTGTGTAGTTGCATTCTAAAGGCTATAACTTGGTATAATTAGCTCCGAATTGAGTTCAGTTCAATTCTAATGCTATATACACTTACAGATCAAGGTCTCCACGAAAAATTTAGAGGATTTGGAGAATGTTGGCCTGGAAAAGAGGAATTAGAGTTTGTTTATATATTCATGCCTAAGATGCAAAGTCGGGTGGCCTACTTTGGCACTTGATAAATGTGTTTTACGTGATTATTAAATGTTACATGCGAAGTGATAAAATTTCTGCACGGTTGAATTTTGTGACGTATCTGAGTAGTCAAATCTCTTTGCTTGTGGCTGATTTTTTAGTATGTTGTAGTAGACTCATATTGGAACAACTTTTATGTTGAGAGCATGTCAAGATTTGGTCGTTAAGATGCTCTAAATATTCCATGCCAGTGAGTTTATGCTCTTAGAACAAAGCTGGACAGTTCTGCACATCTGAGTTGCAAAGCCTATTTAACATAGCAAACGTAGTTGGTTTTTGTTGAATTTTTAGTATGTTGTGCATAAGACCTAGTAGAACAATTTTTGTTTTAGGAGCAAGTCCATAATCTGTCGTTAAGGTCTTTTTTTTGGGCATTTATGTAGGGTAGAAGTGACTAGTGCAAAGCTGACAGCTCTTGTGTAGTTGCATTCTAAAGGCTATAACTTGGTATAATTAGCTCCGAATTGAGTTCAGTTCAATTCTAATGCTATATACACTTATAGATCTAGGTCTCCACGAAAAATTTAGAGGATTTGGAGAATGTTGGCTTGGAAAAGAGGAATTAGAGTTTGTTTATATATTCATGCCTAAGATGCAAAGTCGGGTGGCCTACTTTGGCACTTGATAAATGTGCTTTGTGTGATTATTAAATGTTACATGCTAAAGTGATTAAATTTCTCTTTTAAATGCTTAATGTGCTTGGGAGAAAATCTACTTTGTTGTCTTCCCTACATGAAATGAATGTGTGATACGTGATAAGTGTGCATGTGCATGTTCTATCAAGGTTGCAACCTTTAGGCATGGTAGCGTCACGAATGTCGGGTGGCATCAGGCTTATCGGTGCCAACGTGATTACCATAGTCCTATTCCCACTCTTGCTTGGTCAAAGAAGGCCTTGGAGAGGTGGGTCGTAGTTTCGGATATAATTCGGAAAACCTTCGCGGGAGAAATGAGGGTTACATGTTCGTGAATCAAGGCTGACCACCTCAGCGAAAGTAAAGCGAAATATATCCTTTGTAACGTGTTATGCTTAATGTATCTTGTTGCTTTATCGTTTATTAAATATGACTAATGTCCTTATCCTGTTTATGTTGCTCTTGTATCGTATGTCATGTATTATGGTTTTCTAAAGCGAATTTTCAGACTCTCCTAGTTTTTCCCCCTCACTGTGCTAGTGGAAAGCTCACCCTCTTTGTTTCCCATTTTCAGGTGATGTTAAGCCCGAGCCAGCTCCGCAAGAAACAGGAGAAGTTCCTTTATGTGATGAGTCTGATTTCTGTCTGCTGCGATCGTGTGCATGTTACGTGCTATGTGGAAGATTTCTATATCTGTTTAATGAGGCTATGTACTTAGATAATTAATATTGTTATCTCGTTTGGACAACTATATGTAACTTAAAGTTCTAAAGTTCTATTTTGAAAATTGATATCCTGTTTAGTAATCTTAGTATAGGGACACAACCTAGCGCTGGATTATGTTATAATGGATGGTTACAAGTGTTATAGGTGTTAACGATAGTGAGCGGTCGCATTCTGGCCTTAGCCTAGGTTAGGGTTGGGGTTCGGGGCGTGACAAATACTACTACATCTCCTTGCATGGGAGGATATTCAACTAATAGACCTCCATTTTTCACAGGTACAAACTTTGTTTATTGGAAGAACAAGATGGAGACCTACATGCAATTGGTTGATTACTCTCTTTGGAGGATTGTATAAGAAGGTCCCTTTGTTCGAATCAAAATCACGGAGATTGAAAGTGAGGATGGTAGCAAGTTGAAAAAGAAGACTCCAAAAACAAAAGAAGAGTTCAATGATTATGATTTGTTTATGATGACCAAAAACTCAAGGGCAAAAAACTATTCTCAGTTGTGCCCTCAATGAAATGGAGTATAGCCAAGTGAGTCAATGTGCATCGGTTCATGAGATATAGGAGCTTCTTGCGCTATCTTATCAAGCTACAACTCAAGTCAAAGATACAAATATTGGTTTGTACGAGTATGAACTATTTTGGATGAAGTTTGGAGCATTACTAAATGAGATGCATCAAAGGTTTGCAAAAATCATCAATAACCTTAGTGCTCTTGTCAAGCCCTATCTAAATGAAGAACTCAACCGGAAGATCCTTCTTGCACTATCAAAGGAATAAAAGCCAAAAGTAACATCTATTAAAGAGTCAACCAATCTCTCAAGATTGAAGGTACATAAGTTAATATGCAATCTTGAAACTGAAGAATTAGTCCACAATCAAGAGAGACTAAGAGATGAAGATGAAAAGAAAGCAAAGAAGTCATTTGCTCTCCTTGCATCAAAAACCCATTCAAGTGATGAAGATGAATGTGAGAATGAAGATGATGATGAAATGGCCTTACTTGCAAAGAACTTTAAGAAATTCTTGAAATACAAGAAGATAAGAAGAAGAACTTCATCAAACAACAATCCAAGGTAGAAAGACAAAGACAAATCAAAGGAAGAATCAAGATGCTTCAATTGCAACAAACTGGGACATATGAAAGCAAATTGCCCAAAGATAATCAAATCCAAAGGAGGAAAAGTTGTGAAGACAAATAGCATTGAAGATAATATCTCAACTGATGGAAAAAGTGAGATGGAAGAAGAAGTAGCCAACATTGTATGCCTGATGACAAAAGAGGATGATGAGGTACGTTCTTCTTTTGGTTCTTGTTCTAGTTCATTCTCTAGCTTCATGTCATTGCATAATGATGAATGTTCATTTGAAGAGTTGCAAATGAATTTTCAAAAATACATGACAACTTTCAATCGCTCTTTCAAAAATCAAAGAACTTCAAAAAGAAAAAGATGAATTGAAGATTTTAAATGTGAGATTTGAAGAGGAACGTGATTGTGCACATAAAAAGGCAATTTAATACTACAAAGAGAAAGAAGAATTTCAAACAAAAGTTGAAAAACTTGAAAAAGAAGTTCAAAGTTTAAATGAAATTTTAGCAAAATTTATAAAAGGAAAAGAAATTCAGGATAAAATACTTAGTTCTCAAAAAATGGCATTTGATAAAAGTGAAATTGGTTATGAACCATTCACAAAACAAAAATTCTTCAAAAGCTATTTTGTTAAAGCATCGCCCTCTCCAAAAAAAGCTTTAAAATCAAGAGGTCTTCAAAAATCATGCACATATTGTGAAAGATATGGTCATATTGCATCTCCTTATAGGTATAGAAACATGGTTGGTAGAGATGCTAGAATTTCTTCTTGGCTTAAGCCCAAATGGGATATTTGATGTGTTAAGGCTTGACACTAACACATAAGGACCCAATAAAACTTGGGGACCTAAAAAGGACAACATGTGTATGCCTTTATGTATTTAAGTTCCTCTAAGAATCAAGTATGAAGAAAGTTAGGTCATTGATAGTAGATGCTTAAGACACATAACCAAAGATTCATCCCTCTTCTATGAGCTCAACAAGAAAATCAAAGGAAAAGTGAGCTATGGAGACAATGAAAAGGTAAAATCATTGGAAGAGGTAGCATTAATAATGTTCATTCAATCTCTATCCATAACGTACTTCTTCTGAGAGGTTTGAAATACAATTTGTTTAATGTAAGTGACAATGGGTACAGAGTTGAATTCAAAGTTGCGTGTTGCATTGTATATGATGACTCAAACAAAGTGCTTTTTGTGGCAAATAAATGTGAAAATGTTTATACTATTAATTTCAAGGATCTTACATGCCAAAATGCTAATTGTTTGATAACTATGAATGAAGATTCTTGGTTATGGCATAAAAGATTAGGACATGCAAGCATGGACTTACTTACCAAACTTTCTAGAAAAGAGCTTGTAAAATGTCTTCCTAAAACAAGGTTTGAAAAAGATCATTTACATGATACATGTCAATTTGGAAAGTCGCATGGGACATCTTTTAAACCCATAAACAAAGTAACTACATTTAAACCATTACAAAAACTTCATATGGACCTTTTTGGACCAATAGATATGGCTAGCTTAGAAAGATAAAGGTATGTCTATGTTATTATAGATTACTAGGTATACTTGGGTTATGTTTTTGTCCCATAAAAATGAAGCCTTCAATGAATTTGCAAACTTATGCAAACGAGTGCAAAACGAGAAAGACTATCATATCACTTGCATTTATAGTAACCAAGGCACGGAGTTTATAAATTCATCTTTCATGCAATTTTGTGAACAATATGGCATTGAGTATAATTTTTCAGCTCCTAAAACTCCCTAACAAAATGGGGTAGTACAAAATGGGGTAGCTGAAAGGAAGAATTTAACATTATAAGAAATGGCAAGAACCATGTTGAAATAAAACAACTTGCTTACATATTTTTGGGGTGAAGCCATTAATACGGCTTGCTATGTGCTTAATACAGTCTTAATTAGACCTTTTATTAAAAAGACCCCCTATGAATTGTGGAGAGGACAAAAATCCAATGTTGCACACTTTAGAGTATTTGGTTGTAAATACTTTATCTTAAACACCAAAGACTATCTTGGAAAATTTGATGCCAAATCCGATGAAGTTCCTAGGATATTCAACTAAGAGTAAGCCATATAAAATATATAATAAAAGAACTTTAGCAGTTGAAGAATCAATGCACGTAAATTTGATGAAGCTAACCCATTGGTGTCGAAAAAGGATGATGATGGTGTAAGTTTTCAAGATTAATATACAAATACAACCTACCACGTCAAAACCTCAAGATAAAGTATTACCAAATGCTCCAAAAGAAATAAAAATTCAAGGAGCCCAACAAGCTTCAAATGAACAAAATCTTCAAAAGGATCAAGGCCTTCTAAAATGTCGGAAGTTTGTGAAAGATCACCCGCAAGATTGAATCCTTGGTAATCCATCAAAAAGGGTAAGAACTCGTTCCAATTTAAGTGTTTTTTGTGAACATGTTGTTTTTCTTTCTCAAATAAAGCCTAAGAATATTAAAGAAGCTTTGCATGATGAAAATTGGATTATAGCCATGCAAGAAGAACTTAATCAATTTGAAAAAAATCAAGTATGTTCATTAGTTGAAATACCTAGTAACTATCCGGTAATTGGCATTAAATGGGTCTTTAGAAACAAACTAGATGAATCCAGGTTAGTAACTAGGAATAAGGCAAGATTAGTTGCACAAGGTTATAATCAAGAAGAAAGAATAAATTATGATGAAACCTTTGCACCGGTAGCTAGATTGGAATCTATACGAATGTTACTTGCCTATGCTTGTTTCATGAACTTTAAACTTTTTCAAATGGATGTTAAAAGTTCCTTCTTAAATGGTTATCCAAGAAGAAGTTTACGTAAAACAACCACCCAGTTTTGAAGATTCGATTTTGCTAAACCATGTTTTTAAACTTCAAAAATCTTTATATGGATTAAAACAAGCTCCTTGGGCTTGGTATGAAAGATTGAGTAGCTTTCTAATTGAAAATGGTTTTAATAGAGGAAAATTAGATTCAACATCATTTATAAAAGCGAAGGAAATGATATCATGTTTGTACAAATATATGTTGATGACATCATATTTGGTACTATTAATGAATCCTTGTGTGAGTATTTTTCTAAGCATATGCACAAGGAATTTGAGATGAGCATGATGGGAGAATTGAACTTCTTCCTTGGACTACAAATCAAGCAAACGAAGGAATGAATATTCATTAATCAAGCCAAGTACACAAAGAAGCTTATAAACAAGTTTGGACTTGAAAATGCTAAGGAAACGAGCACACCAATGGGGACATCAACCATACTCGACATGGATGAAAAAGGTAAACCAATTGACGAGAAAAGGTATCAAGGTATGATCGAAAGTCTTCTCTATTTAACTATCTTTCGACCTAATATCATGTTTGTTGTATGCTTATATACTACTCTCCTAAAGAATCTCACTTAAATGCGGTGAAAAGAATCATTAGGTATCTTAAAGGCACATTTGACTTAGGACTTTAGTGCTCTAAGGGAACATATTTTAAACTAATAAGATATTCTGATACTGCCTATGCAGGATGTAAAGTGATAGAAAAAGTACGAGCGGTTGTTGTCAATTTCTAGGTCAATCTTTAATCTCATGGTCTAGCAAAAAGTAAAATAGTGTCGTCTTATCTACTTCTGAAGCCGAATACGTTTCAGCTATAAATTGTGTAGCTCAAGTCTTATGGATGAAACAAAATCTGCTTGACTATGGTCCATAATATAATCATGTGCCCATTAAGTGTGATAATACCAGTGCTATTAATCTTAATAAGAACTCAATCCAACATTCTAGAACAAAGCACATTGAAATTAGACATCATTTCATACGTGATTATGTACAAAAATGTGTTGTTGTACTTGAGTTTGTTGATTTATTACATCAATTAGCCGATATTTTCACTAAACCATTAAATGAAGTTCAATTTTGCGCTATCCAAAGGGAATTAGGCATGAAAAAACCATCTTGAATTGTGAAAAATTTTTAAAATCAATGCAAAAATTTTAAAAGAGCTGATCCGGACGAGGGTGTCATCTGGACCCATCCACTGGATCATGGGCAGTAAGCACTACCACCTATCTAGATAAGGAAACAAGGGATCCGGTACTCCGGATCACGTGCGACTAGGGCTTTAAAAGCCATGTTTTTCATTCTTTTTCAATTTAACATCAAATCTTTTAAAACCCTAACCCCAAACTTGAAATATTTTTCTCCATCTTCAAAATTTCTTCATTTTTCTTCCAAAATACTCTCTTAAATCACATACCCACTTCCCAAACCTTTATCAATTATGGCTCTAAGCAAATCCACCAAGAGACCAATGACCTACTCAAAGGGCTTCTCCTTCTTCATATCCAAATAACAAAGTACTTTGGGGGAAAATCATTGATGGAAAAGCTTTTGAAGGTACTCGTGTTCTTGAACTTTTTGATTATCAAGGTTTGACTCCTTTATTGAGATTTCATGATTGTTCTTGGGAGTTATAGGTTAGAGAGTTTTATGCGAATCTAAAACCCCTCACTCCCTTATTTACGTTATGTAGCTATGTTAATCATCATGAAGTTGACATTACAACTAGTACCATTGCAACTTTCTTGAATGTTCCAAATGTGGGTATTAAAGCCTTTTCTGGAAAAGATTAGCCTAATAATCTTCCTCAATAAATAAAAGTTGATGTGTCTAACTTTATATAGGATGGAGTAACTGTACCTCGCACTAATAGAATGCCTAAAAGAATGGACTTGCACGCTGAGAAACGTCTCTTGATGCATCTTATTATGGAAGTTATATTTCCTAGGCGGATTAACAATAGGTCTATTCCAAAATTTGCTGCATATATATGTACTTGACATATCAAAGGGAGTTGATTTGTTTTCCTTACATAATGATATATCATCTTGCTTATACCAAGGAAAGTAAAAACTCTTTTGCCTATGTTTTGTCATTCTGTCCTATCTTTGAGCTTCTTGGCATTACTCTTGTTGGTGTTACTAGTCACCTTCATGACTATACATTTAAACTTGATATGGGATCACTTAACCGCATGAAAATGGGCATCCTAAATCATAGGATTGTTGAGCTACATGAACTTACTGTTGCCAAAGGAAAAAAAGGTCAAGGGTAATAGTACCCAAGTCGATGGTAATGATGAATCAATGGATGATGATGAAGACGGAGACAGCTCTGGTGATGATGAAGATGATCTTGATGACTTGGATGATGATCCTATTGTTTTGAAAACTCAAACAAAACATCGGGAAGACGTTCAATGTTCTAGGAATGTTGACAGTCATGATGGTTTGGGTGGAACTAGTGGTTCAAATCCAATACCTCAGGGATCGTTTGATGAAATGCTCCAGCATATGTGTGACATGAGTATACGACAAAAAATTTGGAGAAACTTCTCAAGAATCATCAAGAAAGCACTGCCCGAGGTTTTACGAACTTGTCCAACCAAATTCAATTAGTTGAAATGGGTCTTCACCAACAATGCATGCCATGAAAACCCAATTGAAAACCATCTTCTCAAATATGTCGAAGAAGAAATGATTCTCATGCTTAACTCTAGAATTTTTGGATTTTCTTTTTAGCTATTCATTTGCTTTCTTATTTTGAGGATACTATGCATGATAGTTTGTGGTCTTTCCATCTTGACTTTCTTGCTCTCTTGTCATGCTCTACATTACCATTGCACATAGCCTCTACATAGTGGCTCTACTTTGAAATGGTTTGTTGGTGTTGTTTTTATCTTCCTTTTTGTTTGATGATGACAAAAGGGGAGAACTTTAATATAAAAAGGAGTATAAAAATTGATATGCATAAAATAAGGGGGAACATTGAAAATAGCACGTAAATTTGATTATGAAAATTGATATGCATAAAGTAAGGGGGAACATTGAAAATAGCATGTAAATTTGATGTGCATATCATGAGGGGGAACACTTTCTTTTCTTACTATTTCTTACTAATGCCTCATATCCCTCAATATCATACTTGAGCTTGCAAGATTTTGTCATCATAAAAAAAGGGGAGACTGTTAGCCTGAAAGCTTTCATCCTTTATTTTTATGATAACAAAATCCTAATTATTGACTAATCTTGCACTCTCCAAGTGATTTGCTTAAGGATTAGTCAAGCTTGTAAAGATTCAAACAAAGAATGAAGCTCAAGGTTCTTACCAGGATTACTCAATGAAGCTCTCACCATATGAAGAATAAACATAAACTTGATGCGGGAGTCATAAGGAATGAGAAGTGGCGTCATAAGGGGTACCGACTTTTTCTTGTAAGATGCCTAAGTTTTGTCTTGTGTTATGCTCAAGATGATACCCCTTTCAAAATACCTTTTGCCCCTATTTCTAAAAAGTTTCAAAAAAGTTTTTGAACAACTCATCTTTTATTGGGTAAAAAATGCATTTCAGTTCAAAAGTCCCATTGAAAATATCGTCTTAGATCACATTACAAAAATAGTAAAAGCATTACAAGTGATCCGAATTAGGCACTTTACCGGAACCCCTTATTCGGATGAATTATAGTGGCTGCTTTAGCATCATTCAGACGATGGATTCAGACGTGGCACTCGACCGAACCCCTCGTCTGGATGGAGTTGGTTTTTAAAAAACTAGCATTTATTTGTCCATTGGGGCCTTTCTTTAAAGCTACAACCACCCCCCATTTGTAAAATAACTCTTCAACCTTCAAGCATTCAATACCAAGCTTTTAAGAGCCTTTATTACATATTTTAAAGCACAAATCTTGAGCTAAACACTTTAAAATCTTTGTGAATTCAAGATCTACACTTGTATTATCTAACTCATAGAGGAGTTAAAGCTTTGTATCTTCCACACATATATATATATATATATATATATATTCTTGGTTAGATTGCTCTCTAGATCCTAGATTGTAAGAATCATAGAAGAAAAGAGAGTATTGTAAAGTCCTTTGTGGATTCAAAGGAAGAGAGATAGTATGTTGAGGTCTTACCTACATGCGAAGAGATCTTAATTGCTCTTGTGGTTTCAAGAGTGCTTTGTATATTGGTTTATGCTTTACCAAGTTTATGAAGGAGCACAATAGTGGTTTGGGCGAAGTCCTAAGGGGAGGAACCTTAGGCCGTGGACGTAGGCGGCAAGTCAAACCATGCAAGAATCGACGACTTTATCTCTTTCTCTCTTTCCTCCTTACTATTTACATTGTTGCATATCAAATGTTGATAAATTGTTTCAAAGAATTATATAGTTGCAATCTTATTCGAAAAACAACTAGCTTTGTCTCTATATCCTAATTCACCCCCTCTTAGGATAATTTGGCCTAACAAAATTGCATATAGTTTAATCCTATAAGGTAATCTTAATTCTAAATAATTTTGCATAATTAAATAAATATAAACTATTTATGTAAAAACACATAATTGAGCAAAATTCATTTTCTAGCATTTAACAGATAATTAATTATAAATTATTCTTAATAATATTTTACACTTTTCCAAAATAAAGTATTTGTAAAATTAATTTCATATTAATCCACACAAATAAGCACAATAAAAAAATAAAATAAGAAGAATAAAGAAAATAGGGGTATTATCACGCGTGCAACCCCTTTAATATATAAGTTCACCAATTTGTAGTATCATCTCTTTGACTACATCTTTCTCCTTAGAACCCCTAACTCATAATTTAACCATCATTCGAAAGTTAACCACTTGATCAAAGAAGGGACCCATAAGTGTAACAACTAATACATCATGTATTACTATGCGCACAGATTCATGATGATCAACTTGGATCATTCTACTATTCAATAGATTGTTTATTGTATACGCATGTCCCTTCCAACTAAGTCCAGACACCCAAATCACAGAGCTATTGCCCCATATATAAGATCTCACTCATAGTGACTCAGAGTGTAAGAACTTGACTTCATCAGTTTATCCACATATGCTTAAGATTAAAAGCATTACCCCACTTAGAAACTTGTAGGTATAGGTGACCTCTTTGTTTGATAATATGTATTTAGAATATCACACCTATGGTGGTCTGTCCAATGCATACACGTGCATAAGCGAAGTAAGTCTAGAACTCTATCCATGATCAAGGCTGATCACCCTACTATTAAGGGAACTTATTCCACTATAACTTCTACCATAGTAGAGTGCCCAACTTTATTACTTAATTATTGACTAAATAGTTCTACTTAACAAGTAATCATGATTTAGACCTTCTGTACCTAAGTCAACATTTGAAGCAATGACCTTATATTCACATATATGTAATACATAATAGTTAACCACATAAGAGAGAAACATACTCATGTAAGTAAGATGACAATAATTATTCATTGCAAACATTCAGATGTGTTAATGTTAATGTACTAGTGATCTTTTAGGCATACTATTCCCAACATATACAATACAGTATATATTCTTTAATCACCCCCTTAAAGTTATCCAAATTAGCCTTTTCTGAATCTATCGAGAGCGTCGTAGTCTTTTGGATTGTGTTGGATGTTACCAATTTGTTTTTTCTTTTTCTCTAACTAGATATCGTAGAATGATGACATTAACAAAACAAAACAAAAAAAAGGTATTGGATAACAATAATGTAGGGTAAAAAATTGGATAGTATTTTTTTAATGCTTAAAAAGGATGGGTAAATAATTGATTTTTATTAATTTTTAAACTAATTACTATGGAATAAAAACACTTTATAGATTAAAACTATACATAAATAGTTTTAAATAATATATAAATTTAATAAAATTTATGGTATTAGTGGGGGCCTTGTCCAAGCATACTTGAGATATAAGTTTAATATAAAAAATACTAATTATTACTCCTTTTTAAACATTTTTTGTCATCTTCTATGTGTATGTTTTTTGGCATAACAAATTAACAATTTTTCTTTTACTTATTTCCCATCTTTTGGCATAAACTATGCATACACAATGAGGCGATAAATATGTAATTAAAAAGGGTGATATCTAGTAATACTCTTACGTGATATATTTAACATCTACAAGAACCTTTATGTATAAATGCATCAAACTTATCTACAAAGAAAAATTGAACATGACCCCCTAGTACCAATTCAAATCATTAGTGAAAATAAAATTAGCCTTAACTATGTTTGTTATTTTTCTTTCAGGTCAATTTAATAAACTAAAAATCAATTTATAGTTAGTCTTTTTACTATGTTTATAATTTTGGCTAGAAACAATTCAGATTGTTTTTCATGAGGGCAGATTGCATCAATTTAATTTAATGAAAAAAAAGAATAAAAAAGAGCTACACTTTTGAGAGAAAAACCCCTAATGTCTAAAAAGTTTGGCCAATAGATTAACAATCGCAGTACTATTTCAGTAGTTTGAATAATTGTCAAATACCCCTCTACACAAAAAAAAAAAAAAAAGTTATATCCATGAAACTCTCTTTTGGGGCTTTTCCTGTATCTATCTCACTTTTGAAGGTTTTTCTTCTAGCATGTCTATGTTTAGATGCTCCGACATTTGGTGATAACACCTTTTGTTGGAATATTTTTCCATTAGGTAGGCTATTGCTAATTAATTTGATTTATAAATTAGGGAAGACTTTTGATTCACAAACTGATTTGTTATCAAATTATTTTAAGCCCACCTCATAAGTCCATACGATTAATTTGTGTGTAGTCATGTATATCCTAACAAAGCCTTTTATCGGTTGGCCAGTTCAAAATAAACTAAAAATATATTGCTAGGTCTCCTCTATTACTCTAGCCCTAACTAACTGTTCCCATTAACAGTTTTAGAGACCAAATTTTAGGCTTGGGCTCTAAGCCTGAATTATAAGTGGGTTTGGGGACTAATTCCACAAAAGAAGAGGCTTTGAGGGTTCGTTCTTATGAAAAAGATATAGTAGGGGTTGGGCGCATATGGGTCTAAGGGATTTGCCAGAAGCATAGAGCCTATCAATTACCAGGCTAAAGCCTCTGCTTATATTGTTGTAGTATATCTAAATGTCTATGCCTAACCATCAATGAAAGTCCCATTAGAATTCTGACTGACGAGGGGGACCCCAAGCTGAGGTATGAAGCCCGCTCCGAGCTGAGGTGGGCTAATCCGAGCCAAACCCGGCACATTCAACTAATGCCCTACCTGGATGCTGATTCGACCTCACCCCGACCCAAGAAACCCCGACCTTAGCAAACAGCTGTTCTGATAGGACATAAAGCCCTGATAGGACATAAAGCTGTACTGCATTAAATGCTATCAGGTCCGAATTTAGTATAAATAGAGTTCCACCCTTTCATTTCTGAGGCAACTCATCATTAAATACTCTCAACTACTTTTCTAGCTCGGACATACTAATCATTCGTACACCCGAGGGGAAAATTCGGGTCGTCACCCTGCATTTTCCTTCCCTTTCCTTGTGCAGATAGAGTGGCCAACCTGAAAGTTCAACTCGGAGGCCAACCTAAAAGTCCAGCTTGGCAAGCGGAGCTGCCCAACCTCAACTGTGAGATTTTCAACCTCGACAGTTTGGCGCCATTTGTGGGAAATGGAGTTCTTTCTATCACTCTCAGCACTACTCATTGAGAAACCATCATGGTACAAACCAGAAGCCACAATGCAATGGTAGAGGACTCACCCAACCTGGACGAGGACCTCGAAACCACTCAAGTGCCTAGCTAAGATCCAACCCAAACCGACATTGGAACAAGCCAGCGTATACACTTAGCCTCAGAAACCAACCCTCTACAGATGGAGACCTCAACTTCATCTTGTCACCGGAGATGAGAATGATGCTCAGGATGTTCCAGGAACTAAAGGAGCAGGTAGCCCAGCTAGCAGTGGAACCCCCAGCTCCACAAGCAGCTACGCCGCTGCCCGCTCGTCCACAGTTCCGTATCCCAGCCCCGGGGCTAACCCGAGCGCAAGATAGAGAAGGCTCCCTGGAGCCGGAGGCTAGACCAGCGGAGGCGAGAGGCAAAAGGGCGGCCCATAGCTAAGGTCATTAACCAGCTCGGCATAAGCCCACTCTTGCCCGAGGTACTGGCAACGCCATTGCCCACCGGTAACTGGATGCCCAACCTGGCAATCTACAATGGGGACGGAGACCCAGCCAGCCACCTGCTCAACTTTGATCACCATATGACTCTCCATGATATGACCGACCTGATGAAGATGAAGACATTCCGGACCACCCTGGTTGGCAATGCCTTAGATTGGTTCTAAAAACTTCATCCCGGCTCTATTGCAAGTTTTCATCAGCTGGCTGAGGCTTTCCTATCTCGCTTCGTGGGAAGCCGACGCGCCACCCACTACACTTCTACATTGTTGTTGGTGAAGCAGCATAAAGGGAAAAGTTTGAGGGCTTATACAACCCGATTCAATGAAGAGTCACTCAGAATCCCTAACCTGGAGAACTCTATGGCGTTAATGGCTTACCAAAGTAGGCTCAGGTCGGGTCTCCTCACATCCTCCTTGGCCATCGACCCCGTGGATACCGTAGCCGAATTGATGGTACGAGCAGAAGGGTACATACACTCAGAAGAAATCCATCAAGCGAATAGGGACGATGATAAAGAGAAGGAAGCCGGGAAGAAGAGAGATGCTTCCCGAGGTTAACTTGGGGGTAAGGCCAAAATGACCGAGGCAAACAGCCTCAGAAGCCAAAGTAGAACCCTCGGTTCACCATGTTCACTCCCCTTAACACCACAAGAGAGCAAATCCTGATGGAGATCCAGCACCAGAACTACCTACCTCCAGTGCCAAGGATGAAATATCAACCTGAAAAGTGCAATAGGACCAAGTATTTCTGTTACCATATAGATTACGACCACACCACCGAGGAGTGCAAAGATTTGAAACAAGAGATCGAGGCACTCATAGCCCGGGGCCACCTCCGGAGGTACGTAGATCAACATCCGACCCGGAGTCACGATCAGAGGGATAGAGAGAGAAGTCCACTCAGGCGCCAGGCTGGGGGCGGACGTTTGGCTATGATCGAGACTATCGTGGGAGGGCTGGCGTCGGGTAGGGAGACCTCGGCTGGTAGGAAGGGTTATGTTTGGGCTGAAAGGGAGTATGGGCCGACGTGGGGTCCGGTTCCAGAGGTGGAGGAGCTCACTTTCTCCTCAAAAGACTTGGAGGGTGTAATATTGCCCCATGACAAGCTACTGGTGATCAGCGCTGAAATAGCCAACTTCACCATGAAGAGGCTGATGGTGGACACCGGGAGCTTGGCAAAAGTCCTATTCCTAAGAGCATTTGAGCAGATAGGGTTAGATAGGAGCCGGCTCAGACCTTTGAGGGGCACATTGGCTGGATTCACCGGGTATGCCCATCGAGCTGAAGGAGTTATCAACCTCCCATTGAAGTTGAAAGACAGAGACAAGCGGGTTTCGATGCAGGCCAACTTCATTGTGATGGATTGCAACTCCATTTACAATGGGATCTTGGGTCGGGTAGTACTCAATTATTTCAGGGTCGTTCCTTCAACTTACTACCAGGCCTTGAAATTCTCGACCCCGGCCAGTCCGGCCACCATTCGAGGAGCCCAGCTCTCAACTCGAGAATGTTATGAAGTTCTCTCCGACCCAAATATCAGGTTGGCTGGGGACCTGATTTACCCGAGGAGAAGAGGGATGCTAAGAGAGGAAACCCAGCTGAAGAGGGCAAAGATCGGGAGTGAATTCCCCAATGACCTCAAGAAAGGTATAAGCCAATTTCTATTGAAAAATGAACACATATTTGCATGGTCTTCCTCTGACATGATAGGTATTGACTTGGGAGTGATTGAGCATCACCTGAATGCCGACCCGAACCACTATCCGGTAAAGCAAAAGCGCAGGCACTTCCATTATGATAAGCAACAAATCATAGCAGAAGAGGTGGATAAGTTGGTAGACGCCGGCCACATAAAGGAAATCCAATACCCAACTTGGTTATCCAAGTGGTACTGGTGACCAAATCCTCAGGCGGATAGAGATTGTGTATTGACTTCACCGACCTCAATAAAGCTTGCCCTAAGGACTGTTTTCCCCTACCTCGGATTGATCAGATGGTGGATGCCACCTCCGGATTCGAGCTACTCTCTTTCATGGATGCTTTCAAAGCTATAACCAAATCAAGATGGCTCCCGGAGACAAAGAGAAGACTTCCTTCACCACCGATAAAGGTCTTTACTACTATGAGTTCATGCCTTTTGGCCTCAAGAATGCTGGAGCTACCTACACTCGGATGGTGAACAAAGTTTTCAAAAATCAGATTGGCCGAAATATGGAGATCTATGTACATGACATGTTGGTCAAAAGAAGAAGGGCGGAAGACCATGTAGCCGACCTGGCTGAACCCTTCGCAGTAATGGAGCACTTTGGGATAAAGCTGAACCTGGAAAAGTGCGCATTCGGCGTCAAGGCAGGAAAATTTTTGGGTTTCACGGTCACAGCTCGCGGAATAGAAGCCAACCCAGAGAAGGTTCAGGCGATACTTGACCTGGCGTCACCGACCTGCAAGATGATGTCCAGGTACTTGCGGGCAAGGTCACAGCGCTGAGTAGATTCATGTCCAGGTCGGCCAACAAGTGTGCTCCTCTATTCAAAATATTGAGGAATCCTAAGAACTTCGAATGGACTACGGAATGCCAGAACGCCTTCTAACAGCTGAAAATGTATCTAGCTTCGCCACCCCTACTATTTGGACCTGAGGTTAGGGAGGAGCTGGTACTCTACTTAGTATGCTCAGGGATAGCAGTGGCGGCGGCACTAGTCCGCAAAGAAGGGAAGGACTAGAAACTAGTCTATTATGTCAACAAAACCTTGCAAGGGGCCAAGGCGAGGTATTCCTCCATGGAAAAACTCGCATTCGCGCTCACCACGGCGGCAAGGAAGCTGAAGCCATACTTTGATGCTCATCCAATTAAGGTCATGACGGATCCCCACTCAAGTCCATCATGCACAAGTCGGAGGCGTCGGGCAGGCTGCTGAAATGGGCAGTTGAGCTGAGTCAATTTGACATCATCTACCAGCCTAGAATAGTCATCAAAGCCCAAGCCATCGCGAACTTTGTGGTGGAATGTACTGGCCGAGCCGAGCATGACCCAGAGGATGTGTGGAAGGTCAATATGGATGGGGCCTCAGGGAAGTCTAGAAGCGGAGCCGGAGTGGTCATCCTCGACCCGACCCGGCATGAGTATCAATACTCCCTCAAGTTCGCCTTCTCGGCTTCGAACAATGAAGCTGAGTATGAAGCAGTGATCGCGGGATTGAAAATTGCGGCTCAGCTCAGGGCACAAATAGTCGACCTGAGCACCGACTCTCAATTGGTTGCTAGTCAGATATCAAGAGAGTTCGAAGCCAAGGATAATACTATGTTGGCCTACCTCAACAAAGTAAAGGATTTGACCTCAGGGCTCAAAAGGCTCACGGTGTAGCAAATCCCGAGAGAGGAGAATATGAAGGCTGACGCTCTGTCCAAGTTGGCCTTGGGCAAGAGCTGACCTGCATTGGTCCATGTGGAAGAAGTTTCTGAACCAAGTATCCAGCTGGGTATACAAGTCGTAGCCGAGCTCAACTTAAGCCCATATTGGACCAAACCAATCGTGGACTACTTGGAGGGGGGTATGACCCCGGAGGACGAAAAAGTGGCTCGAAAACTTATGAAACAAGCCTCAAGGTTTGTCATAATAGCTGGGCAACTCTACAAGAGAGCCTACACTTGGCCTCTCTTAAAGTGTGTCGGGCCCGAGGAGGGAAACTATGTACTCCGAGAGATTCATGAGGGGGTATATGAAAACCACTTGGGTGGCAAGGCTCTGGCTCGAAAGGCATTGAGACAAGGCTATATCTGGCCTACCTTGGAACAAGATGCCAAAGAGTATGTAAAAAAGTGTGACACTTGCCAAAGGTTCGCCAGTATACAAAGAAAGCCTTCGGTAGACCTGACAGTGATGATAAGGCCATGGTCGTTCTATCAATGGGGTCTAGATATCATCGGCCCATTGCCAACCAGTGTTGGCCAAAAGAAGCACGCCTTCGTAGCTGTAGACTACTTCACCAAATGGCTCGAGGCTGAAGGTGTTGCTAGAATAACAGAAAAGGCAGCTTGGGATTTCGTATGAAAAAATATCATCTGCCGATTTGGGGTACCAAAGGTCATAATTACTGACCACGGCAAGCAATTTGACAGTGCATACTTTCGAGGCAAATGTTTTGAGATCGGGATGGCGACCTTAGATTCTCATCTATTACTCACCCTCAAAGTAGAGGGCCAGTGGGCATCGATTCTCCCCGAGGTGCTGTGGGCTCAGCGGACCACCACCAGCTCGGCAACAGGAGAATCGCCCTTCGAGCTGACCTTGGTACTCAAACAGTGCTGCCAGTGGAGATCGGGTCTCCAACCAGTAGAACCCTCCACCATGATCCAGAAATAAACAGAGCCCTGATCCATGAAGAGCTCGACCTCGCCGAAGAGCTCTGAGCTAAAGCTCAAATCAGAATGCTGACCAGCAAAGCTGCCATGCAAAGAGCCTTTACCAAGCAGGTCAAGCCTAAACCTATAAAGGTTGGCGACCTCGTACTCAGAAATGCCATCTTTTTGTCACGCTCGGGTAACAAGCTATCCCCGACCTAGGAGGGACCGTACGAATTCGTGAAAAAAATCCAACCTGGAACCTTCTACCTCCGCAACAAGTACGAAAAACCACTGAAGAATGTATGGCACTCAAAACACCTGAAACGGTATTTATCTAAGGCCCCGAGCCAAAATATTTTGTAACGGTCCCCGAGCCGAAATCTTTTGTAATGGCCCCCGAGCCGAAATCTCTTGCGACGGCCCTCGAGCTGAGACATTTTATAAACATTTTGTTAAGGCCCCAAGCCAAAGCATTACCTACAAACGGCCCCCGAGCCAAAAATATTTTGTTGAGGTCCCGAGCCCAAATACCCCATGTACAAATTCAATACAATGTATTTTGTAAATCAGTGTAATGCCCGACTTGGGCCCAAGCACCTCAGCTACTTAGCTACTGCCAACTCGGATTAATGCGGTAGCCACGCTTAATTACGAGCTAATGATTAAGTAAACCAGCTCGGGCTATGTTCCATCTCGGGGATAATCAATAACAATTTGATTAGTTTTGCTAGTTTAGATTAAGGTCCAACTCGGTGTTAATCGGCTTCAGGTCGGTATATTAGTTTGGGTCTAAACTCGAACTCAACGTTTGTCAACATTAGTTTGACCAATTTTAAATCGGACTGACGAGTCCAGGTCGGCAACGATGATAGTTGTCCGGATTAACCAGCTCAGATTAGGATAAAAATTCATTAATCGTGTCCAACTCGGTTCTTTATATTTAAATTAAGTTTGAATGGTCCATCATATTGGTCCGACCCCACTTACTTAAGAAAAATTTGCAAAGAGAAAGGTATACAAGTACGAACTCGAATAAAATGCAAAATATTCATTTCATCATAATTGAAATACAAATTACAAAAAGCCCGAACTGGGCGAGATTACAAGAGCCAGACCCGGGCAAGTTTAAAAAAAATTATTTAGGAGCTGCGGTGGAGGTGGTGGCATCGGCTTCATCCCCGACCTGATCCATGCCATTCTGAACAAAATCAATCACCTCATTGGCTTGGGACGTCAAGTTGGCAGGAAGCTCAGGAATCTCCCAGATTTCTTGCGGTAGAGCCTCCAAGATTTCGATGTAATCATTCTTGGTGGCAGGGAAGAAGGTCTTCACTCTCTCCTGAGCTGCGACTTGGCCCTGGAAGTAGTGCTCCACCCTCCGTGGCCAATCAGTACACGGCCTCTTGACTGGAGTTGAAGGCTTCCACCGTCTTCTCCCCCTGTGGGCCTACCCGATCTAACAGATCCTTAAGCTTCATCTCGGCCTCACGCTTGTCCTTCTTGAAACACTCGACATCCTTGGCCGCGGCCTCACGTCGGGACTTCTCGGCCTCGATCTCCCTCTTCAGCCCGTCGATCTCCGTCTCGTCCGCTTTACGTCTCTGGACGGCATCCTCCCTCAGGGCCTCTAACTCGGCTTGAGAGTCGATGAATCGCTGCTCGAGCTCGACACAGTGAGCCTGGGCTCGGGCGAGCAAGCTAGGTGCCGAAAGGATGTGGGACTCGGCCTGCATGAAAGATGACAAAATGATCAACCGAGCCAAAAAAACTTAACCATATCAACGCGGTCAAATATGCCTTACCATGACTATGGCCGTCCTCAGGTCGAGCGAAAGCTACTCCGTCAGGACCGATACCAGCTTGGGATCGAAGGCGACCTTAGCTGCCTCCACGAAATCCTTGTTGGGAGGGCTCACCTCCGTGGCCTTGCCTTTCTTGGAGTACTCGGGCTGAGACCGTTTCCTATTATCAGGGCGGGATGCTGAGCGTTCAGGGATCGCCACGCCCGAGCTCGATCTTTTGGTCTGGGGAGACACCGACGTCCCCTTAGAAGAAACCTCGGGTCGCTGCCTTTGATCCTGAAGGACGGTGGAGCCCAAGCCAGACCGAGCCGAGACTTCGCCACTGGCCTCGGTCTTCCTCTTCATTTGGGCATACGCAAGATTTCTTGTATCTGCCATATCTGCAAAGGAGTAGAGGAAAAATGTGAGATATAACCAAATATAAACTGAAGAGAACAACGGTAGACAAGAAGGTGGGGAGGTTGGGCATTGATCCTGCGAACTGACCTTCTTCTGAGCCGAACTCTGCATTCTCTTCGAACTCGGGAAGTAGGTGAGAGTGCTCTATCCTCAGGTCGGGTTCTCTCCCGAATAACTTTGATTTCCAAATTCTGTCCCACCTGAGGACGCTATCAATATCAATCAGCATACCCAGCTCGGGTCTCAGCACCTTGACCTCGGCAAGCTCCTCTTTTGAAAGCTTGGGGTCGTCATTCATAGTCTTTTTCAAGGAAAAATTTCAATCCACTCTGTACCCTGGGTTCACGGCCGGCTCGACCCAATAATAGTCGTTGTGCCAACCCTTGTTAGAGGAGTGCCACTTGATGAATATGGTATTGCTGACCCGAGCTGCGAAGTGAAACCACCCTGGTTGCTTCGGGTTAGGCTTGCAAACAAAGAACTACCTAAACTGACGCAGGGTCGGCTCTATTTTCCTCTCAAGGCAGAATACATAAAACGCCACCATCATGGCCCACCTGTTAGGTGACATTTGACCCGAGCTAAGCTCGAAGTAGTTCAAAATGCCGGCGATGAAGTCGGGAAGTGGAAGCTAGACGACATCGAATGCGAGGTCGTAGATGGTGAAATGGTCGGGTAGAGGATAGCAGGCAGGCTCGGTCCGACCTGGCACCTTCAGCTTGTGGTGTTGGTCCACCGACCAGTCCCTTAGCCTAGCGTTAACCATCTGGATAGTAGAATGGCACTCGCGCCTACAGCAGGCAAACAACTGCTCTATCTTCTTTCCCCGAGCCGACGAACCGCTGGCTGTAGCTGAGCTCCGAGGTTGAACCGCCCTAACCGGGACCGCTTCAATCGGCTCCGAAGCGGAGACTCCAGCTAAGTACTCTTGTGGTATCTCAACCTCCTCCAACTGGTTCAATGGCTCCTCGTCCTTCCTATCTCCCAAGTCTCCCAGGTCGGCTAAAGGATCCGCCTCGGCTTCTTCTTGCACTCGCCTGACCTCGATCACTTGGCAATCGTCATCACTCTTCCTGAGCCCAGATTGTGGAAATGATTCTTGAGATGCACCTTTGATGTCATCCCCGCGGCCTCTATCTGAAGTCAACTCCGAGCTCGATGGATTCTCATCCCCTCCATAGAACCTCACCTCCATCGCTTGGAATCTTCCGACTCTGACCTCCCTATCATGTTTACAAATTAAAATATGTGCAGGAATAACTAAAGGGAGTCGGGACGTACCTACCGCTCTAGTTGTCGAAGATGACCCGATCTAATTGCCTCTGACCTAATTGGCTCCGAGCTGGTAGATTCCGAGCTGAATAACCCGAGAATATATTTTTCGAGCTAAAAGTGTCCGACCACTCTGGTTGTCGACCTGAAAGCTCCAAATTTCGTAAGCAAAGTGTGAAATAAATCTCGGATGTCAAGGCCCTATTTATAGGCAACTCTGGTAACCGCCTCAGGAATCCCAAATGCCGCATCTTATCATAACTGCCAAGTGATGTGTCAGCCATCAGAAGGGTATGCACCGCTGACGTGGCCATCCCTACTCTGACGGGGTCGGGCACCTCCAGCTCGGGATCAACTCCCAAATCTAGATCTAGCCTTCTCGATCTCTACTTAGGGAGAGGTTGACGAAGGGGACCCCGAGATGAGGTATGATTCCCACTCCAAGCTGAGGCGGGCTAATCCGAGCCAAGCCCAGCACATTCAGCTAATATCCTACCTGGATGCTGATTCGACCTCACCCCGACCTAGGAAACCCCGACCTCAGCAAACAGCTATTCTGGTGGGACATAAAGCTGCACTGCATTAAATGCTGTCAGGTCCGAATTTAGTATAAATAGAGCTTCACCCCTTCATTTCTAAGGTAATTCGTCATTAAATGCTCTTAGCTACTTCTCCAGCTCAGACATACTAATCATTCGTACACCCAAGGGAAAAATCCGGATCGTCATCCCGCCTTTTCCTTCCCTTTCCTTGTGCAGATAGAGTGGCCAACCTGAAAATTCAACTCGAATGCCAACCTGAAAGTCCAGCTTTAAAAGCGGAGCTGCCCAACCTCAATTGTGAGATTTCCAACCTCAACACTGACAAATACTTGTAATACCTGCTAAATGCTAAGAATTCCAAAAAGAGGCACCACAATTGAGTTTGATAGTCCCCGGTAGAGGTGGTTGCCTCTAAGTAGGTACCCTAAGCTGGGGGAAACTATCTCAGTCCACATTGCGGGATTGGATTTTCAAAAGATGGTATGATACTTCCTGTAGTAGTTGTGAAGTATCAGGTACTTTACCTTTAAAGGTAAATTTATTTCAGGCCTGCCAAATCACCCAACAGAGGAGCGAAATAAGATTCACAACTTCTATACTCTCATATCCTGTATGAACACACGAGTCAATAACATGTTCAAACCCTCTGTCAAACCAAATGATGTACTATTGATCCATCCCCAAATTTAGAGGGGGTACACACTACAGCTTGGTGGTCCAATGGCAACATAAGAAGATATGTTCTATTGTCTCGTCAAAAAGTTCACAAAGTCAGCATATCAGTGATGTAACACATCATCGTTTACAGAGGTTTTCTTCGGTGGCCAACGCTCCCTGAAATGCTCGCCACATAAAAGGTTTGACTCGTGGCTGGGTTTAGGCTAACCATATGCCCTTCCACAATTGAGGCAGCGTCAGATACGAATATGACGCTCCTTCTAAGTGGGTGAGTTGTAGCCCCTCCCCTTAGGCTATAGTGTAACCCAATTTGGTAGAATACGTACCTGTAGCTGACATAGGCCAGATGAGTGTATCTAGTTTTGGACTCCTAGAATGGTATATGCATTAGATTTGTGTATGACTGCTTGAGGAAAAAAAATCCCTCAAAAGGGGGAGGTTCTACATCCGTAAGTCAATGAGCATAAGATCCCTGACTGTAGAGTATGGGCAATTCTCAGGGCAAACTAAAGTCATATCTATGTCCATCCATCGATCATGTCAGATGTCTAATAAGGTACTACCTCCTATGCACCTCTGGGAATGGCGACGGATAAAATAGAGGCCCTTGAATAAGCTATGCCAACTCCAAGAGGCTCACTTGGGAGACGAAACTCTAAAGAGATCCACATTTGCAAAATAGAGGCCTTGTAGGACTTTGAAGACCAACGAGTTCGAGTGTTGTAGCAGTCGCTAGGCCTGGGCAGCAATAAGGGCAAGGTTCATTGTTGCAAAGTCTCGAAGCCTTAGACTACACGTCGATTTTGGCCTAGTAATCTTAATCCATTTTAGCCAAGGGATTCCTACAGATTTTCCAGCGGCCTACTAACACTAAGGAGGCCAACTTTTTACAAGTTGATGATGGAAAGCTGAATATAGACATAGCATAAACTAGAATAGCCTGAATTAGGACGACCTTCCCTACTTTAGATAATGGCTTTTGTTTTCATCCTTGCACTTTCCTTTGTACTCTATCAATAATCCATGAAAGCGGGCACTTTGGATTTGTCCCAGGTTAGGGGAAGGCCCAGATAGGTGCCGAAAGTGCCAGCCCGAGCTATGTCTGACATGACTAGGATAGCATCCTGAATGGAATCTGGTGTCCCTTTGCTGAAGAGAACGGAGGCTTTCAGAAGATTGATTCTCTGGTCGGATGCAAAACAGTATTGAAAAATAGTTTTTCAGAGATAAAGTTTCTAACGGGGAAACCGGAATGAAAAAACGGGAGTCGTCAGCAAAGAACAGATACGTAATAGTCGGGCATGCCCGAGCAAGTTTGACAGATTAATAAGGCCAGAGGTGTGATAGTGATGAAACATGGCAGATAGCCCTTCGATAACAAAGGAAAAAAAGAATGGAGGGAGTAGGTCACCTTGATGTAAATCTCTGGCTGACCGAAATGAAGGAGAAGACAAAGGTATTGCCAATCGACCATATCATAAGCCTTGGCCATATCAAGCTTAAAGGTTGCCACGAGTGTGTTAGAACGTCTTCTGTGTGGAAGATAGTACCCGACTTCCTGGGCCACTAGGATATTATCCTAAATTGCCCGGTCGTGGATAATATCACTTTGTTGGGGAAAAATAAAGAATCCATGAACTGTCGTAATCGAATGGCAATCAATTTAGATATGATTTTGTAGTATAAGTTGATGCAGCTAATAGGCCAAAAGTGAGAAACTTGTTATGGATTTTGAGTTTTTGGCACCAATGTAATGGTTGTTTTGTTGAGGTCCATGGAGAAAGGTTCTCCTCTAAAGAATGGTAAAACAGGGGCACAAACCTCTGGTTTCAGAATTTTTCTACTATTTTGGTAGAAAGAGGCTAGTAAAATCATCTAGTTCTGGTGCCTTAGTCGGTCCCTGGGTTCAACAGCCTAATAAATCTTTGTTTCTATCAACTTGCCTAGCAAAGTATTGTTCATTTCAGGCGTAACTCGCTGGGAGATATACTAAAGGCCAAGTCATAGGATTCTGGACCCTCTAGCTAAAATAAAGATCAGAGTGTTAGAAAACAAGAGCCTTGATTTCTAGTCTATCTTCAAGCCATTCACCGTCAACCATCTGAAGGCGTAGGATTTTATTCTGTGATCGCCATTGTACAGTGGTACTATGAAAAAAGTTTGTGTTTTTGTTACCCCAATTAAGCCATTTTACCCTAGAACATACAACTCAATATTTTTCTTCCTTCTCCCATAAGTTGTCAATTTCTTAAGCAAACAAATTGAGGAGTTGCTGATTGTGAGTTGACAAAGCCAAATCCTACAACTTCAATAATTAAGCTTGAATATCTTTGATTCTGTAAGCAACATTTCGAAAGAAAAATTTACTCCATTTTCCAAGCATTATTGATAAAGGTTTTTTTTTCCTTGGAACCAATTCATCACGGAGCCTTGTTGTGGGTGATCCCAGGCCACATGTACAACCCTATCACATTTTGGTTCATCGGCCCAAAAAGCTACAGACTTAAGGCGTTGTTTGACCAAAGAGAAATCATTCTGAGTTGATAAGAAAATAGGGGTGTGATCAGATCCGAACATAGGGTGAATCTCCAACTAGGCATTAGAGAGAATATTGCACCATGCAATAGTGCAAAAGGCTTTGTCAAGCCTTTCTTTGACCAGGTAGGTCCCTCTAGGTTTATTGGACCACCTGAAGAGGCTGTTGTTTTCAAACTCTTGATTAAATCGGTATATATTTTGGAGCGAATTGTTACATGTTCAAGGTTTGGTTCACACCCAGATGTTAGGTCAGGAAGGATAAATCAGGTATGACCCATCAAGAAACCGAAAGTTCTAATGAAGTGATGTCTAGTCTTGGTCGATGTCTCATGAACTGACTGTTGTGGAAATGTTTCCTGAGTTAAAAAAAAAAGAGGCTGTTGTTTTCTTCGAGGTCAACCAGGTTGTTATAATTAATAAAGGTATTGAAAGATATGATATGTGATTGTGCCTTCGGACGGAGTCAGGTCTTCTCATGTTGAAACAAAATCTCATTGAAATCACCTATTAATAACCATGGAGCATTTGAAGAGACATAAGTAACAAGAAAGTTGATTCCATAAAGTTTCTCACTTTCGTCAAAGCAGGGCCATATACAAGGGTGAGCAGCCACGATTACTCGTCAGATAGCTGCACCTGACTATGGACACAAGAATGAGAAGTAACCAAAATATTTACAATAATACCATTGTTCCAGAGCAAAAGAAAACCACCGGATAGACCCATTGGACTAACTAACTGCAAAAAATCGAAAGTCAAGTGGTGGACAAAAATATGGGTCTAAGAATCAGAAAGGCGAGTGTCAACCTAGCCCACAACCACGTGTTTCTATTGTACAATGATTCTTTAAGTAATGCATTGTCCAGGGGGATCTCAACCCCTGACAATTCCAGACTAAGATCCTCATGAGGCTCTAAAAGACCGAGGAGAAACAGTCTATATGCTTCGGCCATGACCGCGGGACGATCGGACTAATAGGGTAATAAACTGTATGTGGCCCAAGGTAAAGAGGACAAAGATAGGGATATCAGTAAGACTATGGTCAGAAGTGGCTAAGGTGGAGGCTGGAAGTGGTGGTGGTATTTGAGGCTATTTCAGGGGACGTGTATGGTGTGGTGAAGGGGTATGACATTTCTTTGGACAGGGTACAACATCAGAAAGTATAGGGGGATCAAAGTTAGGGCCAAGGGGGAGGTTGAGTGAAGGCATGGTATTAGGGGATACTAGTGGAGGCACCCGCGAGGGGATAGCTCACAGTGGAGAGATTGGTGGAGATTGATGGATTATGGGACTGATATTTTGTACAAGGTCAAAGGTTGTGTGAGGGGTTTTGGTAATATATGTATGGTAGTTTGGCAGTGCAGTGGTCTAATCATGGAATATTGGATAGTTGGTACAAGTAGTTGAGATAGAAAAGGCATATTGTAGTTGGGTTAAGTCATTTGAGTGGTCTGGCTGTGTAGTATAACATCAAATTGCAAAGTCTACTGCTAGATAAAAGAAAAGCCCACATCATGAGAGACTTGAGGTAGTTGGTCAAGCTGGACTGGGTGCACATCTGATCCATAAAAAGAAAAACCAGAAAGCTTGGGTGACGACTTGGATTATGAAGGGCCAACTTGGTCCCTAGACTAATTAATAGAACCAAAATAGAAGGCAGAATTGAGCAGAAAATATGGGCCATATTCTATGAACATAATAACTGCTCCTCCAAACCGCCATATCCCGTGCAAAAATAGGTTTGGTCCAATAAGCACCTCTTGCCATGCCTTAGAGATGGGAATAGTAGTTATGCCAACTAATGTTTGTAGGTGTGTTGATTGGGTAAATTTCACTTTTAGTCCCTATAGTTTATATATTTTTTTCAATGTCACTACTACTATTTCAAAAGATTCATAATAGTCCCTAATGTTTATAAAAGTGATTCAAAATAGTCTTTATTGTTTAATATTAGTCAATTTGGTCCTTATTGTTTCTCAAAAAATTAAATTTAGTCCCTATGATTTTTCTTTAAAAAAATTAATTTAGTCCCTACACGTGACACTTATTTTGGGACTAAATTGAAATTTTTAGAATACAATAGGCACTAAATTGGCTAGTTTTGAACAATATGGACTATTTTGAATCACTGTTATAAACATTAGGGACTAATATGATTGTTTTTGGAACATTAAGGACCAACTTAAGTTAGAATGCATAAAAAGAGTAGAAAATGATATTTTAGGAGAATCCAATGGTGTCACACCAGCCCTAAGAGAAGCTTGGTGGCGGAGTAATGAAGTTCAATATAAAGTTAGGGCCAAGAGAGAGTGTTACAAGGCGTGACAAAAAGATTGTAATAAGGGAAATTTAGAGAGATATAAAGTAGCTAAAAAGGAAACAAAGAAAACAGTTACCGAGCAAAAGCAAAAGCATACGAGGAGCTTTATAAGCAACTTGACACAAAGGAAGGAGATAATGAGGTTTTTAAGCTTGCAAAAGCCAAGGAAAAGAAAACTAAGGACCTAAACCAGGTGAAATGTATTAAGGACGAAGATGGTAAGGTACTCATCAAAGAAGAAGAGATAAAGGAACGATGGAAGAACTATTTTCACAAACTCTTTAATGAGAATCATTCTAGTAACATAAATTGGAGACAACTAAATAAATCGGATGAGGAATTAAATCGGACATTCTATCAGCAAATTAGAGATAAGAGGTTAATGAGGCACTCAAAAAGATGAAACTTAGAAAGGTTGTAGGACTAGATGGCATCTCAATCGAAGAATGAAGGTGCACAGGTGAAGAAAACATATCTTGATTAATAAGGCTTTTAACATAATTTTGAGGAGTAAGAAGATGCTTAATGCTTGGCAAAGGAGTACCTTAGTACCAATATACAAAAATGAATGAGATATCCAAAATTGTGCCAATTATAGAAGAATTAAATTAATGAGTCATACTCTGAAACTTTGGGAAAGAGTGATCGAGAGGAGAATAAGACGGATTACAAGGGTGTTAGAAAATCAATTAAGTTTTATGCCTAGGAGGTCAACAATAGAACCTATACTTTTACTAAGAGGGCTAGTAGAACATTACCGAAAGAACCAAAAAGACCTACATATGGTGTTTATCGATTCGAAGCAGGCGTATAACCTGGTCCCTAGGGAGGCTCTATGGAGAGTATTGGAGAAAAAAGGTATTTGTATGGCATACATTGAGGTAGTAATAGATATGTATGATGGAGCAATAACTAGTATAAAGACGAGATGAGGAGAGTCTAGTCCTTTTCCGATTACAGTAGGTCTACATCAAGGATCCGCAATGAGCCCATACCTTTTTGCTAGTCATGGATAAACTCACTAGCCAAATCCAAAATGATGTGTTATGGTACATGCTATTTGCAGATGATATTATTTTGGTAGATGAGTCTAGAAAATGTATAAATGCTAAGCTAGAATTGTGGAGGTCGCCTTTAGAATCTAAGGGTTTTAAACTAAACATATCAACTACAAAGTATATGGTATGCAGGTTTAGCAAGGCTAGGTCAAGAAGTGAGATATAAGTAAGATTGGACTCGAAAAGAAGACAAGAAAAAGACAGTTTTAGATACTTGTATTCTATGATTCAACAGGATGGGGAGATTAATACAAATGTTGACCACAAAATCAAAGCAGGATAAACGAAGTGGAGGAATGTGGCAGGAATCTTGTGTGACCGAAAAATACCATCTAAGCTAAAAGTGAAGTTCTATACGATTGCTATTAGACCAACTATGTTATATGATTCTGAGTGTTAGGCAGTGAAATACCAACACGTCCATAAAATGTCAGTGGCCATTATAAGAATGTTGAGATGGATGTGCGAAAAAACTAGGAAGGACAAAATTAGGGACGAGGTAATTTGTAAAAGCGTAGAAGTGACCCCGATCGGGAATAAGATGAAGGAGAACCATTAAGTTGGTTTGGGTATATTAGGAGATGATTTGTAGAGGCACCGGTTAAATGATGTGAAGGTTTAAAGATAGTACATAGAAAGAGAGGTAGAGCAAGACCTAAGTTGACTTGGACAGAGATAGTTGTGAGACCCGACCCTGAATACGTGTCTTACCTCGATTTACGTGTCTTAGACCCAGAATTATATGACCGACCTTGGATTACATACCCTGTCTTGGTTTACGAGCACCTATATGATAGAGTATACTTTTGTCTCAAAGCACAAGCCTTAACCTAGGATTAAGTACGTTAGTATTGGGTTACGTGCAATACTTTAGATACGTTCCTTGATTTTCGTACATGCCTCGTCATACGTGCCTTAACCTAGAATTGTGTGCCCTAATTCTCGACTTACGTGCGGTACCTAGATATATGTGCCTTGACTTCGATGTACGTACAATACCTAGAATTGTGTGCCCTGAACTCAATTTATGTACGATACCTCAATATGTGTGCACTAACCTTGAACTGCGTGTCTTAACCTAGATTTAAGTGTCATACCTTGATTTAGGTGTATTGCATTGAATTACGTGTCTTACATTGGTTTATGTGCATTACCTAGGTTTGCGTGCATTTGTATTGGAATTCATGCATTCACCTAAAAGTACGTGCCTTATCTCGTAGTACGTGCCCTAAACCTAGGAATACGTGCCTGCACGCTAATCAAGAAAGATTTCTACACAAAGCACTAGACAATAAAATAATCCTACATAATCCACTAATCATTATTATATTCATAATTCAAATCCTACAAACTCCACTAACAATAAAATAACATTAAATTATTCCTACATTTTCTACTATCTACTATTCTATTCATAATTCAAATTCATTCTCAAAACATTCCTATATTCTATTCTATCTAGAATCCCTAAATACCTAACATACTCTTACACACATGCTAAACCCTAAGCACTTTTCCTACATCTAAACATTCTACACAAGGCACTAAACTTATACATATCTTACATGTTCAACCACTTGCTACAACAAGACAAAACAAAAGCATTTTGACCACATGACTAGGCCATTTTCGGCCAACACACCTTACACACAATCAAAATTCAAGTTATGCTAAAAAAACAACAATGCTTAGCCTTCCAAGCTCCCAAGGCCGAATACACACACACACACACACACACACAAAACAACTTGAAAACTTTTTCATTTCCTCACTACTTTCTCATTTCCTCTCATGTTCAACCCTAGCTCCTCCACTACCAAACCTGTGCTTCCAAGACTAATGCAAGCCCTCAAAAACCTCTCATCCGCTCGGCCATAGCAAGGAATCAAGCAAGGATAGCTCAAGTCACACACAAAGTCTTCTGTTTCGGCCTAGGTAGGTTTTATGCTTCATCTTCTTCTTCTTTTGGTCTTGAGCACATGCACACATCCCACATCCACTAACTAAACTAGGATTTAAGGAAAACTCAACATACCATTCGGCCAAGCTAGCAAAAGAGAGGATTTGGCACCTTCAAAGCTCAACACAAGTGTTTCTTGCATTCTCTAGCCTAGACTTGTGAAGGTGAGGGTTTAAATCTTTTCAAATGCTTCAAAAACTCACATGTATGCACTTATATGACTGTATTTACTCTTGAAGTTCATGTGCATGTGTTTAGATTAGTATATCTACCTTTGCATGGCATGAAACTTGATAGAAATCTTGAAATATGAAGTAATGTTTTTGACAGCTTTCTGTCCGATTAGAACAAAATGATTTTAACCTTTCAAATGATGTTAAAAATGCATTAAACTTGGCGATTCACTATATTTTTCAGTTTTGAACATATCTTGCAGAAATAGTCCAAATCTAATTTTGAGCTTAAGACCCCCAAAAATGGAAAATATCTTAATGTGTGTAAATCTAGACAGTTTTGCACGGTCTCCCGGCATTGGTCATAACTCCTAAGTCTGAACTCAAATTATTTTAAAGGGGGAGGATGTAAGGCCCGGCATAATCCTCTATGCATTTACATGATGTTATATGTTATTATCTGACTTAATTAGATGTTTAACTGTAATGTGCATCATCTAGTAGCCTTATAGAGCTTTTAAATAATTTAATTAACTTAGCTTGAATGACTTTCACTCTTGACTTAACAATTTTGACTTAGAAGACCTTATTTTGACCAAGTCTTTCACCTAGGTTGACCGTTTGACTAATCACTATTATATATATGTTAATTAGCATGCATAACAAAACAAAGAAAGAATGAAAAGAGGCCTTAGTGGCCGGCCATATCAAGGAAAATGAAAGGCTTGTTGACTTTGTCGGTTATCATGCTTAGTGTCTTAGTTGTTTTGCCATGGGTCTTATTGTGCCTAATTCTTTGCCACTTGTACTCTATTTGCAAGAATGATTGTCTTTTGTTCGCAAAATGCAAGAATGATTGTCTTTTGTTTGCAATAGAATTAATTAACTATCTAATTCCTAGTTAATCTTTTACTAGTAGCTAAGTTACTAACCACCACTAATTAGCTAGAATAAATAAGTTACTATCTTACTAATTGGTGTTTCTATCTAGGCATTTAGCACTACACTTATTACTTCGCATAACAAAACAATGAAAATAAGAAAAAATGGAGCATATGGCCAACCATCAGAAAGAGAAAAGGAAAGAGAAAGTGTTTTGAGTTGATAAGTGGCTTGTCATAATGTAATGATGCTTTTTGTGCAACTTGCTTAGCCATAATTCCATAACATTATACTTATTATATTGTATGACATAAAACAATATCAAAAAGACAAGGCCTTGGCCGGTCATACGAGAGAAGAAAAGAGAAATAACTTTGCTTTTGGGTATGAACTAAGCTTTTGTCATAAAATGCTATGATTGTGTCTTGCCATCAATCCCTCAACCACCACCACATTGAAATAACACTACCACTCACTTACACTACAATTAACATTCAAAGAAATCAGATAAGGCCATGCCTTGGCCGGCTATGCAAGTGGGAAAGAGGAGAGTTGAAGGTTGCTTAGAGTATGAAGTTAGCATTGTCATAAAAAACATGATTGTGTTGCCCATAAAGTCAACAACTGCATCCACCTTGCTTCAACCTTTATTACCACCATTCAACTCACTTAATACACATTACCATCTGATACAAAGACAGGAGAGAGAGCACGACTAACGAAGAGAGAATTAAAAAGAGGGAGAGAAAAACAAGAAAAGTGAGAAAGTGAAGGAGAAGAAGGAAACTTGGGAATTTCAATCAACTCTTGGCCATTCACTACCATTTATTTTGCTATTTCTTGCATTATTGAGCTTAGGTGAGGGGATTAAACTATTTTTGAAAGTTCATGAGCATTAAAGTATGTTATTTTGCCATGCATGTTGCTAGAATTGATGATAATGCAAGATAATTGTGAGTATAGACAGTTTGTACATTCCTGCGCACTGATTTTGTTTACCATATTTTCCATAGTAAACCTCGATGAAATTTATTGATTTCCTGATATGTTTCACAAACCTCATAGTAGAACTACTTTCATGGTTAGTACATGTGCTAGTTTTGTGATTAAAGGTGTGATTTTGGGCGATTTCAATAAACTAATGCTTGCATGTTTGAAATCTTGCATATTGTCTTTGCATGGTTGTTTTGGGGCAGTAGATCTTCATGTTTGTGGCTAATTTTCACATATGACATGCTAGACTTATAGTATAGCATATCTCATGTTTGATGTTGGTACAAATTTCGTGGTTAAAGGCATGATTGAAGGCAATTTCAGTAAGCCATGAGTATATGAGTTCACTGCATGCTGAAACCTAACTTGGTAACTTGTGCACTGATCTTGTATAGCCATTTTGACATAGTAAAACTTAACGAATGAAGCCCATTTCTGGATTTGTTATGCACTAGACATAGTAGAACAAACTTCATACTGAGGGATTGCTCAGATTATGACTAGAAACCTTTCGTTTAAAGCCATTCCAATAACTTAGGTGTTCACGCGTTGGTATTGGCAGTTTGCGCAACAATTTTCCAAAGGCTCTAACTTGTTGATTTTAACTCCAAATTTGGATCTGTTTGATTCTAGGACTATCTGCATTTAATGAACTAATTTCCTGGGCAATCTCATGAAATTATAAGAACTTTAAAGGTGTTAACCAAACTTGACAAGGTCATGTATGTATAGTTTGGATTTTACTGTTTGCATATTTGAGTGTTTTAT
Source organism: Ehretia macrophylla (assembly GCA_037974665.1). Taxonomy (NCBI): domain Eukaryota; kingdom Viridiplantae; phylum Streptophyta; class Magnoliopsida; order Boraginales; family Ehretiaceae; genus Ehretia; species Ehretia macrophylla. The sequence continues at coordinate 69,518,496 of CM075771.1, read as the reverse complement.
GGTTGCATGATGAGTTGTGATGGTCTATCTTGGTGGATTCTTGTCTTAATTTCATGGTAAATGAGAATGGTAGCTAGGGGAACCTTTGCATGTGCTCACATTAGGTCATCTTGATTGTTGGTTGCTAAATGAATTATTGCATGTGTTAATGGCTTAGAACTTAGCTTCTAAAATTGGATATTATGTTCATGTTAATCAATGGCCGACTGTGTTTGCTGGAATTGTTTCAAGAGCAATGAAATGTTTGTAGGGATGTCAACAGATGGGTGACCTACTTTGTTACCCACCCTAACTGTTTATCTATAACGTGTTATCGCATGAATAATGTGTTAAATGTTTAATGGTGCTTAGAGGCAACCTACTTTGTTGTTTCCCAATGAAAAAGTTAATGTTATCGTTACCCGGGATGCATCCTTGAACAAGGCATGGTAGCGTCGCGTCACTCCTAGGTAGCTTTTGAGTGAGCGGGTATATTGGCGTGACTACCATGGTCCTAGTCCCTCTTTCGCATGGTCCCTAAGATCATGGTAAGTGATGCCGGCAGAGATAAAGTGCTCGTGATAGCGGAATCAATTATCGTGACCGTATCCTTATCAATGTGTTATGACTATGTTTTAATAGATTGTTATATTAATGTTAATGCCTATTGCCTTTGATTGATGATCACATTGCATATTTCGAAAAGGTTTTCACAGGTTAAAGGTTTTCAAAATCTCTCTATTCACCCTTCCCTCACTGAGTTTGTGGAAAACTTACCCTGTTTCTCAACATTTCAAGTGCGGTCGAGGCCGAATTTGAGCTCTCGAATGTTGGAGATGACTTGTGTGCTTGATATGCTTGGATTCGATGCTTGTTATGTTCTTTCAGAATAATGCTAGTTGTATTGTGTCGAAGACTTTGGACTATGGTTGTGTGTGTGTTTTGTTTTACATGTGTCCTGGTAAGTTAGCATTGATGAACTTTAACTTGGTATGTAATTAATAACTTGGTGTTTAAGATTTAATTATGTATCGTGGTATCGCTAGGTATCCCTTTGTGGCATAAGCGACATTTTAACCCTATTATAATGAATCAGATGGTTTAGTTGCAGATAGAGATCATCGTAATAGTATTGTTATAACCTTGCAACCAATCAAATTTCATTTTCAGAAGAGCTTAGGCTACGGGATTTAAATATGTTTAATAGACACCTAAGAAAGATGAAAAGCTTACTGAGTATATCAAGGAAAATAAATTTAAGCATTGGTTTTATCTATAAGTTAAATCAAACGATCGACTATCACGTCCGGACTTGTTTCTGTAAGGGGTCGGGTTGAGGCGTGACAAGTAGTCCCCTCAAGACAAGCTTACATAATGGTAGCCTTCTCGAATCTAGCTTGTGTAATAGTAGGCCACTCATTGGCCAAACAAACTAGGAACCAAATTATCTCAACAGTAGACTATTCCCTTAACTTAAGGTTAAAGAGAAACCATCTATCCAGTTAATAGAGCCCCAAAGATCAAACGTTTGGCGCCGAACCCACAATGCCATGAAAGGAGGGCCACAAAACCTTGAGACACAAGGAGACAAGTGAGGCAAAAAGCGTAGTCGAAAGTCTTAAGTAGCGATATGACGAGACGAAGCATAAGCAGCTCACAACACAACAAAGCTTAAACAATGCATAAGCAAAGACGAAAGCATCATACACATGGTACATGCATTTGAAAAAATAAAGTCATCGACTTCTATCACGCCAAGATACACCTAAAAAGCATCATATGTGCATTACATATATCTGAGAGTCCACTCAAGGTCGGTCAACGCTAAAGGTCTTAAGGGATCGCCTAGCATCAAGGTCCAAGAGACTAACCTACGTAAGGTCCAAAAGACTAGCCTACGTAGGGGCACTTCAAAAAGACTAGCCTACGTAGGGGCAACCAAAAGACTAGCCTACATAAAGTCTAAAAGACTATCCTATGTAAGGTCTAAGAGACTAGCCTACAAAGAGAGACTCAAAAATCGCAGCCTACGTATATATAGGAAGCTGCGCATAAAGAATTGTAGGCTACTCAAGTCACTCTTGGAGATTGTAGTCTACTCCTAAGTAAATGTTACTTACGTAGGCTACTCCCAAGCAAGTCTTGGGCACGTAGGTTGTGCCTAAACAAGTCTTGGATATATAGGTTGCGCCCGAGCAAGTCTTGGCTATGTAAGTCACGCTCAAGCAAGTCTTAGCTACGTAGGTTGTACCCAAACAAGTCCTGGCTATGTAGGCTACGACCAAGCAAGTCTTGGCTACATAGATTATGCCCAAACAAGTCTTGGTTATATAGATTGCGCCCAAGCAAGTCTTGGCTACGTAGGTTGCGCCCAAGTAAGACTTGGTTGTGTAGGCCACGCCCAAGCAAATCGTAGCTTTATAGGTCGCGCTCAAGCAAGACTTAGCTATGTAAGCCGCACCCAAGCAAGTCCTGGCTACATAGGTTGTACCCAAGCAAGACTTGGCTATGTAGGTTGCGCCTAAGCAAGACTTGGTTGTGTAAGCGCGCCCATGCAAGTCTTGGTTATGTAGGTCGCGCTCAAGCAAGTCTTGGCTATGTAGGCTATGCCTAGCAAGACTTGGCTATGTAGGTCATGCCAAAAAAATCCTTGGCTATGTAGGCTATGCCCAAGCAAGTCTTGGTCGTGTAGGCCACTCCTACTCAAATGTATTATCTCATATACAGTCTAGTCCAATGCGTTAACTCATATGTAGTCAACTCAAGACTACAAAAACTATAATCCATGAGAAGCCATACATAAAGACTCGTAGACCACTCAAACAATACTCTTAACCTTATGGTCTGCCCTTGATTTCGAATCGAGACATAGCCCATACTCAACCATAGGCTGAAAGTAAGTAAACAAAGTTTGCCCGCGAACGTAGCCCACGCAAAACACTACCTCATGGAGGGCCCAAGCTAAAGTTATTCAACAAATGATCAACCACTCCCTAAATCGAAGGCTCTTCGACCTTGGGAGTGAGGGACAAACTGTTAACACCAAAATTGGACTTGGACCCATAGTCTAACCATGACGGGTCATGTGACCCTAATCGACAGGAAATTTGGGCCAAGGCCCATATACAACACCACGGGTTATAACCTACTCTTGTAAGGGCCCACTCAAAGGCTCGGAGCTCTTTGCTAAACCTGAATGACAACCTCGCTCTAGGTGGACAACCAACAACGAACTCGGGTAAGATCTAAACTCTATCAGACGATAATGGATAAGCGATCAAGAAAATATCTTGATTGACTGTTCTATTAGTAACGAATGCTAATCGACAAACTCGAGATGAAAATCAACTCTATCATACGGGATAAGAGATCACTCGCTTGTAGTAGTCTACTGAAGATACAAGTCTCAAGGGTCCATGACACTCGGCCTACCTACATCCCAAGGGTCCATGACTCTCGACCTACCCACACCTATAAGTAAGCCATGCTTACCCAGGGAATGGGACATCGAGTATTTGCCACATCTAGCAATATTCTACCTTTCCCTTTTCATTCCAAATGGCCTACACTCTATTACATCGACGCTGATACCATGATAGACTCCTCTTTTCCCTCTATATTTTCCTTGCATTCTTATCTCTTTTGATAAACTACTGACTTGAGCGTCGAAGTGTCTTCGGCCAGCACCACACTAGTGTCCCAAGTCTCACATTACTCTATTGCCTTTTGTCCTTGTACGATATTAATGTTCCAAAATTCGTGAATATAAATTTTGACGTCTACAATTATATTTTTCATTTCAATATATGAAAGACAATCAAAATGTAGTTGAATAGAGGAAATAATGATCCGTACCTTTTGAAGTACTTGAAAATTTGTAGTAAGATGATTGGACGACTACTACTTCACAAATGCAGGATAGAGTGGTGCTGATAACATGTTGTAAGCCTATAGACAAATATAGCTGTAAAACTAAAAAAAAATAAGGATAAGAATAACATAAAATGAAAGAATATTTCTTAAGGACAAGAATAACATAAAATAGAAAGAATATTTCTTATCTTGCTATATCATTTCCCATTATCTTACATCATTTCATATAGGTTTAAAAATCTTCCCAAAAGTTAAGACACTTGAAAGTCAAAATCAAAATACATGAATACCAAAATTAAAGCACATGAACTGAGACCATTAAAATCGTCTCAAAAATATGTAACTAATGGTATCTCATCCCATGATCTCCTCACGAATAGGGTAATAAATAATAGTGAATATTTATTAATCAATATTCATAACAATTGAAGTATTTAATTTTACGATCATAAATGTATTTCATTTTTATAATACTGATTATTTGTATAAAAGGGCCAAACTACAAAACCACACGAACATTTGTTTCGCGTATCACTAAGAATTTTCTTAGCTTGAGGCTGTGAGCTATAAGGCACTTTTGAGTACTGACAAGTGTTATCCACATTTGAATAAAAAATCTTATAGTTTATAACATTTCTGAACAGGAAACTATAATTGGCATCTGAGCATAAAGCATCAGTCTCTAATTGGTTTCATCTACAACTCTTCAATTTTTCCCTTTTCTCACCATAACATTACGTTAAGACAACTACTTTATTTCAGGGGTAAAAGTCATTTTGCTACATGTAGTTCATGGAAATTTTCAAAGTTCTCTATTAACTTTTAAATTTATCCAAAGTTGTTTATAATAGCATCAAAGTCAGTTCTGTTAACTTTGAAACCTATATTTGACTTCTCACACTCGATGATGATGAAAAGACTTTATTGATAAAATAAAATCTATTAGAGCCTTTTGTGTGGATGCACTTAGCTTCTAGTGTATTTCCGTCATAACATTATGTGTACACAACTACATATGAGTTAACGCATGGTTTATTAGTCAAGAGTGCGTGGTTAGCAGGGGATTCACTCTTTGCAAAAATTGAGGCCTACTGAGACTTTGTTGCATCGGTAAAGATTGTTGGGGTGGAAGTCTTGATACAAGTTTTTTTTTTTTGTCAAATTCTTGGTACAAGTTAAGAGTCCTGGTAGCGTGCAAGTTTTCTATCTAAGGATAAATTATGCATAAAATTTTTATTGTTTACACATTTTTTCAAATTAGCTTTTAATATTTTTAAAAATTTATATTAGTCTCTAAGTTTACAAAAGTGATTTAAAATAGTCCTTATTGTTCAAAACTAATCAATTTAGTTCCTATTATTTCTCAAAAAAATTTAATGTAGTCCCTATTATTTTTAAAAAAAATTAATTTAGTCCCTACTTGGGATCCCTATTTGTGGACTAAATTAATTTTTTTTTTAAATTAAATAATATAGATCATTTTGAATCATATTTGTAAACATTATGAACTACTATGAATTTTTTAAAACATTAAAGATAATATTGAAAAAAATATATAAATTATAACGAATAAATGTGAAATGCACCCAATACACACATATTGTTGGTTGCTTGTCCCGCAAGAATTTTTTTTTTTTTTTTTTGGTCAAACTTATTCGACATGAATATTTGTTGTGTACTATCACTAGAAAGAATTCATGTTCAGAGAGACCTAACAAATAATAGATTGAGAAATGAGAATGAAGTACAAATGATTTATGATCTAAAAATATTTTGATTATCATCATTTAGCTCTTCTCATAATATTTTTAAATTTTAACTTTAAATTTCAAAAATTAAAAATTTAAATTTATTTTTTACAAAAATTTGAAAAATTAAAATTTTAATATTATTTATTTATTTATTAGTTTTATTTTTAAATTTAGAAATAAGAATTTAAAAAATTATTTAAATATAAACTTAAATTATAAAATTTTAATTTAACTTAACACTTGAAGAAATTATTTATTTATTTTATTTTATTTTTCTAAATATATTTTTTATTTTTTTATTTTTTTATTTTTATTTTAGAGTTATATATAAAAAATATTTTATTATTTATTTTTATATTTAAATTTAAATTTTAAAATATAAAATATAAAATTTAGCATTTAAAAATTTTATTTTAAATAACTTTAAATTATAAAAAATTAATTTAACTTAAGAATTCAATAAATTATATTCTATTTGTATTATTTTTATTATTTTTGTATACTTTTTTATTATTCTATTATTCTAATTTTCTACTTATTATATATTTTTTTTGTGTTTTTGAGTTATTTTATTTTATTATTGTATTTTTTTATTTTTTTAAGCTAGGTATTTGTATTTTTTATTTTCTCAAAAGTATTCCCACAATTTAAGAATGTGAGATTCCTGCCCCTCACATGGGAATAAAAATTGAGTAAGGAATATTGCCTTCCCAGTAATGTGATATGCCCAATAATATTTTTTAATTCCGCGGACCAAATATGGGAATATCATATTCTTGACTTCATATTCCCAGGAATCTTGTAAGATTCTGATAACCAAAGGCCCTATGAGGGTAATGTTGGGCTTCCAAACATGTAGAGGGGTATTTTTTAAAAGAAAAAAAAAAATTTCACATGATGTAAGAACAGTTCCGCGAAAGTCATTTTTGAAAAGCTCTGATTGGGTTCTTTATTTTTAGCATTTTAATGAAGCTTTTACATAAAAACTCTTTGAAAAACGGGCCAAATAACTTAGTTTCAGTTTCTAAACTTACATGAAGCGTTTTTAAGTATCTAAAAAATGGGCAAATAGGTTTTAAATCTTGTTTGCATTGAATTAAAATTATAAAAGAAATTAATGATTATAAAATTGTGTATTCCTTATTTGGATTGGAGAGGAAATGAATGCGATGAATAAATTTTATTTACAAAATCAATTTTTTACCCTTCTTTAATTTAGTTTGTCAGAACTGGTAAAACGAATACTAGATTAAAATAATAAGAACAAAATTAAGACTGACTCGACACATATGTTTAGTGGTTGGGTTGAGTTCATTTTTCAAAATATAGGACCTAGCTCAGCCCACGAGTCCGCTACCATGGGTCATGAGCTAGGCCAGCCTAGCTTTTCTTTTGTGATTAGTGTATTCTAAATATGTTATATGTATACCAATATACAAACACATATACATATATAAATACCAATATACGTAAATATAATATATATATATATATATATATATATATATATATATATAAAAGACTAAAAAAACTAATTGGGGGTACTTGGGATAGTTGGATTAATAATTAAAAATAATAATATTTAAACTTAACTTTTTCAAGAAAAGTTAATTTAATGATTAACAAGATACAAGTAGATTTAATAATATTAACATAAATGATAAAATATTATAACAAACTATAAATTCACGAGATACAAATACATTAGTAACACTTAAAAATATATAGAGAATTGAGAGAAATAAGATTGAATTGGTATGAGAAGAATGAAAAATGATTAGGGGTTGATAAGAATTGTTGGGCGACTAAAATGTAAATAAAAAAAATGAAAAGAATTTGTTTTTTTTATAAAAAAAAAAAAACCAAGTAACCGTTGGCATAGCAATTGTCAACAATTACTAAGTAATTATTGCAAACTTAAGTTGTTCTGCACTTTTCTTCTTTAACTTTGACTTCTTCTTTTTTTATTATTATTATTAAAGTTGCAACAACAACTTGGAAGTTGCACTTTGAAAGTTGCACTTCAAGTTGAAATTTAGGTTCTATTTGGTTTAACTGTGAAATTTTAGCTTTTGAGTTGTAGAGCTTGTAAAGTAAAACTTTTTTGTAAGAAGTGCTGTTGAACAAAAGTCGTTGACTGTTTGGCCTGTATTAGATAATGTAGAGTTTTTAAAAATTTTAAAGATAATATCGAACTTTAAAAATATAGAGAGGTATATTTGAAAAAAATAAAATAAAATAGATTCCTGCATTATGTAAAACAGTTTCGCAAAAGCCTTTTTTGAAAATCTCCAATTTGGAGCTTCTCAATTTTTAACTTTTTTTAGCTTAAGCTTTTACCTAAAAGCACTTTCAAAAATGGGCCAAACATGTTATTTTAGCTTCTAAACTCATAGGAAACGTTTTTGAGTGTTTAAAAATTAGGCCAAATAGAGCCTTAGTCATTGTAACTTTTTCATTTAATATCAACTTTAAAAAAATTACTACTTATTATTATTAGTTTGTTTTTAAAAAAATAGTTACTGTGACTTACTATTTTTAGTCATAGTTATTATCTTTTAAATGTAGCAATTGCAATTACAATGCAACGGCTCATCGGCTACTATTTAAAGTTTATTTATTTCTTTACTTCTTAAAATGTAGACTTGTAAAGAAAATTTATTTAAAAGACCAAGTCTAGCGGTATGACATTCGCACTGTTTGCGAGAGGTTGCTAGCTCAAGAAGAAGAAAAATGTAGACTTGTAATTAATTTTTTTTTCTAAAGCAATTGTTGGTTGTAGGTTATTACAAACTTGTAATAATGCATTCTTACATTACTTAAGTCTTAATGCATACTATTTCAATTATTTTAATTTATAAGTAGGATAAAAAATGTGCTTGATTTGTCTTGGGCCTGAGTTAGGCCTGTGTTAGGCTCGAGTTGAGCCTGTGTCGGCTTAGCCCAAATACTAGCTCTAATGATAACTTAATAATGTTTATTACGGAGATCAATATTAATACAATAGTGATACAATTATAATAAAATGATCTAAGTCATTAAGTGTGGAGATTAAATAGTTGCGTCCTCATTTCACTACCATTAATTTAACTAATAACGTTTGATTTAGTTGTATGTTATTAGAGGATTTGTTTTACAGTGAAGATCAAATAATTGTATTTTCATTTTATTACTATTGATCTTTTTTTTCTTTTTAATTCAAAAGAGGTCTAAATCATACATCACATATTTTAAATAACACTTATAATAATTAATCTCATAATCTCTCACACTTATAATAAAGAGTATATAACTGGATCAAAAATTTGTTGGTCCACTATTTATCTTTTTAATAACGTTATTATATTACCAGATAATCCAAAACCCAAACTGCCGATCGAGACCTAGATGATCAGTAAACAAAGACCATGCTCATAGACCAAATGACCAACGCCAGGATGTGACGCGCTTAGCCACGACATCATTAATCATGATTCATGATGCCTATTCCCCTAGAGTACGTGAGCAACTCAATTACGTTGTCGCGTTTCGATAGCAAGTTGCACCATAGAGCAGGCAAAAGTACCAGTCGACATGGGACAGTTTATTCCTTCATCAACTTGCTCACCATACGGACACCACTCCCATTTTATAGCGACCATGGCCATGTCTTTTGTAGTTCATATTATTTTACAAATTATAGTTCTTTTCTAGATAACCGGGCAAGTTAATACGTACTTTACATTTTTATTTTTATATTCTTATATATGTTATACGTGTCACTATTCCAAGAGCATTTTTATTGTACAACTTGCGAAAAATAGATATTATTTTTAATTATTATACATTATTTGCTAAAAAATTTAAAATATATATCAATTAACTTATTAAAGAAAACAACGTTTTGGAGTCTTTTTGTTTTTAAGATGAGAAAATCTTTTTGAAAATTCTTACGAGTCACAGCAATGATGGTAAACTTTGAAACATATAATTCTATTCAAATGAAATATAGTAGCAAGTATAAACCTTACTGAGACTCGGACTTGAAATGTGAATAAGTATTTATTTACATTCTAAATGTTTCACTACTAAATTAACCTCTTAAAATTACACGTGGTATCATTTAAAGTAAAGAAATACTCCAAAATTGAAATATTTTTTATGAAATGCTATGAGAAAATAATAAGATTGAGATATGAACCGTACCCCAATAAAATGCGAGGTCATCCTTTTTTCTTTTTTCTTTTTCTATGGTCACAATGCGAGGACCATCTTCACTAGCCTGGCAGCGTCTGTTCCATGTCAGGGCACGGTTATCATCGGATTCCTAAATTATTCCATCCATCTGCGTCTATAGAGCCGCATACACGCATGGTAATATGTAGGAGAGGTTTAGCCATGGTGAAAACGGATAGAGTAAATAATTGAAATCGTCTTTTATTTTTAAGATTTGTGATATTTTTATTTTTTATTTACGAAATGTGATATTTTAATTTCATATTTTTTATTTTGTGACGACGTTAGTTATTTTTTTAAATTCCGTCAAATTTTTAACGCTAATGCATGTGCGTGGCACATGACCTGTTTAAGTCAGATTTTGCAAGGGTAAATTTGTCATTGCACTCATTTGCAACCCTAACCAAATTTCCCGAAAGTGCAAAACCCTAGATTCAGCCCCAATTGCAAAACCAACAATTAATTAGCCATTAACATAATTTTTTTTTCGATTCTTTATCTTCTTCTTCTTCTTTGATCACACCCCATCAAAACGCTTTAAACTTTTCATCGTTTTACATAAAAACATTGTCTCCTACATCAACAACCACCATCCATGGCCAAACCGCCACCATCTTCATCCTTCTCTGGCAACCTCCTGTAGTGGCGAACGACGGGGATGCCACCACCATCTTCTTCTTTTCGTTCTCAATCGTTTGGTGCGCTTCAAGGCTGTCGAAACTCTACACATATATATATATATATATTGTTTGAAGATTTGGTTGCATATAACATTTGATTTCGTTTTGCAGATTTGATCAGTGGTGAATGCAAATTTTATTTTGCAGATTTTCCTTCTTTCTTAGTTTTTTGACGGTGGTAATAAAGAGTTGATGGGTATGGTGGTCATGGTGCTTAGTATGGTGGTGATAATCTGTTATTGATGTTGATGTTGGGTATGGTGATGAGAACGAGTTGGTGATGGTGGTGATCAAGATGAAGAAGAAGGTGATGGTGGTGCGGTGGTGATGGTGTGAAGAAGGAGCAGTCAAAGAAGAAGAAGAAGAAAAATAGCTAAAATGACGATTTTGTCCCTTCAAAATGAGGGACAAATGACGCATGTGCCGCACATGTGACATTTTTGTTTGGATTTTAACGGAAGGACTAACGACGTTACAAAATGAAAGATGTGAGATTAAAATATCACAATTCGTAAATGAAGGACAAAAATGTCACAAAATTAAAAAATAAGAGACTATTTTGGTCATTTACTCAAACGGAAATGTCGAGTGTATCTTTAACTAGTCATTATATTAAGTATATAAAATAATATTGAATAAAGACAAAATAGTAACGAAGTGATGGACATATTAAATATCGTAAATATATACGATTAAATTGTAACACTTTTCACTACTATAGAATCATATTACATGTAATATATTAAAGCTTATGAACATACACGATTAGACCGTAACACTTTTTACTGTTCTGAAATTTAATTTAGTACATGTGTAGTGACGCATCGCTGTACTTACAAATTTACCAGTTGGTGTTTGAGTTTTACCCAAAAATTTAATAGTCAGGTTCCGCTAACTGAGTTTTCATATCATCCAACTGGTGCATATTATATTTATTATGTGTCCCATGTCTATTTAATAAACAAAGGGGTATCGCATATATTTAATAAAATAAAGGGTAACATGGTCATTACGTATAATAACTATTTTATTTTTTTATTTTAAGTGGAAATCAACAGCTCAAATTAATTATTCAAAATAAATGATCGAGATCATCTGGGGGTGTTCTGCTGCAGATGGATAAAAGACTAACCAATTCCTCTAATATCATATAATCTTAGAGAAAGATTTGGTTATTGCTTTTGATGTCTTCTTCATATAGATTGGTTACTGGTTTTGATACTATTCAAGGCTTCTCAAATTATGACTGAAAAATTTCTTCTATTGTTTATAATTCTCAGTTTCGCCTATCTTCCTCACCTGGTCACGCCTAGCTCCATTCTTCTCGAGCCAATATTGTGACAGCTTGGGTTGCTTATGCAATTATGATAGGTTCTCTTTCCCTTGTTTGGTGTTTTTATCCCTTTTTAGCATTGTGTTTGTAGAGTTTGTATGCATCATTTGCTCCTTTTGTCTTGTTTTCTGGATTCTTGTATAGCAGATTTCATTTGTACTTGCCTTGTTTAATTAATAATATGCTATTTGACCAAAAACATAAGAGAAAGATTTAAAAGTAATGAATCATTCGAATTAATTTATTATAATTTTATTGACATATCATCACACTAAATCTTTATATAGACACATACTATAATTGTTAGATCTTTCACATAATATTATAATTATATGAAAGAATTCAATTCCATCATCATCACGTATTTGGTGCATGTGATTCGTCTCTAAGGCTTTGTTTTGCTAACTTTTAGACATTCAAAAGCGTTTCATGTGAGTTTAGAAGCTGAAATTAACATGTTTGGTCTATGTTTGAAAATGCTTTTAGGTAAAAGTTCAAGATGAAAAAAACTAAAAAACAAGAAACTTCAAATTTAAGTTTTTCAAAAAAGACTTTTGCAAAATTATTTTTATATAATGTGCGAAATTGTTTTTCTTTTTTCTTTTTCAAATATGTCTCTCCATATATTTTAAAGTCTAACATTACTTTCAAAAATTTTAAAAGCTCAACATTGTTAGATATTAGTCAAATAGTTAAAGACTTTTATTCAATAACACTTATTTTTAAAACTGTACCATTAAAAGATATAACTTAAAAGTTCAAATTTTACAGTTAAGTCAAACCGAGCTTACAATATTTTTTACCGACCATGTGAGCATCTTGACCGCAAAAATTTCGTAAACATGTCATCCTCCCGATTGGTTGTTATTTGCAAGGATCTGAAAGGAGAAATAGATTCTATCCAACGATTGTAGAGAAGCGTGGCGTTGGGGCTAAAAAAGGCATGTTTATGTGGTTTGCTGGACCACCACGACTGCCCGCCCTTAGAATGATCTAATTACCCTTCCATGAGATCGTTGGGGACCATCGTTGCTCCCTTTTGTAAACGTCATTGAACTTTTACTCTCTTGGTCCATAGCAAATTAAGTCCCTATTATTTTTTGAAACTTTTAAATTTATTTATATTATTCGAAATTAATTAATTTAATTTTTATTTTTTTAAAAAAAATTAATTTAGTCCCTATTATTTTAAAAAAAAATTAATTTAGTCAATTTAAGCAGGAACAAAATTAATTTTTTTTGAGAAGTAATAGGGATTAAATTGCCTAATTTTAAACAATAAGAACAAAATTAAATTTTTTTTAGAAATAATAAAGACTAAATTGAATAGTTTTAAACAATAGAGATGAATTTAATTTTTTTTTTTTAAAATAGGGACCATTGTGCAAATTTCACATAAAATTATTATTATTATTATTATTATTATTATTATTATTATTATTATTATTATTATCATAATTTGTTGGTCCATAGCAAAATGATGTGAATTGGCATTGGCGACCTAAATGAAGGATTATATGTTTGGCTCCAAATCAGTTTATCGTAAACCCTCACAAATTGTAGAAAGAGACAGAGTTATCCTCACAAATTATCATATATCAAATACGCATGTGTATCTCACGTGATCATTACAAACAATTTATCAAATTGTCTCGTAAGAAAATTTGAAAAGGCTACTTAGAATTGGTTTTGGACCAAATATTATTTTCACAAGTAAAACTCAATGGAGTTGGTTTGTTGATCACAAAATGAGAAAGAAAAAGGGGAGGATGGGAAGAGTTATGAGAATGACCTTCCTATAATAACATACGAGAAATTGTAAACTTATTTGAAATTAATCTCTTTTATGGAGAGAAATTGTATACCTTTATTATGCTTTTGAAATTAGAGAAAAGTCTCATCAACTAAACTTATGAGCAAAACAGATTTTATTTAGTTAAACATAAAATAACAAGGTTTATATTGACTTGATTAATTTGATATGTGTGAGAAATAATGTACTTTCTTTCCTTTTCTTATATTTAAATGAAACAATTTTGTTTTTAAAATCTGTACTTCATTAATTATTATCCTTTTTTTTTTTTACATAATTAGTTGTTGATTGAAAACTAAAAAAGAAAAAAGGAAGAGGGTTATGATTATGACTTGCCTATAATAATTGATAAGAAATTGTAAGCCTATTCGAAATTAATATCTATTTTGGACAGAAATTATATGCCTTTATTGTGCTATGTAGATGACAAAATTTCTTTTGATGAAGTTTTGAAATTAACAAAAGTCTCATTGACTAACCATATGAGCAAAAACAATTTTATTTATTTAAACATAAAATAACAAGGTTTTTCCTCTTGACTTGATTATTTTGATATGTGTGAGAAATACTCTAGACTTGGATATTATCTTAGGATATGGTGCAATTACTTTCTTTTTGTTTCTTATTTTTAATATGAAATGGTCTTATCTTAGTTATGATCCTATTCTTTTTAGTGATTTAGAAAACAATCAGTATCAAGTATTTATATGTTTACAATATAAAACTCTTCCCTATTCTTTAAAGGAATTAGTTTGTCAATAACATAACTAAAAAAAGAAAGAAAAAGGAAGATGGCTGTGAAAATGACTTGCCTATAATAATCGATAAGACTGTGTAAACCTATTTGAAATTAATTTCTTTTGTGGAGAGAAATTGTATACCTTTATTAGCCTACCTATTGTCATCCCAAATATTATCTTAGGATGTGCTGGGATTACTTTTTTTCCATTTCTTATTTTTATTAGAAATAATTTTACTTTCAAAATTGTATATCTATTATTTGAGATTCCTATTTCTTTAACTGATTTAGCAAGCAATCATTATCAAGTAGGCTTTTAAATAAACAACTTTTCTCTTCTTCTTCTTCTTCTTCTTCTTTTTTTTTTGTAGTTATTTATCAGTTATTTGGAAAATTGGCATTATTTATTTATTTATGGTTAACAATTAATCTTCTAAATTCCTATTTCTTTAAGTATTCGGCAAATAGGCATTATTTATTCATTTAGGGAAAATTGTACAAATAGTCCCTATTATTTTACCATAATTTTAAAATATGTAAATATTGTTAAAAATTAATTAATTTAGTCCCTATTATTTTTTTAAAAAAATTTAAATTCTATAATATTTTCAAAATTAGTCAATTTAGTCATTAGTTTCTCTAAAAAAATTAATTTAGTCCCTATTATTTTAAAAAAAAATTGATTTAGCCTATTTAGATAGGGACTAAATTAAAAATTTTGATGAAACAATAGAAAATAAATTCAATAATTTTGAATAATAGAGATGAATTTAAAATTTTAAAAAAATAATAAGGATCATTTGCACAAATTTCCCAGTTCATTTATTTATGGTTAATAATTAACATCTTCTTCCAAGGGCAGTTCAGTAAAATCAAGAAGACACAACTTGATGAAATTGACTATTGAGGTTAGGCACGGTAAAGTACACAAATAAAAACCACAATCACACACTCAAAAGTACAAAAGTCCAAAGGTCAATTTGGGCCCATTGTTGGTGGGACCCATCTAATTATTCTTATTCTTTTCCTTTTCCTTTTCCTTTTCCTTTTTCCCTATTTATGGGAGGGAGGGATGCATTCATTCTGGAGGAGGGAAACCAACAAGGTTAAATACCAACCTCCTGTTGTTGCCAACCCACCCACCCCATCACACACGGCCGGCTTCTTCATCGGCCACACACACACACACACACACACAAAAACACACACCCTTCTAGGAAGCAGATTAGTAGAAGAGAAAGGCAGAAAACACATTCTCTTTCAGGTATGTTTTCAATTCATTACATATATATAATCACATTTGATTGTTTCTTCTGTCTGTGTTGTATGTACTTCTACACGTTTGTATCTTTAAGCTTCTGGGGTGAATACATTTTCTTTACTTATGGTGTTTTGTGTAGCTCAAATTCATATTGGTGTATATATATACATGTTACAACCAAACACATCTATATATATCTACACATAGACTGAGCTCCAATTGACAAAGAGGGCGAAAGGAGTGAGTTATGATTATTTAAAAAAAAAAAATACTTTTAGTCCCATTAAATAAAAATTCTTATTTCGTTATGTTTTTATGGAGTTTTATGAGTTTTTACATGTTTATGGTGCCAAATTAGATATAGCGGCATGTTTATATACATGCATATAGGTATTTTTGTATGTACAAGTTTTTATGTATATGCTCTGTTTTGGTTTGTGGTATATCAAAGCTTTTTTTTTTTTTTTTTCTGTATATCAAAGGTTGAGATTTGCATTTTCAGATGAGAGTTTTAGGAATGTGGTTAGATCTAGATTTGGATTACAGGTGTTTTTGGGTTTGTTAAATGTTCTATTTCATCGAGATTCGAGCGCCTAATTTTCAGCTCAGGTTATAGTAATTTAATCTTTGGAAATTATAAGTTGTTTTTAAATATAAAAAAGTGGAGTAACATATATATATTTTGAGATGCACGACACGCTATAAAATTTATAACTTTAAATGAATCTCTAATATGATTGCCTAAGGAGGAGGGTCCCTCTTTATTAAAAGAAAAACAAAAGTGGAGTAACACTTTTTAAATTGCATTAGTGGAATTTTAATTTACCAAAGTGGGTATGATCTTAAAATAACGCATGTTAAAAATTTCGTGCATTGTACTATCTTTTTTATATACTTTGTATGTTTGTGTAGTAGGGTGTGCTTTTTGTTTTTCTGTTTTTGGTCCCCTGTTTCTGCGTACTTTCCTTTAATGTGAAGAAACTGTGTGTTTTTTATTTTTTATTTTTTATTTTTTTATCATCATCTTTTTAAGATAGTATTATAAGTTATTGAAGAATTACAAAAAAAAATTATATATTGCAGAGTTAAGCACCTTGGTTCCTTGCTAAAAGTCTAGCAGACGTATAGTATACACTTTTTCACAAATATCTCCATTGAATCTCTTGAAAGGGAAAGATTTCCTCTTTAATTTGATTTTATTTTTTTTTCTTAATGTGATTAAGAACTTTCAACTCTGCCAGATATTTTCTTTAATTACTATTGCATTGCATTAAAATGGGTCCCCCTTTTTTTGTGTTGTCTAAAAAAATTCATAAATTGATTACTGATATATGATACGTGACATTGACCTCTCTGAATGCCAAAGGCCAAAGAGAATATAGTTCTTCTACAAGTAAAAAATCACTTGAAGCATTTTGCATTTTTTAAAAAATACAGCTCAAGAAATTAATTTTATTAATTTACTGATATAAAGTTGGATTAGTTATGTGTAGATTACATACGGCCAGGAAGGCACTAAGAGGGGGTCAGGTCTTTAACTTTTTAATATTAAATTTTAAATTTCGTCTCTGCAGGCGACTGAAAGATATTAATATAAATAAAAATAATATCGTATCCTTGTGTTGAATAGTTCAACTAAGAGAAAAATAGACCTTGTATTTATGTATATTTTATATTTGAGTGGGACTCATCTAGATGAGCAAACAATATTCTTGTGAGAGCAACTCACATGAATAAATGTCTGGTAGTACATGAATTGTTGTTGTGGCTCAAACAATCTTTGTTGCTCAAACAACTTGTGGGATAGTGGCGCAGACATTAGATCATGGTTGGTCACATCCAAAGTATCTTCATTCAAGGAAAATATCTTTCTTTATTATTATTATTTTTTGTCGGAAATCTTTCTTGATTCTAAGTACTTAGCCGAATTCAAACAATTTTCAATGGCGTGGTATGTTGTCTTTTTCCACATTTTTTTTTGGAAAAGTCTTTTTCCACATTGGCGATTCCAATGAGTCGGCTTCAGATATTATATTCTTGCTTGGACCTTCACTACTATGAGCGGCTACCAATGCGTACTTGCCATTGAAATTCTCCATTTAACTATACTCTTCCAAACCCAATTAGAGGTGTAAATTTAGAATATTTTATATGGCGTCTAATTAAGGTAGGATTAATTGGATATAGAGAAAAGACTCGAATATTCGATTATAATATTAATATTATAAACGAGATTTAATTGTAATGAGCTGATAATACAATTATAATAAAAAAAATCTTCAAAATTTATAATTGTTAGATTTCGTTCATAACGTTATAATAGTATGAAAGGATTCTCACTCGAGAATAATGAGGGCTAAAGTGATTTTTAGATACTAAAGAATAAAAACTATTGAACATTTTCAAATAATTTTATAGGACCGACAAGAACTAGAATACTTGCAACTTTTAATATAGATCCAGCCCTGATCACAAGACCTACAATTTAAAAAGTGTCACTTAGTTTTGCAATGGTTCTTTGTATATATGTGATTACACCCACTAATCTCTCATCCTCAACTTGTGATCCACTTTTCAGACTTTTTAAATGGCTAGTGGCTGAGTCAACCATTCTTTTTTTCTTTTTTTCTTTTTTTTTCCTTTTAGTTAGAATCTGCCATTGAAGATCCGTGTGATTGTCACTTTTAGACTTTTTAATTTGCTATTATTAGCTAAGTCTACCATTAAAACTCCATTGTTTGCCAAATGACTCAAATAAGTTTTAATATTATTGTTGACCATGAATTTTTAAATTTAGTAGTTATTTTTTCCTTTTTTTAGAGGAATGGTAGGAAACAAATCTCCATAATGATGATGGAGATTTTGAAGTATTAATTAGACTTGGTGGGTAGTTGCCTCTTTTGATTATGATGATTATAGAAAAGGCGTGTGATATTTTTACACGTCATGCCTACTATAGCATAAAAAGATCTCGTTTGTAGATCTGATTGGCCCTTGTAACTTTGTTCTTTGTGATAGCTGTACAATTATTTGATAAAATTATGTATTTTTCTTAATGATTTAGCATAACGCTCCACATTGGTACGAGACATGAAGTGACTAATTTATAAAGAGTGGTACAAACCTAAGAATAGCTTGATTTAACTAATTTGGGTCAGTGGTTGTTCTCCATATTGCCTACCAAGACAGGGATTTGAAATAGATTTGTTTATAATGTCAGAATATTACGAGTAAGATTCAATAATTATAAATTATTGATAAAGTTACGATGAAATTATATGGACAGTTGGCAAATGTTAGATCCCACTCCTAACGTGATCCTTGCCCAATTTGAAAGGATTTGAGGTCCAAATAATTAGTTTTACCCATATGAAACTAGTTTTACCATGTCTTTGCTTTTCATCCTCATGTCACTTCTTTGTTATGATTGTGCATATGCATATCTCATGCCTGTTTACAAAAAATATCTAGTATATGTATGACACTCTGTAATCCTATTCTGAAATTAATACTTCCAAGAAGTTCATTATTATCATGTGAATGATATTCACATGATATTGGATTATTACATTAAGGGTGAAGTGCATCATACCTTCTTGTATTTTAGTGAAAGTGCACAACACTCTCCTATAGTTTAAAAACTCCCTGAGTTAGTCCTTGTAGTTTTTCAAAAGTGCACAATACCTCTTTACCGTTAAAAAATCTGTTAAATTTAACGGAGAATGTACTTCACACGCATTAAGTGAGATTTTTTTTTTTATTTTTAACGAATTTATTCATTAAATAATTATATGAATTGACTAAATTATCTTTTTTTTTTGGCCTAAACAAAAGAAGAAATGGCAAAAGAGAGAAATGAAAAAAAATGAGGGTATTTACATTTTTTTTACAAAATCCGTTAAATATGATGAATTTTATAACTGTACGGGGGTGTTGTGCACTTTTAAAAAATATAGAGATTAGTTCAGAGAGTTTTTGAACTATAAGGAAGTATTGTGCACTTTCGTTAAAGTATAAGGGGGTCTGATGTACTTCACCCTTACATTAATAACAAATAGTAGAATCATACCTGGAGCTTGCTCTAGTTTGCATTTTTTACCTTCTACGTCTGTATAAATGGTAATTCAATAGAGTTGGTTCATAGCAAACTAGTGCTCTGGATTGTCCATTTCCCTCAGGATTTTGAGCTCATTTTGTTTTGGATTCGCGTCGTCAGACTCTGCAACAACGTTTGATTGTCTAAATCAACTAGTAGCATTATATGCATCTTAAAACATTGATTCTTTTGTTCAAAGTGTTATCTGGAAGGTTGTTATTTTTCCTTTTTTATATGTTCAATTGATATGATCAAGAACTGATGTACTAAATTTTTTTTCTGTTTTCTGCTGCAGGTCAGTGAATAATGGGTGCTGGAGGCCGACTGTCCGTTCCCCCGGAGGGAAAGAAGTCGAAATCTGATGTTATCCAACGCGTTCCATGTGAAAAACCTGCATTCACAGTTGGAGAGATCAAGAAAGCCATCCCACCCCATTGTTTCAAGCGATCCGTCCTTCACTCTTTCTCCTATGTCGTTTATGACCTGACAATTGTCTTTCTCTTCTACTATGCTGCGACAAATTATATCAATCTCCTCCCTTACAATCTCTCCTATCTGGCCTGGCCGCTATATTGGATCTGCCAAGGCTGTGTACTAACCGGTGTTTGGGTAATCGCGCATGAATGTGGCCACCACGCCTTCAGTGATTATCAATGGCTGGATGACACTGTTGGCCTCATTCTGCACTCTGCTCTCCTTGTCCCGTATTTCTCTTGGAAATACAGTCATCGTCGCCACCATTCTAACACCGCTTCCCTTGAACGCGATGAAGTGTTTGTACCTCAAGTCAAGTCCAACATCCCATGGTTTTCTAAGTATTTTAACAATCCACCAGGCAGGGTCCTAAAACTTCTTGGTCAGCTCACACTAGGCTGGCCTTTGTACTTGATGTTCAATGTTTCAGGGCGGCCTTATGACCGGTTCGCTTGCCACTTTGATCCCTATGGTCCTATCTACTCAGACCGCGAGCGCATTCAGATCTACATTTCTGATGCTGGTATCTTCGCTGGCACGTATGGACTTTACCGTCTTGTGGCAGCAAAAGGACTTGCTTGGGTGTTCTGTGTCTATGGAGCTCCTTTACTAATTGTAAACGGATTCCTCGTATTGATCACTTTTTTACAGCATACTCACCCTGCATTGCCTCACTATGACTCCTCCGAGTGGGATTGGTTGAGAGGAGCGCTCGCGACAGTTGACAGGGACTACGGCATCCTCAACAAGGTGTTCCATAACATCACAGACACTCATGTGGCACACCATTTGTTCTCAACCATGCCACACTACCACGCCATGGAGGCGACAAAGGCAATCAAACCTATACTGGGAGATTACTATCAATTCGATGGCACGCCAGTTTTCAAGGCAATGTGGAGAGAAGTAATGGAGTGTGTTTATGTTGAGCCAGATGAAGGTAACCAGAAAGGCGTTTTCTGGTACAAGAACAAGCTTTGAACTTAGATCAGATGATGAAAAGAGAGGGAAAATGGCTTACGTATACTTCCCTTTCTTAGTAATTTAGGTTATTTTAGTTTCTTTATACTGAAAACCTTTAATTCAGTTGAATAATTTTGCTCTTTATTGACTGAATTTTGCTTGTTCGATGTCAGATTTAACATGTCTAAGAGGTTTTATTATTGTTACACATTCAGATACTGCACTAGATTAAGTGACCTAAAGTTGATAGTGTTTCTCACTATCAATATGTTCCACTAATTTTAAGTCATTTGTGCACTAGTCCATGACATGTGGAAATGGATCTGCTCAAGCGTAAACGTGCAAGATCTGATTATAGTAAACTAATGATATAATTATAGTAGAATAATTTTTATTATCACAACTATTGAATTTTCCTCGTAAAATTATTATGTATCAAGAAATCCTCTCACGTGACATAACTCACATCCTTTGCGTTGGATGTCTTCTTTTCCTGGCAAAATGCAGACCTGCCTGCAGTAGGCATTTATTGATTCTTGATTTTTGGATAAAAATATATTCTCATTTTGGAAAAATAAAATAAAATTGTGTATTGGCTTTGGTAAGGTATGAATACAAATACAACTATACGCGAAAGACATAGAAGACCCACTAATTTATAACAGAAAATACACACCGAGTCTGGTACCATATAGAAATATTAGGCCGTTGAATCTTCTGTATTGCCTTGGCATGTGTTTTTTTTTGTTTTCTTGAAAAAAAAAGGTCCGCAGAGAAACTGAGTCGAGAAACTAATAAAATTAATTAAAAAAGGTCATGTGCAGTACTCACCTATATTACGGATATCAGATGTTAATGTATAGTAGGTATAAGTCTCCTCGTGTCTTGAGGCCTCTCAAATAGATGCTCAGATATAAGAAAACTGTCGTTTGTGATGTTATGTTAGGTAGGTTATTCTAGAAAATATAATAGGAATATGTAAAATGGTTCATGGTGCTAGTTTCAATTAATTAAGAACTTTAATCTAACCTTAACTATGTTGGAATCAACACGAAAACACCAACTAATGCTCTGTTTGCTTTATTATATCAAAAAGAATTTCTAGTTTTTTAATTTAAGAAAAAATTTGCGGCCAATATATACATACCATGTATTTGTAATTTTCTTAGGACAACATAGACCTTAATTGAAGGGAAAGATATATCATGCTTTAAAACCTTAATAAAGGAAAAGTATAGGAGAGTTTGGCCTAGTTCCTCTTATACCCTAAATTCTAATCCCCTTAATTTGGAGTCAAAAGGGGAAAAAAGATTATAACAATTTCTAAATTGCCTATTATATGCATGTTTAACCAAATCAAACTAAACTAAACCTTGTACCACTAGGTAGGATCGGCTATACAGATCATGTGACGTCATTCATTCATGTCAAGAGTCATCTTCTCTATAAGCTCCATACACACTTAACACTATACTCGGACAATACAGCGCGTCGCAAATAGAAGATGCCCCAACAGTAATTTCATTTTGTTACAAATCCATGTGAAAGATTCAACATGTTTTACGCTAATTGTCGGCTGCCTAACACAACCTTCCTCCTTTATTCGGGTTTGAGACCGATAGTGTTAAGGAGAGACCCCTAACACAAGCGGAGTTATACGCATGTTTAGTTATATAATTTTTTTTTTTTGTTTTTTAAAAGCTAAAGACGTCTAATTTGTTTAAAAAAACTATCCTTCCATTTCATTTTCCTTTTCAATCTAAAACGAGAAAATCAAATAATTTTTTATGATACTTTCATTTGTAATTTTGTCCAATTCAAGTAAGATTTATCCTCCCGTTACTTTCTCTTATTAATTATCCTCCTGAACCCAAACAAACCCTAAATATACATGTATCTATATATATATATACATGTATCTATCTATCTATATATATATATATATATATATATAGATATATATTTCTAAATAAGCGGTAAAAGTATTGAGGCCGTGTTAACTTACAATTCATATATATATATATATAGATATATATATTCCTAAATAAGCGGTCAAAGTATTGAGGCCGTGTTAGCTTACAATTCGATGCCATAAGGTTGGGTCTAAAATCCAGATGCTCCTTGTAGATTGTTAATACGGCCAAGCTTTGCTCAGCTTTCTAAGCTAAAAGGCCTATATGACATGCTTTTCATCTCTTTCAATATTATTTTTTTTCCAAATTAAAAATATTTTAAAAGAAAATTTAATTTTTTAAATCAATTTTAGTAAAAAAAAAATGGATTAAGAAACTAGATTAAAGTACTCCAAGTGAAAACCTAAAGATTTTAATTAAAAAGTAACAGTAAAAAAACATTACTCTAATTTTAAGTTGGAGAAGATATTCTTATTAGCATTTTTCTTTTGGTTAAGTCATATTATTATCTTTCTCAATGCACTCAACAAACTCATTAGTAGACAAAATGTTTCGATTCTTGTTCCAATAGATTTATACAATGAGAATATATATTATTGTGGAAAATCACCATTTCTAATTGAGTGTGTTGAAAATTTAAATTTTTTGATTAATTGTTCATATCAATTTTTTTTCTTTTTCTTCTTTTTTTTTGGGTGAGGGATTTAAAGGGTTAGGTTGGATAGGGTTGGGTTGAACAGCCCTTTATGGGTTTTGTAATCAGTATCGCATTTTTTATTTGTTGCAATGCTTAAAATGGTTGTGAAAAGCTAAAGATCATTACAAATGATTTTCTATAACGGTTGAAAACCGTTGTATTTTGTCCCGTTGCAAATTTATATATTGTTATAGTTTTTGGTGAATCAACGATATAGGGGTGAAGTCAACAAAGGGAATAAGTAACACTTTAGAAAAATATTACAATTAAACTATAATTTTAAAATCATGGCGGATGTAGTGGCCAAAATCTAATCTAAGCCAAGGCCCTATATTGTGGATTGGGTTTGGATTAACTTTAGCTCAAGTGACAATAGGCCCGACTTGAGCCACAAGATTACAGAATCCCTATAAGTAGCCCTCCGTTGGCCTTGAAGTAAAGAAGGAAAACTCTGGCCTGCAATGTTATCTTATTATGAGTGGTCTCTTTATTCTCCTTCAACCATCCAAGCCATTTGGAATTAGCGAGTTGTCAATGCCCAATAACAAAGGAATTACAGAGGTTAAAAATTACGTGATTGTAATTATAGATTCTAAGAGTCTACAATGGAAAAGTAATTTAATGGGCAATAATCAACAAAAAGTGGTAAAAAAATTTAACCATTGCAATTAAATAAACTGTTGCAAAATATTTTAGTAAATAAATAGTTAAGAAAACAATTGCATTAAGACATCTATTACTAAGATATTTTAATTTTTCAATTGAATTATTGTCAAAAAGTTAATATGTTGTAGTCAATTTTGCCACAAAACAAGTAATGAAGAAGACAAAAAGTCTATGTATCATTTACAAACTAGAGATGATAAATTTCCAAAAGTCTTACCCTATTCAGTATAGATTAGATAAAATTTTATGGTGCCAATCAGTAAGATCTCCAGCCCAATCTGCATCAGAGTAACCTTGCAGGACTAAGAATAAGCTAGTAGAAAAGAAAATGGAACAGGGTGCCTTTAAGATAGCGAATGATGCAGAGAACGGTAGCATAGTGAGAAGTTCGGGAAACAAACATAAATTGACTGACCAAGTGAACAACATATGCAATCTCAGGCCGAGTCACGATGAGGTAGATAGGATTGCCAACTAACTGATGATATAAAGATGCATCCATAAGAGGTTTTTCATCCATCGGAGTAAGACGGAGACTAGGATCAAGATAAATGGAAGTTGTCTTACTATTGATTAGGCCTGCACGAACAAGAAGGTCATTAGACTATTTAGCCTGAAAAAAATAATAACCAGCGGAATCAGAAGACACTTAAATACCCAGAAAATAATTGAGAGTACCAATATCCTTCATCTCAAAATGGCTACTCAAAAACTACTTGAGATAAAAAAAAAAAAAATACTAGATATGCCATCTCCAGTGATAATCATATCATCCACATACAAAGGTAACATAATTGCACCAGAGTTAGAACGACGAATGAATAGTACAAAGTCATGATTACTCGAAGTAAAGCCAAAATCGGTAATAATAGAGCTAAAGTTGGAGAACCAAGCTCGTGGGGCTTACTTGATACCATAAAGAGCACGATGAAGTCAACACAGCTTGTGAGGAGGTTTAATGAATACTTCTTCTATAAGATCATCATTGAGGAAGACATTTTTAACATCCATCTAGAAGAACTTCTATTTTCTGACTACGACAATTGCAATAAGTGTTCGAATAGAAGTGAGACGGGCAACAAGAGCAAACGTTTCCTCATAGTCGATGCCATACTCCTGAGTAAAACCTTTTGCTACCAATCGAGCCTTGTACCACTCTATAGCCCATCAAACCAAGCCTTAATCTTGTACACCCATTTGCATCCTATAGCGTTCTTTCTTGGAAGAAGATCGACTAAATCCTAGGTATGCTTGGTTTCTAAGGCTAGTAATTCATCTGTCAAAAATTGCTTCCATAGAGGAACGGAAATAGCCTCACGATAAGTTTGAGGCTCATGAAGCGACATAATAGTGGAAAAACAATGATAATCAAGAAGATGAAGAGGCATTGTTCTTACTCGTATAGATCGATAGAGAGATGACTTGGTAGAGATGGGAGATAAAACAACAAGAGAGGTCTCATCGTTAGGCAAAGATCTATCGAGTGGGATAGTTTCCTTAGGAGAGGTCGCATCAGGTATGAGGTCAGGTCCTGTAAATGCACCTGTGTCACTGTCATACCGGGGAATAAGAGAATGGAAGAGATTTGTGAAATATGGACATGAGATAGCATGAGGAAGGGAAAATGGTGAAATAGAGGAAAACATTTTATTCTATCAGAAAATCACATGGCGAGAGACTCGAAGGTGTTTAGATAGTGGGGTCCCAACAGCGATACCCCTTGTGTTCAATACTATACCCTAAGAAACAACATAACCAGGCTCAAAGTTCAAGTTTGGTACGTTCCTAGGGAAGAAGTAAAACAAATAATGCACAACCAAAAACACGAAGGTGACCATAGTTAGTTGAATAACCATAGAGATGTTCATAAGGAGTGAGGTTATTGATAATGGAAGAGGGCAAGCGATTTATAATATGAATAGTAGTGAGTGCAACTTTTTCCCAGAAGCGTTCAGGACATAAAGAAGAGATTAAAAATGTGCAAGTGATGTCAAGAATGTGGCAGTTTTTTATCTCTACAAGCCCATTTTGTTGAGATTTGTAGGGGTAAAAGCGATGTGAAATAGTCCAATATTGATGAAAAAGTTCAAGGATGGTAAACTCTTTATACTCCATGGCATTATCCGCATAAAAAATCTTAATACGCTGTTTGAAGTAGGTAAAGATCATGACAGTAAATTTAGAATAAATGCAAGGCAAATAAGAAGTATGATGCATAATGCATATCTAGGTGAATCTAGAAGAGTCATCGATAAAGATCACAAAATACTGAGATCTTCCTATAGTAGGTGTAGATGAGAGACCTAAGATATCAGAATGTACCAAGTCCAAACACGCAGTAGGTAAAGAGTCATTTTTATTGAAAGATAAAATAGGTTGTTTCCTAAGATGACATGATAAGCAATCAAAGGGGTACATCGAGGGTTTGCCTAATGTGCCACTAGATACTAGTAATTGCAATTTGCCTAAAGAAGGATAGCCTACTCTAAAATGCCATAAGTGAAGAGAATGAGAGACTGATGAGATGGTGACTAATGCAGTAATGCTAAGGTGAGAAAGGTGATGCAGACTAACAAGCTCAAAGAGTCGCCCAATCTTTCAACCTATCCCGAGAATTTGTCATGTTTGAGGGTCCTGCACATGACAACAAGAAGCAAAGAATGTGACAGTTAGACTAAGTTCACACAATTTACCAACAGAGATAAGGTTAAAGGCAAGTTTAAGGACAAGATACGTATCTGGAATTAAAGCATGAGATGTAAACACATAACCTATATAACTTACGAGCATAGATGTACCATTAGTAGTATAAATAGAAGGTGCAGTAAAAATGATGAATTTATTGGTTAAACAAGAAGAATCAGTAGTCATGTGGTTAGAGCAAGCATAATCAAAGAACCAGGAAGACTTACCGAGTATGGTTGAGAAAACAGTAGAAATGGATTAACTAGACTGGGCTAAAACCTGTTTAAGGAGGTCTTGGAGGTCGGTAACTAACAGGGGTGATGAAGGAGAACTAAGGAGATAAACAAAAGATCCCTTTAAGATGGTGACAGCCACAGAATGGGATGAAATGCCTAATGTACTCCTAGCCTTGAAGAAACCATCATATGGTCGATTTCCCTAAAAATTTATGTTGGGATTTCAATAGCACTCATGTAGATAATGACCTGAACCAATTTTCTTGCAAAATGAGCATGTTTGAGTAGGACAGTGCAAGAGGGAGTGACCAAAGAGATGATAGTATTTACACTTATATTAAGAGGATAAGTGAGATGTTGTATTTTCTTTGAGACATTCAGACACTCCATTGTGGGTCCAAAACTAATATTTAGAGTGAGAATTTGAATAACATAATTACAAAAACGGACTCAAGATGTTGAAAAACCTAGGGAGGGGTCTGGTCAAAAAAAAAAAAATTGGACCCATTTTTTTGTAAAAAAAAATTACTAACATGGTAAGAGAGAGAAAATCTCACTAAAGGTCGTTGACTCGGCAGGATAGTATTAACGTAGCATCTATTGGATAGTGTGGTAGAATTGACTCAGTGTTAACATGACAGGTAGAACTCATTGTTTGGATGATGTGGCAATACGTCGATAACACGTGGCTTAATGACTGATGTGGCTGCTTACTGGTGGTTGACGTGGAGTAGGGCTGACGTCAGCGAGTTGGATGACGACATTAGTAGTTATTTTGGACAAATTAAAAAATAGCGGTGGCGCTTTAAGAACGCGTGGAGGTGTGTTAAGAGGCGGACGATGGCGATATAGATATGCCTGGAATCTTCTTAACGAGCTCTACACTCTGGTATAATGTGTGTGGTTGTTTGATGATCGAAATTTTTTGAAATATCTCTAATAATTTTTTTTTTAAAGTTGCTCTATATTTACTATGGTGATGATAATGAAGACAATTTGATGGCAGTTGCATAGGCTACCTGAATGGTAGCTCTGATACCATGTCAAAATAGAAAAGACAATACATGAAAGAGTAGAAGATAAAGTATTCTATAATTGATTAGCAAAGATATGTTATCAAATTTACAATATACATGGTGCCTTATACAGATGTATTGTTACTTGAGCTCCAAAGTAAGCTACTTGAGCTCCAAGCTAAGCTAAGGGTATGTTTGGATTGAGGGGGAAGAGGTTTAGTAAAGGAAATGAAGGGAGAGAATTATATAGGAGAGTAGATGAGAGGATTAAATTATATTTAGATTGAGTAATTTGAAGAAAAGAGAGTATCATAAAGGATGATGAGTGTTATTTGTTTGGATTATAGAGAAAATGGAAGGAGAGAATAAATTTTATGTGTAAAGTAACTTTTATGTCCTTTCTTTATTTTACATTACTTTAAAAGTGAATGTCAAAATTGTCATTATAGTGAATAGTACTTTCCTCTCCTCTCATTTTACTCCAAATAGGAGTAATAACATTTGGGGGATATGGAGGGGTTGGACTTATCCCCTCTATACCCCAACCCCTCATTCACTTCCAAACCAAACAGGAAAAAAGACTAAGTCCCTCATTTACTAAACCTCCCCTTCCCTCCATTCCCTTCAATCCAAACACACTGTGAGTGTGGTAAGAGTCTAACTATGGTAAGCTATACATGGTATGTATATATGCTAACAGATAACATCCAAAATTTATTCATCATAAATGGCATGCTTGTTTCTCACTTCTTCTTTATTTTGTCTCTCTACGACTATGAATTCTAAAGGAAAATACAAAAAGTTATAGCGCTTTAAACCATCAACTAAAAACTATTCATTATCCCTTGAGTGATATAATTTCCAATTCCGAATGATATTATTGTGAAACTCACTCAAACGACGAACTTATATCAAACTTTTTAGGTTCGTAAATATTTTAAACACAATCTAGTTAAGTGTTCTAAGATACTTAGATGTGTGTATGTATGTATATATATATATATATATATATATATATACATACATATATATATATATACACATACATATGGTTCTTTCTAGTCATGTTCCTCCCTAGATCGCAAGCGAGACTAGTTTCTTAGACTTAAAAAAAATCTAATTAGGTCTCAAATCAAAGAGCCAAAGTAGTTCCAATTTTTTTATTTAGGGTAAAAAATTTCTATAGCCACTAAACTATTTCTCGAGTTTTGCTTTAACTATTCAACTATTTTTGGTCTTATTTTGGTCTTATTTTGGCCATTCAACTATCAATCGGGTCTCAATTTGGTCATTTCATTAATTTTTCTACTAAATGCATTAACTGTTAAGGGTAATATCGTAAAATAAATTAAACTAATTATACTTTTAACACTAAATAAAACTTTTTTTTTTATGTAAATCTACCCCAATTGGTTAAAAAGCTATGAAAAAAAAAATAGAACTTGGACCTAGATTTGAATGATTTGGGTTCGGAAAACCCTAGCCCCAATCTTCCTCTCCTCTCCCATGGGCATTGTCACCATTGTGACGCCTGAGATTCTACCGTACACCTTTTAATTATTGCATCCACTATTTGCGTATTATCACTATGCATTACTTGTTGCTTTATGTGGTTACTATTCATCATATTTTTCAACTGCTTATTTACTTCGAGTTAGCATTTTTGTTAAGTCATATTAATTATTTTAGGAATGAGAAAAATGTGCATTTGGGCGATTAGGGTTGAGAGCATCCGTTTAGAAAATGTTTTATTGAAACTAGTGAATAGTGTTACGTAGTTAAA
Organism: Ehretia macrophylla; assembly: GCA_037974665.1. Classification (NCBI taxonomy): domain Eukaryota; kingdom Viridiplantae; phylum Streptophyta; class Magnoliopsida; order Boraginales; family Ehretiaceae; genus Ehretia; species Ehretia macrophylla. The sequence continues at coordinate 69,488,323 of CM075771.1, read as the reverse complement.
ATTTATATTTTAATTAGCTAACATTTAATTGCACCTTAGGACTTGTATTAAGCTAGTTTGACTCATCTTTTTAGTCAACATACACACATAAAATAACCCAACTCACATATATAATTATCACACACACATAGATGCTTATAACATAACAAAAAAAAATAGAGTGAATAGTGTTGAGCAGAACCCGACAGCAACATAGGAGAGAAAGAAAAAAAATTTGCTTAACAATTCTCCATTTCAAGCCAAGCCAAGTTAGGTGCAAGTGATTTAGAGGGTTTGCTAGCCTCATACGAGATTCTACCCGCATTGGTGAAGGATTTGCATGTGTATTTTGCATCTTTTGAAATGTGTAACTTTCTTGAATTTTTAGATTTGCTATCAAATGAATATTGAATGCACAAAAATGATGATATATGTTATATATAAGTGCTAGAGCCAATGTTTATGCAATTGTTTCGCTTTTTAATAGGTTAAATTCGTTCATTGGTTCGTAGGGCATAAATAGTGATATTTTTCTAGGATTTTGTAGAATTGTGTGATATGGCTTGATTCATTGCTTCTAATAGGTGCCTTAGATGTTAATAAAGATATTTCAATAGCCCCGTGACGTTGAATTACTCAGAACTTGGCTAAAATATTAAATATACGACTTTTTAAAAGGGATTTTGGGGTTATCGCAAATCCGGGTTAATTTGGCTTTCATATTTGGTATTCTTAGGCTATATAGGTGTTAAATAAGCTTTGCTAACTCTCGATTAAGTTTCGGTTGAGGTACGTGTAGTACAAAGTCATAAAGGGGCAATTGGGGCTTTTGTGCTAAACACGGGTAATTGGGTGACTTCGAGGGTCCTAAGGGTGCCTTATAGGTTAATTAGAAGTATGGAATAGACTACTTACTAATCTAGAACAGTAGCTTGAGTTTGGAAGGAAAATAGTTTGAGTTACAAAGGGGTTAAAGTAGGAATTCGATTGTCTCACGCTTCTTTATCCTTGTATAGGCTCCTTAGGTGTTTAAATATGTTTTCAAGACATTTTTGAGCTTTTGGTAAAGTTCTATGTGAAATGTGTAAATGCCCCTTTGTAATCGTGTAGTTGTTTATATGCTAATGCTTCTATTCTAACTGTTTTGAGGACAACCTACTTTGTTGTTCCTCCCATGTATTATTACTTTCATTGTTGTTATTGTATTGTCTTTGGTAAAGTGCATTGCATAGTGGTTGCACAACCATAGTGTCAGGGGCAGATGTATTGAGTATCGACTGGGCGGCAACGGGGCTTGTCAGTGGATATTCGATCTCCGTGCTCTAGTCCCTCACTCACTTGGTCCGGAGATTGTCAAGGGGTGTTGGGTCGTAGATTTATCGGGGTACATCCGAAGTACACCCACTGGAGTGATTGGAGTTATGTCGGCACATTGATCGAGGTTCGTGGATCAAGGTTTGTGGTTCGTGATCGAAGATAAGAGAATTTTAGAGTGTTGGGGTTAAGTGTATCGTATCTTTTTAAATGTGTGGTCATTTTCTATTTCTATTGTTCTTTACTTGTTTTTATTGCTTATTTGCTCTAACTGTTGCATTGCACGCCCCGGGTAGACTTTATCTCTCACTGGGCAATTGTGGTTGTTCATACCTCACTAATATGTTTCAGGAGGTATTGAGGTTGAACCCCAACTTGATTTAGTTGAGGGTGAGGAGCAGGAGGTGCAGGCGGATCAGTTACCTTAGCCGCTATGTTCTTTGTGCTTGAGGTGGCTGTGTTCTTGCTATTATGTGGAGAATCTGCTTATTGTTTATTATGTTCTATTTTGGAGCCTTTAAGCTCATGTATATATTGTTTAGTTGTAAGCTTGAATGTAATGCAAGATATGTATCTGTGGCATGTAATAACTAATATTCTTACTTTTAGTTTGATGCATGCTTGTGTGTGATTGCAGGGGTTGTAATGGTTGACTTTTAATTTCTAAGTATGTTCAAATGCTATCATAGAGTGGTATGATAAGTGGTCTTTTGTAAAGAAGTTCGTATTGTGGAATGCATGCTTGTTTGTGTCTAAATGGTCTGTAATGCTTAAGGCTTGGATGACCTTGAAGCTGGGTTTTTAATTAGAAACGGTGTTCTTGTTGTTTTGTGGCTCTATTGAATGTTATAGATTTTCAGAATGTCCACGATACAAAGGAGATTATGTTCGTTTGTCGGGTCCAGACTTGTCCTTTAGTGTTGGGTTGGGTCGGGACGTGACAACCATGGCAGCAACCATGGCCTTATTTCACTGTTGTGGCATACAACAATGGTAGACTATTGCTGCATGTGAGGACAGCTTCTCGAGCCATTGTTTCCTCACTGCGCGAGGAAGCAAAGCAGCAACCTCCTTGTGCAGCTGGTTTTCACCTTGCTGACTGAGGTATGTCCATTGTTACCATAGCAGTGGCCATGGTTGATGGAGATGAGGGAAATGAAGGGAAAAAGAAAAAAATTGGAGCTTTCTACTATAATTATATATTTGTAGCATAATACATTCATAACTAACAATTGTATTGTAGCTCAGTGGTTTGAGTCTTAGGCTCCATTTGTTTGCTGTAAATATTTTATTAAAAAGTGTTTTTTGAATTTTTTTGTGTTTGATAAATTGGAAAATTCAATAAACTATAAAATATTTTTCATTCATGGAAAATGTTTAGTTGTAAAGTGTGTAAAATGTTTTCTTCTCCCAAAGGAGAAGAAAACATTTTTCACTCACTCCAACCCACTTTCACCTACCCCAACACTAGAAAATAATTTTAATCAATTAACTAATTAATAATCTATTAAAAAAATAAATTTTTAATCAAAATAATTTTCCTCTTATAAATATTTTCTGCCAGCAAGTTATTTTATAGCAAACAAACGGAGCCTTAGTTTTCAAATTTTTGGTTTAGGGTTCAAGTCTTGCTAGCGGTATTTTTGCATGGAATTTTAATGCATTGGGTTGGATTTACAAATAAGTTTAATTTAGTGAAAAATTTTAATTTATCTAGCTGATTTTACGATTTTACGGAATAACCAAATTGAGATCAAGTTGATAGTTGAATGGCCAAAATATGACCAAAAATAGTTTGATGGCCAAAATTAGACTGAAGAAATAGTTTAGTGGCCATCGAAATTTTTTACGTTTTTATTTAAAGCTTCAATATTCACTTATAAACTACTTACTTACAATGTCGAGTGTCGACCATCAACATAGGAGATTATAGTGACTCTCTGTTGAGGATCTGACATCCTCGTTCACTGTCACTTACGTCCGAACACTAGTTGTACATACTATTTTGTCCATTCCAAACCTTAGGTGCACAAACGATTCAAACGTCTTAATTTTAAGAAATAACTACTTAACTATCAAATTCAATCACCCAAAACAATTAACTCATGTTATTACTTATACCTCCACATAAAATATCCATAAAGAAATTGAACATTGGCATACGTTAAAATAGAAAATAGGATACCACTGGGCATTTGCTTTAGTGATATGATTATTACTTTGTATGCGAGAGGTTATGAGATCGATTCTTGACAGGTACAAAAATTGAACAATGACGCACGTTGAAATAGAAAATAGGATAACATTGGTCATTTTCTCTAGTGATATGGTTATTACTTTGTGTGTAAGAGATCTTAAGATCGATTCTCGGTAGCTACAAAAATTAAATAATGGCACACGTTAAAATAGAAAATAGGATATCACTGGGCATTTTCTCTAGTGATATGGTTATCATTTTGTGTGTGATCTTGAGATTAATTCTTGGAAGGTACAAAAATTGAATAATAACACACGTTAAAATAGAAAATAGGATACCATTAGGCATTTGTTCTATTGATATGGTTATCGCTTTGTATGCAAGAGAACTTGAGATCAATTCTTAACATGTGTAATATCTTTTATATATAACATAATATTCTTTAGATCTCTCTTTTAATTTTTTTTTTTTTTTTTTTTTAAAAATAGCATTCCAGCTTGACAGCAGTCGTGCACCCCAACCGCGGATAATGCTACACACGTCAAAGCAGTCTGTATGGAAAATCAAATCCACAGCTTTCTGTTTGTTAGTTGGCTCCCGCTAAGGAGACGATTTTAGTGAGATGCTTGCGTCGCCACGTGGCGTCACTGCAACTGAGACAGAGGAAAATCTTTTTGGTGGGGGGGCTTATGTGGGCCGGCCCAGCCGGCACACGAGTCTCGTGTGTATTTTATCTCTGACGTAATGTGGGGAGGGGATTTGTTGGGCCTTGCTAAGTGATGGTGATGTGGGAACAGATATCCATGATGATACGCATCTCTGACATCCACGTGCAAATCCAACGGTTGAAATCTTTTTGCCCACATGATCTCTCTTCTCTCTTTCTATACGTACGTGTGTGCATGTGTGGCATACGAGATTATGATGATGTTATGATTCTTAGCCGGCTAATTTGCTCTCTAAACCGGCAATTGCATTCTCTTTGAACGTTATAACGATATGAGAGACTATTAGATTATAAATTATTTATATAATTATAAAATATGATTTGGGCAATTTACAATATTAGGTAGTGTACTCATCTTTATTTTAATTTTGTTTTCCACCCTCATCTTTATTTTTCCTCTTCTGCTTTTTCTTTCTCATTATGGGTTCGTTTTTTCAACAAAAAGAAATTATAGAGGGTTTTTACTTCATTAACTTGCGCATATTTTTCGTTTTACCTTTTTTAGATGTCTTAAAATACATGGCCATTTCGTGAACAATAATTATCATGTGTTTAATTTTCTTGAATAATAAATACAAGGTTAGTTTTTTAAAGGAGCTTTAGTAACGATCGAATTACTCAATATCAAATACAATTCGAGAATTTTGTTAAAGCCAATTGGAAATTTTGTATAAAAAAGGAAAAATAATTTTAATTTTTTTTAGAATAGTTTTTTTCTTTTTAATGAGGATGAACTCATTTAAGGAAGGATCATATTATATTTACCAAAAATTATAAGCTCTATAATATAGCGGATGCATAATGGTTTTTTTTTTTTTTTTTTTTTGTTGGATAGCGGATGCGCATAATGACTATACATGATAATGTTAACTTTTCTTTCTTCCACAATTTTTTGTTTTTCTTTTCTTTTCTCAACTAAGTGTTTCTTTCAGCATGAGAAACTTTCAACTTAAATTCAGCTATACAAGTTCCTTGTTCTTTTTATATTTCTCAGTCCTTTTCGTTCCATGCTGTACTCTCATTGTACTCTTCAGAAAAAAATATATTTAATCATTTGTACACATCTCTTATTTAATTATTGTGTCGTACAAAAAAACTCAATCCTATTGTTTTTGCTCGTGAAATATTTCTTGATTTATTTAAATCCACAAATCTTTATTTAATAAACCTTCATACTTTACATTAATGATGGGTTGTAACCTCACAATATATATATTAATACTTTATGCTTGGCGAAGTGATAGATGTAGGCATGTAGCTCTTTTTTTCGAAATAATAATTAATTTAGAGGAATAAAATTAAGATAAGAACAAAGAAATAAGAAAGAGAGAAAAAGTTTGTGGGATGAATATATGATAGTGAAAGCTGGAATGAAAATAATGGTCAACTATGATCGGCAGAAGTGAGAGCATGGAACATTGGTGCACCTGGGTCGGAGTTTATCAGTTGATAGTTGAGTTTCACCGAATAATTTAATAATTAAGCTCCGATAGTTGAGTTCTCACATCATTAAAAAAAAAAAAAAAAAAACACCAAGGACAAAACGGTAAAGGGCTACAAACTTATATATTTCCAATCATGAAAAACAATTGCTATGAAAAGGTTGGTGAAGAGAAAACAAAATTATGAACCACGAGCTATGATTCATATGGTAAATAGATCATCAGTGGGCAGACTTTACCTGCAAGGTTAGGGGTTTGAAACTCACTGGAAGCAGTTCGTGGCCACGGGCATCTTCCAACCTCAAGCAGGGATTAGTCCTACACCTTTAATGTGGGGACCACCTCGTCATTTAACAAAAAAAAAACAAAATTATGCACAAAGAGAGGTAGGTAATAAATAAAGAAAAGACTTTTTTTTTTTTATTGTCCAAGGATATAAAGAATTAATTTGGTGTCAATGGACAGTTGGAGATTATGATATGTTCTGGATGATGATAGATCTATTAGTACTGAAGACTACTTAACCGACACTAAGATTTTGATCAAGTTAAAAGCAACCGACAAATGCAAAAGTGAATTAGTGGCCCCAATTCACTTTGGTGTTAGAAGTGATTGGTAATAACTTATTACGGTTAAATGTATTAAATTTAAAGATATATTTTTTTTTATATATTATTAATATTATCTGTCTTTTAACTGAATTAGAGTATATGTTATGATATGCTATTGTATCACAGAATCTACAATCTTGAAACAAAAGCAATATGATTCTACTTAAGGAGCATTCCTCGTCATCATAACAAAAAAAAAAGGAATTAGTGAATGCCCCCAAAATAAAACAGAGCCTGATATACAAAATTATCCTTATGTGCGAAATTCAGAAAAAGATTACATCCGCTTTAACCTTTATTGTACGTAGCATCACCCATGTGCATGAAGAAAAGTCATTTAATAGTACTTTCATGGAAAATCTGAGATTAAAGGAGGTACATTTCATAGGGTAAATAGATTGTAAATGTGAAAAGTTTTACGTAATCAAAGAGCGAAAGTACAAATTAATATTAGTAAATCACGATCTTGATACTATAATACCTCTTTGTGGGTATCTATAACACATAGGACATCGAAAACACGGATACGTCCGTACCACTGTCCTTTATGCAAGCCATGACATGGATCTGTTCCAACAACTCGGATTCTTTTCATCAGTGATGGAATCACGTATCACATATCTTATTATACAAACACTAATTATTATTTAATTTCTTTGCTACAGTTATTTAAGAAAAACCAGATATACAAAATTCTAACTGGGTGTAGGATCCTAATTTCTTTACTATAATTGCTTGCTAAAATAAGAAAAAGGACCTATTTGCTTGAATTAGACAAAAGGGCCATTTTGTAACCCTATTAAGTTTTGTGTGTACTTTTACACAAACTAAAGTTGGTTGGGCCAAGTAAAACTTCGGATGAAGTTAATAGCAAAAAATACGGGTTGCCTTTAATTTCTTTCTCTTTTGGGTAGGGTGGTCGAAATATTCCACTTGTTATATATATATATATATATGATAAGGAACTCACATAGGTAAAACCACATTAGTTCCACTCTTAGGGTCTAAATCTTATGGTGCAACGACGCATCCAATGAGTTTTTTAGATCATTCAAGGTTAAGATAATATCTGAGATGGGAGGACATATATTAAAATTTAGAATATTTAATTTCAATAAGTTACTATATGACCATATCACTATAACAAAGAAAGAGTACCACTTGTTATATGTTGTCAACGATGGAATATTTGTAAAAACAAATCGAGCAAGAACTCTAGGCTATTGCAACTATGAAAAAGCTCCCTGTTGCTTGCAGTATTATGTGAAATAAAGTGAGACAACTCATGACATTATCTAGCAAGAATATATAGATGCATGCATTGGGATTTATACAGCCAAGGGAACTCAACAAGCACGATGTATAGCTAAAAAGAAAATACTCCAATTGAACGATTGCTTTTGCTGTTAGCGAATCACTCCTGAATCAAAAATTCCCTGTAGAAGTATAATGAATAAGAAATGTGGGAAGCCCCCTCTTTTCCACTTTTGGGAAGCAATAATGCTCCATGTGCCTAGTATCTAGCACGGTTGAAACGGGAAGTTCCCTTATAATGTTTCTTGGTGGGTTCGGATTAAACCATAGGCTGATTTATTTAATGATGAGCGGGAGCTGCTGCAGCCCCCGCTTATCCCAATTTTTTATTGAAAATATGTGCAAATTTACGGTAGTTTTAGTCTAAAAATCAATTTAATCTCATATTCGCATATAAATGTTAAATTGCGTGTTTTAGCGTTTATTGAACTACAATCGATTCTGGATGCACCCTTGTCACTTTAAGCCCTCGGGTATTTTTATATTATTTGGTTTAGTTTTAGCTAAATGATTTTAAACCCGACAGGTTCCGAATTCTAGTTCAATAAAGAGTTCGTCATCAAGTGTCTGGTTTAGCTAGGTACCCTTAGTTTGGGAGATACTTAACCTGTTGGCATCCCTAATGATGTTGCTTTATTGTGTTAAGAAAAAGAAAAAAGCGTTGACAACATAATTCACAAGCAAAGAAAAAATGATAGAGAAGAAACATAGTGACAGCTTAATGAGGCATATTAAAATTCAAATTAATTTTTAATTTTTAATATAACAACTTGGCAACTATGTTCTGATGTTGAGTCCATGTATGCAATATATAACATAATCATTTGACACAAAGTCTTTAGAGTAAGTAGGCATGTTTTCTACATTTTGAGTAGGATTTCCTAATACACAAACAACTATATGATATGATGAAAAGGGCCGGGGACCATTGAGCTTCATATATTTTTATTGACTCCCTCCTCCAACATGTCAGAGTAGGGCTCATCCAAAACTTGCCTCAACAGACTCTTTTGTTTTCCTTTATAGAAGTTTCATTTTGTCCCACATCAAAACAAAGTAAGTTAATATCGTGATTCGAATTTAAATTTTTTTATTACAATAAATCACTATTTAATTATTTTATTTAACTCTTTAGTATAAACAAACCTTTTTTTACTTCACATCTATGTATATATATAAATAGACATCTCCTCTTCAACTCCAAACAAACACACCAACCACTTCACATTCTTCTCCATTGTTGTTCCCCACTCTCTCTACATATCTTTCTTTCACAAGTTATCGAATAGAATGGAGGGAATGTTAAAGAAACAAAACTGCGTTCCAAACTGTACTACTACTGCATCAAGACTAGGCCTGCACAAAAACTCCCAAACAATATCGAAAATCAAGCCCAAAATTCGCATAATTCACATATTTGCACCAGAGATCATCAAGACAGACGTTGAAAACTTCAGAGAACTTGTGCAAAGACTCACTGGAAAGCCAACAGAAAACTGCAGCACCAAGAAAAGAGCAAGCATTCGCCGAAACGAAGAGATGAGGACTTTCAACAGCAAGGAGGTGCAGAAGAAAATGGAACTAAGAAAAGGGTTGATAACATCAGACATGAGAGAAAGGATCAAAGGTGAAGAAGAAATATGGAGAGGTGCAAATTCAGGTGGTGGTTTCTTGGGTAGCTTTCCTGAATTTGATGGTTTCATGGCAGAGCTTAGTGAGTTTCCATTGCTTCCTTTGGATGCTTCTCACATGGATGGCTGTGGAGAGCCTCAACTTGCTTAGATTTAATTGGAAAATGGTGTCTTTATAACTATTTGGTGAAGTATTCAACTTAATATATTTTCTTTTTTCTTTTTATTTTTAGTTTAGTGGTAGGGTTTGACATGATTATATATTCTTCTTTCTTCCTCACTAAATTTGAAATCTCCACTTCTCTTGGAAATTTGAAGCTTTGTAAGTATATAAACTAATGTTTGCAACTTTAGGGTATCTAATATTTGTTGGTCTCCACTTCATATGTTGATGAGAAAGTGCTGATTACATCTTCATGCTCCATTTGGATGCTACTTCATGTACTTGGATTTTTCTTCTTTTTTTTTTTTCCTTTATTTTATCAAAAGCTTCCATGTTTCAGCTTTGATGTGGATTTGTTGGTTATGTTTTTATCCCCTTGGATTTTAGACTAGATTTTGTTTTTTCCTAGTGTCTCTTGATTTGCCTCTCTCTCTCTCTCCCCCACCCCCTACGACCCGGACTTTGATCCTCTCATATTGTATTACAGAGATTTAAATCCATACGATCCAATAATACACACACTCACACACTCAGGCATATACGTACAACATAGACGCATCATCTCATCTCTCATCATTTCTCATACATAACCAATGATCTTAATGTCTATCCTTAAGAAGAACACAATTTGGCCAACCAAGTAGGACTTTTATATGACTGCAAATTTGATAAATGTATTTCTTTTCTTGCAAGAGTCTCTATGTTCTTTCATCCAATTATGTGTCATTTTCGTGATGAAAAGTACTAGTCTTCTGCAAATCATGTAAAAAATCTCTATTATTGTATCCCTTTAACAGTACTCTAATATGATTTTCATGATGAATAAGTAGTTTTCTATATGCACTTGTAGTTTGGTTCCAACCTTAAAGAATTACTGTTTTGGCGCCCCCTTATCATGATATGTTATTTAATGGTGTTGAAAGAGTTGTAAATCCACCATGTGATCATTAGAAAAGTCTCAAAAAATTGGCTTTTAAAATGCCTGCAGGATCTCTCTCAAGTTCAAGGGCAAAAAAAAGTCTCCTTACTAATGTTTTGCCGATTGCCGATTGCCGATTGCCTCTTTGCAGTAGCATGAATTATTATTTTCTCCTCCCACAAATATTGACCTACTTTTATTTCTACAAAGATTAAAAAAATATAGTTAAATAATTACAGTAATAAATTATACTTAGTCTTTTCCTAATATACCCTCTATTGATATTAGATTTGTTGATAAGATGCACATTAAATAGAGGCATATTAAGAAATAACTAAAATAACTATACCCTTACAGAAAGGAAAATAGACTATAATTTGAGGAAGTGAAAAGGAAAAGGGGAAAAAGCCATTTTAGTCCCTCAACTTTTCAAAAAAGACGAAATTACTCCCTCACGTTTGGTAATCACTCTTTTTGGTCCCGTGTGTAAGTTAATGGTAGGAAGGCCAAGTTTGTCGTTTTTCCCTGTTTAAAAAAATAATAAAATTCATTTTTTCCATTTTTTTTATTCTCTTCTTCTCCTCCCTCAACCTTTCACACACACCACTGATCGCGTTGTTTTACGATCAAAAGTAAGAGTAATAAATTAAAAACAGTTTTACCTCTGATTACTACATAGACATAGTGAGTGGAGGGTCGATCCACTGAGATTGGAGTTAACGGTTCCAATTAAGAATTTACTTTACGATTGGTTTGACTTTCCAGTCACGAATAAATTGGATTAAGTCCAAGAGTTCACAAACATATCCAAAAGTTGCGATGAATAAAAGAAAATAAATTAATTTAGTCTAGGAATGGTTAATTTAATTTAGTGGATCCATGATTGGAATGATAAATCCGATAAGAATATTTAAGCATAATATTATGGATTTAGATTCAAAGTTAAATCCTTCAGAAATCGGGCTAAAAGTTCCCACTTCTGAGATAACCTTAGATACGTAAATGATGAGATTAATGGATTATCAATCCTCGGTTTGGAGGTGTTGGTATAACCTAACGGTATCCATCCGAGATATCGAAACCTTAATTATTCTTTTACTTACGTAACCCAGAGGTGTTAGTACAACCAAACTATATCCGTCTGAAGTAATCTCATATTGCCACTAATTTATAGAACCGGGCGTATATATACTTTTGATTATAACATAACTATAAGTATACGTATAATTAATCAAATAATACTCAATAATTAAAGAATTCGAGACTTGAATTAATATGAATCTAAATATATACAAGAATATCCTCACGTATTTATCATTCCAAAAATAAGGGTTCTAAAGTATCATATTTAGAATTACAAAATGAAAATCGAAATCAAGAATAAAAGTTACAGAATTTCAACATGTCTTGATTTCTCCGAAGTTATGGCGTTAATCAATAAGCCCGACCCTTATTTTAGGACCCAAACTAAACTAAACTAACCTACTTCTAAGCTAAAATATGAAAATAAACTAAAAACTAAAGAAAGAAACTAAATCGGTGCGAAACCGATATGAATTGATGTCCCTAGAACAACAAAATTCGTGCATTTTATAGGTTGTCCAGCATATGGGAGCTCAAGCGCCCAAGGGGCGCGCTTCTGCACTTTGAATTTTTTATTATTTTTTCTTGCACGCTTTATCGACCACTTGTCTGCCTTTTTCAAAAAGGGGTGCTTGAGCGGGAAAAAGGCGCCCTCCAGTGCAGTTTTGGCTCTGGTAGGTGAATTTCGACTCCGAACTTTGACTTTGACCGGCTCATTTGACTTTGACCATTGACCGTTGACCAAAAAGTTGACCAAGTCTATTTCAAGGTTTTTTAACGTCCTGAATCCATTTTCTCACTCGGTTTGGCCAAATTCAATCTCGATTTGCTTATTTCAAAGTCGTTCTACTATTCTTCTCTAATGTTACATCAAATATTTATTCCAAATGTTGATTTTTGTGGTTGTTTTGCTATTTCTTCTCCAAAACCTTCATTGCATTAAATTTGTGTAAAATATACAATTAAGCTTGAAATTATAATGCAATTATACATGATTTAATGGGTTAAACATACAAAAAAACATGGATTTATCAACCACCATCACCACCATACATACCTTATCTTCTTTTTCCTCCACATTTCACACACAAACACCAACACCACACACCACAAACAACACCACAAAACCACCACCATCAACAAACTACCAATACCACAAACCGCCATCACCAACGCCACAACATTATTCACTATCACTGATACCATAAATCATCAATACCATAAACCATCACCACCAAATCACAACCACACCACACCTACCACCACCAAACTACCAATACCACATACCACTACCACCAAATAGCCAACACCATAAACCACATGCTCTTTCATTGCTGGACCTAGGATGACATTCAAGTATATCTATGTATATATATATATACACATACATACACATACTCATTTATAACATTTGTATGTATTTGTTGAAAATAAATAAGTTCTTTTTGTTATTACTTGCAGATGGAGCTTAGATGAATTATTGATTATTTTAAGAAATTAAAGTAGGGATGGTTATGAATAAAGAAAAAGATTTAGCTTATGTTTTTTTTTGCTATTGAAAATGATAAAGGAGCAAAATGGATAATAAATATTAGATCTTGTTTATATTATTGAAATATAGGCATGAGAAAAAGTATTGAATAAGTGCCAATTTCAATTATGTAACAATCTCTATAAACATGGAACTCGTAAATTGAAGATTCGGGTTTTAGAGGTGTAGTTACGGATAGCTATTAATTGGTGATAAGAGTTTGTTGTTTATTTGTAGATGTTGATGGCTTGGTGGTGGTAGTGTGGTTAGTGGTGTCGATGGCGGTGTGTTATAGAATTGGTGGTGGTAGTTTGTGGTGTTGTTTGTGGTGATGTTTATGGTGTGTGGTGTTAGTGGTGTTAGTGTTTGTGTAGGAAATATGGAAGGAGAAGAAGAGAAAGTGTATGGTGGTGGTAGTGGTAGTCGTTTGTAGAAGGTTGGGGAAGAAAAAAACAATTAAAAAAATCTATTAATTATAACGGATAATTAAGTAATTATGCTAATTAGACTATCGGTGCTATGGTCATTTTACTCAGGCAAAGAGTTGATCGTTAAATGTTGACAAACAAAAGTTAGATGGAGGGACCTTTTTGGGTAATTACCAAACGTGAGGGACAGATTTTGTCTTTTATGAAGACTTGAGGGACTAAAATGGCTTTTTTTCAACAAAAAAAAGTGAGTTTACCTTTATAGGATGGAGAAAGTATATGCTAGTGATCCTACTTTGATAAATCACGCGCATTGCTCCCTTGAGATGAGAGGAAAATGAACATCGTATTATAAATATAAGATTAGAGATAAAAAGGGTATAATTATCCAAGTCACAAAAAAATTAATAGCATAGGAGTTATAAATACGTGCATCAGTAAAAAGGAGATGAGATGTAGTAGCATAAATTGTTAACATGGAGGATGGGCAACTAAAAACATAAATAGAAGGTGTAGAACTCACTAATATGCAATGCATGGTATAACTAAATAATTTGTAGAAATCACTAATATGCACTGTGACGCCCGAGATTTTGCCATGCATTCAATTACTGTTGCATCCCTTGTTTGCGCATTTACTTCTGTACTTTACTAACTGACTTCTGTAGCTACTATTCACTCCGTTTTCAAACTACATTCTATTAGTGAATTAACATTTTTATTAAATCATATTAATTGTTAAAGGAGTGGGAAAAATGTGCAATTGAACTAGAAGCGATAGGAGCGCTCGTTTAGAAAATAATTTTCGTAGTTCAATGAATAGTGTTACGTAACATAACTTAGAGATTTAATTAACTAGCCTATGTTTCACACCTTAGGCTCGTTTTAAAGTTAACAACGCTCATTTTAGTAACCCATTTAATCACCCAACTTAGCCATTTAGTATATCTACTCAACACATGACCATTTAGCTCATAAAAAAAAAAAAAGAGCAAATGCTGAAAAATCACTGTAGCAAATCCGAGAATAGTATAGGAGGAGAATGAGAGGATTTTGCTCATCAAATCTTCAAGCCAAGCCAAGCCAAGCTAGGAGCAAGTAGTTTAGGGTGTTTGCTAGCCTCCCGAGAGTTCCTACGCGCAATTGGTGAGGGTTTTCATGACTTTTTATGCATATCTAAAATGTTACATTTTTCTTGATTTGTTAAAAATGTTATCAAATGCTATTGCAAAGCTTATCTATGCTATTATACCTTGTATATAAGTGCTAGAGAACACATTTGAGCTATTAGTTCGCATTTTAAACGGTTGGAATCGTCATTTGAATTTATGAGGTGAATAGTGACGTTTTTCTAGGGTTTTGTGTAATTGCACGTATTAGCTTGATTCAACACTCCTAATAGATGCCTTAGGTGCTAATAAAGATAGTCTAATAGCCCCGTGCACTTGAATTGCTCTAGAATTGCATAAAACGTGAAATAGCCGACTTTAACAAAGGGGTTTCGGGGTTCATGCGAATCCGGGTGGATTCGGGCTTCACTTCTAGTATTCTTAGGCTACCTAGGTGCTATAGAAGCTTTGATAACCCTTGTTTGAAGCCCGGATAAGGTATGTGTAGTTTAAAGCCATAAGAGGGAATTTGGGGCTTTCGGGGTAATCGCGGGCGTTTGAATGAGTTAGAGGGTTGAGAGGGTACCTTGAGGGTTAGTTAGAAGGTTGGGAGAGTTTCCCTTGAAATTGGCATCATTCACCTTGGTTTGGAAGAGAACTACTTTGAAAAATAAAGGCGTTTAGGTGCAATTTCGGTTGACTCACACTTCTAACCCCATGGCATGACTTCTTGAGTGTTTATATGTGGTTTCAAGTTGATTTGGAGCTTTTGGTATGATTCTATGCTTATTTTGTAAATATCCCTTTGTAAAACTGCTTATTAGCTTATATAATTGCTTCTATTCTAACTGCCTCGAGGTCAACCTACTTTGTTGATCCTCCTATGTGTTAATGCTTATATTATTGCTATTAACTTGCCATTATAAAGTGCATTGCATAGTGGTTACGCAACCATAGTGTCAGGGACGGATGTGTTGAATATCGGCTGGGCAGCAGAGGGCTTGCCGGTGGATATTCAAACTCCTTGCCCTAGTCCCTCATTCGCCTGGTCCGGAGATTGCCAGGGAATGTTGGGTCGTAGGATTATCGGGGTACATCCGGAGTACACCCACTGGAGTGTTTGGGGTTATGCCGGCTTATCGTGATCGTGATCGTGGTTCGTGGATCGTGAATGAAGACCAGTGAAGATTGGTGTATAGGGGTTATGAGAAATGTATCCTTTCAAATATGTGGTTATTTAAGCTATCATTGTTTCTTGATTTGCTCAATTGTTATTATTGTTAACTGTATTACTTGTCACATTGCACACCCCAGGACCTTATCCCTCACTGGGCAACAGTGGTTGCTCATACCTCGCTAACATGTTTCAGGTGGCGCAGTTGGAGGAGTTGCATTAGTTGCTGTGTCTAGTTGCTTGAGGTGGACTATGTTCTTGTTGATGAGAGTAGGACTTGTTTTCTTTACTTTATGTTCTATTTTGTAACCTAAGTGATATGTGTATATTATATAGTTTGCAAATTGAGGGATAGATGTTGTAGTGGTAGATTTAGAACCATGGCATGTAATAACTTATATTTCTGCTATTAGCTGCTTCGCATGCTTGGGAGTGAATGACTGGTTGTTTTCAATTTCTAAGAATACTTAAAAGCTATCATAGAGTGGCATGATAAACGGTTTTGTAAAGAAGTTAAGTTATGAATGCATGCTTGTCTGTATCTAAACTGTTTGTAAGTCTTAAGGCTCGGATGGCCTTAAAGCTAAGATCTTTAGTTATAAATGAATGTCTTGTTATGTTGTGGCTTTATTGAGTGTTTACAGGTTTTCAGAATGTCCACGGTACAGGGGAGACTCTGTCCGTGTGTCGGGTCCGGACTTAACCATTAGGAAAAATTTTGTGACCGGGCTTGGTATTGGGTTGAGAATAGCATGGTTATTAGAGCCTCCGGTCTCGTGAGGGATCGGGGCGTTACAGGTGGTATCAGAGCTTAGTTAGCTCTAAGCTGGGACAGGGTCCTCGCCTTGTCGGGTAGTAACCCTTGCGTGTGTGCTTGTTAAGAGTGTGTCTTGAAAGTGTATGCCTGCATGTGTGATTGTGTATCTTGTATTGAATGTGTGCACCTATGTGATATAATTATGTGTTACGTGCTAAATGTGTGCTAAGTGAAGTAAAGTGGCTGGTTATGCATCAAATTGACCTCGTGAATTGTTAATTGCTTGAACTGTTGCTTGTAATGTGTGCATTTGAAAGTCTTTGATTGAGTTGTGTTATGATGGACTTGATTGTCGTGCTTGAATGACTTTGATGATTATACTGTTTCATAAACTCTTATATAAACATGTTTGCATAATAGTTTAAAACATATATGTGTAAATGTGATATCTTGGCATTCATACATGTCCCGTTGAAATGGTAAGAAAGACTTCTTCCTCCCCCTAAAGAGAAGTGATTAGCAACAAGCCCTCCAAGTTGTGTGGATTAGCGGGAATGAGAATGTTTGTAAGCGGAGCTCAGTTATTGGGATTTCTTCCAAGGCATTCTTCTACGCTCAGTAGTCAGAAATGAATGGCTTCCTTTGGGATTTCTATATGACCGTTCTCTCGGTTTTCTTATTGAGTATTCTTCTAGTATTTTCTTGTTGGTATTACTCGGAAGACTTAGTTTGGGATTCTAATCAGCCTTATTATATGGAATTATCTTCTGTATTTGTACTCTAAATTCTTATTGGTATTTTCTCGCCACTGTTAGTTGGGATTCTATTCTTCTATGGTATTCGTGCCAGTGGGATTCTTATTTGGATTTCGAAGTAGCATCTCTATTTGAGCCTTTATTTTGCCTTATTACGTGTGGTTCGCAGGCAATACTACTGAGATTTCTTAATGAGCTCCCACGAGAGTTCGTATATGGTATTCTTGCTTAGCAACTGATGACGAGTAATCGGAGTTGGTTTTCAGCTGTTGTGGAGTTCTCTTGTGAAGAAGAATTGCGTGGACGCAATTAGTTTAAGGGGGAGAGGATGTGACGCCCGAGATTTAGCCATGCATTCAATTACTGTTGCATCCCTTGTTTGCACATTTACTTTTGTACTTTACTAACTGACTTCTGTAGCTACTATTCATTCCATTTTCAAACTACATTCTATTAGTGAATTAACATTTTTATTAAATCATATTAATTGTTAAAGGAGTGGGAAAAATGTGCAATTGAACTAGAAGCGATAGGAGCGCTCGTTTAGAAAATGATTTTCGTAGTTCAATGAATAGTATTACGTAACATAACTTAGAGATTTAATTAGTTAGCCTATGTTTCACACCTTAGGCTCGTTTTAAAGTTAACAACGCTCATTTTAGTAACCCATTTAATCACCCAACTTAGCCATTTAGTATATCTACTCAACACATGACCATTTAGCTCATAAAAAAAAAAAAAAAAGAGCAAATGGTGAAAAATCACTGGAGCAAATTCGAGAATAGTATAAGAGGAGAATGAGAAGATTTTTCTCATCAAATCTTCAAGCCAAGCCAAGCCAAGCTAGGAGCAAGTAGTTTAGGGTGTTTGCTAGCCTCCCGAGAGTTCCTACGCGCAATTGGTGAGGGTTTTCATGACTTTTTATGCATATCTAAAATGTTACATTTTTCTTGATTTGTTGAAAATGTTATCAAATGCTATTGCAAAGCTTATCTATGCTATTATACCTTGTATATAAGTGCTAGAGAACACATTTGAGCTATTAGTTCGCATTTTAAACGGTTGGAATCGTCATTTGAATTTATGAGGTGAATAGTGACGTTTTTCTAGGGTTTTGTGTAATTGCACGTATTAGCTTGATTCAACACTCCTAATAGATGCCTTAGGTGCTAATGAAGGTAGTCTAATAGCCCCGTGCACTTGAATTGCTCTAGAATCGCAGAAAACGTGAAATAGCCGACTTTAACAAATGGGTTTCGGGGTTCATGCGAATCCGGGTGGATTCGGGCTTCACTTCTAGTATTCTTAGGCTACCTAGGTGCTATAGAAGCTTTGATAACCCTTGTTTGAAGCCCGGATAAGGTATGTGTAGTTTAAAGCCATAAGAGGGAATTTGGGGCTTTCGGGGTAATCGCGGGCGTTTGAATAAGGTTGAGGGTTGAGAGGGTACCTTGATGGTTAGTTAGAAGGTTGGGAGAGTTTCCCTTAAAAATGGGATCATTAACCTTGGTTTGGAAGAGAAATAGTTTGAAAAATAAAGGGGTTCAGGCGCGATTTCGGTTGACTCACACTTCTAAACCCATGGCATGACTTCTTGAGTGTTTATATGTGGTTTCAAGTTGATTTGGAGCTTTTGGTATGATTCTATGCTTATTTTGTAAATGTCCCTTTGTAAAACTGCTTATTAGCTTATATAATTGCTTCTATTCTAACTGCCTCGAGGTCAACCTACTTTGTTGATCCTCCTATGTGTTAATGCTTATATTATTGCTATTAACTTGCCATTGTTAAGTGCATTGCATAGTAGTTGCGCAACCATAGTGTCAGGGGCGGATGTGTTGAATATCGGCTGGGCGGCAGAGGGCTTGCTTGTGGATATTCAAACTCCGTGCCCTAGTCCCTCATTCGCCTGGTCCGGAGATTACCAGGGAATGTTGGGTCGTAGGATTATCGGGGTACATCCGGAGTACACCCACTGGAGCGTTTAGGGTTATGCCGGCTTATTGTGATCGTGATCGTGGTTCGTGGATCGTGAATGAAGACCAGTGAAGATTGGTGTATAGGGGTTATGAGAAATGTATCCTTTCAAATATGTGGTTATTTAAGCTATCATTGTTTCTTGATTTGCTCAATTGTTATTGTTGTTAACTGTATTACTTGTAGCATTGCACACCCCGGGACCTTATCCCTCACTAGGCAACAGTGGTTGCTCATACCTCGCTAACATGTTTCAGGTGGCGCAGTTGGAGGAGTTGCATTAGTTGCTGTGTCTAGTTGCTTGAGGTGGACTATGTTCTTGTTGATGAGAGTAGGACTTGTTTTCTTTACTTTATGTTCTATTTTGTAACCTAAGTGATATGTGTATATTATATAGTTTGCAAATTGAGGGATAGATGTTGTAATGGTAGATTTAGAACCATGGCATGTAATAACTTATATTTCTGCTATTAGCTGCTTCGTATGCTTGGGAGTGAATGACTGGTTGTTTTCAATTTCTAAGAATACTTAAAAGCTATCATGGAGTGGCATGATAAGCGGTTTTGTAAAGAAGTTAAGTTATGAATGCATGCTTGTCTGTATCTAAACTGTTTGTAAGTCTTAAGGCTCGGATGGCCTTAAAGCTAAGATCTTTAGTTATAAATGAATGTCTTATTATGTTGTGGCTTTATTGAGTATTTACAGGTTTTCAGAATGTCCACGGTACAGGGGAGACTCTGTCCGTGTGTCGGTTCCGGACTTAACCATTAGGAAAAATTTTGTGACCGGGCTTGGTATTGGGTTGAGAATAGCATGGTTATTAGAGCATCCGGTCTCGCAAGGGATCGGGGCGTTACATGCACTGCATGGTATAACTAAATAATTTGGGAATAGAGTAAAAATCACTCCGTCTCCCTGTATTATGACTAAATATCACGCTAGCCCCTCTATTGACAAAAGTCAAAAAAGGCCCCCTATCTTATTTGAAACGTCTCACATAGCAATGGCAACGGGTTGGATACCCGCTAAAATTTATAAAACCAAACCCGAACCCGTTTAAATTATATTTTACCAAACCCGTGACGGAAATCTATCGAGTTTAGATTTTGCTTACCAAACCCGAACCCGTTAAATATTCAAAAACCCGCGGATACCGTACCCAACCCGTTAATGAATAGAAAAAAGGTTTTTTTAAAAGAAAAACTTAAATTTTTTTTAAAGAAATAAAAAAAAGTACTAAAATAATAACAAATCACAATGCATTAGAAAACGTAAATTAAATTTTTTAGTCTATTATCAAACTTATACTTAATAGACACATTCAACAAAATATTTATTCTGAGATATTATCATC
The DNA here is from genome assembly GCA_037974665.1 of Ehretia macrophylla. NCBI lineage: Eukaryota > Viridiplantae > Streptophyta > Magnoliopsida > Boraginales > Ehretiaceae > Ehretia > Ehretia macrophylla. Next base: position 69,467,858 of record CM075771.1, on the reverse strand, counting down.
CTTCCATAATAATATGAAATAACCTGAAGAAAAAAGAACATAAAATACTTGTCACAATTGTAAATTATCATTTTCATTTGAATTATTCAGTAATTGAGCGGTTGTATTAGTTCAATTAGATAAAAACACTACAACATTTTTGACTTCTTGCAACCCTTAAATTGAACATGTAAGGAAACCGTTGCGATAAATGTCATTTTGCAACAATTTTATAGCTGTTGTCTAAAAATAAAACATTTTGCAACGATTTTAATTAACTGTAGCAATATCTATAACATTTTGCAACGATTTTAATTAACTGTTGCAATATCTATAACCTTTTGCAATGCTTTACATCAGACTTTTGTAATATCTATAATATGCAACGCTTTTTTTATGAAGTGTTGCTTATTTCATTCTTTTTTTGCAAAGGTTTGTAAAATTATAGGTTAGTTGCAACTTACAAAATAAATTCTTTTGCAACAGTTTTATTAGTATTGAGTCTTACAGTTATAAAATCTATGATATACTACCTTTTTTGTTAAGTGTTGCGTATCGTATTTGGTTTTAGGCAATGGTATGTAAAAGTATTGGGTTAAATGCAACGCAAGAAAATTATTGCTTATTTTATATTTATTTGGTGAGACATCGTGAGATATTTTGTTCATAAAGAAATTTGAGTTTTAGTCATTGAAAATGAGAAACTATTACAACTAATTATTTGAAACAAAGAGAAACAATTTTTTTTTAAAAAAAAGTTGATTAATTAGGTTTTATTTTTTCCCCTTTATTTCTACAATTTTTTTTTGTCAAAATTTAGATTTTTCGTTGTTTCTTAGTTCTAAACTACTGTCGACTAGTTAAAAATTCGAGGCAAGTTTATGAAAAAGAGCATTGCAGTTGTAAAAGACTATTTATATTTCTAAAAATTGTTACAAAAGTGTTGACTATTAGAGATATAAATGAATATAATAAGCTTTTATCTAACAACTTAACTGTTAAATGAGATGGTTTTGATATAGTTATAGAGTTCATTTTCAAAAAGGTCCTGGGTTCGAGTCTCATCACTACCTATGTAGAAGAAATTATCTAAGTGCAACTTAATAAATAATAAAAAAAAAGAGAATTATATATATATAAAATAATTGTTGCTTATGCTTTTGAAAATCGTTGCAAATAGGAAAAAATTTATCATGTAGTCTTTAAAAAAAAAATCATTGCAAAAAGAATCAGTTGCAATGGCGTTTTGACCGTTACTATTTATTTATAAAAAACTGTTGCAGTAGAGATTAGACAACGAGAGCGCATTCAACGGTAAAAAAACTGTTGCCTAATGTCATTTGCAATGGTTTTTAGTTCTTCTGCAATGGTTTTCAAATGTTGCAAGAACTAAAACATGTGGTAGTGAAAGAATAGGTAAACATAAATAACAAGAGTTGCGTTATAGCCCATAACTATTAATCTTAAACCAATATTAAAAAATTATATTTTCTTACTTAATATATTATTTATATATGTATGTAAATATATAAACATTTTTATTAATTAATTTTTACTAAATTTTGGGTTCTCGGATTTCAGATTTTTTTAAATTGCTATTACCAAACCCTACTAGACTACCCGTCGGTAATCACTTGTAAAAATCAGACCCTAACAGATACTCTATCGGTTTCGTAAACGGATTTATAATTGGATAGGATACTCATCGAATTCGGATTTAAACCCTACCCGTTGCCATCCCTGACTCCGTTTCTTTTAAGCTAACGGTGTTAAAGAATTGAGTTAAATGACATTTCTGTCCTTAGTAAACTATGAAACTATAAACCTAAACAATACATTCAAATCCCTAATTTTTGGGATTTCAGAATATTCCTTTTTGTTTATACACATTAGAGCAAAAAGAGAGATATGATATATATATATATGTATGTATAGATGAATATTTATAGTAGTGCACTGAGTACCATTTTGTATTCATATATATATATAAATAAAAATTCATAGTAGTGCAATGATTACCATTTTGTATTCATATTTTACTTTAACCCAAAAAAAGTCAAAAAAAGAAACGATCCAATCTTTACCCACTTAAAAGCTTCAAGATTTCAACTTTTTTGTTATTATTGCTCAGTTTGATCAAGTAAGCCTCGTGATGGAGATGGGTGTGGGACTTTTTTATTATTATTATTATTGCTCAGTTTGATCAAGTAGGCTTGCTGACGGGGATGGGGAGGTTGACAGGGGTGGTGGTGGGGAGGGGTAGGGGGCTGATAGGGGTAGGGGAGGGGGTGGGGAAGATGATCTATAGGATTTTTTTATTTTTCTTTAATTTCTTTTTTTTTTGGACGAAGATAGGTATAAGAACATTTTAGTCACTAAAATGGCTTAATAAAATCATGTATAAAGAGAAAATACAAAGAAAGTTGCAGTCCAGGCACATGTCACACAAACTTGACGGAAAAGATGATGGAGGGGGGAGGTGTGATACGTTTCAAATAAGATAAAGGGTTTTTTTTTTTTTTTTTTACTTTTGTCAACACAGTAGGTAACATGATACTTTGTCACAACACAGGAGTAGAGTCATTTTCTCTTTGAGAATGACAAGGGAAGAAAGGAGAGATGGAGCTAGAACTCCAAAGTTAGAATGTGCAATCATACCGTGGAAAGGGTTTTAATATAACGATTTTGGTTTTTGGACCAAAAAGGGTTTTTTTTTTTTTTCCCCTTTTAGTTGAGGCACACCCTCGTGTCAATGTGGCTTCATGACTAAAAAAAAGTGATCAAAATTAATGGCATATATAAGAGTAAAATGTCTTAGAATGGGCACTCATACAGGAGAGGATTTTAGTATAATGATTTTGTTTTTTGGACAAAAAAGAGCTTTTTTTTTTTTTTTAGTTGAGGTATACCCTCATGTTAATATGACTTCGCCACTGGAAAAAAAGTCATCAAAGGTTAGCATTTTTATGCAAAATTAATGGCATATATAAGAGTAAAATGCCTTATTTTTCAAAAAGATTGGGCAGGTAGAGTATACCAATGCCTAACCGTTACTCACAGGAGTTCTATTAGGGCCTTTTTGTCTTTACTTAAGAACGATTTAAGTCATACCACACATATCATATATTACCCACAAAAATTAATCTTATAATCTCTCACACTTACAATGAAAAACATATACCACTAAATCAAAGGACCTTTTAGCACTAATATCTCAACCTTGACAAGTAGACCAAGATTTTATTAGCAAAGCTATTTATTTTCATCTTGTGGAGTAGGAGATTTGGGATTGGAAAACCACATCCAAATTTGAAATCCCTTTTAATTTATTGAATTATAAATAAACTGTGGTAATCCAAGAGTTGAATAAAATTTTCAAATAGTAATATATTATAATTAGAGATTTTAAATTTGAATTACACTTTTGACTTTCACTGTAGCAAGAAAGAAAAGGAAAATGTGGTACCGAGATAACGTGAATGAGCTTGATAGTGACCTTGTAAAATACAAGAAGAGAAGACTTGACTGAATTAAGAAATACGATTGCGTGAAAATTGCTTATAGAGAAGAGTTGCAATTAAATTGGATTGGCGCAGCCTAAGGTCCACTAAATAACTAAGTTTAATTTACAACTTGGAACAATAATTTCTTAATCAGCAAGTAAGAACACAAAAAAATGACATGGAGCTCTATCATAAAGATGTTTCCAGGAAATTACTCTATGGTGAGAGCATGCATGAGGTACATGAAGACTAAAGAAGGCTCAAGTATTAGGCTTTGATTGGTTTAATTGTGAAATTTTAGTTTTTAAGTTGTAGAACTTTTACAGTAGAGTTTTGGTTAGAACTGTTGTTAAACAAAAATCATTAACTGTTTGGTCTATATTAGACAATATTGAGCTTTTAAAAAATTTGAGAACAATATTGTATTTAAAAAAATATAAAAGGGTATATTTGAAAAAGATGAAGAAAAAGAAAACAACTTCCCGCATTATATAAAAACAGTTTCGCGAAAACCTACTTTGAAAAGCTCAAATTTGAAACTTCTTATTTTTCAGTTTTTTTCGGCTTCAGCTTTACCTAAAAACACTTTCAGATTTGGACTAAACAGGTGAAATCAACTTCTAAACTCATAGGAATCACTTTTAAGTATCAAAAAATTAAGCCAAACAGAGCCTTATATACTTATCTTGCTTATCCTTCCAAGTTCTTTGCAATAAATTATTAGCAGGGACCCTATACAGCTCTCCTTGATAAATAGTTATACAATTAGATGGAGATTGATTTTTGAAATGAATTTGGATAGAAATAAGAATTAAGGAATGAAATGGAATTAGCTAGAAATTAATGGAATGAACTTGATAAAAAGTATATCATATTTGGTATAGTATACGAATGAAGATAAGCATCTATGTATTGATTCAAACCTCATGTGTGGTAATTAGTATATAAGAAGAGTATTGAGAATAACTTTAATTTTATAAAATAATAGGACTGCCTTTTTGTTAGTATATACATATTATTGTCATATAAATAAAAATAAATATACATAATAATACTGATAATAGTAGTAAAAATTTTTATAAATAGTAATAACCATAATATTATTAATAATAATGATAATAAATAGTAAATAATAATAAAAACAGTTTTGAAAGGGCATTTCGAGCTTTTAAAAAATATTGATAAAAAGTAAAAAATATTCATAAATCATAATAATAAGGATTACTTTGTTACTATATACGCGTTATATTTCTAGTATTGACAAAAGAAAAATTGTATTCGGGTTGGTCGGTGATGATTTAGGTAACTTAAATAAAACAAGATTTCATACCTACAAAGTATGATGTAACATCAACAAACCCTATGGATCATATCATCTACAAGAGATACTAATGGCACTATTTTTCTTGTGTATCATATCGATGAAAATTCTTATAGGAGAGCACAATAATATAACACCCTATCTCAAATTAATTTTGTAAAAAAAATGTCTTCAATATATAATAATTTAGATTCTTTATTACTGTCGTCACAAATTTAAACATTTAAGTCAAATTAATTAAGCTCATTGTATTTATAAACTATTAATTAGACCCGAGTCGTGTCAAATGAAAAAAAAGGCACACGTTGGGAAGCGGAGAATCGAAGTGTCCATTTCAGCAAAAGCCAAGTCAAAGCAGTCCAGCACGTTTTTAGTCTAGTTGATTCACATCTAACACCAACTCACCAAACAATAGCTCATGGATAAGAAGACTATTGAATACAATGTTTTAATATGATAGAAAATGGTAGAACCAATAAATTATTTTATTTTATTTTTTCATAAGCAAGAAAATTTATATTTTACATCAAGAAATGTGAAGGCAAATTGCAGAACAAACCAAGAGAGTAGATGAAAAAGGGTTGAATACCAACCCTGGCAACAACATTTCAGATTTTTTTTCTTATGTCAAAACACTTCTTCAATCAAGTGTCAACATAATTTACATTAGCAGAGTGGGAAGGTTTTTACCAATTCTCTTGAATGCCGGTTGCCATGCCGTAGAAACTGCAACCCCTTGACAAGTTCCGGTTTTCGGTATACCAATTTTGCATACAGATGATGATTGAGGACAAATTTTTTGTTTTCAGATGTGGAAAATGAGCTCTTCAACTCTCATATTCTGTTATAGGGTCTTCGAGAAGAGAGGGGACCGAATCCAGCCTTGTAAGGACTTCAGGTACCCCAGCAGCATCCCTTATTATCTGCATGATGAAAATATGCGAAAATTCATGACAGAGATGACAAAATTTCAACAAAACAGGAAAAAGGAAAAGGATAAACTTCAGGTTTCTCTCATCATGATGAAGAAAACTGCCAAACCCGGTATTCACAGACAATTCAGAAAGGTGAGATAGATGAGATACAATTTCGAAGTTATAATGAGGAGTAATAACATTGACTAGTATCTGGAAATAATAGCAAAGCATTATATGCATGCGATTCTGGCACAGCCCAGAAAACAGACTTCAAAACTGATTTTAGAGACAAACGATAAAGACTTACTAGGATCTCGTCATCAAGGTAAGAAATCATAAATAGTCTCTGGAATGTCCCACCTGAAGTCATAAGAGTCGAGTCAGCATGATACCGCAAAGAGGACCAAGCAAACATAAAGGTAATACTGCCAATATGAGAGGAGGGAATGCTGAAGTAAAATTTGTATGATTAGGCATTACCAAAAAGAAAATACTAATAATTGAAATTTAGAGTCAAATGGAAGTTAAGGGCTTTGGTTTCTATGCACGGGTCAGATAGCGTGTATCAAGGAAGAGATAAAAGTAAAGGAAAACAAGGAGGTTAAAACAAGAATATAAAAATATCCAATCTTTTCTGCTTGAATGCTCCAAGAAAGTGGTGAATTAACCCATCGAATTAGCAGATGGCATACCAAGTGATGTATGTATTTCACATATAGCTCGATTGCAATAAACGAAATGGACATCATGTGAATCATCTAAAACATTTAGAAGTCCTATGGCAAAAGTGAAGAAAAGGCATTAAAGAAACATGTTCAATAATGAGTGATGCTGAATTTAGTAGTTGGAATTGATGATGGCAGAAGTAAAATCACAAAATATTAGCAATTTTAAGAAGCCAAAAAGGGTCTTAATTGAGAGTATGAAAGGCAACCTAGACCAAATACTCTAATATATCTTCAAGTTAAGTGATAAAAATAGTAACATCAACACTGGAACTATTTGATAGAGTATACAAGAATGTCAAACCCTTGTCCTTTAAGGGCTAAGGGATACATTGGAATGCTTACCTAGAGGAACTTTCAGCCCACTGGCCACAGTATCCCTTATAGGAAGAGGAAGTTGCTGCACTGTGCTAACGACTTGACCATAAGCGCCTTTCAATTGTTCAGGAATTGTTTCTTCTCTGACCTTCGGAGATTCTAGTGTCCCCTCAACATATTCTTCTTTCATTCGGAGTGGTCCCTCAACAGATAATTTGGCAGAAAGAATAAATTTGCTTTCAATCTGTAATTCACCAAAAGAAACTTCACTTTTGCCGATTTCAAAACTAAAAACTTCTTTTTACTTTTTTTTTTTGAGAAGTGCAAAAATTTATTAATATGCACCAAGGGGATGCAACCCAAAATTATATACATCAACTATAAATCATCTACGCATACTCGCTATATACATTAGCTACGTAAAGAATTGAAACAATCAAGATCCTGTCAACATCAACTTTACAAGAACCATTAGTCCAAAATCAAAGATCATGTAAACAATGGTTTTTCATGACCAAGAGGGGCAATTCCTTCCCTTCAAAAGCTCTACGTTTCCGTTCCTCCCATAAACTCCAAATGATGACGAGAGGGACCATACGAATGACTTTCTATTTGTGCTTGGAAGATTTAACCCCACTCCATGTTCTAATCTCCTCATGAAAAGACTTGGAGGCAACCCAAAGTATTCCCAAAATATTAAAGGTCATGTCCCATAAACATCTAGCCCAACTGCATCAAAGCAATAAGTGTTCAACTGACTCCATATCATTTTTGCATAAGAAACATCTATTCACAACAATTTGTCCTCTTTTCTGCAGATTATCCAATGTCAAAATCTTTCCCCAAGCCGCCTTCCAAGCAAAGAAACCCACTCTAGATGGGGCACATGACTTCCAAACATCCTTCCAAGGGAATGATTCAAAACTTTCAGACTCATTTTCACCCACGAGCTCTTTTTACTGTTTTTATGAGATCCAATGTTTACTTCTGTCCTAGTTGATCCTAATTCGACAAAGGGGTTTTATAATCATTACTCCCTTTTTCATCAATTCTGTAAGAGCCAGTCAACACAGAGAAGAAAAGGAAGCAGCATTTGACCATGCTACTTGTCTTGGTTCGACCGAAATATTCAAATACTTAAGCTTCTCTCTGCACCCTTATATTTGATTTTCCCTTTTACTGACTATATTTTCTTTAGTTACAACTTCTATGTTTCTGAAGGGGCGGGGTGCTGTATGTGTTGGGGCAGATACAGAGTCGATGATGAAGAAGCTACTGGAGAAAAATTTAAGATGGAGCTTACGAAAGTAGCTGCTAATGATATAGCCCACAAAACACATAATTAATAGCCATACTTTCATAAATTATCGTTTATATGATATCTGTCACAAGCTATTGCCTATTCAGCACCTCTAGTATACAAGATGATGTTGGTCGTACTGAGACTTTTTTGACATTAACAATTACTTGAAAATTAATCTTTTAATCCTCCGTGATAAGGTGTATTTCCTCAATTGATGCAATACTTAGTGGCATATCACTTCTCACCAGGTATCCTATTCCCCCTCCTCCCCCAAGGCGCACACACATGCAGAGATGGACCGGGGGAGGGAAAGAGGATCCATAGTTTCATATTTTTACTTTCTTTCATTTTGATTATTTGTTACTATAATGGTTTAACACTTGCAAAGAAAAGAATAGAGTGGTTTCCAAACATATTTTGAACATTCCAGTCTTTGCATCTACCAAATTCAGATCCAACTTTAGTCAGGGCACCTATCAATAAGACAGGAAGCATGTTCACTTTCATCTTGACCTGGACCGGTTTATCCTACTGCTTCAGTCAAACTCAAAACTCAAATTTTGGAAAGGCAAACATTATCTGCTTCTCTCCTTCATTCTGTTTTCCTCATCATACATGAGCATACCAACAAATGCAGAAACATGGCTTTAGTAATAAAATCATGTTAGAAAAAGTAAATTACCGAGTTCAATAGCTTCACATTTGCTGTAATATTTGCATAACCATCCTTGATCACCACATCCAGTTTAGATAAGTTTGTCAATGTTGGAGGAAATCTCCTGCAACAATACAATTTTTCATAATTATTACTAGCTGCCGTTTTACTTTGGTCCAATTTACAACTCAATGTGGAATAGATTTGCATTTTATACACAATCTCCATTGATTTGTTACCAAGTCTCATGGACAAACTATTGTAGACATTTCAGTTTTAGTCACAAGCTCTGTGAGGATGAAGGGTAAAATTTATGAATGTAGACGCCAGGCTCTCGAGTACCTGATAAGCGAGGGTTAATCTCATGGTATAAGTTTGTAGAATATATTAAAAGAGAACATAACAGACCTCCTAAAGTATACTGGCTCTTTGGTTGCAAGTGGTAGAGGACCAGGTCTTCTACACTCATCTCACAAGCAAGAATCTTTTAGGAACTTATAGATTTAGCATCACATTCAAACACTTTGCTGGTTTCAGTTTCTGATGGTAATATTCTATGGAAACTCAAATTCAAATTGAAATTTCTCGCAGAAAAGTTGAAAGTTACATGTGAGTTTCTTATAATAGATGATAAGTGGGTCTGCAACTCCTGACACAAACTTTGGAGAATATTATCTCAACAGAGAAGAACATGGTAGCAGCAGAAAAACGTTTTACAATTAGATAGTGGCTTTGAGCACCACTCTGACCATGGATAATCAAAAACCTGAAATTGGCATTCTTTATGCAAAGAGGGAAATTCCTAGGCCCTTCTTGTTGCATTGCATAATTACCTCGACCTAATCAATGGTGCAGCAATATATACATAAGTCCGAGTCACAAGACTCCTTAGAGTGTGGGCACCTAGGAAACGAACTCTTCAATAGATAACTAAATAAATTATTACATGAAATATAATAAAAAAAATAAATTTAATATTAAACTATTAAGTCTCTGGGAAAACAAATTTAAAATTTCAATATAGAGATGAATGTAAGATTTCTCAACTAACATTGACTAAACTTTCCTAAACCAAAGAGTAGAACATGTATTTAGTTTGCACAAAACCTTAGGCCAAAAAGTATCAATATGGCCTATGTTATGCTCTCCAATTCTTAAGTGAACAGCGAAAGTCTAATAGAAGCATAGAAACTTCACTTAGTCTTCTAAACTTCCTTTCCTCGTATAACTAAAAGTAATTTCTGTCATATAAGTAGACTTACCCTCATAAATAAATACTTGAATTAACTCTAATATAATGGATAAATCCTTCGAAAGAAAATTACTTGGACTGGAAGAAGGATCTGCTGCTCAAGAATCAAGAGTTGCTAACAAGTTCAAAAGTCCTTACATTGAAACTGATATTCTACTCAATTTGCAAAATGTTCGAGTGGGTCTGGGCTGTGCAAAATCTAACTACTAATCTACTGATGGGAATGAGATAAGAAGGTACTTTGCTAATAGGGATTTGTCAACCAGCTGATCATAACTTTCCAGGAAGAGAGCGTGGAGGAAAATTGTGTCACAACAAGTATTGGATAGAGTACAACCTAGAGGAGAGAATAAAAAAGGATGTAGCCCTTTGTTCATCGCTCCCTGTTGAGGCCTGAATTAGGGAAGTACAAGTGACTACATAAGAAGACTATTTTGCTAGAAGCATGACACAAGAAAGAAGACTCAATGATCCTGTTCGAGAGTTTGACATTGCCTGCAATAGGCACATCTGAAAATACCTGCAGGTAGATGAAGACAAGAAGACCAAAAGAAAAACTGAAATTTGTCTATTTCTATATTACCTTCACTGTCTACTAAATAGCTGGAGAGCACAAGCCAAACTGATGTTTTGTCAGTCTATGGGTTTTTACAAACCGAATACAAGGTTCTGGTCTTTATTTTAGGAAAGTTCATAACGAACAGAATTTTTCCATCCATGGAAAAGCTTTTAATCTGATCTGACCAAGGATTAATATTTTATTATAACAATCATCTGTGAAGTGTTCGTTGCTAGAGATAGTTGCATCAGGAAAGGCCAGTAGATGCGATGGAGCTGATTGAGATTGGCTCAAGAACGACATTGATTTAGATCATTCAAATTCAGTCATTTTAATACAGCCACTTATGGTTCAAATTCAAGGATAATTTTACTAAGCAAAGTTAACTATCTCGTGCCCAGTTTACTAGGCATGAGCCTTGAGCAAAGTTAACTATCTCGTGCCCGGTTTACTAGGCATGAGCTTTGATATGTCAAAGCATATGTCCTAGCATTTTCTGAATCCTCACTTTTAGATATGTCAAGGATGTGCCTTGATGCGTAATTAGATAACAGTAGAATGAACAAATAAAGGTCTTGGCCATTCCATATATTATATGGCATAAGGATTATTCATGTTATGAATAGATAAAATTAGTTATTTGGTATTAATGCATTCACGGTTGGCTCTGGTTTTTTGTAAAATATGGAATGATGTTGATTAATCATGCTGACAAGCATTTGATCTACCCAATATATGTTTCGGTTCTTGATGTTTATACATTTCAAAGATGGATACAAATTCTATAAAGTTAAATGCTTAAATAATTAGTCTTTTATCGGCTTGGGCTTCAGCTCCTAACGGCTTCAAACCAAGCCTAAGACAATCTCGACACATTATTAAGAAGACAAGCCCAGCTTGAGTGATAAATTCAAGGAGAAAATCAAGCACAGCTCAAACTCGAATATGACTCTTGATCATCCAGTAGAGATTGAATGGTTATAAGTTCAGGTAGGTTAGGATCATTTTCATAAAAACGTGAACATAGGTGTACAACTTCTATTTGGTTTATTCTCTTCGAACCAATTGGATGAGGCTCGAAGCATGTATCATAATCCAAAATGAAGAATCAATTCAACTAAAAAACTTACTCAAATACAAGTCTAGCAGCAAAGAATCCTGGGCTTCCAGCTCCAAACCATTCGAAATTCCATCGACCTTCCAGAAACGGTGACCTGTGAATGCAGAAGTCACACAATAAATTTACTGTGAAAAAGAGCCACAGGCTTAAACCCACTTGGCAGTTAGACAAAACACCTTACGTTGTTGGTCGAGGCGTTGGATTGAGTCGCTCGAGGCCAACGATCCTCTCATTGACATCAATTCGTTGCATTTCTGTGACTCTCCCAGTCACCAGAGCCTCAAAACCCCCAGCATCTTTGAACTGTAGTAAAACATTAATGTTAGAAACACACAAATTACAGCAAGCTTAAAGGAATAACAAAGTTGCAGAGAACAATATGAATTACTTAAAGTTAACCTAAAACTCAGACCTTTAATAACAAAGAAGAAAAATGAAGGATAAGAAACCTTTTCCAAGATTAACATTAATATGCTTTTCGGTCTTATAAATAAAAAAAATGATTATAATCGTGATGTCCTACATTAGTACGAGACTGAGAGTGGTTTATAAGTTAGTGTCGTGAATTTAAATAATAACATGGATAGACCATTTTAAAAGGCCTAAGACAATTATTCTTAAGCCGATGACCGTGATCTCGCTTGCAGACTCGGGATTCTGGGTCTAGGACGTGGCAATATATATGTAGCAAAAGTTTTGTCAGACTACAGGGATCAGCTAACCTGATTCTTAAAGTTTTATTCTTTTTGTCTTTTTCTTTTCCCATGGAAGAATAATGTCTTAAAATTCATAGAAGCAAAATCTGTGGATAAAATAACTAGAGAAACATTTTGCAAGTTAGAATCTTTAACCTATTACAAACTTAAATAATAATTCAATATACAACTAAGAAAGTAAAAATGGCAAGAATTATCATCTGGGTCGAATAAATTCAATATAATTCACAAATTTTATAATTCATTGACCCAAAATATAAAATAAGAAAAACAAAATTCTTTCAATAAAAATAAATTATGAGCGGTAAAGACTATATCGCAAAGTGCGTCCAACCCTTTCTCGAACTCTGAGCATAGCAGAGCTTCGTACAGCCAACTGCCCATTATAGATCAAAACAATTACACAATAGAACAGTGGACATTGCAAGCATCATCATCTAGTTTTTTCATTGACCCAGAAAAAAGAACAAGTGAAAATTGAATCTTTCCTCAAGAAACTAAACATTACTGCAATAAAAAGTAAAATTCACGTTGTGGGAGTTTCATGTACTGAACTGTAATATAGTAAAAAAAAGGTTCGAAAAAGGAGGCTTACAGCAAGAAGAAGGGATTTTTTAGCAGCAAGTCTCTCCATTTCTTTAGCATAAACAGCAGAAGCACCCCCTTGTGGAGGTACAGTTTGCTGAACCATTGCAACAATGCAGCTTCTTTTCTTCTTGTTTGCATTTCGTATTTTCAAATCATTTTTTGTGGTTAAAGAGAAGAAAGATGGTGGAAACGACGGCGTATAACGCAGCCCAGAATGTGGTCGAGGTACAAAAAGGTTCTGAACTGAGCAAGCCATTGAAAGTGAGAGAACGGTGTGTGTGTGAGCGCGCTCGTGTTTGTGTGTGTGTGTGTGTGGTTGATGGGCGTCTTGTCTGAAGGCAGAGCAAGGGGCATTTTCGTCAATGGAATTGGAGATATATCATGGAGAATAATTTTGTTTTTTTCTTCCAGGCCGGGAATTGAAACAATCCATTGCATCCTCTTATTCTTATCTAAAAAATATACAAATTGATTTGGAGGTTGTCTCAACTTATGTATGTCTACATGATGACTAAACGCAAAGTTGCCTATTCAATTCACGCAAACATTTACTTTGCCAAAAGACATGTCGTATTTTGACAACAACCAAAAAAAAAAAATATGTCGTATCGTGAAGGTGCTATTTTCTGAAAGGTGTTATTCGCATTTGTCAATCATCGGTTTCATAGGAGAGTGTTTACTAACATTTCCTTTCATATTAAATTGTTTCAAATGTTTTCAAATTCATTCTTTTTTTAGATGTTCGTGAAGTATACACCGGGGATTTGGATCCTATCTAATGCATGAATATGTATCGATATAACTCGGTTTTGGCTTCCATTGTAATAATAAATAAATAAAAAATGGAAAGATTTACTAATTCACAAATATTGCAATATTTACTACAGAGAAATGATAGATGTGCAATTTGAAATTCTATGTCTATATAACATTTAATGACCTATGATCCACTTGAAATATTATGTTTATACAACACTTAATAACTCATAACCGATGTAGTGGCAGGACCAAAAGCAATATTTGTATAAAAAGTAAATGAATTGCAATGAATTTAATTGGTGCACAATTGAATCCCTATTGATATCTTATTTAATCCTCTTTTTAAGAAAATATATGCATAATACATACATCTCTATTTAGTATTAGTTAACTATATATTGGTTTTTAGCCTACTATGTGTGGGTTTCTATGAAATATATATGTGAGTTCATACATAATTATCGACTCATATGAAATGAGAATTGTTATGTTATAAAAACGAAGTTAAAAAATAAAGTAGAATTAGCTCAAATTATTAAACAAAAAGAGTAGAAATTACTTTTCTTTAGCTCCATATCTAGTTGTTAAGGGGCATTATTTAATTTATGCTTTCTATTTTATATCTATATATACTGAATAAGAGTCATATTATGTGACTATTGATGTTACTAAAATAGATCATAATTGCGCATTTGTGTTTGAAGAAGATAGTTTGGAATCCTAGACATTTGGATATATTTACCATGAACTTAAATTTTTATTGAACCTTTATAGAATTTATAATTATCTCCAATTTAACTTTGGCGACAAAAAGAATAGATTCTTTGCATTCTAAAAGTATAAGATTGATCTATTAGATAGAAGAATTTCGTGTTAAAGCAATGTATATTATATTTGTTTTATAAGTTAACTTATATGGGTATACTAAATTGACTCATATTCTTGTAAAATTAAAGAAAGAAAAATGTAAAAAGTGTAAAAGTACTAAAGAATTACCAGCAATTGTTCCATATACCACAAGTATGTGTAAGTATGTTTTCGTTGGAGTAGATTAAGGTACCAAATAGTGGTTGGGTACACAGATGGCTTTTTCCTTTCTTTTGGAAAAAATGAGGATTTATATTACAATTTGTACATTAAAATTCACATATAGTGAAAGAGTACCGATACATGATACAAATACATTTTACAAGTGCAATCAACTAACGTTGTGTGAACAATTCTCTCAAAGAAATAAAGATAAAAAGTTTGGATAAATAGTTCATATTAAAAAGAAAGGAATTGAACAAAAAAACGTATAATACTAGGAACAATCTTAATTACTCATACGAATATCTATGGAGCACAGTGAGGAGCCATAGCTTCAACTCTCAGTCACCTCACTCAATTCTATAGCAAAAACTTGAGTCAAGGTACTACAAGCGAGCTCTTTCTCTAGAAAGAGAGGGTGTAGTAAATTGTAATTGTAAAAAGACGGTCTATAATTTTCATTATGGCGGATGCATTCCTACTGTAATTGCGGCATAGGCTGCCTCCAGTGGAAATTTGAGCAAATGATCCTTATTATTTTTCTAAAATTTTAAATTTGTCCATATTGCTCAAAATTAGTCAATTTAGTCCCTATTATTTTTCAAAAATTTTAAATTTGTTTCTATTGTTCAAAATTTGTCAAATTAGTCTCTATTATTTTAAAAAAAAAATAATTTAGTCCCTGCCTAAATTGGATAAATTAAATATTTTTTGGGAATAATTGGGACTAAATTACTTTTTATCAAAAAATAATAGAGACAAAATTAGCTAATTTTGAATAATATGATCGAATTAATTTTTTTTAAATAATAAGAATTAAATTAACTAATTTTAAAAAAATAAGAATGAATTTAAAATTTTAAAGAAACAATAGGGATTATTTGTGCCATTGTGAACATTGCTTTTCTTCTTAAGGCGCTTTTTGGAATCCAATTACGTTAATTTGAGTAGATTTATCTTGGAAATATATTGAAGTAAAATTTATTTCACGAATCATTACTTGAAAGAAGTGGACATTGCTTAGGGTTTGGGTTTATCCTTTTTCAGGTTGTGGGGACTACTGACTTATGCCATTGTGGTTTGGTCTTCTTATTTTTTGACCACATTGTGTGTTGTGCTTTCCTTTCTTTGTATTTCTGGGCCAATTTGGTTTTTGATTTTATTCCATATGGGTTACGCTTTGGGCTTACCTCTTGGGTCTTTTATACTTAACCTCTGCATTTATAATACAAGTGCCAAGTGTTTTTTTTTTTAGTCAAATACAAGGGTCAATTTAGAGTGATCCTTATTTATAATGTTATAAGAGAATTCAAGAATTGTGAATGTAGAATGTAGTTCATAAAAATAAAATAAAAAAACAGAAGTAAAATAACAAAAGCATTAGTGATTTCTAAATTTAAAGAAAGTGATTTTTCTTTTGTCATGAATTTAGAAGAAAGGAATCAAACTTTAGATTTATGTCAAATTCAGAAGCTAGTTTTTATGACTTCTAATTTCTTATGGGTTATGTCAAAATTAAACAAAATGGTCTTTCATGGTTCAAATTCTATGCATTTCATCATATCTTCTCACAAATAGAAGTGAAGAAAAACTAGGGTGATTTTGACTTAAATCTTCGAAATTATTTTAGAAATAAGGTTTAGATTGAAAGAGCATGCTACTAAGAAATCCTAAGTTAAAAAATTTAATATATACACAGTAGAACAGTGTAGCATACAATGCAAGGATCAAACCACATGAATACATGTTAAAACAATAATACAAAAGTATATATATAGTATTAGTTTGGATAGAATTGACATGTATGGCACGAACCAAACTTTTACCTCCTTTTATTGTCTTAGAACTCAATGAACAAGAATTAAAATAAGCCCCAAAGAGCATTTCTAAGGTACTACATCAAGTCAATGGATCTTGGATCGAACCTCTCGATCTTCCCTTCTATTTTCTTTTTTCTTTACTATTTTAGTATGCAACAATTGATGGGGATCTTTTAGGTTTTTTGCTAAAATGCTATGGCCTATTTTTCTATGGCTTAGAGAGAGAGAGAGATGTAAGAGAGCAGTGGGAGGAGGTGTGTGTTGTTTTTGTTTTTCAGGCGATAGGGTGTTTGGTTAGATAATAGCTACACAGGAGATAAAATTAAGAGTTTATTTCGAATAAAACACTTTTAAAGCACTCTATTCCACCTTATGCTCTATCTAGCCATCTTATCTAGTCTTTCACGGGTTATCCATATGCCACATACATTCTCCATATGCCTCACATGCTAGACAATACCATGCAAGTGTTGGGAATATGCCCTACAAGCCAATCATTCGGTGAATGATGATGAGGATATTCGTGTAACGAAACAATCATTGTTATAAAGTTTTAATCAAATAAAAGTACCATATGGCATTTACTTTTATCTCTTATACGTTAATATATCGTCTAGCTGCATATTATGTATAACCGATAAAGCCCTTGGATATGTCGGTATAGGGTCGAACCATAAGAGCTTATGGTTGATGAGAATTGACACCTAAGAAATACCTAAAACTTATCCTAGGTCGTAGGATTCATCAAGACTGGGCATTGGTGAATCCAGCAAGACTGACATGTAGTTAGCTCTATCTAGGTTGATCTCATCGACCAAGTAACATGAGATGTCAAGGCTAATGCATGGGTGCGATGGAGATATGTACATCGGACACGATTCGTAGAGAACACTCAATGGGGGCTTCATCTGCCTAAGTCGGTGAGAAGGTTCTCAGGTGATAGTTGTGCAAAGTACTCCTCTAACTCGAGGTCATCATAGTAGCTTGTAAACAACTCATTGTACCTTGGCCCTGGACAAAAAAGAGGAAGATAAGACCTGCTTGAAAGGGGATTTAGGTACAGTCAAGCACTTGCGAAGCTGGTGAGTGTCGCTGTGAGGATCCACTACTCTGGATGAAAGAGAGTATGCCCTATGTTGTCTCATAGAGATGTTGACAGAAATCCATGGTCATGGTGGTATGATTGGATCATACAAGAATTTCAATAGAACATAGGAGTAAGCTTATTAGGGTTTGACTGACATTAACCATACCCTAGGGCAAGCTCGGGGAATCTAGTGGAAGGAATGGACTGTACATTAACTAGTCACCAAAAGGTTATTGAGTAGGAAAGCTTGGATTAAGCATTCGAGCCATCTAGTCGTCGGGGAGTGTTGCTAGACGCCAACCTCGATTAGTAGCCATTAGAAAGAGTTCTAATGGAGATAGGTTAGTTGGTACTTGTCCCAACTACTACCGACTTGGCACTCGGACCTATAGGATCGCACACAAGCTGAATGGTTAGGACTATGAGGGACAGAGTTGAGAAGTCACGCTAGCACGAGGATCTTCTCGTATTCTATCTAGAAACAATTATATAATGGATTGCATATGGTTAGAATGGGTTTAAGGAAACCATTCAAGTATGCAAGTAAGAGAGAATGTTTGATGGTCAAGGGCAATTTGGGAAATTGACTTTTGTATAAATTGAATTGATAATTAATTTAGTGTCAATTAATTATGAGCTAATGTCCAATTAACTTATAGTTGATCAGAAAAGGTTTGGGCTGAATTTATGAATATCCCATAAGGTATATGGTCAAGGTGCGAATATTGAGAAATATGAGCACATTATAAATACAGCATTAAAGAGAAAACCTAGAGAGATTAGAATTTTCTAGCAAAAACCCTAGCCTATTATTCTCTCTATAGCTGTCACTTTCTCTCTCTTTCATGGGGATTTCATGTGCCTCACTCGTAAGCTCGAGGGAGTGATTGCTTCACCTCAATCTAGCCTCGCCGTGGTGTGTGTGAGATCGTAGAAGGCTGCTACATTGTGGTCTCCAATCCAAGCAAACAATTCGAAGTCTTCTTCAAGAGGTAACGAATTTTCAGATTCAACTTGGCTTGGTTTCTTCATGTTTTCGAGTTTATGTGCACATTTAGATGATTCAATTCATGGTTCTCTGAGTTATCATAGCTTTATTCTTCATGTTGCCGCTGTGTTATATGTGTTTTACGTGCTAGAGAACCTTCAGCAAGTCCACAAAAAGCTTAATTATCTAAATTAGGAAGTACCATTTACCAAAATGGCAATCGTATCCTAATTTAGAATCCTAGTTGTACTAGGACTCTGTATATGTCAAACAAATGCCACATTTAGAAAGACCAATTATAACAAGTATACTAAAGTAGAAAAGCGATTAAAAGGAAGACCAAAAGATATGATCACCATAGCTCCCAAAATGCCCTTGTTAACTCTTACATATATTTTGACCATTTTAACCCTAACTTATGTCACTAAACAGTTAAAGTTACACTTTAAGATGATTATTGTATCTACAAAAATTTGACATATTGAGTATGACCTTTATGTCCAACCTACTAAGTAAAAGGATCAAAATACCCCTCTATGTAACACCAACAATTAAGATAGGTCTTTTGCCTTGTATTACCACCTTTTTGATTGCATCTTCTCCTTGGGACATATAATCTACAATATAACCACCTTCTAGACATGATCCACTTGATCAAGGATTTGACCCACAAGTCAAATCTTCGATATATTGTTGAATGACTATACCACTAAGCTTAGGTTTAGATGTGTTGGAGATATGTCTTTCAACCAATCATTCGGTGAAGAATGACAAGTGATATCATGTAATAAACAATCATTGTAATATGGTTTTGATCTAATAAAAGTACCAAGTAGTGTTTCCTTTATCTTTTATATATTTGTTAATTTCTACAATTTTAAGTTAAGGATAACTGATAAATCCTTTGGACATGTCAGTATGTGATCAAACCATAAGAGTTATGATAGATGAGAATCGATACTTAAGACATTCCTAAAACTTGTCCTAGGTCATAAGATTCATCGAAACTGGGCATTGATGAATCTGTCAAGACAGACATGTAATTAGTCCTACAGAGGTTGACCTCGTCAACTAGTGAAATGAGATGTCAAGACTAATACATGGGTGTGTGCAGAGATACACAAAACACAATCCGCCAATAACACTCAAATAGGGGCTTCATCCGCCTAAGTCAATGAGTAGGTTCTCAAGTGATATTTGTGCAAGGTACTCATTTGACTCGAGAACATCATAGTAGCTTGTAAGTAATTTACTACAATTTGCCCCTGGACAAAAAGAAGGAAGATAAGACTTATTTGAATAGGGAATGGGTGCAGTCAAGCACTTGCGAAGCTAATGAGTGTCGCTACGAGAATCCACTACCCTAGATGGAAGGGATAATGTCTTATGTCGTCTCATAGAGATGTTGACATGAAATTCATGACCATGGTAGTATGATTGGATGATACAATGAAAGTCAGCATAGCATCTATGACATTATAGGGGCAGTCTATTAGGGTTTCACTAATGTTGACCATACCCTAGGGTTAGTCCAGGACATCTAGTGGAAGAAATAAACTGCATGATAACTAATCACCAAAAGGTTCTTAGTTAAAATAGCTTGATTTAAGCCTTTGAATCATCTGATCATTGAGGAGTATTGCTAAACGTCAACCTCAATTAGTAGCAACTAGAAAGTGTTTAGTGGCCATGGATTAATTGGTATTTATCCAAATTGCTACTAACTTGGTACTCAAACCTATAGGATCACAAACAAGCGTAAGGTTTAAAAGTATGAGGGATAGAATAGGAAAATCACGTTAGCACGAGGATTGTCTCATATTCTATCTTATAGCGAATTACTAGCACTTTATTTATGATCATAATTGGTTTTGAAAATCATTCAAGTAAGTAATTAAGAGAGAGTGTTTGATAGTCAAACATTTGACTTATGGTGAAGGTCAATTTTAGGAATTGACTTGTGTAGGTAAGTTAATTAATAAATAATTGGTGGTCAATTATTTACGGGTTAATGTCTAATTGGAAAAAAGGTTAATGTTGAATCAATAAGCATTCCATAAGTTTTGGGGTCAAAGTATGAATATTAGAAGTATAAAGCTTGTATTAATATCGCCATAAGAAAAAAACCTAAAAAAATACAACAAAGAAAACCCTTCACCCACTCTCTCGAACTCGGCCACCAATCACCTTCATTTCTCGAGATTCGTGCCTGCCTAGTAAAATATGCTAGTTGTTTTGTTCAGCTCGTTCTAGTCTCAAGCGTGGAATGTGTAAGCATGAAAGATTCCTATGTTAGAATCTAGATCAAGTAGGCAAACAATCCAATTTTCGTTAGGCAATTCTAGTTCCTAACTCTATTGTTTGCTTTCTTGTTTTGAATCATGCGTTTGTTAGCCAATTTCTTGGATGTTTTATTGTGTTTTTATTCTATGCTTCCGTTGCTATTGTCATTCAGGATTTCAAGTAGTTAATATCTATCGTGAGGCAAATTTTTATGCAAAATTTTGGGCAATGCGAGTTCCTCAGTGCTTATGAATGACTGATTTTTTCTTTCATCTCCCTTAGACAATCACACTATAGATTGTGTCGCAATAGCACTTGAGTCCTTGTTAGAAAGGGATAAGAAGAATGAAACATCCCAAAATTGGTTGTTGTATAGAATCCAGCCTTGTGCCTCTTTATAACAAAATTATTTAAAATAAAATAAAACATTTAGCCTCTCAAGTTAATAAACAACTAGTATTATACTCGTGTGACACAAATGTGGTACGAGTGTAATTTAAATACTCTAAAAATATGAAACATAAAACCAATTCATTCAACTTTTTAATCACATTATTAAGAGATTATAATGATACGCTACTATATAATTTCAAATAAATCCTTAAATAAATAAGAAATAAATAAAAACACCTATTTTCTAAAAAATGGGATGGTAATCACTATTTATATAGATCAGACATTCCAAAAGATACATGTATGTATCTTCGTTCAAGCAAGTTGTTATATCTACAAAGTTCATGTCATCTCCTCTTAGTTTGATGTCATTCTTACTCCTTGCTCCAATGCTAATAAAAGATAAAAATGGTAAAAGGTTGGATTTTGAAACTATAAATCAGGAGAAATATAATGCAAGATCATATGTGAGAATAATGAATACAAATAAATATTTACATGCCTTAACTAGATAAAAAATGAGCCCATGGTTTAAATCCTTTAGTAACTGATCAAGCTTTATTTGAATAATCTATAGATAATGTCTGGACAATCTTCAGGCTTAAGTCCTCTTGGTTTAAGAAATCCTTCAATCTCTACCCATTTTGGGTTGTATGTGATCGTGACAAAAAGATTAGGATATCCAGTCCAATGACAAATTGCAAAAGCATCTTTACAATTCTGTATTATGTATCTAGGACCTCTAGTAAATGATAATAGAAGAATGATGCGCTTTCCAATTGATGAAGCTTTAGTTTTACCTCGAAGAAAAGCATCGTCTAAACCCTTGTACATATCTACTCTTAATTGTGGTTGACTATTTCAGATGAAATTCAGACGCTCCACTTCTATCATTGTATATGCATCTACAACAAATTATTGGAATAGTCTCTGTGATTGAAGCAAAATTGGAGACTCATTTATTTTAGTTTGAAGTCTGAATCCAAAAAATTCGTTCAAGCTAATCTTTTTTTCTTAATTTGTTTGAAATCCCTGAGAGTATTTTTCTATTAGACGAATTTTCACATTCGCTAATAGAAATATCACTTCTGAAGATATCTTCACTATATGAGAATAGTAATGGATATTGTTGGGCAAGATATTAGAGATGATTCACATCAATTCTTTTCAACATTTTAGACTCTGTCTCTACTATAATATCTCTATTATCCACGTATTCATTGATGTCCCCAACTATTAAAGCAACTACCTCAGATGTTGTAGGAAGGTTGTAAGATCTCCTATTACAGTCTTTTCTTTTAATCAACACCATTTTGACATCATAAGATCTTCTTCTTTATAGAAATCCCTCGCATTTCTGAATGATTTAGCCAAGACACTATGTTCATCAAGCATATCTTTCAAGGTAGCAACTATTTCAGAATTCAATGGAGCAAAATTATCAGATGAACTGCCATAATATACAACCAATTAAGTGTTAGTATATGTCAATGTCCACCTCATAATAAGTATCATTAATTGTATGTACTCTCGGCCCTCAATATGAGGGGAGCCAAATTGGTAATTGGGTAATTTGAATTAATGATTCTGACTTAAACGTCGATGAGGTCAAAAGAGATCGCGATTACTACAAGATAGAAGCATGTAGTTTGAGAGATTTGGACAAAATGTTCAAGCTATGATGATGTTGGCATGATACATTACTAGAATCAACAAGTTTGACCAAAGAAAACTTCTTAGAAATTGTCTTGGATGCTAGTCACCTATGTAGTCAATTGAAGCCACCTATGTGTTCAAATATGGGTGGTAATTCTTTGAACATGGTTGGTAAAGCCAACCAAGATGGAAAATTTTTGGTAGGAAGTCTCCTATGGTGGGCTAACTAAATTCTATAAATAGACATGCATTAGTTCATCAAATCATCTATCAAACACCTGCAAACACAACTCTCAAATTAGTTTTTCTTTCTTGTATTCTTTTTGTAAGTCCAGAAGCCATTGAAGCTCTAATCTTAAGAGCGCACGGTGGGACAATTATCTTGTAACTGTTATATTGAATTGTTATAAAGAGTAGTGTTGTCTTTCTACTTGATTATTGTTAAGACATTGCTAGGAACTTTGCTACATTCTTACATGGTATACAGAGATTAAGGGGCTCTTAACAACAATTTTGTCTAGTAAAGCTCAACAACTATGACTACTCAAGGTGCTAGTTCTTTTACTACTAGTTCTAGTTCTGATTTAGTACTGACAATTC
The DNA here is from genome assembly GCA_037974665.1 of Ehretia macrophylla. Taxonomy (NCBI): domain Eukaryota; kingdom Viridiplantae; phylum Streptophyta; class Magnoliopsida; order Boraginales; family Ehretiaceae; genus Ehretia; species Ehretia macrophylla. The sequence goes on along the minus strand of CM075771.1, from coordinate 69,444,287 downwards.
GTATTCGTCCCCTTATCTTTACAGAAGAAAAACTAGATGACTCGAACTACCTTTTGTGGAAGTTTAAAATCACTACGGTTCTGGATTCCTATGAACTCCTTGATACAGTGTTAGGCACAGATGCAGAACCAATTGCAAATAGTGCTGAAGATGACACAAAAAAGGTCACCCCTCCCGATCCTCAGTTTGTCAAAGAATGGAGAAGACGAAATGCTGATGCACTTTGTGAAATTGTAACAAGTGTTCAGGATTCCGTCCTCACTCTAATTCAACACACAACCAAGGCATTTGAAGATTGGAACATACTGAAAAATTAGTATGAAAAAAGAAACCAGACATGCATTCAGAACTTGGAGAACCAATTAGCTAATGAAAGATTAAGTGAAGATAAAGTAGTTGAGTCATTTATCAGTAGGATGAAACCTACATGATCAAATAGCGACAGTTGGTATTTCCAAATCACCCAAGGAACTAGCTCAAAGGTGTACTAGGGTATTGCCTCTAAAATATGATGGTCTTGTTACATCATTCAATACACAAGTTCGCATTCCTCCTTTAACGTTTAAAGAATTCACTATCATGTTGATAGAGGAGGAGATGAGGTTAAAAAGTAGAGAAAATTAACTTGACTCTGCTTTTGTAACAAGGCAACGAGTGGCCAAGAAGAAAAGAAGAAGACGTTCTCTGGATCGTGTTATTATTGCAACAAGAAAGGTCATGTTGTCAAAGATTGCAGGAAATAAATCCATGATGAGAAGAACGGAACTCTAAAACCAAATTGGAGAAATAAAGAATCTGCAAATATGGTTGAAACAGAAGTGCATCTGTTTACAGTAACAAATGTATTAGAGGAATTATGTTCTAGCACATTTGTACATCGAACAAGTGAATGGGTGTTAAATAGTAGAACTTCTCGACACATGACTAGCAAAAGAGAATTATATGACTCTATAAAACCTCTACAAGAGCCAATGAATGTTGTCATTGGGAATCTTGTACCCTAGATTACCAGAAACTTGTTATTTGTAGCTGTTATTACAGACAATGATCTAGAAGTACGGTTCAAGAAGATTGAAGCTTTGATTCTTGACAAAGATCTAAATATAGTAAGTAAAGGTAATCGCAAAAATAACCTTTACGAAATTAGCTATCTTTCTGCCGTTGCAGATACCAAAACAAGTCAACTTTGGCATGAAAGGTTTGGGCACATTTCTTATCCTGTGTTAAAGGAAATGCAAAAGAAGAAGATGGTGGTCGACTTACCTTCACTTGAAGAAGTTGAAAGACCATGTGAAGCTTGTATGTTGGGCAAGCAACATAGACAGTCATTTCCCAAAGAGAGTCATAATCGATCAAAGGCTCCTCTAGAGTTGGTGCATGTTGACATTTGCAGAAAAATGACTACCACGGCATTGGGAGGATCTTCTTACTTTATTCTATTAGTCGAAGATTATATTAGGAAAATGTGGGTGTACTTCCTTCGGGACAAGGCTAATACTCTTGAAAAGTTTAAAGTGTGGTACAAACTTATGACAAATGAGAACACAACTCAGTTGAAGAAACTTCGTACCAATTGCGAGGGGAGTTTTGTTCTATAGAATTCATCAACTACTGCAACAAATTTGGCATTAAGCGCCAACTGACTGCTCCATACACACCACAACAAAATGGAGTAGTGAAACGAAGAAATTGAACAATTGTTGAAATGACTCGATGCATGTTGAAAGGTGCTGGCCTACCTAACACCTTCTGGGCTAAAGCAGTCAACACAGTGGTATACGTCCTCAATTGGTGCTCAACCAGGGCACTCAATGATAAGACTCCTAATGAGGATTATTATGGTACGAAACCTTCTGTGTAACACCCCGATCTCTCATGATTTCTGGGCTGTTGAATATATAGAGTAACATCATATATTCGTGCAGACGCCTTTTCTAGTATGGGGTTCCACCTGGAGAGGGACAAAACCGTGAGGGGCACGCACAGGTTAATCCATGGTGTAGCCAAAGCGGACAATACCTGCATAGTAGCGCGCTCGGGTTAATCTGGGGAATTATAAAGTGGTATCAGAGCCGTACGGTCTTTGTGCCAGCGAGGACGCTGGGCTCCCAAGGGGGGGTGGATGAAATATCCCACATCGGCTGCGGAGGGTTCTAGGCTATTGAATATATAGAGTAACATCGTATATTCGTGCAAGCGCCTTTTCTAGTATGGAGTTCCACCTGGAGAAGGACAAAACCGTGAGGAGCACGCACGAGTTAATCCGTGGTGTAGCCAAAGCGGACAATACCTGCATAGTAGCACGCTCGGGTTAATCTGGGGTGTTACTAGGGCCCCGATCCAATACCTGAGGTTATGAAAAATAAGAAAAAACGAACGGAGTTTCTCCTGTTTATAGGACTATTAGTTTACCTACTCACAGAAAATAAAGCCATAAACCACATTCTACAACATACTCCAACTTCAACTCCACAACTTCTCTCAACTTCAAGGCCATCCGAGCCTTAAGCAAGACAAAACATTATAAACACATAAGCATGCAAAGTTAAAACCATTGAAAATCTATGTTTTAAATCCGATTATCTTACCACTATAATATTCTCTATCTATATTTCTTATGAATTAAGTCCACCAATCATACAAAACATGCAAGCATGCAGCTAATAGGTAATAAAGTAAAAATTACAGGCTATTACATACCATTACACTTATCATACCATACAACATTAAACTACCTATTACAATCCTTCCCAACATGAATCAAATACACACAAGACTTCTACTTTACAAAATATACTATTATGAGCAACGACACTTCAATGCGTAGGAATCCAAACAGCTTGTAGGCCCTTCAATTGCTTCGTACTAAACCTGGAAGTGTTAGAAAGAGGGGTGAGCATACAATACATGTATACTCAGTGAGGGAAGGAAACAGTTAACCAGGAAGTTTAGAAACTATTTCGTGCAATGCAGCAATTAAACGCAAGTTTAGCAACTATACAAATAAAGAAACAATTATACAATAAAATGCCACACATTTTTAAAAGGATACGATCGATAACCCTTATCCCTCCAACTACTCGAACCACAAACCACGAACTCGATCTCGAACCCGATATGTCGGCATCCTTTTACACCAATGGGTACTCCGGATGTACCCAATACCTACGACCCACACCCCCTGGCATACTGCATACCAGGCGAGTAAGGGACTAGGGTACGGAGTCAGGGCAACCAACACTGGCAAACCTAATGCCGCCCAACGAGGCCCATCGCATCCGTCCCGAACAATGAGGTTGCGCAACCGTCGATTCGATAACACAAGAAGCAATGTAAGACAATAAAAGCTAATAACACATAATTGAAGGACAACAAAGTAGGTTGCCCTCACACACAATATGGTAACCAATAAGCACGCACCACTTTAATAATTATACTAAATCATACAATCATGAGTAAGAAAATAAACTATTATGCATATAAGGATGAAAACTCTCTCACCTCTACCAAGCTCCAAGACGCAAGATTTGGCTCCAATTTAATCTTAAACACCTACAATGAATTCTAACCATAGTCTAATCAATTCAAGTGTTAATTTAGCGTTATGGACATATATGGCACAAGTTAACAATTAGGCTAATCATAGATTCCGAATACATTCTAGTTCACTTAGACACTCAAAACATAACAATAGAATTTAGATAGTTATTAATGTACTCTTAATTTTACACTTTAAAACACTATTATAACACATAAATACATTATATTGCACTAAAGGGTAAGAGAATAAGAAAGTAAAATGTTTAGCTAACTAATGCTTCTAATACTATTAACTTTGAACTAACATAACTATCAAATACATTTCCTTATTAAGCATGCATTACATTCACTAATTAAACAACACATTAAGCATTCTTTATGAATCCTACAATTTGATAGGCATATAACATTAGCAATTAGAACAACTATAAAGCATATTCAATCCACACAATTATACATCTTACAAATCATAACTAGATAGCTCTTAGCTTTCAGAATGTCTTCGAACATCTATATATTAATACAACTAACACATAGCTAGTCAATTGCAAGATAATTAACAACCATTAATTCAATTACCTTATACTAACCTTTTCACATTTTCTAAATATTAGACAAGTTATATAGCCACAAGGTTACTCTATAATCTTGCTAGACACACCACTTAACATATAAGGATCAATCTATACAATCAATATATAAACCAAGAACGCTAACAATTAAATCCAAAGCTATCAGTATTCATAGAACCTCAATTCAACTAAGCAATGACATTCATCTAAACATTTTCTACTTTACTAAAACCCCTCCAATAATCCACTTAACTCAAATCAATACACCCCTCACAAAATCAAACACTTCATATTCAAGGAACACTCAAAGCATTCAAGAACTCCAGCCAAACACCTAAATCTTAATTGAACACATATAGCGCACCAATGTTCATAACACTCAAATACCTATGCATCCATGCATTTCGATCATCTTTGTTTCCCCAATTAACCCCACATTCCAATCAAGTTCATTAAACCACTCGACTAGTCAATCCACATTCAAATGTTAATATTCAACTAACTTTCTTCCATTTAGCCCCTTTTGCTCTATAAATATAAAACTAGTCATTTAACATCAAAGACACATTATAGGCACTCTAGACCCCTTACAATCACTTATGAACCACATCCAAACTCTATAAATATACATAACACTCACATGACCCAAAACCACACAAAAGGCCCCTTTGTATTCAAACTAACCATAACAAACTCTAATCACAATCTATTCAATTTGGGCATCAATCTAGCAATTATAACACTTATGGCACCTAATACAAACACTAAAATCATTAATAGAGTAAAAGTCACAAAACTCAATAGAATACTATTTATTTTTCTAACTTTCTTAATCTATTACATCCCAACGAGCTATGATACTAGAAATCCAATTTCACCACTTGAACCTATCCACATTATGATCCACTTAAATGCAAAGAAAATCCATTTTCAACCACAAAATTCCATTTGACCCTTTAGTCGACTTGTACTACAACTACATTAACCAATCACCCAACTACTGTCGTACCCACACCACAAGTGCTTCCATGATCTCTTAAGACAATGCCAACACTCAAACCGAGTAAATTCCACACTTGGTCAAAACGTCTCATTTGCAATTCAAGGTCTATTTCTCAATTTTCCAAAGTACAACCCATTTAAACCGTACATTTAAGCATTCTAATATTTCTAGCACCTAACCAAATCAAGAAAACACAATTCGAAACAAAAATCGCAACAAGGGTTTACTATTCACGTTTTTTACTATTTATCATCTTCCTCAACTTACATTTTTAATTTCTAGCTATAAACTTTGCAGTCTAACTACAAATTAATGTTCTATAATCACAATAGAAGGTATTTGAAACATAAACAAGCATAAACATCCATTATATTGCAAGATCACAAAAATAAAGTTTGAAACTACATTTGAAAATATGCAATAATTGATGCATTCCTTCACCTTAATGCAAGAGGAAGAAAGCTTAAGGAGGTCCTAGAGATGATCCTTGCACAATCCTAGAAGCAATGGAGCAAGAAAATTGAAGATGAAAAGTTTGAAAATTGGCTATGGAGGCCATGGTTTTGGGGGGCTTGTTTATTTTGTTTTGTGCTTATTATTTGCTTTAAAAGATGACAATAAAAAGGTCAAAGGGTCAATTGGGTCAAGTTCTTGGAACATTTGGATCAAATTTTAAGCAAAATGGGTCAAGTAATTTAAGCGGAAAAAGCTGAAATTTTTTCACTATTCATTACGCTTGCTTACGAATTTTTTTTCCGTTGCTCCTGATATGCTATGCTCGCAAATTCAATGGATATATGCATCTAAAATAACAAGTATTAAAGGAAAAATATAAAATTCAGAAAAAAAAAATTTACATGCTCGGATCGGGTGTTACATTCTGTCTCATTTAAGAAAATTTGGGTGTGAATATTTTGTACACATCCTAAATAAAAATAGAAAGAAATTGGATGACAAGAGTATTTTGCACATGTAGAAAAAAACAAATAAAAGGTGGTATGAGAAATAAGAAGAAATAGAGAAAGAAAAATGATGCAAGCAAAAATTACAACCAAAAATATAAGGCCAAGGATGCAGTCAAGAACCAGTACCAATTAAGACTTCCAAAACTTCTGTGATACTACTCTTTGAAATGATTAACGACTCCTGCTTGAAACAAATAATATTAATGAGCCATAAATAAGGTGACAACTAAGCTAAATCCATTTATAGATTACTATATAAGCAACACTAAACCACAAAATATTGTGGCTGCAAAAATAGAATCGTGAATGAAATGGTATAGATTAATAAATATGTACCTCTAAATAAAGGGAGAAAACCCAATGAAACTAGTATAGATTAACCTGATGAAACTAGTATAGATTAATGAGGATGAAAGAAAAGCCTATAGTTCAAATAAATTAGACGTTGTTATTTATCTAATTCTTTAGATACATATAGAAAATAAAGATGTCTACAAATAGATATAAAAAGTTTAAATGAAGATATGATAGAGTCCTAAAATGGATAGAAAAATCATTTGAAAATATAAGATATAAATTTAAAATAATATGATTTGGATAATAATACATCTAATAATTTTCTAGTACATTATAATATGTAAAAATTATTTCAAAATTTTAAAATTTGAGATGCTTATAATGCTTACACGTGACATATAGGGTATTTGGTTCATGGATTGGTTTTTTATTCCTAAGAATAACATTCCTGGGACATTTCTAGGAATGTTATTCCTGAGACTATGGTTAAAACTGTTTGGTACGTCAAAAATATTCCTATGAATATTTTGTTAAATTCCTATGAATATTTTTTTGTTATGTTTGGTTAGACTCAATATTCTTAAGAATTTTGAGTAATTTTTCAACAATGTCCCTAACTTCAAAAAAAACTAATAATTTTAACTCAATTTAATTTATTTTTATTTTTAATTTATTATTTTATAAATATTTTATTTTATTTACTTTTATTCTTATTAGTTTTTCTTATTTTATTCTTATTTATTTTATTTTTTTACTTCATCTTATTTTATTTTTTTTTTAATTTAATTTTATGTTATTTATTTTTTTATTTAAATTATAAAATGTTAGTTTAGCTTAATATTTTATTTTTTCTAAATATTTTAATTTTTTTACCTTTCTTTTATTTTATTCTTATTAATTTTTTTATTATATCTTATTTTAATTACTAATTTAATTTTATTATTTAATTTTAATTTTTAATTTAATTTATTTTATTTTATTTTATCTCATTTTATTATTTATTTTTATCCTATTTTTATTTTTATTTTATTTTTTATATTTTTTATTTTATTTTATATTATTTTATTTCATTTTATTTTTTATATTTTTATTTTATTTTATCTTTTTATTTTTATTTTATTAATTTTATTAATTTTATTAATTTTTAATTTTTACTTTTTAATTTATTTTTTGAAGTATGTTATGTTATTTGTTTTAATTTTGTATTTTTTTATGATGAGTATTTTTGTTTTTTGATTTCTCCAAAATATTCTCACTACTTGAAAATGTAAAATTCTCACCCTCTCACATGGGAATCGAAATTGAGTAAATCATGAGAATATTGCATTTTTAAGAATGTGATATTTTTGAGAATATTTTTTTATTTCGTAAACCAAACATGTGAATAACATATTCTAAACTTCATATTTTTAAAAATTTTATATGATTTTGCGAACCAAACACATATGATTATTCCTGTAGAGATATTCATTTAGTGACATATGTCATAATAATTGTTTTCTTAGAATATTAAAATAGATTTCACAAAATTAAAAGGCATATCTGTGCTCAGAGTATAAATAAAAAATAATTAGAAAAAATAATTTAATTAGAAAATATTAAAAAGGGAGCCAGCTATATCCACCATGAACATGAGACTGTCATTGGGTCCACTCACTAGAAGATTATAATCATTTTAACCAACCGACCAGATCTAAAAACAACCAATTTGAGGTTCATTTTAAGCTGCTATCTCATTTGAGGCTTGTGTTTCATTTTCAGTTTTTTACCAACAAGAGAGAGAGAGATAGATAATTTAAACAGAGACAGGAACATAAAGAGAGAAAAAAGGCCAAAAAAGAAAAGGAAAAAAAAACCATTTTCAGAAAGGCCTCAAAGGTACAATCTTTGATCCAAATTTTGATTCTTTCCTTCATTTCCATCAAAATTTTTAGTCTGTTGATGCATTTTCTTTTGAAAAATCTGTTCATTTGTGGAAAAGATTGAATCTTTTTATGTTTGTTTCATTATTGATTGTTTTGATGATGAAAAGATTTGATCTTTTTGTGTTTTTTGGTTGTTTTAAGATGGATCTGCAAAAGTGTGTTTTGAACTAGAATTAAAATTAAGGGATTAATATGTGATTAGGTGGTATATGTGTAGACACATTGAGTTGATAATGTGATTTAGATGCAATGTAGTATATTTTCCTGAGAATTATTTGTTTTATTGTCTTTTATACATTTAAATGATCTGGATGTCATTAGAATCGGTTACCATATTTTAGTTTGCTTGAAATGAATGCATTACTATTGGATTTCGGAATAAAGAATCACATTGAAATTTGGTAGTGTCTTGTGATCAGATTTTACTATCGATTAATATGGTTTCATTGGTCTAGAAGTTGTGCAATTGAACGCAAAGTGGGTCTGACCCTTCCCCTCACTTGCGCATAGCTGGAGCCTCGTGCAGCTTGCTGCCCTTAAATGAAAAAGTAATGAACAAATCATCGCCCTTTCTGCTTTGGCCCTTCGCAACCTTTAGATTGTTGATCAGCTGATCCTGCATGCTTTTTTGAATGCGTAAATGTAGCCAATTATATAGGAAATCTATGTAAATGACTTTAAGCTACAATGATCCGAGTCTTCACCATTTTTCTGCTCTGGATCATATACGTAGTGAATATTGAGCATCAACTGACTCTTATGTTTATCAAGCATCCTTTTCCTTATAGATCTTGTTTGTCAAGGCTACAACCTGTAAACCCTATCTCCAAATCAGTTTGATTATCAAGCAAACCTATCTTCCTGTTGCAGTGGACATATTTGTAATCTACGATGAAAATGATCCTGTGATGTGTCAACAATTTTTCTAATCAACCTTCAAAACATGCTGATCTGGCCTTGTTTATGACATATGATATACATTTACAACTGAGAAATAGTGTTTTCCACTTTCTAAAATTGTGGCGATTATGTCTGAGTGCAGTAAAATATGGCAGACGCTGAGGACGTCCAGCCCCTCGTTTGTGACAATGGGACAGGAATGGTCAAGGTAATCACTGTAGCAATTGGTATTTCGTAAAGATTGAAGCATTCTAAACATATCAATTGGTATTCTATTTGATAATTCACAAATTTTCAGACTAAAATTAATCAAAAAAATTTATTGTTCCACTATTATCTAAACCTAAATGCTGAGTTTTCATCCTTATTTCAAAATTATCAGGCTGGGTTTGCTGGAGATGATGCTCCAAGGGCTGTCTTCCCTAGTATTGTGGGACGCCCTCGTCACACTGGTGTGATGGTTGGCATGGGCCAAAAGGATGCCTATGTTGGTGATGAGGCTCAATCCAAAAGAGGTATTTTGACTCTGAAGTACCCAATTGAGCATGGTATTGTCAGCAATTGGGATGACATGGAGAAGATTTGGCACCACACTTTCTACAATGAACTTCGTGTGGCTCCAGAAGAGCACCCTGTTCTCCTAACAGAAGCTCCTCTTAACCCCAAGGCCAATCGTGAAAAAATGACTCAAATCATGTTTGAGACCTTCAATGCCCCTGCCATGTATGTTGCCATTCAAGCCGTTCTTTCTCTTTATGCCAGTGGTCGTACAACTGGTAAGAAACATCCTCATGATTTAGTTGTTTTTTGGTGATGCATGATATGTCATAGTGGTTTACTACTAAATATACTGAAAACTTATAACATGTTGAAATATAATTATGTTAGGTTTCATAGAAGAATAACAGAAACTAAAGTTTTAATAAGTATTCAAAATAACTCATTTTGCTTCCACTACCGGGCCCTTTTATGTTGTTGGGTTGCAGTCAATAGTTATTAAGCAATTCAACAGCCTTTAGGCCAAATGAGTTCTTAATGTTGGTGGAACACTAATCAAATCTTAACCCTCAGAAAGTTATGGTTTCTTTTGCTCTGCTGGGATATTAAATATTTTTGCTTTCCATGTACATGATTATGTTTTTATTTGATGTTGCCAGGAATTGTTTTGGATTCTGGTGATGGTGTCAGCCACACAGTACCAATATATGAAGGTTATGCCCTCCCGCATGCGATACTTCGTCTTGATTTGGCAGGGCGTGATCTCACTGAGCATCTTCAGAAGATTTTGACTGAGAGAGGCTACTCTTTTACCACTTCGGCTGAGCGTGAAATTGTGAGAGACATGAAAGAAAAGCTTGCCTACATTGCTCTTGACTATGAGCAAGAGCTAGAAACGGCAAAGACCAGCTCAGCTGTGGAGAAGAGCTTTGAACTGCCTGATGGCCAGGTGATCACCATTGGTGCTGAGCGATTCCGCTGTCCAGAGGTCCTCTTCCAACCTTCAGTGATAGGGATGGAAGCTGCGGGCATACATGAAACCACATACAATTCCATTATGAAGTGTGATGTTGATATTAGGAAAGATCTTTATGGCAATATTGTTCTCAGTGGTGGTTCCACAATGTTCCCAGGCATTGCAGACAGGATGAGCAAGGAAATTACAGCATTAGCTCCAAGCAGCATGAAGATTAAGGTGGTTGCTCCACCAGAAAGGAAGTACAGTGTATGGATTGGAGGCTCCATTTTGGCCTCTCTCAGCACATTCCAGCAGGTATGTTACACATATGCATTAACATCTTTCTTCTGTTCCAATCATCATGGAGTAATCACAGCGTTGCAAATGGGGGATCGAGTATGAATTACCCGTTGCTGATGCATAATTATTTGGCATTCATCACTGAACATGATTTATGAAATTTGAATCATAAAACAAGGTCAGATATGTATAAAAGACATTACACTGCTCCTGATAAATAACTCCTTCACTTTCCTGACGCAGATGTGGATTGCAAAGGCTGAGTATGATGAGTCCGGGCCTTCAATTGTTCACAGGAAATGCTTCTAAACCATTACATGAAGGAAAAGAGATCAATTCATAAATTTTGTATCGCAAAGAAGGCTTCTGATTATGTTATTGCAGATAAAGTTTCTTTTCATTTATATTTCTTTGCCATTATTTTTTTTTATTTTTTTTATTTTTCCATCTCCGGGTTTTCCTTTTCAAGATTTGAACTATGGACAGAAAAAAGAAAGCTGGTCATGCCAGAAGTCCAAAAAAACTTTATTAACAATACTATGTAGAAGAGTCATGTATGATAAATGCTATTGTCATTGGATTTTGGTAAATGGCTCTTTCAGTTCCTAGTATATTTCCATGTCTATATGCTTATTCCGGAAATAATTCTCTGACATGCCTGACAACGCAAATGAATGATTATCGATGTTTTCGCATGTCTCGGAACATTATTTTTATTTCATTTATGGTTTCTTTATATAGAGTTTCACCTATTAATACCCTTTGATAGGATAAAAATCTCAAGTACATCTGTGCTTGTACATGAGCAGTTCAGATGGAAAAATATGACTTGGGAACAATGTTGTTTCAGATTATTAACATTGCTGAGGAGTCTCTTAATAGGAAACGGATTTGCTCATTAACATTATCATGAGCATTACGACATTATGAGCGAGGTTAATAATTATGAATTATTGATATGGTTATGAAGAAATGATGTGAACAATTCGTAATTATTGGATCTTGTTTATAACGTTACGATATTATGAGAGGACTTCACAATTCATCCTACCTATGCATAGAAATAGCAGGAAAACGAGTATAGAGCGTCAATTTTTCAGCACTGAGCAGTGCTTAGGTTGAACTTCGGTAATATCTGATGGATCTTTCAAGGAAGTACAAGCATGATTCAGATATTACTTGCTTTTTGCTGTTTTTACCAGTCATGAAGGCTTACACGTTCTTGATAAATCCAAATTAATGCCAGATAGAAACGCGGGCAGCACTTCTATCTGGTGACTAGATGGTCCGGTTGAGACATAGAAGTGAGTCTTACACTTGTCGGATGGAAGACTTTTGCCAGAATCACATATATCCTTGGGAGTAGCCACAAATGCCATAAACACAATTCTCACCTGGACGGCACACACTGCTTTGTTTGCAATGTCCACAGAAGCCCCACTGCAGCATCTCGTCCAATGCTCACAGATATGGCCACAGCAATTGCAGTGGAACACCTTGGGTAGATACCATTTCAGTTAAAAGGAAAGCATTACAAGTTTGACATTTGACCAGTCTTGTTGTATGGTTCGGAATGTTGTGGCGTAAAATATCAAAATGTTCAGTGGTCAAAATGAAAATGTTGAGATAATAGATAATTAATTAATCTAGAAAGGATAATATTAGAAATAAGATAATTTAAGAAAAAGTGGAATGACCTAAATTGAAGATAAGATGAAAGAAAACCGTTTGATAAAATTCGAACATGTTAAGAGACAATTTGTATAAGTACTAGTTAGAAGTTACGAGTACATGGATATACTACAATATAAAAAGGATAGAGTAAAACTAAAGATGAATTGGATGAAGACACTTAGATAAGATCTTGCAAGCATGGAACTAACAGAAAAGACGACTCTAAAAAAAAAAGAGTAGCGTCATCAGATTTACATTGCCGACTTCACCTAATAGAGTTTCTTCATTATGCGCAGAGAGGTAGGTCATTATCCTGCAGAGAAAGACAGCTAGTAGTGGAACATTGTGGTTTTGCTGAGGGTTATTGCCAATCCACACAGAATGGTCGTGGCGACCCAGAAAGAACGAGCAGCACAAAAAGACTTGAGATCATTTGCAAAAGTCAAGTAATTTCTGATACTTCAAGTACTATAATTCAGCTGGCCAAGCCTTGGGTGTTGGGACCACTAGAGATTTAGCCAACTATTAACTTCAAAACTCATGGAATTAGTTGGGTAAAATCCAGATATCCACGGCTTTTAAGAAAAAGAATATACATATACGTATAATAGATACACGCCTCCACCACATAAAAATATCAAATCAAGAAAATCAAGAGAACATCTAGATCATTTACTCAGAGACATTGTAACAGCTCAAACCTTTGATATATGCACATTTAAAATGTCAACAATTAATATTGTCAGGTGTGTCACATCACCCAGATATATATAGGCTTATCAAAGCTCAACTCCTGTAAAGTTTCATCCTTCCATTTACAACATAGCACAGAGCATTTATCCATCCAACATACTGTCAAGAGCTGCATTTGCATCAAAAATTTGTTGCCAGACCAATCTTTATTCAGATGAAGAAAAGGTAAGATAGAAAATAACAAATGCACAACTTCACCGGTAAATGGTTGATGCAAGTCGGTATGTCAAAGAACGGAAGTTCAAACTGATTATAGGTGTTGCGACAGAAAGAGTTAAACAGTGATATAAAGTTGTAGCCCAATTGAGAAGGAAAACAAACAGAGTATTTGCACCCAACTTTCTCTTCACACGACTTGGTAACACGAGCTATGGGGGCATGCTTCAGCTAGTAGACTAGGCATTCATATCAATACCTTGCAGAATGTTGAAATTTGATGGCCCAACAGTATCTACAAATCCTCGTACAGAAAGTCCAGGCACATCACTATTTTTCTCCAGCATTTCATGGTCTATAAAGATGACAACAACAGTGATATCATCATGAAAGAACCTCCTGATTCCCTTTTCAACTTTCTTAAGATCTTCATACCGCATCTCTCTTTTCTTTGCTGCCTCATTCAAAGCTGATTTAAGAAGTCTTCTCGCTATACCCTAACATAAAATCAAAGAGAGAATTATTAAACTGTAAGTTCTGGTAAGAAATGAAGGAGCCAAATTGAAATTGTGTATTAAAAGAACATACATGTCTGGGATTATTATGCACAATCTCAACAGCCTGCTGATTACTCAAGTGTTCCCAAAGACCATCCGATGCAAAAATAATAAACTTGTCACTTGGTTGCAGAATTCTAGCAGATATGGACGGATCAGCTCTTAAAACTGGCCGTTGGAGAGGTTCTGGAAGTTGGAATCGTGGGAAGGAAGGATCAAGAGAAAACTCAGGCCTCTTCAGGTACGCATCTCCTATAGATCTAGACACCTGAAAGAACAATGGTACATACACATGCAAACAGAATAGATAAATATGATGATGAAAGACAAGGATGCCAATAAACAGAAAATCCCAGTTGACTAGAACATGAAAGCCGGCCACTGGTTTTATAAGCTTATGCGTGAATATCAAGCAGAAAGTATTCTATCAGGTAAATGGGAAAAGGTGGAAACATAGAGAGAATGACAACACCGTGAAAAGCTAATTGAGACTAAAGCAAAGCAATAAACTTCAGATAAATGTCTTTCAGAATTAAGCAGTTCAATTAACTAAAACATTATGCTCTACTGCAAACTTTGAAAGCTGGAATTGTTCGAGCACAGAGAAAAAGAAGCTGGTGGAGACAGCAGTGACCAAAAGGTAACAAAATGCAGCAAGGCTAAGGCTCCAGTACATTCAGACCTTGACCAAGGCGTATAAAAGTGTGCAACGTGATCCAGGTTACTTGTCAACATGCAGTACAATCACAGAGGAAAAGAAAGAACATCCCAGATTTAATGCAAGAATATTATATGAAATCGTAGAAATCCTTCCGATGAAATGTCAAGGAGTATGGTTATGGTGATAAGGTCATGACAATTTCAACTCCAACCTTCAACCATATAACAACCCCTTGCATTGCATACAGCGTAATTACATTCATTTTATACAATATTCATTGCATACAGCAGTTACGTTAATTTTGTACGAATATAATAGTCTTAGTGGATTTAGTATCATTATTCATCTCATCAATCTGTTGTTAGATAAAAAGTGGAAAAGGGAGCAACATGTAAGGACCCAAATGATGACAAAGACCCATACTTGAAGAAAGCAAGTTAACAAGGACAATAAAGCATGAAAAGAAAAGATATCGAGAAATAGAAGATAATAATCTCAGACAAGGTAAGAAATAGGGTTATTCTTCTGCATTTTCTCCATCCAAGTTCTATATATTAACATGCACACAGTTCAAATATCACTTGGAGAGAATTACAAAGTCTAGTACGAACAAAACTTGCACATCCAAAATACGAGATAAAAGATAAGGGCAACAATAGTTGATCCAAACAAGTTGCATGTTGTTAATTTAAACCGTAACATGCAACCAGTCCACTGCCATGCCTTAGTCTATTGCCAACAAGTTCAAAATAAGCAGTTGAAGAAGAAGACAATTTGTAAGGAAGTTAACATTTTCTTTGAGAAAGTTTAACAATAATACCAATAATGTGGGTGAAGGGGGATTTTGCAATTTCTCCAACTATCTGAAGCACACTTGTACAAGCAGAAAAGGGACAAAGGGGATAAAGAAAAATAGACGGGCAGCAAATTCAAAAATATTAAATTGTCAGATGAACTGAAAAAAAGTAAAATAACAAAGCTTCTCATAGAGTTTTCTGACGGCAAACCTGTATAATGCCTTTGATCCGCCAGACTCCATTCTTTAACATGACAACATGTGAGTCATCTGGATGCAAAGACCTCAGTTCTTGTCTAACCTCCTCCATACTGGCATTATGATCCTTGGTCAATTGGTCGGCAACAATTTTATTCGATTTGCCTAAATAACCTATTACAGCTCTGGAGTCACCCAGATTAGCAACATACAATGTTCCCTTCCAGATAACTCCAACCAGACAACAGGACCCAATTGATGCTATTAGGGGCTTGATTGCGTATGCTCTTCTCACAAGAGAAAGAAATCCATCTTCTGTTGCCGAGAAGGCATTCCGGAGGATGGCTTCACTAATTGTTCCATTTTCTTGAGCGGACCCTATTAATCAAGTAAACAAGAGATTATCAGTCTCAATTATTTAAAAATATAGCCAACTTCTGAATGTATAGTACAATAACAAGAAGCATCAAAAGACTTATGCAACTCAACTCAGACGAGAGACATAAAGCTATGAAGATAGCTTAATAAGCCTCTGCCACACTAATGAGTAATAAATTAACATTTATAGGTTCTGCTAGGCAACCCAAGAGTCATATGATGCATAAATTATCGATTTACAAGATACGAGAAAAGTGAAAATATATAGAATCTATCTGCTGGATATTTGGAGGAAATGAAAATATTAAAAAAAAAATTAGTCCATAACTTATTTATTCTCAACTTTTTTGGACATTTACATTTAACTTGTATGAGGTTAAATCAATATATCCTCTTCTACCATGACAAACACAGAAATTTCCTGCTGTCATGATTTCCTCATCACCATCAATGACAACGTCTAAAGGAATAATCCAAGGGAAAACTTTTGTCACGATAGGCATATGAATTACATTCTTGGTGCAGAAAATGTGGAAGTGATATATACATAAGAATGAAATAAAGATGCACCCACAAAAGGGGAACATTTCCCTAACAAAAACGTTGAGTGAGTACCAATTCGAATACGTGATCCAAAGACCAGGTAGAATCCAACCTATCATAACTTGGCACCTTCTGATACAATTTTCACTCTTCCTTTAAACTTTGAAGTCCGACAATAAAAAAGATCCAGATACATGACCCCAGATAGCATCAGATTACGCTTTTGAGGAATTGAGTCGCAGTAATAACAATATATAAAAGTAAACAGGTAATATATACAGGACAACTATTGGAAGCATTAACCAAGTAAACCATAAAAAAAGACTAAAAGAAAAAGAAAAGGAAAATGACTCAATAAACACCATTTTTTGCTCTAATTAAGCATATTGTAGAGAAACGTCATTCTTCTAAACTTTAATGGATAAAAATTACATGGCCAGCATATTACAAGGGAATGAACACTCACACAGTAACATGGAATGAGTCTCAGTAATTCAGTAGCAAACCAGTCAAACGGACATGCAGTCATATGGCCTCAAATATTGTCAACATACAACACAACAGAAACCTTTGCCCAATAAGCATACCATAATAGGCGGATCTGAATTTTCCCGTTTTCATAATAAAGAAGGCAAGGTTCATGGGAATACAACGCGTTAACAGTACAACTACATAAGAAAAGTGAAATAAAAAACGGAAAACAAAAAGAGCCACCGAAAGAGATCTCACTAATCATATGAAGGAAGAGGTGGTCGCAGATAAACCGTGAGGCCTCAGGACCACCATGGCCATCATAAACTCCAACAAAAGTGGCATTCTGACCAGTCTCAACTTGGCTCTGATCCTCAAGGACCTCATTAGCCTGGACAATGGCAAACGAGAACTCTCCATAGGGATGCTTCTCAAGGTCTCTGCACCACATGAGTGCATCATTCTCGCCTACCAAACTGTCTTCTTCATCCTTGCTCATACGGGCATATCGACTCAAAGGTCGCCAACATACTGATACTGTCCTTCCCAACCAAGAAAACATCCCTCATTTCCTAGCTGTTCAAAACACCTGAGAAATGTCAAAATCAAAATAAATGCACGAAAAAGAAAAGTGAATTCAACAAGAAGACCTTGAGAACCAGTTGATCAAGGCGCAATTAAGATACTAAAGTAAAATATTCGATTTCTTTCCAACGAAAAAAAAAAAAAAAAATTCAAGTAGAAAATGACACTCTATATCAAGGTTATGAAAACGAAAAACACATTAAGGGCGGTCCAATGCATGAAACTCCCGCTATATATAAGGTCTGACCCACTTTGGCATCTATTGAAAACACATTTACTACTCAAAAAAATTGATGAAGAATTCTAAAGACCAAAACAATGTATTGCATTAAGTTTCAATTTAGACACTTCAAACAGTGAATTGAGAAAAAAAAATGATCAATAAAGAAGCATACACAAAGCTATATGTTTTTCTTTCCTTGAAGAAAAATATCAAGAAATATTTGAAAAAAAGTACATAAATCAAGATTACTACAAAATTATAGATTCAGGGTATAAAATGCAGAAAATTCAATGAAGTATCAATCAGACGAAAGTCCCACTATATACGCGGTTTCTAGGGAAGGGTCGGATCCACTTCGGATCAACTGAAACAGTGATCAAAGAAAATTTGGTCAATGCATATAGAAAAGACTTTGACTTTTCTAACACTAAAGAGTAAAACCCTAATAGTGTCAGCTTTCAAGATTCAATCAGAGACCTCACAAGCAACAAAAAAAAAAAAAAAAAAAAAAAACAACAACAACAAGCATCATTCAATTTTCTTTCTTCTTCAATAAACAAGACTACCAATAAAAATTAAATTAAAAAAAATTAAACAACCCCAAAAAACCAAAATAAATTAAATTAAATTTCATCAGTGAACATACAAAAAATAAAGATTATGAATTGGAAATTCAAGAATAAATACAGAAAAAGATTAAAACATTTTAAAAGGAAAAAAAAACTTACCAAAATAGAATTGTTTATCCAATATAGAAAACTAGACTCAAGAAGGTGAAGACAAAGAAGGATTGATCAATGGTGAAACAGAAAGTGTATGCTAAACAAAGGAGTTGACTTTTTTTTTTTTTTTGACTTTTTGATATCTTTTGGGAGAAAAAGAAGAAAGCTTTAAGGGGATTTTTTATAAATGCAGAAACAAGAGCAGAGAGGTTAAGGGAAAGTGATCTTGTGTTAGTGGGTTGGTTGTATATATATGTTGTATGTCTATGTGTATATGTGTTTGTATGTATATATGTATGTATATGTGTATATATATATATATATATATATATATAGAGAGAGAGAGAGAGAGAGAGAGGAGAGTGGACTTTGAGGAAGAGCAAAATGAAGAAATTCAGGGGAAGAGGAAAGTTGACGAAAGAGTACAATAAATAACTTGAGAAATAAATTAATTAGTAGGAAAAAATTAAATAAAAAAGAAAGAAAGAGAAGTGCCATTACATTTTTAATTAACTACTCCTTTGTCTTTTTCTTTTTTTGTTTCTTACGTTTTTTTGTTTTGAATAACGGTAAATAGCATATTATTCTATGTATTTTGTTAAAAATACACAATACCTCTATATTTTTTAAAAATTAGTTGATTATTCTTTTATATTTTATTAAAAGTGTACAATACCTCTATATATTTTAAAAATTAGCTGATTACCCCCTGTGTTTTATAAAAATAGCTAATTATCCAATGTACTTTTAAAAAATTAGCGCTTTTATTAGAAAATATAAAGGTGCAATCAGCTACTTTTATAAAATATAAGGGGGTAATCAGTTACTTTTAGTAAATTATAAGAGATAATTAACTAATTTTTAAAATACAGGGAGGTATTGTGCATTTTTAGCAAAATATAAGGGATAATCAACTAATTTTTAAAACACAAGAATGTATTATATATTTTTAACAAAATATAGAAAATAATACGCTATTTACCTTTGAATAATTTGAAAAATTAACTCATAATATGGTCGTATTTGGTATATTTTCTGATCACGGGTGTCAAACCCTAAGAATGGTTAATTGAGAAATATAGTAGAATCTGTAGCAAGGTATTTCGAACCAACTTAACTAAACTCTTGAGATTATCCTTTACTTGTTTTGATGACTTTGAATTAAAACACTTGTGTTGTTTTTTTTTTTTTTAATTTAAACACAAATTTTTTTTAATGTAATAATCGCTACAATGATATAATGAATCTTTTATTTAATATATTTTCATGAGTTTAAATTTTTTTTAATTATAAATTACATTTATCACTTCTGTTGATACATCTATACTTATAAGTTTTAATTTATTTTCCTTTAATTAGATGTTGCTAATTGAAGTACAAAGTTTTGAAAAGAAATTTGGTTGAGAGATGGATGAAAACAAGCCTATACTTGCATTGATGCTTCGATGTATACGAGCTTAATCTCATAGTTTTAAATAATTTTCTGTTTTGTACTTCTTTATAGTTTATTTGAAGAAGAAAAAAATAGAAAACTCTAATAAGTGCGCTTTTTTTTCTTAAAACTTAATATGAAAGTTATGGAAACCTTCTGCATTTTTCAATGGAGAGAAAAATAATTAAAGAGAGCCCTAATAAAATTTGGCAACAGAAATAACTGAAGTCAAAGGCTTTAAAGTCAACAAATGATACATGTAAGCCCCATCTGATTCAGTGATCAAGAATCTCAACATAGTATCCTATAATTTATATTTAATATAGATATAGATATTTAAAGGTGCATTATATATATATATAAAAGATATTAAGTCAAAGTTTCTCAGTCATCCCATGTGAAAAAATAGTCATTTTTTAACTAGCAATTGTAAGAGACTAGCGACAATTGAGGCAAAAAATGTGGAAAAAGAAGAAACTTTATGTAAAATCAGATCGAATGGCAAACTAACAAAGAATGAACCAAGAAAGAGGGTTAACATGACCATGGGAATAAAGTTTAATGCATGAAATTATCGCTTTGTATGAAGTTGTGAGATTAAGTCTCGTTAATTATATATTGTACGAGTTTATTTTTTTCTTGAATTAGAAAAAAAAAAGAATGAACCAAGAAGGAGGGTTAACATGACCGTGGAAATAAATCAACTAATGAGGTTCGATGAACTTTGCAACGAAGAAAAGGGCCGATTTAGGATGTTTATTTAGTAAGAATTAAAAATACACATTGATATTCATATATAAATATTATATTTTAATGAGAGTTAAATTAATTTTTCACTCTAAAAATACTTTAAATATATACACATTTAAAAAAAAAATAGAGTAGGTGGGTGCTACAAACCCCACACTCCAACGAATACATCTGCCCTTGCAGTGGTGGAGCCACTCTAAAATATATGGGGACTGTAGTCTCCACTCAACTTATATTTTATCTTAAAACATATATATTTTTAAGGTATTTTTGGATTAAAAAATTAATTCATCTTCTAGTGAAAAAAATTATTTATATATGAGTATTTGATTGTGTAATTTAGCCTCCACTAAAGACATATCCTAGCTCTCTCCCTACGCCCTTGAACCGAGACATGTTTTGGTACTCAATTCCATTTCATACTTATAGTGTCTCCTAGCCTTTTTTGGCTTTGGAAATTATAAAAGTTCGGTAAACGAAATTCTCACTATGCACTGAGTTTTACAAAAAATCGATTTTACTTTAAAATTTATTATATAGTCTTACTTTGCATTTACAAAAGATTATTTTCACAACTTGATCTATAACTTACAATTCACATGACCGCAACTTATCATTTTGCTAAGGCTCTTTCACCCTTGAGAAATCTTAGCATATGAAAATTCGCATTTGTCACATGGTAGTTGATTCAACTAAATAGACGTAGGAATTTTTTTATTTATTTAAAGGGAACTTTAAATTAATATTATATCACATATAAATAAAGTTATACTTGTTGAGAATCAATTTTTAAACCTCTCGTACACTAAACGAGAACTAAACCACAAGATCAAATGCCTAGTGGTGAGGTAGGAAATTTTTGTTTGTTCTTTTTGTCTTTCCTATTGGTGAGGTAGGAAATTTTTGTTTGTTATTTTCTATAATATGTGCATAAATAATCAAAGTTTGACAGCTATGTTAATCTTGTTTTAAATGCGCAATACTAGAAAAGCAAATTTTGTGGCTATGTCGGAAGTTGAAATGAACAGAAAGGAGCAGGGATATAAATATGGTTGCAAATCAAATCCATTTTCTTATTGAAAACTCCCCAATTTGCTTCAAGAAAGCCTGAAATCTATCAATTTGTTACGATTCGAACAATCTTGACAATCAAAGCTGTCATTTTCACTTCCAAATAATGGAAATTTCATTTGCTGAAACAGCAATCTCTTAAATGAATAGTCTCGTATACCTTTCCAAAAATAGTTTGAACTTGTTTATTTGAGTTAGTCTCGATAGATCTTATTTCAGAATTATACGACCATGTCTCTTTCAAACAAAATCATTATTTCGAGATTTGATTCTCTAGATGACAAGGGCAGATGTATTAAGAGGTGAGTGAGGGCACCCCAAATTTATTTTGAAAATATGTGTTTTTAGAATATTTTTTAGTCTAAAAAATTAATTTAATTTTTACAAAAAAAAATTACTTATATACATCAAACCAAACCAAATTAAACTAAATCAAATATTTTTTCACTAGGTAAAAAAAGTACACGTCTATGTTGGAGGTTTTACTCCAGCATTGTCGATCCCAAATCTCAATCAAAGAAAAGAATTGTGTTAAGCAGTTGACAGTAGCGTAAAACACATCAGATTCTTTTATATGAATTTAAAATATTGTAAAAAAAAATACTTATATATAAGTCTTCAATTGTATAATTTTTTACTCTTATTAAATAAAATTCTTAAATTTGTCTTTACCTGACGGCGTCAATTTAAAAAACTTTCTAGGGAGGTCTCGTAATATAAAAAAACAAATAAAAAAATAAAAAGCAACAAACAGGTTTGAATGGAACTTGAACCCACATTTTAGCACTTTTAGGACGCGTGTAGAAAAGTAGCTAGATGACAGTCAAAGTATTTGCAGATTGGCAGTTGGATATAAATGAATATTTAGTGTGGTAGAGGCAATGTTCTTTTCCAAATCCATTCATACACCCAAGGGACTCGTGACCAGATTTATATTCTCCTTCTTAAACTGCTGACCTACGTTGTTATCTAATGCATTAATAAAGGTGTAATAAACACGTTGATATGCCATAATTAAAGAGTAATAAACCCCAATGACTAAGTTCCAACGTAGAAGTCCAAGTCCGAGAGTGACTTGTAGTGGCCAAACATTTTAAATTTAAATTTATGTTTATGCATTATAAATATTGTTTAAATTTTGACTGATTCGAAGTATATGTTGAGAAGTACTGCTATATTATAAACTTTATAACTTTAATGTGGATCAAATATGATTATGCGTAGAATAAATTTTTGGTTATCAAAAAACAAAAGTAGATGAAGCAAAGAAAGTGACAATAAAACCAAGCAAATGGTAAACAAGGTAGACTTTGTTCCAGGTCATTTTGTATTATTTCAAGTTCGTTAGAGATTAGAATGAAGCTATGACATGTGAAAGGTGTCTCATTCGAATCTTTCAATGACGTTCCCATGATTTCCCAGCCCAGAGATGGAAACCAGCAGGAAAAGTGAAAGATGTTATCCAACGTGGATAGTGCTTGTCGATAATGTTAAACTTTGGGGATAGTTTAGACCTTTTTTTTTCAAATAAAAACATGATATTATATTAAAATAACAAAGTACAAGAGTTTCATCCGATACTAGTGGGGTCCATGTCCCTACACAAAAGAGCACATAAAGGAGAAGGTATAAAAACAGTCCAATTCAAAGGGAGGTGATGCCTAGCCATATTTTTTGCAATCCAATCAGTCGGATGGTTAGCAGTTTTACAAAAAACTTGAAATCAGATGTCATTGATTTTAGAAGCAACCTTTCTAATATCTTTCATTATAGATGCAATTCTCCAGTTATTCTGGTGCCTCGTGGAGTCGATTGCTTTCCAAACCGCCTCAACATCTCAATCTAATTCTGCTTTGCAAAGATGCATGCATTACGCACAACAATAGCCTCAACTTCAATAGTAGAAGAACAAACAATACGACTAGCTTGTGTTGGAATATTTCTCTTAACTGGGCTACCGTTAATTACTTTTGGTTTTATAAAATAGGCTGAATATCTGATTCATAGAGACTGGGTTGTGATCATATTGCTTTTAAGCCCACATCATAAATCCGTATACAGTTAATTGTGTGTAGGCCTTATATTCTGACTAAGCCTTTTATGGGAGATCCTGTTAGAATAATTATAAATATATGGCTAGGTCCCCTCTACTACTCTAACCCTAAACTAATTGTTTCCATAAACATTAGTTGTTCCTGGATAGAGCAAGGAAGAGGAAGACCTCGTCAGTAATCGGATAACGATTACAACTTGCTTTATTATGGCTCAAATAGGTATGTGATTCCGCTGCTAATTATAATTATAATTATATTTATTGTGCTGCAAAGTCATGCATATTGGAATACATATATTTTATATGTGCTTACTTGTGGTATCAGAGCCAATTATGCATGATTTTCAGCCATTAATTTAAAAGATTTCGTAATGCTTGTTTGGCTATGTAAACTATGAAAGCTCTTGTTTTAATTCATGACTATTTAATTATTATTTCATGAAATTGATTGAGGACTCTCATAGGTCTCTTTCTGCTTACTCTTTTAATATTTAACATGTTATTTATTGTGTTATTATATGAACTCAAAATATTTTGTTGATTTTTGATTTTTTCATGTGTATATTGCATAATAGATTATATATACACAATTAATTGAATTTATTTGGCATCATATGTGTTTCCCATTTGGTGATTGTTGTTGGATTGTTTTATAAGGTTGAAAATATTAAAACCCTAATTTTGGGTTTGAATCCAAAACCCACTTAGAAAATCTAGAAAAATATATTGATTATTTGGTGATATAGATGCCAAATTTGAATTCCTTGGTATCAAAAACCTAGGATTAGGCTGTTTAACTGGGAAAAACAGATAAGATATTGAGGTTTTTACGTTCGGGCTTAGTTTCAAGTTTTAACGGCTGGAGGTTGAAGATAATGGTTAATTGAGGTTTTGTATTATTTTCGTTGAATTTGTTTCCAAGACCAAGCTTTCCATATTGGTTATTCACGCGTATTGCAATTTTGTAAACAAAGGGTTCGAATCTCCACAACTATCAGGGTTCTTTTGTTTGCTTTAACACTGCAGATGTTCTAGATAATTTAATAAGACCTTCTCGTCACTAACAGCTTAGTAGTGTCGTTGGTTAAGAGCTGCAATTTGAGTCAGAAGGTTGCGTGTTCGAACCACAGAGTGGAGGAAAGTGTTGGCTTTTATTTTTGGTTTAGTTGCTATGTCTAACAGACATCCTTTTATTATACTATATTTATGTTTTGTTCAAACAATTGAGTTAGCTTGCTGGATAAGGACTTGGATTAGGAAAGTGATAACGCAGGTTCGAATCTTCTCAAACACGTTTGTTGTTTTATTTTGTCAACTAGTGAACAAACGAAGTCACAGTATATATATAAATTAGTTGTATCTTAGTTACACCAAGAGCTTGGAGCTGCTGGTTAAGTGCTTAAATAATATGGCATATGTCGTGTGTTCAAAACCTGGTAGCTATATATTTATTTTATTTTCCTTCGCTTAGGAATATAGAAGGTTGGAGTCTAGGCAACTCCATGAATTTAATATGTTATTTTTCCAGCTTTCTCTTGGAAACAATAGAAGGTTTTAATGATAAATAAAGTTTCCTTTTATAATAAGTGTTAGGCCTACATTGATGGTAAGATTTTATTACCATATGCATTGGCAATAGTGAAAATTTTCTTTTGCATTAAAATTGGTGGAGACTAGACTGATAAAAGAATTGATGTTGCCTTTTTTGACCAAAGTCATGATAGCTCAGTGGTTAGGGATATGCCTTGTTATATGTATACCTTGAGTTCGAAACTTTGCAGATGACACACTATTGTCATTATTTTTGTTTTGAAACAGTTACAAAAATGGAGCAGGTATTATTTTTATTAAAATCAGCTCTTAGTTCAAGTTATTGAGCTAGCATAGCTGGTTAGATGTGTATATAAAAGCTTGAGGTTTTGGGTTCAATTCCTAAGGGTACATTAATTTTGCAGCAGTTTTCTTTTGGAAAATAAAAGAAGGGCCTTGTTTGGCTGGAGTGACCTTCTAGAAAAATAAATAGCTTCAAAATTGTGTAAAACCAAACATTGCCTTATTTTAGGTATGAAATGATTTGTTTGACTAGAGGATATTTTCTATAATCCTAATAATGTCATTTTTCACACATGGCAAACAAAACATTGTCACTCTTTGCTTAAAAATAAGCTTAATTGTTTTCTCTCCTTATTGAAATATTATATTGTGTACATAATTTTCCATGGTACTACTAAATTGTGGCAAAATGAATTGGGATTGGTCTATTTACATGTTATGTTTCCTGCCCAAAGGTGGGGGATGTAATGATGTGTCTGGGCTCTTTCGTTTGAAGTGCTATTTTGTAATGGAACATGTATGCCTACTGTTAGCTGATGTTGTATTTCTTCTTGAAAAAAATTATTTTGCTTTGAACAATGTGACCACCTTTTTGAGGTCTTGAATAGGCAAAATTTTAATAAATGGAATGCAGACACTGGGTTTTTCTTGGAGATAATTGACCTTGACTTAGCCTTGGATTCTGATGCACTTATTGCTTTAACTGATTAGAATAGTTATGAGGGAAACACAAATGTTATATGCATTGAGACCTAATGGGTGAACTCATGGTTTTGAAATATGATAAGGCTAGTACCTCAGAATTTAAAGGTAATGCTCCTAAGAGAATTCAGAGTTTTTAAAAGGGTGGTAAGGGTCAGAATCTGAAGATGAATCACAATGAAAGAGGTCCCAAATCTATTTCCATTAAATGGAAATGTTACTTCTGTAAGCAAAAAGGTCATAAAAGAGCTAATTGTGCCAACTACAAATCAAGGTTAGAGAAAAGAAAGTTGAAGAAGATAATTCACTGGCCTATGTTTGTTTAGAATCCTTTTTAGTTAATGTTCTAGTAAATATTTAGTGGATTGATCATGGTGCAGCCATTCATATTTCTTTGAAAATGTTTGAATACAAACTGAGGCCAAGTGAATTAGAGTCCGGAATTAAAGTTGGGAATAATTTTGCCATTTAAGTTGAATTCATAAGGTCTACTAGTCTATGTTTAAATACTAGTTTTGAAAAAACATTATTGTTTTGAAATAATGGTTTTCATGTTCTGTCTTTTAGGTGAAATTTTATTTGTGTTTCTATTTTGAACAAGTCTTAAATTTGTTATGTTTTAACTTTGACAATGGCAAAGTAAAATTGGTGTTTGAATTCTAAAATTATTGATGAAACTATTTTATCTAATGGTTTTTATCAGCCACTTTTATTCTTAGAAAATTCCTATGACTATTTTTTAGAAAAATTTGTTTCTAAAATGAGCTTAGTTGAAGAAACTTCTTCTTTGTTGTGGCATAAATGATTAAGTCATATTTCTAAATGAAGGGTTGAAAGACTCATTAGAATTGATATTTTGCCTTCTTTAAGTTTTGATGTTTTTGATACTTGTGTTGGGTGTATTAGGGGTAAACTCACTAATAGTGAATGAGAATAAGCTACCCATAGTTCTGACCTTTTAGAAGTAATACATATATTAGTGGACCTTATTCTATTACATTGTGTAGTAACAAGTTTTTTGTTACATTTGTTGATGACTTCTCTCATTATGAATACCTTTATTTAATTAAAGAGAAATTTGAAACTATTGACAAATTTAAACTCTTTAAGAGTGAGGTAGGAAAAGACTTGGGAAAGTCATCAAAATTGTTAGATCTGACTAAAAGTTAAGTACTTTGGTAAACATTGGGTCATTGGACAGTATATAGGACCGTTTGTCATGTACTTACAGGGTTGTGGGATTGTTGCCCAATATACCATGTCTTTTAGCCCTTGACATAACAGTACGGTCGAGAGGCAAAATCACACCTTTAAGGATATGTTGAGGAGCATGATTAGTGTCACTAGCCTAATATACCTTTTGGGGTGAAACCATTAGAACCACTTCCTGTACTTTTAGTTGTGCTACTAGCAAGTTTGTTCATAAAACTCCTATTGAACATTGACTTGGGAGAAAACCTATCTTGAATTATTTTCTGATTTGGGGTCATCTTGGTGTAGATAAACATGTTGTGGTTTATCAGTGCATGTACCTCAAGATCAGTGGGAGTAAGCCTATTTTCCTGAAATTTTATGTTGATGACATTTTGCTAGGTATAAATAATTTGAGTATGTTTTATGAGTCCAGTATTTTTGAAGACTTCAACATGAAAGATTTTGGAAAGGTCTCTTTCACTCTTGGCATCTAGATACAACAAGATAGGTCTCATGGGCTTTTGGATTTATAACAAAAGGCTTATATTGATCGAGTTCTTCAATGTTTTATTATGGAGAATTGTAGGTTTTATGATATCTTTGTTAGGGTTTCCATCCAGAGGATATAATGTGAATATTATTTGGAAGCATAATTAGACTATCACGATATAAATGCTATTGAAGTTATAATTTAGCATGTGAGTTTTATGATCTAAATGGATCTCCCATAGTTTATGGAAGGAAATATGACTTGATATATGTTCCTTGTGATCTCCAGATTAGTACATGCAATAACCTACCCAAAGGAGGTTATTGTGTGTGTTAATTTAGGGTGGATGAATAGTAGTAGTAAAGGTGAATAGTCAAATGAATTTCTCTACCCAAGGGATTTATTTATGAGCTTGTGCATGCTCTATTAGTTTGGGAGAAGGTATGCCTTAGAGTGATTTATTTGTATAGAGGTGATTAACATCCTGAATGTTGTGTATTCTCTTATTCACCTTCATGATTGAGATAATTATAGTATGTTGTATCATCTGTTCAAATGGATATTATAATGATACACTTGGATCTCAGATATAGCTTATTTTTATTCTGAGCTATTCTAATTACCCATATTCTAATCTAGTTTCCCTATGAACAAACAGTCACAGTTTTGACAAGAAAAGGGAAACATTGTTACTAAGAATATAAAACAAACTCGATGCTTGTTGATCTTCAAATTAGATGTTTGAGATCATAATGTTTAAATAGCATGTTGTGATATGGGTATTATGGAGTCCCTGACATAAAGAGATCCATGAGATATGTACCATATGCTAGTGTTATTGAGAGCTTGATACATGTTCAAGTGCGCACTAGGCTTGGTATTGATTTTGTATATGAGTGTTCTACTGTCATTTGATGCTATTGATTAGTGGGAGTTTTGCATTTTTATGCATTGTTGAATGTTCCCATTGTTGTGTGTTTCTATTTCGCACTTTTGTGCAATTAAGGAATAGCATATTGTTTATGTTTTATAATATATACTTGATTATTCTGTGAACACTCATATGTATATTGAAGGTATTGGTTTAGTGTCCATATTGATAAGACCATCTACTGAGTTTAAATATCTCCATGAGGATACCATTTTGATCGGAGATATACATTCTTTCCTCCGGCCTATTGACTGCCATTTTGGGAGGATATGAATGGTTAATTTCCTTGCCATATCGACCGCCAATTTTGGGGAAATCATATTGAGGAATGACAAAGAAAGAGCACATTTGATCACATGTTGGTGCTGCTTTCTTGCTACACTGCCGTATATTAATCCATGTCAATGAGATTGTTGGCATTTGTAACCATGGAAGGTCCTGTGTCAATATGGAACACTACGATCGCCATGATTCGATGTTTGATAATCTTATTGGACAGGATTGCGTTCGAGGTGTTGTTCTATGAATCAGGGTTTTCAAAATTGTGGCCACATTAAGTTTACTTATTCAGCTTAATAAATGTTTTCAAAATATTTTTAGAAACAAACAAAACAATTAACGTTGCCCAAGTGGGAGACTGTTGGAATATTTCTCTTAAGTGGACTACCGTTAATTACTTTTGGTTTTATAAAATAGGTTGAATATCTGATTCATAGAGACTGGGTTGTGATCATATTGCTTTTAAGCCCACCTCATAAATCCGTATACAGTTAATTGTATGTAGGCCTTATATTCTGACTAAGCCTTTTATGGGAGGGCCTGTTAGAATAATTATAAATATATGGCTAGGTCCCCTCTCCTACTCTAACCCTAAACTAATTGTTTCCATAAACGTTAGTTTTTCCTGGATAGAGCAAGGAAGAGGAAGACCTCATCAGTAATCGGGGAACGATTACAACTTGCTTTATTATGGCTCAAATAGGTATGTGATTCCGTTGCTAATTATAATTATAATTATATTTATTGTGCTGCAAAGTCATGCATATTAGAATACATATATTTTATATATACTTACAGCTTGGTCATAGACCATATCACCTCGCCAATTCCGACCAATAAAAGCCACTGCTATACCTTCACCCTGAACAAAAGCTACATCAACATTAACTTGACCCAGTCCTACAGTGGGGGGATCCATTTAGGAGGGTCACTTTGGACTGCTTGTCGTGAAGAGCTATAGTTGTCAGTGATCTCGAATCGGTTATTGATAACCTTAGAGAAGCTAAGATTAAGCTGGAAAATGACTCACGAGACATCAATATCCTTCTTCTCAATGCAAACATAGTTTCTTTCTTTCTACACATGCCATAAACATAAAACAACTTTGGCAGCTGCTTCATATCTCAAGTACCTAGCTCTTGAACAATAATCAATAATTCTAGCAAGCTAGACATCGAAACGAGAAATTGAATCCAACTGAACGCGATACTGGAGAGGTGAAACAAACCAAAACTTTTGTACCCATGGTAGCAAAACATCATATGCTTAACATTTTCAACTTCATTCTTGCAAATGCAACAAAGAGGATCAGTAGAGCTTTTCCTTTTGAATCAATTCTCTTGTATAGGAAGACCATTCTAGTATGCCTTATAAACAAAGCTTCTAATCTTCATGGGCACCTTCATTTGCTAGATTGTTTTCCAAAGGAAGTAAGGAATCTGAATTGAGGAGCTGGCAGTATTGGTACATATATTTCACTCTTTAGCCAGGAAATATCCTGACTTAACACTGTACTCACCATTAGTAGTAAGAGACCAGATCAGCTTGTCACCTTGTGCACAAATTGGGATATACATTCTCAACACTTTCTCAACAACATTATGAACAAACATTGACCGAACAATAAGCACATTCCATTTTCCAGGAGTACTATCAAAAGGTTCACAATTTTCTTTTTCTGGTTCAAAGTCTCCTACTCTTGATAAATATCCATGGCCTTCAATCCAATTGTCCTTCCAAATTTCAACATAAGTGCCATCCCTGATGACCCATAATGTTTTCTTCTTGAGAAGCTCTTTACCCAAAATGGTGCTTCTCCACGTCCACGATAGTCATCTTCCAAACTTTGCAGTCCAAAAGTCACAATGCACTGAGTAAATACCTCTCAAGATTTTAGCAGGACGATCATCAAGCATGGAGCTGATTCTCCAAGCTTGTTTGGACACCAAAGCTAAGTTAAAAGAATACATATCCTTTAATCTGAGGCCCCTTTTACTCTTACATAGTGTTTGGATTGCACGAAGGAATGTAAAGGAAAGTAAAGTGGGGGAAAAAATAAAGGAAAGGAAATGAAGTGAATTACCTTGTTTGGATTGCAAAAAAAAATAATAATGGAAAGGAAAGGAAATGATCTTATGATCTTTTGTTTGGATTGGAGAAGGAAATGAAAGGAAAAGGATAATTTTAAATGCAAAATTATTTAAGTACCCTTTTTTTATTTTTATAACTATGAGATATGTAGGAACAAAAAAGACTTTTTGTGATAAAACCTTTCATTTTTCCTCCAAACATCCCAAATTAGAAGGTTTGAAAAACCCATTTAATTAAAAGAAATTGAAGGATTTTCGTATCCCTCTATATCCTTGACTTATTTTAAAATTACAATCCAAACAAATGGAATGATTCCTTATCCTCTTCTCTTCTTTTACTTTTCTTTAAAAATGTGAATCCAAACAAGTTGTTAGGCTCAGTAAGGAGTGTAAGAATATAACCAATTTCCCAGAAACGTCTTAACAACAATCAAGTAGAAAGATAACACTACTCGTTATAACAATTGAATATAACACTTACAAGATAATTGTCCTACAGTGCGCTCTCAAGATTAAAGCTTCAATGACTTCTGAACCTACAAGAAGAATACAAGAAAGAAAGACTAACTTAAGATTGTATTTGGAGTTATGATGTGAATGAATTTGATGAACTAATGCATGGCTATTTATAGAATTCAGCTAGCCCACCATAGGAGACTTTCCTATCAAACATTTTCATCTTGGTTGGCTTTACCAACCAAGTTCAAATTATTGACCACCCATATTTATCACATGGGTGGCTAGCATCCAAGCCAACTTCTAGGAAGCTTCATTTGGTCAAATTTGCTGACTTTTGCATTGCATTATCTCGACATCATCTTAGGTAACTCCAAATTCTCAAACTTCTTTCTTGTAGCCATCGCAGTCTCTTTTGACCTCATCGACGTTTAAGTCAGAATTGTTAATTTATGCTACCATATAATTAATAATACTTATTATGAGGTGGGCATTGACATATACCAACACCCCTCCTCAATGTTCACCTCATGTTGACTAAGCTATTATGCCAACACCTAATGTTTGAAGATACTTGCTCAACTGGACGCTCCCTAACGCTTTAGTGAAGATATATGCACAATTATCTTTTGTATCAATTCCCTCACACAGTGATACTGAATCTCTATGTGTTTTGTTCTAGTATGAAATACCGGATTCTTTGACATGGCTATACAACTTTGACTGTCACATTTCAACATTGTTGTTTCTTCTATTGGAATTTCAATATCAGTCATGATGCGTCGTAGCCAAACAACTTCACAGGATGCTACACAAACAACCTTGTATTTCACCTCCGTTGATGAAAGTGCAACGGTGGGTTGCTTCTTACTAGACCATGGAATGATTCCACCACTGAATATGAATACGTAACCTGTAACAGATTTTCTTGAGTCAATATCACCAGCCAAGTCTGAGCCACAGTACCCAGATAAAGTATCTCCAAACTTGTATCATATCCCATACTCCAACGTGCCTTTGAGATATTTGAGGATTCGCATCCCTGCTTGCCAGTGACTTTGTCTCGATTTATTTGAAAACCAACTAAGAACTCCCACAACATAACTAATATCAGGTCTTGTATTACAAAGGAAGATTAAACTTCCTACCAATCTTTTGTAGAGCTCGTTATCAACTTGTTTTGAAGGATCATCAACTGATAGCTTTGTATTCACTTCAATCAGGGTGACAACTAGCTTACACTCGGCCATACCAAATGCAGTCAAGAGCTCACGAACATATCATTGCTGCGAGATGAAGATAGTATGAGGTTTTTGCCATACCTCGATTCCCAAGCAATAATGAAGAAGACCAAGATTTGTCATTTCAAATTCTTGGCTCAACCATTCTTACGTCTTCCGAATATTATTTTCATGGTCACCAATTATTACAATATTATCCACATATAGGACTGTAATTACCTTCTTTCCTTGTTCACTTAGAACATACAAGTTGGCCTCTGATTTGTTTCTACAGAAACCATGTTGCAAGAAGAAAGAGTCTATACGTTTGTACCAAGCTCGTGGTGCTTGCTTTAACCTATATAAAGCCTTCTTCAATTTACAAACTTTTTCTTCTTCGCCTGATATTTGGAAGCCAAGGGGTTGTGCAACATAGACTTATTCTTCAAGTTACCCCTTAAGGAAATCTAACTTGATATCCATTTGATGTACAATTCATCCATAATGCACGGTAGCTACAACAACTAACCTGATTGTTGTCATTTTTGTTGTTGGAGTAAAGGTTTCATATATATTGAAACCTTCGACTTGCGAAAATCCTTGTGCTACAAGGCGTACCTTGTATTTTTCAAGACTTCCATCTGCCTTGTACTTCACTTTCCAAATTCATTAGGTGCTGATGATTTTTCTGTTCGGTAGCTTTTCAACGATCTCCCAAGTATCATTTTTCATGATACTATCATACTCGACTTGCATAGCTGCTCTCCAATTTGGATTTGACATGTCTTCCTCCACAGTTACCGGTTCTTTTACCGTATTGATGATTTGGGTCATCAAAGCCATGTTTACTAGCTGTTGTCCTGATATGTTCTGCTCATCTATTCTCTTTGATCGTCTTAGTCCATCAGGATGTGGACTATCATAAGTAACTTTTGGATTTCTTCCATCAAAGAGCTGTTGGAACCACTTCGGTTGTGGCTTCGTTGTGGATACAATAGGTTGGTCTTCAGTCTCTTCATCATTAGAGATTTCTTTATTATTCAACGGTCGTTGTTCAGACACTTGGTGGATTACTTCATCGGTTGATGACGAAATGGAAGGACCGCTATCCTCTATTGAGTGTGGTCGCTCATTAAACACCACATCTCGGCTTATGATCACCTTCTTGGCCTCTACATCATAGAGTCTGTATGCTTTAGACTCTTCACTATATCCCAAGAAAATGCCCTTCTTGCTCTTGTCATCCAATTTCTTTATATTTTCATTTGGAATGTGTACAAAACACTCACACCCAAATTTTTTTAAATTAGACACAGAAGGTTTCGTACCATAATATGCCTCATTAGGAGTTTTATCGTTGAGTGCCCTGGTTGAGCATTGATTGAGGATGTACGCCGCTGTGTTGACTGCTTCAGCCCAAAATGTATCAGGTAGGCCAATACCTTTCAACATGCATCGAGCCATTTCAACAATTATTCAATTTCTTCGTTCCACAACTCCATTTTGTTATGGTGTATAAGGAGTAGTCAATTGCCGTTTAATCCCAAGCTTGTTACAGTAGTTGGTGAACTCTATAAAACAGAATTCCCCTCCATGATCGGTACAGAGTTTCTTCAACTAAGTTGTGTTCTCATTTGTCACAAGTTTGTGCCACACTTTAAACTTTTCAAGAGCATCAACCTTGTCCCGATTGAAGTACACCCACATCTTCCTACTATAATCGTCGACTAACAACATAAAGTAGGAAGATCCTCCCAATGCCATGGTAGTCATTTTTTCGTAGAGGCTAGCATGTACCAATTCTAGAGGAGCCTTTGATCGGTTATGACTCTCTTTGGGAAATAACTGTCTATGTTGCTTGCCCAGCATACAAGCTTTACATGGTCCTTCAACTTATTCAATTGAAGGCAAGTCAGCCACCATCTTCTTCTTTTGCATTTCCTTTAACACAGGATAGGAAATGTGCCCAAACCTCTCATGCCAAAGTTGACTTGTTTTGGCATCCACGACGGCAGAAAGAGAGCTGATTTCGTAAAGGTTATTTTTGCGAATACCTTTACTTATTATATTTTGATCCTTATCAAGAATCAAAGCTTCTGTCTTCTTGAACCGCACTTCTAGATCATTATTTGTAATAGCAGCTACAGATAGCAAATTTCTGGTGATCTGGGGTACAAAGAGTATGTTGGACACTTCTTGTTTCCTCCATCTTTAGACACGAGCGAGATAGTTCCAGTGCCCTCAACATGACACCTAGCATTATTCCCGACGACAATATTCATTTGTTCTTGTAGAGGTTTTATGGAGTCATATAACTCCTTCTTACTGGTCATATGTCGGGAAGCTCCACTATCTAATACCCATGTACTTGTTTGATGTACATGTGCATTTGTACACGTTTCCTCCGTTACATTTGTTACAGCAAACAAATGCACTTCCGTTCCAGCCATATTGGCAGACTCTTTATTTTTCTAATTTGGCTTTAGAGTTCCGTTCTTCTC
The DNA here is from genome assembly GCA_037974665.1 of Ehretia macrophylla. Lineage (NCBI taxonomy): Eukaryota > Viridiplantae > Streptophyta > Magnoliopsida > Boraginales > Ehretiaceae > Ehretia > Ehretia macrophylla. The sequence continues at coordinate 69,408,610 of CM075771.1, read as the reverse complement.
GTCATGGATTTATTTCCTACAATCTTTGACAGCATAGCCTTTCTTATTGCAGTAGTAGCACGATCCAGAGAATGTTTTCTTTTTTGCTTTTTTCTTTTCTTTTTGGCTACTCCTCGCCTTGGCTATAAAGGCAGAGTCAAATTGATTTTCTCTGCTTTTTAGACTCATCTCTTCCTCTATCAACACAGCAGTGAATTCTTCAAACGTCAAATGAGGAATGCAAATTTGAGTATTAAGTGCTGTCACAAGACCGTCAAATTTTAGAGGCAATACTCTAATGCACCTTCGAGCTAATTCCTCGATTGATTTGGCAATACCAACTACAGTCATTTGATCACGTAGGTTTTTCATCCTACTGATAAATGACTCAACTACTTTATATTCACTTAATCTCCTAGCAGCTAACTAGTTCTCCAAGTTCTGAATTTGAGTCTGGTTCCTTGTTTCATTCTGATTTTTCAGTATGTTCCAAGCTTCAGGTGCCTTGGTTGTGTGTTGAATAAGAGTGAGGACGGAATCCTGAACACTTGTGACAATTGCACAAAGTGCATCAGTATTTCGCCTCCTCCATTCTTTGACAAGCTGAGGATCTGGAGGAGTGGTCTTTTTTGTATCATCTTCAGCACGAACTATAACTGGTTCTGCATCTGTGACTAACACTGTATCAAGGAGTTCATAGGAGTTAAGAACCGTAGTGATTTTGAACTTCTACAATAGGTAGTTCATGCCATCAAGCTTTCCTTCTGTGAAGGTAGGGGGACGGATACGAATTGTCAGTACTAAACTGAAACTAGAACTGGTAGAAGAAGAACTAGCACCTTGAGTAGTCATAGTTGTTGAGCTTTACTAGACAAGATTGTTGTTAAAAGCCCCTTAAACTCTGATACCATGTAAGAATATAACCAATTTCCCAGAAACGTCTTAACAACAATTAAGTAGAAAGACAACACTACTCATTATAACAATTCAATAAAACACTTGCAAGATAATTGTCCTACCGTGCGCTCTCAAGGTTAGAGCTTCAATGGCTTCTGGACTTACAAGAAGAATACAAGAAAGAAAGACTAACTTAGGATTGTGTTTGGAGTTGTGTTGTGAAAGAATTTGATGAACTAATGCATGGCTATTTATAGAATTCAGCTAGCCCACCATAGGAGACTTTCCTATCAAACATTTCTATCTTGGTTGGCTTTACCAACCAAGTTCAAAGTATTGACCACTCATATTTATCACATGGGTGGCTAGCATCCAAGTTAACTTCTAAGAAGCTTTCTTTGGTCAAATTTCCTGACTTTAGCATTGCATCATCCCGACGTCATCTTAGGTAACTCCAAATTTTTGAACTTCTTTCATGTAGCCATCGCGGTCTCTTTTGACCTCATCGATGTATAAGTTAGAATCATTAATTTATGCTACCATATAATTAACGATACTTATTATGAGGTGGGCATTGACATATGCCAACAAGGAGATCCCACCTGAGCCAATATGTCCTGTTACAACCATTCTTGCCCTAGAAGAAATCTATTATCATAGATATAATCTGCTTACAAACTTTTTTGGGTAGGATAAGAACAGATATAACATAGGCTAGGAGTGCTTGCACAACTGATTTGACAAGAAACTTTTTTCCCCTTCGAAGAGGAGCAGGCCTTTCCACCCATTTAGCTTGTTAGCCACTCTTGTCTTAATCCATGCAAGATCTTCTACTTTGGACCTACCCCAATCAGTTGGGAGGCCAAGGTACTTGCCTACAGATTGAGTCTAAGTAACTACAAAAATCTCAACAATGCCATTTCGGATCCTTCTAGGGTGTTACAGCTAAACACAATGCTGGATTTGTTCAAATTCAAACTTTGACTAGAAATAAAACAATACTTATAAATAATATCATTGAAAATAAGTGCCTCAAAGTATGAAGCTTCAAGGAATAACAATGAATCATCTACAAAAAAAGAAGTGAGTGAGGGGTAGACAATTTCTTACAATTTTAATGCCTTTAATTAGACATGTATTAAGATGGTCATTTAAGAAACATGTCAGAGCATGCGTGAGGATAAAGAATAGATAAGGAGACATAGGATCACCTTGCCATAACCCAGCGAACCCATCTATGATGAAAACCCATTATGAGCATCATACCCTTCAGAAAATTCCATTCCACGTAGTCATCTGCCTTATGCATATCACGTTTTAAAGCAACAAAGAACTTCTTTGATCGTTTCCTTCTCTTTTGAAACCAGTGACAAACCTCTTGCGCAATCAGGAAATTGTCATGAATCGTCCTTTAGGCATAAAACCTGCCTATGTAGGTACAATAATTAGATCAAGAAGAGGTTTGATACGGGGCACAAGAACTTTGGAGATAATTTGATATAAGAAATTTGAAATACTGATCAACCTGTAATCACCCATTTTTTTAGGGTTTTTGACCTTTGGTACAAGAGAAATGTTGGTCTGGTTAATAGAATATAGCTGAATTGTCCCTATAAAGAAGTCTTGGATAACAAAGAAAACATCATCTTCAATAACTCCCTAGTACTTTCGAAAGATCCCTGAGAAGCCATCAAGTCCAGGAGCTTTATAAGCCCCTAGACTCCAAACGACTTCTTTCATTTCCTCGTTAGTCATGACCTGATTAAGTTCTGATTTGCTTTGTCAACAATAATATATTGAATGTAGGATAAGATAGGGACAAAATTCCTTCTACCAACAGACTTGAAGATATTAAGCAAATAATCATGTAGTATTTGTTTAATCTCAAAAGGGAACTTTGTCCATGTTCCATCGTCATTCTATAGCAGGATAAATATTTTCCTAGATCTTCTCAGCTTAGTGATGGAATGGAAAAAAAGAATGTTCTGATCCCTAGCCTTTAACCACTTAACTCTTGCTTTGTCAGCCCAGTACCTCTTTTCCAAATCCCATAGCTTTTCTAGTTTTAAAGAAAGATCTTTGAAAACACTCAGGCTAAAATCAGGTTCTTCCAATAGCTTTTCAATTCGTTTCTTCAGAAAATTAATGTTTTTCCAATTAGTTCCGAAGGTCTTTTGGTGACACCCGAACCCGGAAAGACCTATAATTTAATTTATTTAATTTTTCTATTTGCATATTTATCTTATTTGACTTTTATCTTGCATTCATTTGTTAAAAATCCATGTTCAATACGTGCCCAGAGTAATTTTGATTATTTTATTTTTTGAATTTTATATTTTTTCCTCATTATACGTCATGTTTAAGGTATTCGTTCATTGGAACTTTGAGTGTAACATGCTCAGAGCGAGAGATATAAAATTGCTAAGTGTCCCGTAGGAATAGTAATCTAATACCTAGAAATTAGATTGGGCAGATTCGGCCATTTAGTGTAATTAGCTAGCTTGGACTTTTAGCTTTACTTTGAACTAATATTAAAGCCAAAACTTAATTAAACAAAGAGCCCAACCTATTAGCTACACTTATATATCTACTTATATATCTATAATATAACATATATTTGATAGCAAAAGATCAAAAAAGAAAAAAAAAAGAACTCGACGGGTTCTAGAAAGAAAAAGAGGGGAAGATAATCTTCTAGGGTTTTCAACTTTGGTGCTAGTTAGTGTAAGATCAAGGAGGTTGAGTGCAAGCCAAGCCAATTTCTAGCTTTGTTGGTGAGGGAATCATACTCTATTTGCATTATACTGCTTGGTTTTGCTTCTTTAATGGTATATATATTATGTAGACTCTTGCTCATGAGCTTATAAGTGCTTGTTAGTTTGATGTCTAGCTTGTAATATGTGATAGGAGTTCTCTTTTACAAGTTGCTAAGTGTTGATGCTAACTTTAGTTAAAATGTTATCTTGTTAAATTGAACTTATAGATGAGCTTTAGGTGCTTGATAAAAGGCTCCTATGAAATGTTTTAGTGCTAATGCTAGAAGGAAGTGCAAAATTGTTTAGCATACAACCAAATAAGCAAAGTTGGAGCAAAGTACAAGCATATAAGTGTGTGTGTGTGTGTGGCTAGTAGGCTGCCAGCACCAACAACCATTTTCCGACACCCTGTAGCTACCCATGATGGTTGCTGTAGCTGCCATTTCCCCTCCCCAAGTCCCTCGCGCGTTAAATGAATTTATTAAGTTTGGAAATGTTTGATGCTATACTTAGTTTGAACTTTGGGTGTTAATTAAAGCCAAGTTGTAAATATAACTAGTTTGTTTAGTAAATGAAATTAAAGTTAGTTATAGTTTAAAAATGTTAAAGCTTCAAGTAATGTTAATTAGAGTTAGATAAAGACTTAATTGAACAAGATAGATGCTAGTCTATGAAGTTGGTTGGTGGTTATGTTAAGGCATGTACTTAACGAATAAATGAGTTGGGATTGTGTTAACTTGGTACTTTAGTGTTATGCTATGCTAATTAAATGGTCAAGAGTATTAACATCTAATGTAATTTAAAGCTTAGCTACTCTTAAATGTATTAAAGCATGAAAATAAAATGAAGTACCAATGCATGTTATCTAACTTTATAATAGAGTGTGATATGCTAGCGAACTTTTTACATGTTAATGTACATTACACGCAAGAGTGGCCTACTTTGTCACTCCTCATCTACATGACATTTCATGATTATCTATATCATTATGTGATTACGTGCTTATGTGATCTCAAGCGAAACTAACAAGCTAACAAACGTGATTTATCGAAGGTTGCAACCTTAAGCGTCATCCCGGATATAATAGCCCTCCACTGGGCGGCAACGGGCTTGCCAATGGACGTTCATCCTCCATGACTATTCCCTCGTCGCATGGACAGAGCGTTCTATGGGCGTTAGGTCGTAGGAATCGGGCTACATCCGGAGTACACCCATGGTGATATGAGAGAATTGTCGGCACCAAAGAGAAGCGATGACAAGAGATGAAAGAGAAAAGCGGAAGTGCAGAGAACCTGCATAGACGGAGCGTTCCATGGGGTTAGTGATATCTTTTTTAATATGTGTTATTTAGCGTTTAAAGTTAATTTCTTTATGTTGTTATCTTAAAGTTATATTCTCGCATACTTAATGTTACTTAATATTTAATGTAATGTCTTGCATTGCACGAAAACTATTTTTGAAAATATCCCCGTGTTAACCCCTCTCTCATTGAGCATAAGTGTATGTTCACTCCCTTTTCTCCAACCTTTCAGGTACTACTGAGTTAGACCCCTAGGATCCTTAGATAGTTGTTAAGGAGGAAGAAGTAGCTGAGTTTCTGTGACTGACTTGCTTGTTTGATTGCTGAGGTGGATGTTGTTTATGTGTTACTTTGTAAAGTGAACTCATGTGTAACTTATTCTATTTTAAGACCCTTGAGGTCTTGTATGTATTTGGTGTCAAGGGAATGTAAAACAAGTTAAAGTATTTAAAGTAATGGCCTATAATAAGTTTATTTTGTTGCCTTAGCTTGTGAATGCCGAGCATAAGACAGGATAGTCTATTTTGCTAAGTTCAAAGAAGTATGAAAGGTATTATGAACTTGATAATGAATGTTTGTTTTGTGAGATTCTTCTGAGTGCAGGTGAATGGTTAGTCCATGGTACAGAGGAGACTCTGTTCGTTTGTCGGGTCCAGACTTGACCTTAGTGTGGGGTTGGGTCTGGGCGTGAGACTTTTTGCTCCACTTGGAAAGGTTGATTCTGCATCTCTCTAAATTTCTATTGATAACTTTAACTGCATCACCAGAGACTGGAATCCTCCAACTTTCTGCAACAACAAAGTCAAAAGCCACATCCCCTAGACATGAGGATTCGAAATGAAATATTTTGTTGAGTTTTTCAAGGATTCTAACAAAATGGAAAACACGATAGGCGTATGATCAAATCCAATAGGTGGTAGGTTTGCCATCCAAGCTTCTAGAAAGAGATTAGTCCAAGAGATATTTGCCAAGGCTCAATCAAGCTCCTACCTAATAAGCCACTTTCCAACCATTTTATTTCACTAGGTAACAGAACATCCCTTAGCTTCAATATCTACCAAATTTGTATAATCAATCCACCTATTGAAGTTTATAATGGCTTTGTCATATTTCTTCTTGCCACATTCCTTTTCATCTTGAGATTTAATACAATTAAAATCCCCTATGAAGAGGTGAGGCAAATCACTGTTATGTTGAGAAATGAAAATAAAAGACTACAGTTTTTCCATCTCCTTCTGTTCAGGATAGGCATACAAGAGAAACTGGTTAGAATTAGATGTTATTCTAGTATGGATAAAATACTGACTATAATTAATAACTTCAATATTAACGTCATCCATACAAAAAAGTGATAGGCTTCCAGAGGAGCCAACAGGATCAAAAGATAAGACAAGATTGTATCTCAATCTTCTAGCAAGTCTAAGAATTTGATCTCATCTTTGTCTCAGAAAGCCCAAAGATGAGGGTCTATGTTAACCCAAAATATCCTAAGAAGGGGGTAAATTAGGATAGGGAGGCAATGCTACTACTTTTTCAGATATGTTTGCAACTAGTGAATTCTGTCAAGCAATTTTTGGGTGATTCGCTAATCTAATCCACTACCTAAGGTCTTCCTCCTCATAAGATTTCCACTAGCTCCACTAATAGTACTTCTTCAAAAGTTGATGAAACACAAACCAACAATACAAGTTTACTGTTGAACCCATAAGAGCAACCCACTCTTGAATCCACAAGAGTAAATACAACAATCTCTTGAACCTATAAGAGATCAACCAAGCTTCTTCACAAGTAGGTGAAGCTCAAACCTACAACCTCTCCTTATTTGAGTCTACAAAGAATTTTTTCACACTCTTCTCTTTACAAGGATTCTCTCAATCATAATCTAGAGCCCAAGAGTGTATACAATACAACCAAGAGTGTGTATATATGAAAGTTACAAAGCTATAACTCCTCTATGAGTTGGATAATACAAATAAAGCTCTTTGAATGCTCAATGATTTGCAAGATAAAGCTCAATACATGTTCAAGCAATGACTTTTTAATAATATGAAAAACTTTAGAACAATTTCTTTTAGTTGGAAGAGGTTAAAAATGCAATGGGAGAGTTTAGAAATATATAGAGCCTCTTTTTATCGGCTAGTTAACGACTCTATTTTTGAATGTCGAATGAGCAGTCGACTGAGTCCATTCATCCGACTATTCACCTGACTTGTCATTTCCAATCTCTATAAAAGTCATCTGAGTAAAGTCGAAAGAGTTATTCATCCGATTTGATTCTTCTGACTTGTCCATTTCGCAATAAGACAAGAGGAAAACAAGTCTTAAGTTATTTTTTCAAAGGAAAAACAATGTAGATTCATTTGCAAGTTGTTTTAATCCAAAGTCGATCTTTTAGAAAATCTTTTAACAACAAATTTCTTAAAGACTTTTTCACTTATGTAATAGTATTTCCGAAAAAGAAGTTTCATGAGACATTTTGAGCTTTACCAAGCATATCAAAGCTACTCGACATATAAATAGTCGGTACCCCTTATGTCGCCATTTCTCCTTCCTTGTGACTCTCTATTCAATCTCCAAGATCTTGACTTGAATCTTCACAACTTGAAGCTTTATAGATCTTGACGATGTAGCGCTTGAGCTTGATCATCTTCACTACTATAGTTTGAACAAGATTGATCATGTTGAGCTCTTCATAAGATCTTCATGATTTAATCACTTGAGCTTGATCATCACTTCAATCTTCATTCGCTCGCTTATCAGTTGAACATCCTTGAATCTTTGACTAATCTCAGAAATCGTAAACTCATAGAACACAGGATTAGGCAATAGAAAAATGTATAATCAAGATTTAGTTATCATCAAAATACAGAATCAAAGCCTTCAGGCAAACAATCTTCTCCTTTTTTATGGTGACAAAATCTTATACAATTAAGCACAATAGGAATTTGACATCAAGGTATAAGTAAGATTTTCAAGTAGACAAAGGAAAGCTCCCCCTTACTATATGCATTTCAAATTTATCAATGTTCAAAGTTTCTCCCCATATTCTCCCCAGATGTTCTCCCTCATAATTTTTTCCCCCTTTGGCATCATCAAAGTGAGTTAAATATATGAGAGTCAAGATAGCATCACAATGGGATCTTGCATGAAATAACATTACAGTAGGATTTCATCAAAATATCATTTCAATGGGATTTCATCAAAATATCATCTCAATGGGATTTTGAACATTTCTCTTTTTTGAGAAATAGCAATTCTGTGGGATTTTTAAATAAATAATCATAGACAAAGCTCCTCCTTGCTAATTGTATATCATAACAAGCATTTTTAACTTAGAGCATATGATTGAAGCACAAACTATAATATGCATATGATAACATTGTGTATATTCTCCATTTGATATCATTAGTTTTCCCTCATCTCAAAGGGATTTTGAACATTTCTCCTTTTTGAAAAATAGCACTACTGTGGGATTTTTAAATAAATAACCATAGAAAAAGCTCATCCTTGCTAATTGCATATCATAACAAGCTTTTTTAACTTAGAGCATATGATTAAGCACATACTATAATATGCATATGATAACATTCTGTATTTTCTCCATTTGATATCATTAGTTCTTCCACATTAGATACCATTGTTATTTCTCCCCTTTTGGTATTCAACCAAAGCATATAAATCATGTAAGCTTAAACAATCATACAATTCTCAACATTTTGACTTTTCAAGGTATTCATCTCATGCATTCAAGGTGTTCATCTCTTGCATTTTAATTCATCATGCATGTATGACATCACATATTTTACTTGAGAAGCATATTATGACAATAAAGAATTTGTTACCGGTGCTTCCCTTTTTAAGATTGGTTGTACTACTTGATTAGATAAATCCCTTGAAATACTAAAAGACTCATATTTTTGAGATTTTGATGTGGTAGGTTCACTTTGAGTTTCATCTTCATAAGTACCTACACTATCATCATTCTTTTTCGGCGCAAAAAGATTAGAATAATCAAAGTTCTCATGCATTTCATAAGTTCATGAAGTCAAATATGATCAAGAGTACAATCCATTAAGAAGTTATGATAACAGTTTTGTAAAGAGATAGAAAGGCAATTCAAGTTTCCTTTTACAATGCTCTAATGAAAATGTTTGGAGTAATTTTACAATCAAGCACACAAGAACATTTTTATAATCCTATTAAAGGCAATTTAATGTAATACATTATCGAGCATACCTCTATACTTCCTTTTGTCAACCAATATACCTTTTCTTATCTTTGTAGAGCTTGGTTGATGTACTCATTTGAGTTCTTGATTACTTTGATATGAACAAGTACAAACTTCTTAGTTTGATTCCTTTGTGATCTTGGTTTGACTTGTAAATACTCCTTCTTGATTTACTTGATTGGGAATCCATGGACGAATTTTGACTCTTCTTTCATTGCAAAATTTAATTTCCCTTTGCAAGCTCTTAGAGAATGTTTCTCAAGGAGATGGATTAGTTTTACCAATCAACAATCAAATACCCAACAAAGTTTTAGTATAGTAATTTCAAATATAGATGAAGTGCCTTTGTTGGATGAATATGTCATTTGCCAATTTTTTATCAACAAAATTCATCAAGAAGATTTACATTTTCTAAACACAGGATTAACTAGAGATTGTCACTTCTTCATGTAATATTCTTATGCTAAAAGGATAATCATAATCTCATCAATCATTTAGAGCCAAGTCCCAAGCTTTGAATCACAATGTATTCCACATTCTTGACTTTCAACATTTCAAGCATATAATCACATCTGTTACTTCTTGAAAGTATCTTTATTATGAATGATAAGACATTTTATGTTTCTTTTAAGATGTCATGTGATTTCATCTATTCATCTCATAGTTGTACTAGATTTTCTTTGGTTCCAAAAAGAAAATCAAGTATGATTCATTTTCATTAGTAGAATTTTTCTTTTTAAGTATCCACATTGTTAAAATCATGATGTACAAATAAGTCATGTGTAAAGGAAAACGGGGTTAGGTTACATGATTCATATTCAAAAATTTCTATGAACATGACGGAAACAATCATGTAATATCTTATTGCGATTAAACATGTGATAATAAAACAAAAAAAATTTATAATTTAATTTTCAATTGAAACAAGGATCTAGGCATACCTCTTGCGAAGAACAATGCAAGAACACCAACCACCTTGATCTACAAGCCTGGGAGATATTGTTTCCACTCCTCTACCTTGATCTTCTCATCTATGACCAAAACCTTTCTAAAGTATAATCTAATTGTGGGACTAGATTTTGCTAAACTAAAACATAGAAACTAGAATTGAGTTTCTTCATAAAGGCGAAGCTTACTCAAGAAAGAGAGAAAAGAAATCTCAGAAGAGATAGTGTGTGGAGCATTTTTTAGAGTTAGAAAAGAGGTCTATTTATAGGCAAAAGATCTAGAGAAAAAATTCTGAAATTCCGATGTGGGATTTGGTCAGAGAAAAGTCCAAATATCTTCCACAAGTAATTTTCTATTTTTCTTCCTTCTTCCTTCTTTTCCTCCCCATAGTTGATTTTCCTAAGGTGGGTGGGTCCAGCCTTGGCTTGTGAGCCATGGTCCTGGTTCAGCCAGCTTGCTAATTTAATCCTGACAATAATTAAAAATAAAAATCAATTTCCATAAAATAGAAAGTCTATTTTTAAATATCTAATTGCAATAAATTAAATACTCATTGATTAATTCCAAAAGTCTAAATCCAAACTGCTATTTAAGAATAATCTATTTTTTCAATAGTGAAAAAATTATCTTAAATATCTAAGCAATCTTTTAGACTTTAATTAATCAATTAATTACATAATCCAATATCTTGACAATTCTCAAAATAGAAACTCCTTCCCAAAATGGAAAGACTACTTTGATTCTAACTATCAAATGATTACATTATCTCTCAAAATAATATATCTTAACTAAGTTTAGATACTTAACAAGGTAGATGGCTAGAAGAGGGACCAAAGACATAATTAACTTTTCTTTTGGAAATGAAAAAAATATTCTCGCTAGTACCCTAGCAATACTTTACCATCTCAACCAACTCTACTCCACTAAAAGACTTTGGCTGCACTCAAGGATAATTACTATAAGTACAGGAGTCAGTCAATCTATACATGACGCTCTATCTTTTGACCAATTAAGTATTATATTGACCATAATGCCCCTTTATACTCCCTCATAGCCAAAGACAGGTTCTCGAAGTGTACTATCACCTCTTTGACTACATCTTGCCTCCTTAGAACCTTTAATCCATAATCCAACCATCATCCTAAAGTTATCCACTTATCTAAGGGAGCTACCCTTAAGTGTAACATTCAACACATCAAGTGTTACTGCGGCCACAGATTTAGGATGATATAGCTTGGATCATTCTAAAGGAGTGATTAATATATAGACTCCTTATTGCATATGCACATCCCTTCTAATCAAGTCCTATACACCTAAACCACAAAGTAGATGATCTAACTTTTAAGACCACAACCATAATGGATCAAGGTGCAAGCACTCAACTTCGTCGGTTCATCCACATATGCTCAAGATTAAAGGCTATAGTCTACTTAGAAGCTTGTAGGTTTAGGTGAACTCCTTCTTTGATAGTACGTATTTAGAGCCCACACCTATGGAGTCCGTCCAATGCATACACATGCATAAGCGTAATAAGTTTGGAACAAATCCATGATCAAGGAAGATCACCCTTCTTCAAAGGGAACTTATTCCACTATGACTTCTACCAAGTAAAGTGCCTAACTCTACTACTTAGTCATGGACAAAGTTACTTTGCTTATTCAAGTGACCATGACTTAGACCTTCTATGCGTAACCACCCCACACCTAAGTCACTCCTTGAAGCAAGGACCTTATATTCACACACACACACACATATATATATACATATATATATATACATATATATATACATATATATATATGTCAATCCATATAATGAGATAAATACGCCCATATGAATATGATGACACTAATTATCTTATTGTAAACCATCTAAATGTTCTAATGACTAAGTGCCAGTGGTTTTTTGGGCATACCAATCCCAACAATGTGATTCTAGAAGATCATAACAATGCATATACTATTTCATGCCTATGCTTATCATGTGACATTTAAGCACAAACTAAGAATAACTTAGGATCAAACAACAAATTAATCCATAAAATCAATTATCAAGAAGCATAAAATGAGAAACAAAGTTTAATGTTACCCATGCTTCCTTGTTTCAATGATCTTGTCTTTCTCATGAGTTGCACCACCATCTTTCTTGGTATTGCTTTGACATATGGATGTGAGTCCTAACATATCTAACAACCTACTTGAGTTTAAGCCAATAGGGAATTCTAGCATCTCTTCCTACCATGTTTCTATACTAATGAGATGCAACATGTCCTTGTTTTTCACAATATATACACACTTTTTGAAGTCATCTTGATATTGAAGCTTCATTTGATGAAATTGATGCCTTCACAAAGTAGCTTTTGAAAGATTTTTGTTTAGTACAAGGATCATAACCAATGCCACTTTTGTCAAATACCAATTTTTGAGACCCAAGCATTTTATCAAAAGTTTCTTTACCTTTTGTAAATTTTGCTAAACACATGTTCAAGTTTTGAATCTCCTTTTCTAAAATCTCAACTTTTACTTCAAGCTTATCTTTTGAATAATAAAATTGAAGTGCTTTCTTTTGAGATGTACTAAGATCTTCTTTAAGTTTCTCATTTTCAATTTTCAAATCATCTTTCTCTTTTTGAATTTATTTGATTAAGTTTTGAAGATCTTTGTTCTTTGAAAGAGGAAGAGAAAAATTGTCATGCATTTTTTAAAATTCATTTTGCAATTCTTCGAATTAACATTCATCATCATGTATTGATATTGAGCTAGAATATGAACTAGATGAAGAATAGCATACCTCATATCGTCTTTTGCCATAAGACATAGAATGTTGGCTATTTCTTCTTCTTTTTCACTTTCTCCGTCGGTTGAGTTGCTTTCACTACAAGAAGTCTTCCCTCCTCTTGTTTTGATTGTCATTGGGTAATTAGCTTTCATATGCCCCAGTTTGTTGCAATTGAAGCATCTTGATGCTTCTTTTGTTTTGACTTTGCCTTTCCTCCTTAAATTGTTTCTTGATGAAGTTCCTCTTCCCATCTTCTTGAATTTCAAGAATTTCAAGAAATTCTTTTGAAGTGAGGCCATTTTTTCATCATCATCATCTTCTTCCTCTCCATCACTTGATTGAGCCTTTGATGTAAGAAAGACAAATGAAATTCTTTTGAAGTGAGGCCATTTCATCATCATCATCATCTTCTTCCTCTCCATCACTTGATTGAGCCTTTGATGTAAGAAAGGCAAATGACTTATTTATTGTCCTCTCATCTGCATCTCTTAGTCTCTCTTGGTTGAGGACTAGTTCTTCGGTTTCAAGGTTGCAAATGAGCTCATGTAGTTTCAATTTTGAGAGATTTGTTGACTCTCTAATTGATGTCACATTTGGCTTGTACTCTTTTGGTAGTGTAAGGAGAATCTTTCGATGAGCTCTTCATTAGGATAAGACTTCCCGAGAGCACTCAAATTTTTTACAATTGAGGCAAATCTTTGATGCATTTCATTTAACGTCTTTTCGGGATTCATATGAAATAATTCATATTCTTGAATATACAAACTAATCTTTGTATCTTTGACTTGAGTTGTACCTTGATCAGATAGCTCAAGAAGCTCCCATATTTCACAAGGCGGTGTACATTGACTCACTCGACTATACTACGTTTCATTTAGGGCACAATAGAGAATGTTATTTTCTCTTGAGTTCTTTGTCATCATAGCAATATCATCATGATCGAACTTATCTTTGGTTTTTGGACCTCTCATTTTCTTCTTGCTATCACCTTCATCAACAATTTCTTTCATTGGAAAATAAGGACCTTCTTCAACCAATCTCCAAAGTGAGTAATCTACGAATTGGATATATGTCCCCATTTTGTTCTTCCAATAGACAAAATTTGTACCTGTAAAAAATGGAGGTCTATTAGTTGAATATCCTTCCATATAAGGAGATGTAGTAGTATTTGCCATGATCTTAGCTTTACTAGCGGTTAAAGTATATGTAAAACCCTAGCTCTGATACCACTTGTTAGCCCAAAATATCCTAAGAGGGAGGGTGAATTAGGATAAGGAGACACTAATACTACTTTTTCGGATATGTTTGCAACATGTAAATTCTATCAAGCAATTTGACAAACATTATGCATGCACAAATATAAAGAGATAAGGAGAGAAGAGAGAAAGATATGACGCAGTCAATTTTAGGGTAGTTGGCTAATCTAATCCACCACTTAAGGTCTTCCTCTCCTTACGATTTCCACTAGCTCTACTAGTAGTGCTTCTTCACAAGTTGGTGAAGCATAAACCAACAGTACAAGTCCACTCTTGAACCCACAAGAGAAACCTACTCTTGAATCCACAAGAGCAAATACAACAATCTCTTGAACCCAAAAGAGATCAACCAAGATTTTTCATAAGTATGGGAAGTTCAAACCTACAACCTCTCATCCTTTGAGTTCACAAAGGATTTTTTCATACTCTTCTCTTTACAAGGATTCTCTTAATCCTAATCTAGAGCCAAAGAGTGTATACAATACAACTAAGAGTGTGTACATATGAAAGTTACAAAGTTGTAACTCCTCTATGAGTTTGATAATACAAACGAAGCTCTTTGAATGTTCAATGATTTGCAAGATAAAGCTCAATACATGTTCAAGCAATGAGTTTTTAATGATATGAAAACTTTAAAATAATTGTTTTTAGCTGGAAGAGGTTAAAAGTGCAATGGGAAATTTTAGAAATACATAGAGAATTTTTTTATCGGCTAGTTAACGGCTCTATTTTTGAATGTCGGACGAGCGGTCGGCTGAGTCCTTTCATCTGACTTGTCCTTTCCACTCTCTGGAAAAGTTGGCTAAGTAAATTCGGACACGTCATTCATCCAACTTGTCCATTTTGCAATAGGACAAGAGAAAAACAAGTCTTAAGTCATTTTTTCAAAGGAAAAACAATGTAGATTTATTTGCAAGTCATTTTAACCGAAATCTGATTTTTAGAAAATCTTTTAGCAACAAATTTCTCAAAGACACTTTCACTTATGTAAAATTATTTTTCAATAAGAAGTTTCAAGAGAGATTTTGAGCTTTACCAAGCATATGAAAGTTACTCGACATATAAATAGCCGGTACCCTCTACTTCTCCTTCCTTGTGACTCGCTCTTCAATCTCCAAGATCTTGACTTGAATCTTCACAACTTGAAGCTTTATAGATCTTGATGATGTAGCGCTTGAGCTTGATCATTTTCATTACTATAGCTTGAACAAGATTGATCATGTTGAGCTCTTCATAGGATCTTCATGATTTAATCACTTGATCTTGATCATCACTTCAATCTTCATGTGTTTGCTTATCAGTTGAGCATCCTTGAATCTTTGACTAATCTCATAAATAGTAAACTCATACAATACATGATTAGTTAATAGATAAATGTATAATCAAGATTTAGTTCTCATCAAAATATATACTTAAAGCCTTCAGGCTAACAGTTCATGATGATTGATTAACTCTCTCAGATTGTGGACTATCAGGGATGTGCCAACCCTACACAGTTCCATACCAAAATCCTCATTGGTCAAGTTGGGGTTGTTGAAGGACAACAACCGGAACCTCTTCAATTTGGATCTTAGGAGATGATTGTACAGAAGATGACTACAAAAGAGTATCCAAGGAGGATCTTTTAGCTCTTTTATTTTTCTTTTCCTTAGATTCACAATCAGAATCAATCAAACATGTTCCAATGTTATGCATCATAGGGATTTCAATAAGGTTTTTCTCTATATCAAGTATAGGTAGATTTTTCTTCTTATTAGAAGTAAGATTTGATTTACTTGCACTGTCTTCAAGTGCATCATCTTTTCTTTTAGACAATTTGCTTGTTTATACCTAGGGTTGGTGAAAAGTTGAGGTAAAAACTTTACTAAGGTTTAAGTCAGTGTTTTTTGGGGTCATAGAAGAGTTGTAATCTTTCTTTGTAGGGATACGTTGACTCTCAATGTTTAAGGAAATAGAAGGCAAGTTGTTGTTATTTGAATGGTGGTTATTTGTTGAGAGGTTTGGGTGTGGTTGGTTCAAGTTAGTCAAAGATGATTTTTGGTAGGGTCCCTGGTTGGCTGTTATAAGGTCTTTTTGGTTCCTATTAGAAATGAACTAAGGTTTGACGAAGTAGTTAATGGTATCAAGTTTGAGGGGTAGTAAGTATTTGTTTTGGGGTCTAAGATTTTTTTAGGAGTCAACATCATCCATTATATGAGAGGATTCTTTATCAGATAAATCAAAAGAATTAAAATTAATAGAAGTTATAGCAAGAGCCATTGGATAATATGTATACCTTGAGGATCTGCCATGTAAGTTATTTGTAGCCTCAGAATGGGATGACGTTTGACCACTTTTTCCTTCTTAATTTCTCACAATACTAGGTTTTGAAATTTTAGGTCTAGGCTTGTGCGTACCTTTACGTGCCCATCTATTTACCATCTATTTCTCTTTTGCCATCTTCTCTGATTGAGGATTTCTAGCGAGTCTCTTTGGGGGTGCTCTCATCCACGGACCCAACTTGGTGAGGTTAATGTTTTGGATGTTAGCCATTTTCGTATCATTTTTTCCTTAGAAGACTTTCCTTCGTGACCCAATCTTCTACACCTAAGACAAAAATCGCGTAGCTTCTCGTATTTGAAGTGGATCTATGTGTTTGGTAGATTTTTCCTTTGTAAAGGTATCTCAAGGACTAAAGGTTTCTGAATCTGCCATTTAATCCTCATACAAAGCTTCTTGTTTAGAGCTAGACCATTTTCAATGTCAATTTTCTCAACTTGTCCAAGCTCGGAGCTAATCCTTTTAGCATTTTCCTCATTAATGTATGTAGATGGTAGTCCATAAGCCTGGACCCAGAAGCAGGTAAAGTCCAAATCTATCTGTAAGGTCCTCATTCCATGGTTATAACAACATGTAAAAACCATAGATAGACCAAGGTTTGTAGTTCCATGCCTTTTCTCTGCCAAATCTACTACCGAAGGTGATGAGAAAAATATTTCTCCAGAGGTTGAACCTTAACATTTTCTTTAAGCTACAACCCATGCTAATAACTAATTTAACAATACCTTGATGGAAGCATCTATCAACCACAATTCTACCCACAAGGGACAAACAAGCCACCTTTCGATTTTTGGGTCAAATTAAGGTTCTAGTGAAATAGGGGAGAGGTCAGAGTCTTCTGAGTAGGTTTAATTATCCTTCATACTTAGTATCTTGTAAGCTCAAATAAGGGTTTTTGAAATAAACAATATGAACAAAGGATCAATGAATAAATGCACCAGCGATAAATGTAGTGGAACAAAGTAAAAAATTAGTGAGAAAAGAATAAATGTGTTTCAAGAGAGAGAAAAGTGTTCAAGGAAAAAAGAGGTGTGAAAGAGGTTTAGGATAGAGTTTTCGACCCTCCATTGGTGGAAAAACATTGGGGACCAGCAGGGGGAGAGAGTTTCCAATGGTAAGTTATTTGTCTTAGTTTAGACTTGGACTACCTCATCTAGCAAAATAAAATTTAATTTGATTTAATTGTGTTAGGGAGCTTAAGGCAAGGAAGTGCTCATTAAGCATTAGAATTTAGCTTAGAAACCTATGACTGATCTAGCTATTAAGATACTAGTATCTTTTTGAATAAGTTCTAGCTACCATGTGCCAGTTTATTAGGGATGACAACAGATTGAATACTAGTAAAAATTGGGATGCCGTCACAAAATTGAAAGATATAACCTATCACTAAAACTGAATGCAAATCCCGATGGACTTGCATATCGCTTACCAACCAAACCCAATAAGCATTAGAAAACATGTTGGCATTAGAACCTGAAATCAGTAATTGAAAAAGAAAAGAATTTAGATGTTAAAAATGTTGGAAATCATGCATGGTATTTTAAAAATTTTATAATCAGAATAAACGCAACTGAAATTATTATACACATGCATCACGTTCATGGATAGTTACGTAGATTACATACATGTATAATAATCGACATTAATTACGCATTAAAGGATTTCAAGATTACCTTTCCATAATAACAAATCTATTGTAGAAATTGATCGAATCCAGAGCTCCCCAATTGTGAAGCATCCAAAAGTATCCACACGAGATCCGAGCCATCAATTAGTAAAACCCCCACTATGAGTTTTAGCGAAAATATATTTGCTATGAAAGACATGATTTGTGCTAGCTTTTCTGTCTATCATAGTTTCCTATTTATAGGAAACCCTAGACATATTAGGGCTAGCTTTTGGGTCAGTCCTAATTATTGGACTTGGACTGATTAAATGATTGGACTAATATTCCAATCTAATCAATCCTAAGTCCAATTAAATATTAGAATCTTCTAATATTTAATTTATATTTCTCGCTGATTAATTCTGAATCTCTTTTGTGTGTGACCTCTCGGGTTCATAATTAATTGGCAGCGAAATAATATTAATCCAATTAATATTTAATTAGAACTCTTCTAATTTAATTCTCGCAAGTCGTGAGTGATACCTAATAGTATATCACGACTACCCAACTAATGATGAAGTGAAATTCTACGAACCCTTAGTAATTATCATGTAACCAATTCCTTATGTCTGAATCATCCCGATTGAGTTAGAGTCATGGATAGGGTCGTCAAACTCTATTACTCAATCATATGTCCAAATCTATTTAATCAGTAACTTATGAATAATGCGTGAAACGACTTCTACTATTCTTCATCGGCCAAGGATTTTTAGTTACTCTATTAATAGATCGAATAGGATCCCTAATTGACAAATTTCATATCTACACTCACCTATTTCTATGCCGGAATAGATCGTAACCACTGAGTACATTATCTAATCCTTGATGAGGACTAGGTTTATTGTACCAGCAAATCATGTTATCCCTAACACAAGATAACCGTGGTGTCTCAGGTCTAAAGACTAATCGCACCATTACACTATACAATGAATTATTGACCATTCCATGTAATTCGTTGTATTAGCGGTCATGTCCAGTCAGTTGTTCTCAGCAAGCATTTATACATCTACCCTTACGATATGAGACTAATCGTCCAAATCAATATCTCATATTATTTGGATGGTAGATTGTAATTCGATCTTTCTGGATAAATCAACGCCCAATGAATTTATCCTACGATCCGAGAGTATTTTAGAATATATTTATGAATATAGATTCTGCGACTCATATCATTTCTCTTAATGATAGAATCAATAAATATTATTCTAAGGACTCTTATTTAAATAATTAATCACATTAATTATATTTAAATAAATTGTCCACATTAAATAAATAATCTAATTATTATGTCCTAAAATTGGCATTTATGGCATATAATCCAACAAAAAAATCCCAAAATAAAATGAAATCAAAATCCATAAATAATAAGAGGATTAAATCCAAAATAAATGAAACAACCATTGCAATATTTATCTGTAAATAAATATCTAATGCCGATAAAACCAAAAATGAAAAAATATTATAGTATACTAGTTCATAAGCACACTTATATCAATTTAATCCTAATTCATAGTGAAGACATCTAGTAAAATTACAAACGATTTGCCCTTGCAACTTTTCATACTTCTATTGAAACAATAAGAAATTATTTGAATAAAAAAAAAAGCACAATGTAAATACCAAAATTTTGAGTTATCATTCTAATTCAGAGTTTTAAATATTGTAAAATTTAAATTTTTTGGAAAAATAGCACAAAGTGGACAAAATGACGGAACGAACTACATTACAAATATCTCGATTAAGCTTGAAAAACCCAGCAGAAGAAAACATGAAATATATTTTTTCAAGTATATGCTACAAGCCATTGCTTGATATTGCATGCAATATACATAAAGACATAAACACAAAAGGAAATTATATACCTCTTGTAGACCTCTTGTTTGATGATGCTTAGAAGAGCACAATTAAGACTCCCTCTTCCAATAAGTCTGGAAGTCCTTTTTGGTCCACCAAGCAAAAGAACAAGTCCAAGACTTCACCTTCCATAAGTGTAAAAATCCTAGTTAGTCCGCCAAGCAAAAGAACAAGTCCAAGACTTGTTCTTCTACAAGTGTAGAAGTCCTAGTTAGTCCACCCAGCAAAAAAACAAGCTTTATTTTCCTCTATGAGTTATAGTGCTAGCAAACTCCACAAAGGAAAGAAGAACTTCTTCAACCTCTCTTGAGAGAACACAAAATTTCTCTAGTTTCTCTCTTGTATATAAAAGTAGAAGTATGTGTTGTATGTTGTAGTAAAAATCCACTAAGTGCTATGTATGTATATATATATATCATGAAGACTATAAATATATATACATATATCTCGACAAGTGTCCACCAATATGTACATGTGTCCATCTAATGTGACATTTGTATTGCATATCTTGCCAACCAAGATAAGAGAGAGAGAGAGAGAGAGTGTGTGTGTATGTGTGTGTGTGTGTGTGTGAAAATTCCATGATTACAAAATCTCTCTTAATTTGGCACTTAATCAAGATTTACTCCTTAATCTTGCATGTATGTATATGTATTGGTCAATCAACTTAAGTAATCATCATTTAAACTAATCAATATTAGATTAAAAAAAATCTCCACTTTGCACTTATGTCCTTATCATATCCTATAATGACACATTGGCCCCATTAACTTTTAATGGTACTTTGTATTATTGTTAACTCTTTAATAATTTATGAGAGCAAGATACAAGTTCAATAAAACTTAATCAATATGTTCTATGAGTATGACTTTCTAGGTTCATCGCCAAATAGTAATAAGGAAACATTAAACAACTTTAACTTTAGTTGAACCCTTCGAATTTATTTACAGAATATTTCCTTTATTCTTGAAATGCCCTTAAAGGTCTTGAGTGACATCAGTAACATATCAACACAACTTATAAGGCAACGAAGTCATAAATTAAGTGAACCTATTTAGTTGACGATTACCGTGCAATTCAACCATTTCATTAATAATATCCCTGAAGAATTTAAATACACAATACGGATCTTCATAAACCGAATAAAATTAAATACTAACCTCGTAGTATGCGGAAGAGTCTGTAAGAATTAATCATGTTCGTTCTACCGTTAAACAGCCGCGAATTGGAGTCCAAAATACATGTTCGATCTTGGACTATATGGCCACAACTTAAAAACCCTTTTGATTTAATTTTTACACATAGTAAACTGGCAGAGAGAGTTTGAGAGAGAGAAGAGATGAATAGAACAGAAGACAGTTCTTCTCTATCTAACGTCTGAAAGAAAAAGACATTTTTTTCCTTCTTTTTATTAAGATGTAGGAGTTATGGGAAATAACTTCCCATAACTTCTATTGACCCATACAAAATGGGTCGGGCTGGGTCAACCCATATTGGGCGACCCGACCCCAAAATCCAACATATCCCACTCGCACAAGATGGGTAGACATTTATCCACCACTATCTCTCTCTAAGACCTTGTCGGGAACCATCATCAAATTCATACGGGCAAATAAGTGGTGCGACCCGCGAGCACACAACAAGTGGAAACTCCGACCATGCACCTATAAGGGATGACATGGGAGCTACGGTCTTCAACGGAAGAAAAAGTCTCGCTGTACCCTAGACCAATTTTAAGTTCACATCAGTCAACACACACCTTATCCCTCGTAGGCTATGTTTGACCTTTAAATCTCTAACATGTATTCATAGTTATGTTCAATCACGAAGATTGTATAACTGGTCGACCAATGAACACATGCAAGCCCAAATGCGAATAGTCTTCCCTTCTCTCTAATATCCTTCTAAGTCAAGTCAACCGCTTTCATGGACATGCCCCATATGATCGAATCTAATGTGATCTTTAGGTAACACACCAAAGTAGCTAACATTGAACTTGTCATATCAGAATATGAGCGTAGGTTACTAAGGGTATCCCAAAGAAGCATTTATTGCTTCAAGGACTCATAAGTGGTGAAGCAGGGATCCATTCACCCACTTCCTTATACGATCGCAAAGCACACATGGTATGAAACATATGTTACGGTATGACTTCCCTTATAGGTTGCGTATGTCTTTACCTAAATCAAACACCGTACAGATCTTGGTCTAGTTATCACTCACAAACTAACCTGAATCCTCGAACTTAATACACTTAGTAATCAAGGTTTCAAATCTGGCTACAAACAAGTTATATGGACCGTGGGAATCCATATCGACCTCATGTCAGTCTTTAATTGTAAAATATACAATTAAGAGGTCTCATCTTAATATTTTCATAGAAACCAATTCCAAACCAATACTTAAGGCGACATATCTTATATGAATATAGTATTTCCCGATGAATACTAACCAACTCATATCGTCTTATCTCTGCACGCTCCTACTATGCCAGAGGCGATTGCTCGTGTGAGAGAGCCAATCTCATCAACTTGTCAACATACTTTTAGATGCCAATCTGTGCTAGCATACTCATACTAGATTTCTTCCAAACTTATTACAAAGACAAAGCACTAAACAAACACATGAAGAAAATTTTGTTCACTATGAACTGGCATCAATTACTCACCAATATGAGTACATTAGTAATTACACAATACTTTACAAAACATCAACATCAAGTCCTACACAATCCTAGAGATTCTACTGTAACAAATACATATCTCTGGATATAGACTTATCGAGTGGGTCACTGCCATCTCATGCGTAGGTGAGTGTTCCACAATCACTCCTTTTTATGACACAAAGCCGTAATGTCTATATACTAAGTTTCGCCATAAAATTTAGCATCTTTAGCATAGGCAATGGATAATTAGTGGACACAATAGATTGTCATTGCCCGTCTAGCAACTGACTCATCTCAAGTCCATCATAATCTCTCGAGCCATACTGTCTTTTGCATAGTTGCTGAGCATGCCACACAACTCAATTTCCACAGTTGACAATATTATGCATATTTGCTTCTTGCTATTCCACGAAATAGTGCCATTGATTAACAAGTAAGCATGTCAAGAGGTAACTTTATGCTCATCTAGGTCACTACCCAAGTTAGCATTTGCAGATCTCTTCTAATAAAGATCAACACATTAATGGCATAGACCAAAAATTAAATTGTCTTTCAAATACCTCAAGATCCTTCAAACAACTTTCGAATGAGCTAGTCTAAAATTTTGATTGATAACGACATAACAATCCCATGGCAAAAATGAATATCTAGCCACGTACATACCACAGTTTATACCGGTATTTTCATGGTGCTTGAATAAATAACATTTTTTATCTCATCAATCTATTCTGGCATTTGGGGACACGTCCCTTGGCTTAGGCTTTCACTTTCATCTAAATAAACATCTATAGGTTGTAGACTTATACGTATAGTCATTCAAGAACTTTCTTGACATATGACTCTTGCAACAAAACAAGAATCTTTAGATTGATCCCTTTGGATCTTGACTCTAAACACACAAGTTACTTCACCAATGTCCTTCATCCTACAAAGTTGAGGACAATAACATCCTAATAGTGATTATATATACTCCTTGTCATTTCTAATCAACAATATGTAATTCATCTAGAGAGATAGAATCACATATTTACTCTCAAATCAATTGACATATACATAGATACCTTATTGAACCATTTGAATATCATACAAAATGAATTCTTCTTGCATTGCTCCACAAAGAAACATCATATTACATCCACCTGATATAAATCGAGATTCAATTAGGTGACATGATCAGAAATAGGTGAATTGTGGCAAACCTAACAATGAAAAAAGGTTTATATTACTATTGCAAGTGAACATGATCCATAAACCTGTTAATGAAACGAATTCACTTTGATTGCAAAACGGATTCAAGTTGACCAAAACCAACCAAAACTAAATCGGTGTTTATCTCCCACATAGATCAATGAACGGAAGTAAGTCCTCATTTCAACTGAAAAAATTGTGAAGGATAGGACCACTAGGAGCATTCAATTCAGATAACTGAATCTCCTACTAGGAAATTCTATATCAAAGAATATTGAGTTCAGACACACTTCCACTATCTGTTCATCAATGAACATTCTCTTTGGAGCGTTCAAAGTACCAAATAGGAAGACACCTATTTCCATTCAGTTTTAATTCTCAAGCTCATGAGAAATATCATGAACAAAGTAGCCAACTTACAGGGTCATAAGTCATCGCGGATTGATTCACTACCTGTCCATGACTCATAGGGAGTTGAAGTGACTGATTTCAAGGGCACTCGGTTAAGAATGTGTCTGGTAGTAGTATATTCCTAACACGTAATTGAGAAATTTATAAGAGGCATCATATATTTAACCTCATTCAATAAAGATGTATTCTATCTTTCTACAATATCTCATAGTTGCGAAGTGCCAAGAATATTTAGCCATTTTGCTATATTTTTTTCGCCACAAATTGTTTTGAATGAATCAAATAAATATTACCGAACAAGATCGGTTCTCAAAGATTTCATATTATGTTGGTTTGATTCTCAACATGATTAGAATAACATCCAAAGCAGTTAAACTTCAGACATGTGAGAAAACAAAAGGATAAGACCAAGTCATGTAAAAATGAGGCCTCTATAAGAATAACAAATTTCCCAAAAACGTCTTAACAACAATCAAGTAGAAAGATAACACTACTCGTTATAACAATTCAATATAACACTTACAAGATAATTGTCTTACCGTGCGTTCTCAATATTAGAGCTTCAATAGCTTCTAGACTTACAAGAAGAATACAAGAAAGAAAGACTAACTTAAGATTGTGTTCAGAGTTGTGTTGTGAATGAATTTGATGAACTAATGCATGGCTATTTATAAAATTTAGCTAGCCCGCCATAGGAGACTATAGAATTCAGCTAGTCCGCCATAGGAGACTTTCCTATCAAACAATTCCATCTTGGTTGGCTTTACCAGCCATGTTCAAAGTATTGACTACCCATATTTATCACATGGGTAGCTAGCATCCAAGTCAACTTCTGCGAAGTTTTCTTTGGTCAAATTTGTTGACTTTAGCATTGCATCATCCCGACGTCATCTTAGGTAACTCCAAATTTCTGAACTTCTTTCTTGTAGCCATCGCAGTCTCTTTTGACCTTATCGACGTTTAACTCGAAATTGTTATTTTATGCTACCATATAATTAACGATACTTATTATGAGGTGGGCATTGACATATACCAACACCTTCCCTCAATGTTCACCTCATGATGACTAAGCTATTGGGCCAACACCCAATGTTTGAAGATGTTTGCTCAACTGGACGCTCCTTAACGCTTTGGTGAAGATATCTGCACAATTATCTTCTGTAAAGTAGTACTCCATGTAGATTTCACATTCCTCGATCAGTTTTCTCACATGGTGATACTGAATCTCTATGTGTTTTGTTCTAGCAAGAAATACCGGATTATTTGACATGGCTATACAACTCTGGCTGTCATATTTCGACATTGTTGTTTCCTTTATTGGAATGCCAATATCAGTCATGATGCGTCATTGCCAAACAGCTTCATAGGATGCTATACAAGCAGCCTTGTATTCTGCCTCCGTTGATAAAAGTGTAACTGTGGGTTGCTTCTTACTAGACCATGAGATGATTCCACCACCGAATATAAATACGTAACCTGTAACAGATTTTCTTGAGTCAATATCACCAGCCCAGTTTGAGTTACAGTACCTAGATAAAGTATCTCCATACTTGTATGATATCCCATACTCCAACGTGCCTTTGAGATATTTGACGATTCGTATCCCTACTTGCCAGTGACTTTGTCTCGGTTTATTTGAAAACTGATTAAGAACTCCCACAGCATAACTAATATCAGGTCTTGTGTTACAAAGGAAGATTAAACTTCCCACCAACCTTCTGTAGAGCTTGTTATCAACTTGTTTTGAAGGATCATCAACTGATAGCTTTGTATTCACTTCCATCGGGGTGACAACTGGCTTACACTCGGACATACCAAATGCAGTCAAGAGCTCACGAGCATATCGTTGCTGCGAGATGAAGATAGTATGAGGTTTTTGCCATACCTCGATTCCAAACAATAATGAAAAAGACCAAGATTTGTCATTTCAAATTCTTGGCTCAACCACTCTTACGTCTTCTGAATATTATCTTCATGGTCACCAGTGATTACAAGATCATCCACATATAGGACTACAATTACCTTCTTTCCTTGTTCATTTAGAACATACAAATTGGTCTCTGATTTATTTCTACAGCTGCAAGAAAAAAAAAGTCTATACATTTGTACCAAGCTTGTGGTGCTTGCTTTAACCCATATAAATCATTTGTCAATTTGCAGACCTTTTCTTCTTCACCTGGTATTTGGAAGCTAGGGGGTTGTGCAATGTAGACTTCTTCTTCAAGTTGCCCATTAAGGAAAGCAGACTTGACATCCATTTGATGTACAATCCATCCATAATGCGCGGCAGCTACAACAACTAACTTGATTGTTGTCATTTTTGCTGTTGGAGCAGGGTTTCATATACATCGAAACCTTCGACTTTCGAAAATCCTTGTGATACAAGGCGTGCCTTGTATTTTTCAAGACTTCCATCTGCCTTGTACTTCACTTTCCAGATCCATTTGGTGCCGATGATTTTTCTGTTCGGTGGCTTTTCAACGATCTCCCAAGTATCATTTTTCATTATACTATCATACTCAGCTTGCATAGCTGCTCTCCAATTTGGATCTAACATGGCTTCCTCTACAGTTACTGGTTCTTTTACCGTCTTGATGATTTGGGTCATCAAAGCCATGTTTACTAACTGTTGTCCTGATTGATTTTTCTCCTCTATTCTCTTTGACCCTCTTAGCCCATCAGGACGTGGACTATCATCAGCAACTCCTAGATTTCTTTCGTCAAAGAGCTATTGGAACCACTTCGGTTGTGGCTTCCTTGTAGGTACAACAGGTTGGTCTTCAGTATCCTCATCATTAAAGACTTTTTCATTGTTCAACGGTCGTTGTTCAGGCACTTGGTGGATTACTTCATCGGTTGATGACGAAATGGCAAGACCGTTATCCTCCATTGAGTGTGGTCGCTCATTAAACACCATATATCGGCTTATGATCACCTTCTTGGCCTCTACATCATAAAGTCTGTATGTTTTAGACTCTTCACTATATCCCAAGAAAATGTCATTCTTGCTCTTGTCATCCAATTTCTTTCTATTTTCATTTGAGACGTGTACAAAACACTTACACCCAAATTTTCTTAAATGAGACACAAAAGGTTTCGTACCATAATAAGCCTCATTAGGAGTCTTATCGTTGAATGCCATGGTTGAGCACCGATTGAGGATGTATACCGTAGTGTTGACTGCTTCAGCCTAGAATGTGTCAGGTAGGCCAGCACCTTTCAACATGCATCAAGCCATTTCTACAATTGTTCAATTTATTTGTTCCACAACTCCATTTTGTTGTGGTGGGTATTGAGCAGTCAATTGGCACTTAATCCCAAGCTTGTTGCATTAGTTGGTAAACTCTGTAGAACTGAATTCCTCCCCATGATCGGTACGAAGTTTCTTCAACTTAGTTGTGTTCTCATTTGTCACAAGTTTGTGCCACACTTTAAACTTTTCAAGAGCATTAGCCTTGTCCCGAGGGAAATACACCGACATCTTCCTACTATAATCATCGACAAACAGCATAAAGTAGGAATATCCTCCCAAAGCCGTGGTAGTCATTTTTTCGCAAAGGTCAGCATGTATCAACTCTAAGAGAGCCTTTGATCAGGTATGACTCTCTTTGGAAAATCACTGTCTATGTTGCTTGTCCAGCAAACAAGTTTCACATGGTCCTTCAACTTCTTTAATTGAAGGCAAGTCGGCCACCATCTTCTTCTTTTGCATTTCCTTTAACACAAGATAGGAAATGTGTCCAAACCTTTCATGCCAAAGTTGACTTGTTTTGGCATCCATGACGGCAGAAAGAGAGCTGATTTCGTAAAGGTTATTTTTGCGAATACCTTTACTTACGATATTTTGATCCTTTGTCAAGAATCAAAGCTTTCGTCTTCTTGAATTGCACTTCTAGATCATTATCTGTAATAGTAGCTACAAATAGCAAATTTCTGGTGATCTGGGATACAAAGAGGACGCTGGACAACTTCTTGTTTCCTCCATGTTTAGACACGAGCGAGATGGTTCCAGTGCCCTCAACAAGACACTTAGCATTATTCCCGATGACAACATTCATTTGTTCTTGTAGAGGTTTTATGGAGTCATATAACTCCTTCTTGCTGGTCATGTGTCGGGAAGCTCAACTATCTAACAAACATGCACTTGTTTGATGTACATATGCACTAGTACACGTTTCCTCCGTTACATTTGTTATAGTAAACAAATGTACTTCCATTTCAGCCGTATTGGCAGAGTCTTTATTTCTCCAATTTGGCTTTAGATTTTTGTTCTTCTCGTCATGGATTTGTTTCCTGCAATCTTTGACTGTATGATCTTTCTTATTGCAGTAGTAGCACGATCCAGAGAACGTCTTCTTCTTTGCTTTCTTCTTTTCTTCTTGGCTACTCCTCGCCTCGGTTGTAAAGGAAGAGTCAAGTTGATTTTCTCTGCTTTTTAGCCTCATCTATTCCTCCATCAACATGGCAGTGAATTCTTCAAACGTCAAAGGAGGAATGCGAACTTGTGTATTAAGAGTTGTCACAAGGCCATCAAATTTTGGAGGCAACACTCTAATGCACCTTCGAGCTAATTCCTCGATTTGGCAATACCAACTGCAACCATTTGATCACGTAGGGTTTTCATCCTATTGATAAATGACTCAGTTGCTTCATCTTCACTTAATCTCTCAGCAACTAACCGATTCTCCAAGTTCTGAATGCGAGTCTGATTCATTTTTTCATACTGATTTCTCAGTATGTTTCAAGCTTCAATTGCCTTGGTTGTGTGTTGAATTAGAGTAAGGACGGAATCCTGAACACTTGTTACAATTGCACAAAGTGCATCAGCATTTCGTCTCCTCCATTATTTGACAAGCTGAGGATCTGGAAGTGTAACCTTTTTGTGTCATCTTCAGCGCGGACTGCAACTGGTTCTGCATCTGTGCCTAACACTGTATCAAGGAGCTCCTAGGAGTCCAGAACTGTAGTGATTTTGAACTTCCACAATAGGTAGTTTATGCCATCAAGCTTTCCTTCTGTGAAGGTAGGGGACGAATACGAATTGTCGGTACTAAACCGAAACTAGAACTGGTAGAAGAAGAATTAGTACCTTGAGTAGTCATAGTTGTTGAGCTTTACAAGACAAGATTGTTGTTAAGAGCCCCTTAAGCTCTGATACCATGTAAGAGTAACAAATTTTTCAAAAACGTCTTAACAACAATCAAGTAGACAGACAACACTACTCGTTATAAACAATTCAATATAACACTTACAAGATAATTGTCCCACCGTGCGCTCTCAAGATTAGAACTTCAATGGCTTCTGGACTTACAAGAAGAATACAAGAAAGAAAGACTAACTTAAGATTGTGTTTGGAGTTGGGTTGTGAATGAATTTGATGAACTAATGCATGGCTATTTATAGAATTCAGCTAGCTCACCATAGGAGACTTTCCTATCAAACATTTCCATCTTGGTTGGCTTTACCAACTAAGTTCAAAGTATTGACCACCCATATTTATCACATGGGTGGCTAGCATCCAAGTCAACTTCTAGGAAGCTTTCTTTGGTCAAATTTACTGACTTTAGCATTGCATCATCCCAACGTCATCTTAGGTAACTCTAAATTCCCAAACTTCTTTCTTGTAGGCATCGCAGTCTCTTTTGACCTCATCGACGTTTAAGTCAGAATCGTTATTTTATGCTATCATATAATTAACAATACTTATTATGAGGTGGGCATTGACATATACCAACAGCCTCATGCTTTTCCCTATTATTCTTTGGACCATAGATTTCGGGATGAATTCAAGGCAATAGAAAACTAGCTCGCAAGCATTTGCCAAACATGTTATTGTGGAGTTATTGGCTAGGCAGCTTTCACACAGGGGCAGATAGAATTGTGCTAATCACAGCCTCAAAAGACATTCTCTTGTAAGTCTAGTCATTCTATTTTATATCCCTAGCTTGCTATGCTACAAATCTAAAAAATATAGCATTAATAACACATATTTATATAGTAATGGTTTTGATGTTCAGTGCATAGAACAAGAAAACCACCCACAATATAGCCAGATTTATAATGAGTTATTCCTAACAATTTGATTGAGTTCTAAATATACGAAGTTGAGAACCGAATGTAAAAGGGTTTTATCTATAAACTAAGTATTTCTAGAAACGGAACATATAGGATGCATGGAAAAATTAGAGTTTAACCATCACATAGTGGTAGCCAACAAGTGTCGATGCCCTTGTCTTCAAACTCTCGAATTATTTCCTACAAATATCTACCGTAATCCACCTAAAATCTAACAGTATTTTAAATGCTCATTCATATCTAGTTATGAGATTAGACGCTTGGTCTTCTGATCAAGGAAATCCCGAGCTTAGTCGGCTTTCCTGTGACAATTATAGCACATAGCTTTTACAATGTTGAATCACACTTGTCACATATAGGTCTTAACCTTCTTGGTCTTCTCGGTCAGCTTATCCTTCCTTTTTGTCATTGGAGTCATTGTCCCCTGTGCTTGGATCCACATGACCCTTGCTTATTGCACTCAACCATTTAAGCTTGACCAGTAGCCTTGTTGGCCAAGAGGCATTTACACAAACTCCAATTTTGACAATCATGCGTACCCAGCTTAAATGGAAAAGATGTGATGACAACTTGCACTTGTTTTGCATCATTGAGAATGTGACCAACTGCCTTTGATTCTTAGATCATACTCGACATCTCATAAATGCTACCCCTTAGGAGCATTTTAACTATTTTTGTATGTGTCGAACTAGATTATAAGCTGACTCAGCTTAGAAATGAAAATTCCACTGAACTTCTCTTTCAGGCTTTCAAAATCCCCACATTAGTAGGTCATACTTCGTAATAAGCAATGAGATATTATGCATGGTGCTCAGCAATGTTATGCGAGCAATAGCATTTTTCAGCCAAATAGGCCTTTACCTCTTATACGGAGTGGTATTACCACCTTAATTGTCACCACACCATAACTCAGTGTTTCAAGCACCTAATTGCTACTCAAGAATATTCTGAACTTGATGATGCCACATTGGTAATCATCACCATTCATTTTTCCTTCAGCAATGATATTTTGCAGTTATGACAAATAACCACAACATAGACATCTTTGATGTTCGTTACTAGCACATTTAGACATTTAATTCTACTTGAACAAGTATTTAAATGTAATAAAGTGACAAAAGATATAGTACCAACAGATTGTAGTACAACCTGCCAAATTCTATATTCAAATGTCACAATTATCACAATTTAATCCTATTCGAGTAGACCTATTAGTTCCGTATATAAATTACATAAATTCACATGTATGGGAACTTATAGTTCTAGATTAGAATCACACTAATCCCAATCTTAGAACTCCTACTCAGATAAAGGATTAATAAACTAATTATTAATTTAATAACATATGCAACATATGCTTATGATTAAAACATGATAATAAAGGAAAATATTATCATGAACTGAACATGAATTAGTATTTAACATATAAATAACTAGTAATGTTAGACAAAATTAAGTACACATTTACAATGTTCTCCTTACTTTTATAATTCGAGCAGGTCTACTAAAGTTGACACATTCAATTCTTTTTAACACATGTGGACCATGACGATTGATCATGTAGAAGCTGTCTCTAACTTATCGAGACCCAAAAGACACATTTTTAGTTCTACATTTTAGGAGAAATAAGAGTGCGTCTAATATTATCACATGCTCATTAAAATATCCCATAAAACATTTAAAATTACACATAATGATTAAAAGCAAGATTATTTATGGGATAATAAGTTTGGGCCCAATAACAGTACATGTTCTTATAACTAGTAGTGGTGGAAATCTTTCTCACAATTTGTTTAACTCACACTACTCTCAAATGACTACTAAAGTCCTCAGGTAAATAAACAAACTTTAATACATAACTATCTAATAAATTAATTTCAAAAATTAATAATGCACGTAGCATGTATGAATGTTGTACACAACATGTATAGTGAAATTACATAAATTTCATACTTCGAGATGAAATTACAAAAATTTTACATCACTTATTGTAAAGATTACATAAAAATTACACAAATTTGAACATTTAATTGAAATTACAAAAAATGTATGCCCTTAATTATAAATATTACAATTAAAATTATATAAATTTAGGCATATAAATGAAATTACAAAAATTTCATGCCCTAATAGTAAATATATTTCGTGCCATAATTGAAATTAATTTAAGTTATGTACTAGTTTTGCAAGAAATTAGGGCTAAAACACAATTATCACAAAGATAATAGCTCAAATTGAGAACATTGGGAAAAAAATAAGATTATCACAAAGATAAGAGCTCATTTAATAAACATGAGGGAAAAAATATAATTATCACAAAGATAAAGGCATTAAAAAAATATGGGGTCAAATCTATAAATATCACATAGATATTAGGTCATCCTTTAAATTAATACAACTAATGTATTATTTAAATAATAATAATATTTTTTTTTTTTTTTTAAATTCAACAGTGGCCGGACCACCGGATCGTCGTTGAACCACCATCGGTTGATGACCAGACCACCGTCATCTGTCATCGGACCACCACTGATCGACGGTTGGACCGCTGACCTCCCCCATCGGACAACTGCTTGTCGGTGGTCGGACCACCATTTACCGCCGCTAGACCACTATAGGGCCACCACCGGGCTGCCGCCCGACTACCGTCCGGTGGCAGCGAGGTTGGGGTGTAGAAAATTAAAAACTAATTTTATTTCTATTTTTAAAAATTAAATTAAAACTAATTTAATTTAGTATATTTTTAATTATTTATGTAGGGCCACATGGCGCAACCGAAATGAACCATGTGGCCCAACAAACCATGTTCACATTCTGAACATGGACGTGATCCAATGTTCAAATTTGAACATTGAATCATGTTATCAGACGTGATAATTCACGTCTAATAGACGTGACCTTTTTTTTTTATAAACATATTACATGGCCATGTGGCCCCCCCTGAGAGAGCCATGTGGCCCACTACCACAAAAGGTAGGCCAAAAAAAATGTCAGACGTGATTGACCAAATATTTTGTTTTTTTTTTTTTTTGCTTTTACTTTCAGCCACTAAAGGCATGCCCACGTGGAATCCCGTGATTGGGCCCCGTGGCCCCTATGTCCAGACCATGTTCTGTAGTTTTCACATTTTTCAACCCACACACACTACACCAAGAACACATACTAACCCAAAATTTTTCAGATTTTCACGAAAATCTTCAAAAATTCATATCTTCTGTCTTTTAAGGCCAAATTTAGCGACTAATATATCAACAGAAAGTTCTCAATGAGCCCGTGCTAACAATAACAAAATCACTTAGACTTGAATACATTTAGTACACTGAAAAAGGCCAAAACAAATTACAAAAATCCAACTTAAAAAATTCATAATTAATCCAATACTTAATGAAAAAATATGAAATTTACGTCGTTAGAATCCTTGCAACGAGCAATTTCTACCAGTACCAAAAATACACATACTTATGATATTTCACAGAAACATAAATTCACAATTATTACGTTAAAAATCGCTCAAATAGCAATAATTCATAGATTTAACATGTATATACACATATATACTGTAGAGAACAAATATCCAAGGAAAACCAATGATTTGGCTCTAATACCAATGAAGAATTTAAATACACAATACGAATCTTCATAAACTGAATAAAATTAAATATTAACCTCGTAGTATGCAAAAAAGTCTGCAGGAATTAACCACGTTTGTTCCACCATTAAATAGCCGCGAACCGGAGTCTAAAATACATGTTCGATCTTGGACTATATGGCCACAACTTAGAGCCCTTTTGATTTAATTGTTTACACATAGTAAACTGGCAAAAAGAGTTCAGGAGAGAGAAGAGAGGAAGAGAACATAAGACAGTTCTTCAGTATCTATCGTCTGAAGGAAAAGACGTTTCTTATTTTTATTTTTATTAGGATGTAGGAGTTATGGGAAATAACTTCCCGTAACCTTTATTGACCTATACAAAATCGGTCAGGCCGGGTCAACCCATATTGGGCGACCCGACCTCAAAATCCAACAATCCCGATCAAGTAAAAACCATGGATTGATTAAGTTCATTAACTCGATTCTATGCATAAATCAAACTTTGTGTAATGAGAGATTACACATGGAAAATAGCTTTTCCATCATTCATACCTTGGCCAAAGATTTTTCATTCAACATCCAAAGTTAGATCGCAAAGGACATCACCTCACACCGAAGGTAATGGATCATTTCTTGACAATCACTTGTCATTCACTATATTGATTGAATGAGACCGCAAATGAACGTATCTCACCATTTAACAGGACAAGCTTTGTTCAAAAGCTAAACTTAAACACCAATAGATATGACAACCGTATTGCCGCAAGTCTAAGGATTACTTGCACAATTGCAACAAATAACAAATCATTAATCCTAAGCCACGTGATTCATTATTCACGTCATGTTCAATGATTATTCAACTAATGATCACTCACATATTTGCTATTTGTATCTCATGCTTATATGATATGTGACTCACCATCTTTTTATCATTAATATCTTATTTTTATTAAATATCTCATGTTAATCAAAAGTAACAAATGAATGTGATAGTCCATATTTGATTAATTGAAGTCTCATTCAAATAATCGAAGGACTATGAACATTTTGAGCATTATCGTATTAAAGAAATGATCACATATTCCTTAACACTTAAGAATATGTTTCTTTAACGAAAATACTAGGGACCCATTCATAAAATAAAAGGTGAATATGAATGATAAAATAATGTCAATAATTAAACAAGTATAGATCAAATACCCATTAAAATTAGTCATCTATTTACTGCATTAAGGCATATCACTAATGAAATTATGTAGACGTCGAATCTATAATCAAGATACCGGTGCGTACAACGGCGAGATCCGGTGAGTCACTAGTAACTAGTAACTAGAACTTATCTAAGAAACACCTTGGTTAGTAATTGGAGAAAATTTAGGGTAATTTTGCAGTAACATTATATAGTGCGTATAACTTTTTTCTTCACTTGAAATCTAAAGCTATTTATAGTTATCTCTGGGTGATCTATTTTCTTGTCTAAAGGTCCTCTTTACTCCAGTGTCTTTTATGTTACATGTGTTCCGAACTGAGTAGTTATTAATGGCAAACAAGTCAATAAAGTTTTATCTATTATTTTTTCGGCCTTAGGGGAATTTACTTGACCCATTTCTAATCTCCCGAACTGCTCAAGTAAGTGTGCAACTTCGTATAAGGATCTCTTATTCTTTTCTGCCTACTCTCCGTTCACAAGTTTCTCAAGGCAGATGAAGAAGGATGGTTAACATGTACCATGATCCCTCTGTCCCACACATCTATCTGGAAGCAAGTGCAATTCACTAGTTTCACCGAATACTCCTATCTCTCAGAAAAGATTGTGTAAGTGTACACGAGTATCATCGGGCAGCTATACCAAACTCTGTACGTTAATCATAGGTTCGTCTTATTGTGTGGTATAATACCAATGATTTGTCCTTGGTATACTATATCTCTTTCATAAGTTCGATACTTTGCTCGTGTTTCCTAAGTCATTTGTTGAGCCTTCTGAGCCATTTACCAAGGATCCTATCCCATTAATCTAACTTGGTTGGTTGGTTAGACTTTCTTTGGTTTTTCTTTAACTTTGTGTATGTGGACTCTAAATGTATCTTACCACAATCACTTTTGGGCTTTTACTATAGTTTTTTAATGGGTTCATTTTCTTGGGCCAAATTCCTTCTAACTTTCTAACCTTTGGGCTTGGGTCAAACGACCCCTTGGAATATTTTGGTATCCACACACCATTTCACCCTAGAAATTGCAAAGAAGAAAGAGTAGACGAGTTAACACCTCTTTGTGTTTTTTTTAAAGTGCATAATACCCTCATATATTTTATAAATAAGCTAATTACCCTCTTGTATTTTTAAAACGTAGCTGAATGTCCCTTGTGTTTTATAAATAAGCTGATTACCCTATATGTTTTAAAGACGTAGTTGAATACTCCCTGTGTTTTTAAAAATATAGTTCAATACTCACTTCTGTTAAAAAAATCATTCATTTTAACGGGGGTATTCAGCTATGTTTTTAAAATACAGGAGGGTAATGGTAATACAAAGTGATTTTATGTTAAATCAAATAATATGATAATAATGGAGTAGATTTTGGGAGTCCTTAAGATAATAGTTCAGGCCATGTTGCCCACGTTTGAAGGGGAATGGTTAAGTGGGAAGCAAATCCTCTACCAAGTAAATGCTAAAGTAAGGAACATTGGGGAAAAAAAGTTAGACAATGGAAAAAAAATATTTAAGCGTGTCTTACTCTCTTTTCTAAAAAAAAAATCACGATAGTTAGAGAACAAAAACAACAACAATACATAATTCTTTGTGTAGAGTCTGGAGAGGAATGGCTTTTTGCGCATCAATTTGTCTCTAATTGGATGTTTAGTACTTGCTTCATTGTAGGTGAAAGGTAAGTGGTGAAGCCTTTTCCGAAATATAGTCCCTTATAAATTTTTCTAGACTCAACCTAGCAAAGCTTTTAACTTCAGTGTGTAAACATGGATATTAGTTGAGATGAATTTCTGAAATTTTGCTTTCATATAATTACACATGTTATTTGAAAATTCTTGGGCTTAAAAGTAATGATATTTTGCATGAGAAATACATTTGGGACCTAAAACTGTTTTGTAAAAGTTTTGACTTTAGTCAAATGTAAAAAGCCTAAAGTTTTAATATTATACCTTGATGCGAACCAACCATCCACATTCATTGCACCATTTGGATGAATTTTCCAGAAAAGATTCAAGTCAAGATTTTATTTTCAAGATTCAAGAACTTCAAGATTCTTCAAGAAGTTTTAAGAAGATTTGAAGATTTGGTCAAGATTTGATTTCTTTGTAATTCTATCTTAGTTTTAGTTTTAGTTTAATTTGAATTCTAGTTTATTCTCTAGAATTCCCTATGGACGAAAATTAGGTGTTCACATTAGGAATGAGTCTTTCTTGGGCTCCAAGAAAAGGAGACTTTCTTGGACTCCAAGGAAATGAGTCTTTCTTGGGCTCTAAAACTTCTTTGACCTAGTTACTATTTAAATCACTATTCACAAAATACTATTTACGTCACTATTCATGTTAGAGTTTAGGAGTTCTCTTCCAAATAGGAAACTTATTTGTTCTTTGCCTATATAAGGCTGATTGTCATGAAATAAAAGTAAGATGTTTTTTACTATTAAATTGTGAGATTATTCTCCTTGAGTTCTCCAAGAGACTCTTTCGAACTTATCAAGGGATTCCTTGTGGCGTTCACCCTTGACTTATCAAGCGGATTTCCATCCCCGTTTGTGGCGTCTTCACCATACCAAGGTAGAATGCTTTGCTAAGCAACGGGTCGCGGTTCCATCCAATACTGAAAGGTCTTGGGGTCGTTTGCCATATTTGGTGTTGGGTCGCGTCGCATGTTGACGTGGTTCGTATCATACCTAAAATACTTTTAGGATCTGCTGGTATTCGATGTGAACAATTGAATTCCTTTTAGTATTTTTTGTTAAAGATTTGTGCTTCTCATTTTGGTCCGTCATCAGTTACGTGTTTCTGATTATTACAAATGTGAGACCCTATATTTTCATATTTGTCTCGATTTGCGTATTTTGACCTGTTTATGTGTTATATGAATTAGAATGTGCTAATTCTGTGATTTATAATCCTATTACATGCTAAGTGTGCATTCATTAAATTTTTATCAAAATCGGCATCATAAATTTTATCAACGATTTTTATGAATAGTATTTTGAACACCTGTCCACTAAAATTTTTACAGGGGTATTTTAAACGTTTTAAAACCTAGTCCTCGGATATTAATAGACCCGTGTTTGATTAAAATGGATTTTAAATCAGCTTTAAAATTTTAAAGGTTTTTACACTTTCTTTTGCAAAAATCGCGTTTTTAACCGAGTCGGGTGAAAGTCTTTGCATGAGAAAATTGTTGTCACCCAAAAATATTCTATTTAAATTAGTCTAAGTGTCAATTGCATGTTGTGAGCAAAAATAGTCAAGAAATTAAATTAAAAGACTAGAAATACTAAAAAATACAAACTTTGAATTTTATTATTTTTATTGACCAAGCTTATATATGCATAATATATCAATATTTCTCACAAAATAAACTCAAAACATACTCATTTCTCACACATATGACCGAAACACCATAGCCATTTTTGAGAGCTTTTTCAACATTTTTTCAAAGCAAATTTTCAATAGAAAACTCATTTGAAGTCCAAACTTCTTCATCCAAAGCTTGATTGCACTTGTTGGGAATCCATTCTACTCCTTTCTTGCATCAAATAACATCAAAGGTGAGAGAAAAATTCTAGATCTCAAAATATCATTTTTATGTTAATTCATATAATCGAATTTTTAGCCGTTGAAATGTTAAATTTATGTTATATTATTGTTCAGTATATGCTAAGGATTGATTATATGTGTTTATCTAAGTTTTGAATCGTTGTAGCATGAATTTTTATTTTTCAGGTATTAAAATTGAGTTGTTGGCTATTTGTTGATTAATTGGAGTTGTGATGGTTGGAATCGATTACTGTTAGCTTGTAAAAGTTTGTTAAATACATGGGAGTAATATTGTAATGCCGAAATTTTGATTGCGATGTTGTGGTGAAAGTTCAGAAATTTCAGCCATGGTACATTGAGATTTTAGGGTTGTTGGGCTTAATTTGGATGTGTTGTGGTTGGTCTCCGAGGGGGCTAAAATAGTTGATTGAGTGGGTAAGTGATAGAAACTGGTTTGGAGGTTATTGGATTAGTAGAATATAAGTTATGACTTTTAGAAGTTTGGGTTGTCTTTCTTTAAAATGTTGAAATATTGTCTATGGGTGTTTGGGTGTTGGTTGAGTGATTGAATTACGTGTTGTGGGTGGTTAGACTAGGGTTGATTGTGTGGTTTAATGCATGTTAAGTTGGATGGCCTACTTTGTCATCTAACTTAGTTGTTTAGTTGTTAATTGATTAATTGATGTTATGTTGTTGAAATGTTATTAATTGATTATTGATTATTGATGAAGCCGGGAGATAGGCAACTTACTTTGTTGTCCTCCTAAGATATAAATGATTATTATTATTGTCATGAGCCTTGGTATGTGTGTGCCACTTCTCGAGCAGCGTCGGGTGTCGGGTTGATAACGGCATGACTATCATAGGCTATCCCCAACTCGCATGGCAGAGGTGCCATGGAGGGATGGGCTAGTGAAGTACCTCAGGTGTGTGAGTAATGGGGAGTTATAAGAAGAATAGTTGAGATCGTGATGTTGTTTGGAGCTACACCAACTAAAGTATCCTTTATTGATTGGTTATTATTACTAGTGTACTTATATTGTTATTGATGTTTATTATGTGTTTACTGCTCAAAGGATGATTTTCAAGGAGTATAGTAAATACTGTTAAGATATCTGTCGAATCCTCACTGGACTTGTTTTATATAAGCTCACTCTCAATTATTGCATGCATACAGGTGATATTGAACAAGATTACGGGTACGTGCCTCAGGAAGCTGAGAATGTGCCATATGTGGATGACTCCTATGTGCCAGAGTCTTGTCCTTGAT
Organism: Ehretia macrophylla; assembly: GCA_037974665.1. Lineage (NCBI taxonomy): Eukaryota > Viridiplantae > Streptophyta > Magnoliopsida > Boraginales > Ehretiaceae > Ehretia > Ehretia macrophylla. The sequence goes on along the minus strand of CM075771.1, from coordinate 69,368,675 downwards.
ATCTGAGATGTTGTACTCTTTTGTTATCTTGTAGATTAAAGCTAGTTGGTTTGTATCTACTCGAAAGTTTATGATGTATAAGATGTCGTAAAGATAATAGATTAAATGTTGCTAGCTTAGTAGTCTTGTTTTGGAACATGATTAGGTTGCTAGATTGATTATAATCTATTTTGGAAATGTATGTTATATAGTAAATGTATGATGTTAGAACGGAGGAGTATAAACTATGGATGCAATGATAAAAGAATGTTTAATGTATATTGTGGTTGTGTTATTTAATTGTTGAATTGTTTGTGGAGTTGGTTGTATGAGTTGCGAAGAGGTTGGTTTAGAGCCTCAGTGTCCTAAATACTGTCGTTATTCTGCCAAAATTCCGTTGCGTGCTGACTGATTGTAGGAGGGGTCGAGTTAGGGCGTTACATTAAGTGGTATCAAAGCTTATGTTTAGTTGTCAGCCGGGGTATTTTCAGAATGTGGGTAATGGTCTTAGCAAGAAAGTATATATGAAGTGAAAGAAACGTGAAATATGTGTTAATATGATTAAGTGATTAAGTGATTTTGTGATTTAGTGACTATGTGATTATGTGATCAATTTGTTTATGTGATTAATACTTAAGTAATTTATGTGCTTTATGTGAGTTTGTTACTTATGTGCTAATAATTGTCTATAGCTTGTCTATGTGTGCTATAACCTGTGCTAACTCTTTGATAGTAGAATGTCGGGTCGACCGAGAACAAGAGGTAGGCCGGAGGCAGATAATGAGGCACCGAGTAATTTGGCATCGGGCCGAGATAGGGGTGATGACCGTATTGCTGCAGCTATGGATAGAATGACGGAAATCATGGCAGGGCAGGCACAGTTATTGGCAGGGCAAGCTGCCCAGGCACAGGCTGTGCAGACACAGATGATAAATGTACAGGGTGGTTACCACGGGCGAAATACTTTGAAGGAATTCTTGGGTTATTATCCACCTAGATTCCAGGGCGAGCCAGATGACAGGAAGGCAGAGGCTTGGATTAATAAGATTGAGAAGATATTCGATCCTCTAGACTATACTGATGAGAGGAAAATCACTTTTACAGTCTATTTGTTTGATGATGAAGCATAGGAGTGGTGGAGCATAGTGAGAGCCGGTTGGGAGGCAAGAGGTACTCCGTATGTTTGGGATACCTTTCTTAGAGCGTTTCGGGCTAAGCACATCCCGAGGATTGCACGGGAAAGGAGAGAGGCGGAATTCCTGTCCTTGGTTCATGGGGATGCTATGGTAGCTCAGTATGAGGCCAATTTTACCAGACTGTCCCGGTGTGCACCGGAATTTGTAGCTGATGAGGAGCGTAAGACCCAGAGGTTTATCTTGGGTTTGAGGTCGAAGATTCATGATGCAATGGCCATGAATCAGTATGACGTATTTTCTGAGGCTTTTGAGGTGGCATCTAGGTTGGAAAAGAGGAAAGGGGAACAGATTGGACCTAGTCAGCCTAGTAAGAGGACATTTTAGCCACAGGGCCAGCAGGGTATGTATAGGCCTTCAGTGCAGCAGGTCGTGTACAGGCCGCCAGTTCAACAGAGCTCTTTTAGACCACAGGGTCAGCAGGGTTTCTACAAGCCCCAATTTCAGCAGGGCTCCTTCCAGGCTCAGTCACAATATAGGTCGGCCTAGTCTCAAGGTCAATATAGTCCTAGTGTTGGGAGACCCCAGTAGCAAGCTGGCACAGCCACTTATTCAGCTTATGGATCTTCGACGGGCAGTGTCAGTGCTTCGTCACCGCAGTGTACTTACTGCAAACGTCAGGGCCATGTGGAGGCCGACTGCAGGATAAAGGCAGGAACGTGTTTGGGTTGCGGCAGCAATCAGCATTGGGCGAGGGATTGCCCTAGATTTCAAAGGACTGAGGGTCGGGCAGTGACCTAGGGTTATCAGGGCTGACCTACCAGTGGTGCACCTCAGTAGCAGCGGGTTCAGGCTCGGGCCTGCGTAGTTGATTTGGAGGAGGCACCTGAGGCAGCGGTAGTTGTAGAAGGTAACTTCTTTATACTCAATCAACTTGTTAAAGTGTTGACTGATTCTAGTGCTTTTCATTCTTTTATTACGCCTACTTGTGTGCATCGTGTTAACATGCAACCTGACAGATTGCCTTATGAGGTTGAGATTAGTACTTCTTTAACTGATAAGTATGTAAAGACTGTAAAATACATGTTAAAGGTCAGGATTTTCCTTCGGACCTTATCTTATTTCTTATTCGGGGTTATGATGTTATCTTGGGTATGAATTGGCTTTCTAAGTACGATGCCCAGTTAAACTATAGAACAAAGGTAGTACAGTTTCGTTTGCCAGATTAGCCTGTGGTTGAGGTAGCGGGGAACCGGGATGCTAAGACGAGTTTTATTATCTCATCAACTAAAGCTATTAAGCTGGTGAGTAAGGGGTGCTCAGGTTATCTAGCTTATTTAATCAACAAGCCATCTGATAAGCTAAAGCTGGAGGAAGTTCCTATTATTCGGGAATATCCCAATGTATTTCCCAAGGAGTTGCTAGGATTGTCGCTAGAGAGAGATGTTGAGTTTGTAATTAATTTGATTCCCGGTACTCAACATATTTCTAAATCAGCGTACCGGATGGCACCAGCTGAACTTAAGGAGCTGAAAACTCAACTGCAAGAGTTGTTAGAGAAGGGTTTCATTCAGCAGAGTTCTTTACCATGAGGAGCACCTATTTTATTTGTGAAGAAGAAGGACGGTACCTTGAGATTATGTATCGACTATTGTGGTTTGAATCAGGTGACCATCAAGAACAAGTATCTTTTACCACTGATTGACGAGTTGTTTGATCAACTTCAGGGAGCCAAAGTCTACTCTAAGTTTGACTTGAGGCAGAGGTATTATCAACTTCAGATTCGTACGGAGGATGTTCTAAAGTCTGCTTTCAGGACTCGGTACGGGCATTATGAATTTGTAGTTATGCCCTTTGGACTGACTAATGCACCGGCAGCATTCATGGATCTTATGCATCGGGTCTTTCAGCCGTACTTGGACCAATTCGTGGTAATCTTTATTGATGATATCTTGGTTTATTCTAAGTCTGAATCGGTGCATGAGCAACATCTACGGCTTGTCTTACAGAAGCTGCATGAGCATCAATTTTTTGTGAAGTTCAGCAAATGTGAATTTTGGCTGCAACGGATATCTTTTCTTGGCCATGTGATTACACAGAGCGGTATTTCAGTAGATCCCACTAAGATTGAAGTAGTGATGTCTTGGAAAAGGCTGGAGAATGTTTCGGAGGTTCGTAGCTTCCTTTGCTTGGCGGGTTATTACCGTAGGTTTGTGAATGACTTTTCTAAGATTGCAGGGCCACTTTCTAAGTTAACTCAGAAACGAACTAGCTTTATTTAGGATGAGAAATGTGAGAGTGGGTTTCAGGAGTTGAAAAATAGATTGACTACCGCTCCAGTACTTGCTCTATCAGAGGAGACAGATAATATGGTTATCTACAGTGATGCATCCAATGAGGGCTTGGGTTGTGTACTTATACAGAATGGCCGAGTTATTGCATATGCTTCTAGAAAGTTGAAGTCGTATGAGATGAATTATCCGACTCAGGATCTTGAGTTGGCAGTCGTTGTATTCGCACTAAAAAAGTGGCGTCATTATCTGTGGGGCAGTAAGTTCGAGATTTTCACTGATCATAAGAGTCTGAAGTATTTGTTCTCACAGAAGGAGTTAAATATGCGTCAACGGAGGTTGATGGAACTTCTCGGAGACTATAATTGTTCTATCAGTTATCTGCCTGGGAAGGCAAATGTTATAGCAGACGCTCTTAGCCGTAAGGCGAGTATTTCTTGTTTGGCTGTCAAAAAGTGGGAGGTTCTTGAGGAATTCAGTTATTGGAGACCGGAATTGACTCAGATTGAGGTAATGTGTTCACATCTTCGTATTCAACCTTTATTGCTGTCTCAAATCATAGAAGTTCAACAACTTGATTCAAAACTTTAGAAGATCAAAGATCAGATCACGGATGATCAGTCTGATTTCAAATTGTATGAGGATGGTATTCTTTGGTATCGGAACAGGGTTTGTATTCCCGATAAACTGGGCTTGAGAAGAGGTATTCTGGAGGAGTCTCATAATTCTAGGTACACCATTCATCCCGGTGAAAACAAGATGTACCGGGATTTGAAACAACATTATTGGTAGAATAACATGAAAATAGAGGTTGCTCAGTTTGTATCCAGATGTTTGACTTGTCAACGGGTGAAAGCCGAATATCAACAACCTGCAGGGTTACTTCAGCCGTTGGCAATACCAGAGTGGAAGTGGGAACATATTACGATAGACTTCGTCTCTAGTTTTCCTAGAACACTGAGAGGTAACGACGCAGTTTGGGTTGTTGTAGACCATTTGACGAAGACAACTCATTTCATTCCGATGAGGTTAGGAGATGAGATTGCAAAGTTGGCAGAATTTTATGTGGATCAGATTGTTAAACTTCACGGGATTCCATCTAGTATTGTCTCAGATCGAGATCCTCGATTTACTTCTCGTTTATGGGAGAAACTTTAGGAGACTTTGGGTACTCAGTTAAACTTCAGTACAACGTATCATCCACATACCGACGGTCAGCCTGAGAGGACTATTCAGATTCTGGAGGATATGCTCAGAGCTTGTGTTCTGGACTTCAGGAAGAACTGGGAGAAACATCCACCACTTACCGAGTTTGCTTATAACAATAGTTATCAAGCGACTATTGGAATGACACCTTTTGCAGCTCTCTACGGCCGTAAGTGCCGATCATCTTTGTATTGGGATGAAATAGGAGAGATGAAGGCTATTGATCCGACTATCATGCCAGAACTTCTAGAGAATATTGAGAATGTTCAGTTGATCAGGCAGAGAATGCTTACAGTGCAGAGCAAATACAAGAGTTATGTTGATAAGCATCGTCGGGATTTGGAGTTTACAGTCGGGGATCGGGTTTTCTTAAAATTGTATCCTCGAAAGGGGTTTGCTCATTATGGTAAAGGTGGTAAGCTGAGTCCGAGGTTTGCAGGGCCTTTTGAGATTACCGGCAAGGTTGGCAAGTTAGCATATCAGTTGGCTTTACCGGAAAACTTCTCTAATGTCCATGATGTCTTTCACGTGTCTAATTTGTGAAAATATAATCCGGATCCTTCTCATATTCTAGAGCCAAAGCCGTTACAGCTTCGTGAGAATCTGACTTATGATGAGTGGTTGATTCGTATTCTTGATCAGATGGAACGGGAATTGAGGTCGAAGAAGATTCCGATGGTTAAAGTATTGTCGAAGTATCACGGAATTGAGGAAGTTACTTGGCAGAGGCGAGATCCGATGCAGCAGCAGTATCCAGATATTTTCCGTACAACAAGTAAAAATTTCGAGAATGAAATTTCTTTAAGGGGGAGAGAATGTAAGACCCCATATATTCATCTTTGCCTTGATTTACGTGTTTTGACATGTTTATGTGTTTTATGAATTAGAATGTGCTAATTCTGTGATTTATAATCCTATTATATGCTAAGTGTGCATTCATGAAATTTTCATCAAAATCGGCATCAGAAATTTTATCGACGATTTTTGTAAATAGTATTTTGAATATCTGTCCACTAAAATTTTTACAGGGGTGTTTTAAAAGTTTTAAAACCTAGTCCTCGGATATTAATAGACCCATGTTTGATTAAAATGGATTTTAAATCGGTTTTGAAATTTTAAAGGTTTTTACACTTTCTTTTGCAAAAATCGCATTTTTAACCGAGTCGGGTGAAAGTATTTGCATGAAAAAATTGTTTTCATCCAAAAATATTCTACTTAAATTAGTCTAAGTGTCAATTGCATGTTGTCAGCAAAAATAGTCAAGAAATTAAATTAAAAGACTAGAAATACTAAAAAATACTAACTTTGACTTTTATTATTTTTATTGACCAAGCTTATATATGCATAATATATCAATATTGCTCACAAAATAAACTCAAAACACACTCATTTCTCACACATATGGCCGAAACTCCATAGCCATTTTTGAGAGCTTTTTCAACATTTTTTCAAAGCAAATTTTCAATAGAAAACTCATTTGAAGTCCAAACTTCTTCATCCAAAGCTTGATTGCACTTGTTGGGCATCTATTCTACACCTTTCTTGCATCAAATAACATCAAAGGTGAGAGAAAAATTCTAGATCTCAAAATGTCATTTTTATGTTAATAATGTAATCGAATTTTTAGCCGTTGAAATGTTAAATTGATGTTATATTATTGCTCAGTAGATGCTAAGGATTAATTATATGTGTTTATATAAGTTTTGAACCTTTGTAGCATGAATTTTTATTTTCCGAGTATTAAAATTGAGTTTTTGGCTATTTGTTGATTAATTGGAGTTGTGGTGGTTGGAATCAATTGTTGTTAGCTTGTAAAAGTTTGTTAAATACGTGGGAGTAATGTTGTAATGCCGAAATTTTGATTGCGATGTTATGGTGAAAGTCCGAAAATTTCAGCCATGGTGCATTGAGGTTTTAGGGCTGTTGGGCTTAATTTGGATAGGTTGTGGTTGGTCTCCGATGGGGCTAATGTAGTTGCTTGAGTGGGTGAGTGATAGAAATTGGTTTGGAAGTCATTGGATTAATAGAATGTAAGTTATGACTTTTAGAAGTTCGGGTTGTCTTTCTTTAAAATGTTGAAATATTGTCTATGGGTATTTGGGTGTTGTTTGAGTGATTGAATTATGTGTTGTGGGTGGTTAGACTAGGGTTGATTTTGTGGTTTAATGCATATTAAGTTAGATGGCCTACTTTTTCATCTAACTTAGTTGTTGAGTTGTTAATTGTTTAATTGATGATGTGTTGTTGAAATGTTATTAATTGATTATTGATTATTGATGAAGCCGGGAGATAGGCAACTTACTTTGTTGTCCTCCTGAGATATAAATAATAATTATTATTGTCATGAGTCTTGGTATGTATGTGCCACTTCTCGGGCAGCGTCGGGTGTCGGGTTGATAACGGCATGACTATCATAGGCTACCCCCAACTCGCATGGCGGAGGTGCCATGGAAGGATGGGCTAGTGAAGTACCTCAAGTGCGTGAGTAATGAGGAGTTATAAGAATAATGGTTGAGATTGTGATGTCGTTTGGAGCTACACCAACTAGAGTATCCTTTATTGATTGGTTATTATTATTAATGTGCTTATATTGTTAATGATGTTTATTATGTGTTTACTGCTTAAAGGATAATTTCCAAGGAGTATAGTAAATACTGTTAAGAGATCTGTCGAATCTTCACTGGGCTTATTTTATATAAGCTCACTCTCAATTATTGCATGCATACAAGTGATATTGAACAAGATTACGGGTACGTGCCTCAGGAGGTTAAGAATGTACCGTATGTGGACGAGTCCTATGTGCCAGAGTCTTATCCTTGATATCTGAGATGTAGTTCTCTTTTGTTATCTTGTATATTAAAACTAGTTGTTTTGTATTTACTTAGAAGTTTATGATGTATAAGATATTATAAAGATAATGGATTAAATGTTGCTAGCTTAGTAGTCTTGTTTTGGAACGTGATTAGGTTGCTAGATTGGTTATAATCTATTTTGGAAATGTATATTTTATAGTAAATGTATGACGTTGGAACAGAGGTGTATAACCTATGGATGCAATAGTAAAAGAATGTTTAATGTATATTATGGTTGTATTATTTAATTATTGAATTGTTACGGAGTTGGTTGTATAAGTTGCGAAAAAGTTGGTTTAGAACCTCGGTGTCCTAATTACTGTCGTTATACTGTCAAAATTCCGTTGCATCCTGACTGATTATAGGAGAGGTCAAATTGGGGCGTTACAACAAATTTACTGCACATGTCGTTTGTTTCATTGTTCCTGAATGATCTTTTTAAAAAAATGGTCGTGCATGCTTTTAAAATTTTTCTCCCATCACAACTATACAATACAAAGGAGGTTGACGTTTTCTTTGAACTACCGCATACAAGTTTGCCTTCAAGTCAGTAGCTAGTCATTTTCCAAGTCCATGTTTTATTGTTGTTTATTAAACCATGATTTCTTTCTATTACTAAGCATTATGGCAGAACATGTCAATGCAAGTCAGAGTTATCTTATTGTTACATATGGTCTCAACTTAGGTCTTGATAAGTTTTTTTTGAATTGGGTCTTAGTATTATATTGATAAGTTTTTTTTGAATTGGGTCTTAGTATTATATTTCATGATGTTATTAATTTTTATTTTTATTTTGAAAAGGAAGCATTGGTACCTTTTGAAAGTAAATTTAGTTAAGGGAATTGTTATTGTTTTGAGGTTGTACTTTATTGGATCTACGACATAGATTGTATGTCAAATACTATATTGTTACTGGGATAGTGCATTATCATTTGGGAATCCCTTTTTACCTTTGGTGATTGGACAACTTGAATCACCATACTGAACCTTAATTGCTGGATTAATAGCAGTCACAACTTAATTATTGTACTGTTTCATATTAATATTGTCAATATTATTTCCTACCGATACTATTGCTACTGTTCCTATTGAAATTGTCCATATTGTTTCCTACCGATAATATTGATATGGTTTCCGATTAATATTTTTGTTCCTGTTTTCTAATGGTACTGGTGATACCGTTTCCTATCAATACTGTTACTTTGAGCTTTAGATTTCTTCAAAATTATTCTACATCAACCACATAGTTTCCTGGTCCTAAAGCATGAAATGGGTTTATTACTGATGTGCATTGATGCTTACCGAAAAGACAAGTTACATGGCATGTCATTTTAAGACTTGGTATTTTGAGTAAAGTATTGCACTTTGAAATTTTGGTATTACTAAGTGATAACATCAAAACAAGGGTCTAAGAGTTTTTCAGAGAGAAATCAATTTTGGTATTTCTAATCCAACTTTAATTTTCATGATCCTTATCATCCTTATCGTTTTCAAGCAAATTGTCTCATTATTTAGTAGTTTGACCCTATCAAAATATATAATTTGGTCTCCCATTGTTGATTCGGGGACTTTCACTACTTACTGAGTTTTATACTCATTTTTTATTTTCTTTCTAAAACTTTTGCAGATAAGAAATTATTGGTTTGTTCCGAGTTCTAGGGATAGGGACTATCACCTAGTGGCAACGAGAACATTAAGGGCTCCTAGTATTTCTGTGGACGTTGTTGACTACTGTTATTATTGATTAGCTAGGGTATGACCATCAATTACTTTGATTTTGATTATTTAGTTGTTTGGATTGAAGATATGGGACTTCTATGAAGATTCATATTGTTATTTTAACTTGGTGTTTAATTAGTCGCTTTGAGAAGTTGACACTTTTAAGTTCGCTGCGGTTTCGTTCCCGAATTTGTCCTGACAAATTTGGAGGCGTGACAGTAATCACTTTATTTATAAAATATATGGGATATTCAACTACGTTTTTAAAACACAAGGGGATAATGAACTTATTTATAAAATACAGGGATGTATTGTGTATTTTTAACAAAACACACGAGAGTGTTAAGTCGTACTCAAGAAAATTTGTTAATGACAAGATGTTATCATTAAACTTAATGAACTTCTATTTAGCAAAAAAAAAAACTTAATGAACTTCTATTATATCATATTGACATGCTTCTCTCTGTATATACGTTGACAAAATAGAGAACAAAATGTAAATTTAAATAAAAAAATGGATTTTTATACAGCTCTTCATCTATATACCAACAGCATCTAAAAGTAATAAAACCATTAGAGAGGAGTTTTAATTTATTAAAATATTGATTACAAGTTTTCTTTTCTTTATTAATTGATTACAACATGTTCCCGCGTGCATCGGGATTCTTTTATATTGAGCTTTATACGATTAAAAAAAATTAACTTTTGTTCAGGGCCAGAGTCAAAAATTTTATTTTAAATAGCCAAATTTAGTTAAAAAGATTGACAATATTTTATCAAGTATCAAAAATACTATTCAACAAAAATAATATAAAATTATGTAAATGAAAGTTTACCGATTCACTCAATAAAATTGGATTGTCTTTCTTCCGTGAAATACAATCCATCAATTATCGTATCAATAAGAACATCTTGAGCAATTTTTTTTTCAATATAATAAGCAAATTGATGCCTACAGCAAGACCATCTAACAATTTTAGTCAGGTATCAAGTAAAATAAATAAATTCTACAATACATACTTATATTTAATCCAAAACATGAATAATTAATGCATTTAATTTAATAAAAGAGGAACTGATGAGGTATGTTTCAAACAATTTGCTACATAAAGAAATACTAAACAAGTAGAATATGAATATATAAAAGTTAATCAACCAAAGAAAATTGAGAATTAAATTGATAATCTATCAATATAAATATAAAAACTAACAATTAATAAGTACATTAAAAGATGTCTTAACGCACATAAAAAATAGTGTTCTTCGAATTCAATTCCAATCACTTGTTTAGAAGAGTTCTTGTGAATTTCATTTGTGTAGTGAATGAAGAAGGAAGAAAGAATTGGAAAAGTAGAAAGTGAATCACGATTTGTGCTTATATAGAGGTGAAAAAAATAGATCATGTGTGCAGAGGTAAAATAAAAAAAATAATAAAAAAAGGAAAAATGTGTTGAGGTAAAACGAAGAAAAATAATTGGGGGGGCTGGGGGTGGCGGGCGCGGAAACGGAATAGAACATGGAGAATGGGAAAAAGGAAGAGGAAAAATTAAGTTGGGGAAAGGGAAATGGGCCACGCAAGAATGGGATTCAGGAAAAGGGAATAGGAATTGGGAAAAGGGAAAAAAGAATAGTTGGTAAATTTGAATAACAAGACAAAATGAGTAAAAAAAAATTGGGGGAGGGAAACCTTTTTTTAAAATAAAAAAATAATAATAAAAAAAAAATTACATATGTTACACTTTTTTAGGCCCCATAGTTTCACCCCAGCATTTGTTAAATGACTAACGATAAAACTTGAACATGAAACTTTTTTTCTTAGAATATAGGTAAATATACAATTACAAATAATCAACGAAGTTTACGCTTCAGTTAGTCGACATGTAACAATGGCATGAAAAGAAGAAGCATACATGATCACAAAGAAGAAGAAAAATGGAGGCACATAGATTACCAAGTCCAATAAACTTAATTTTCTATCGTCCACAATCAATAAAAGAATTTGGACTTCTCCAGGCCTGAGAGTTGAACAACTGCTATGGTCACATGAATCCAAATCTAAGTCATTAACAATAAGGATGATTGCAGGGTAGCAAAAATCCTTCGTGTGGAACATTGTCATAAAATGAAGAACACTTCAAGATTTGTTTTAACCTGAAACTGCATACATCCAGAAAAGAGACCTGACAGAAAAGTTTTCGGACATTTTTTTCCAGACATGCCCGTCAATTAAACAGTAAGGAAACCTCACAAATGCTTTTCTGAGAACTATTTGGTCATTGCTTACCTTTAAAATGGCAGCCAAAGTAAATGTTGAACGGATGCCCCGACAAGAAGGGATCCCCTGCATTGGTTGCAGCAGCACAAAGCTGATGTCCATGAACACAACCCGCATTGATCTAGATGTGCTCCACATGACACAAGATCATATATTGAGTTAAACTTGTACAATCCACTCGTTTCTAAGGTAGCTTTTGCCATTGCTAATAGAAATCATTCAATTGCATCACCGCAGGTATTGGGCGTTATATACAACAAGATCATTTGTGTAGTCAAATAGAAGAAGCAGCTTCAATGAGTTTCGCGTTGCATATGTCTAGAACCAATTCACCAAATGACCAAAGCATGTTACACACAAAACTTTGATCAATCCAGCTGCTTTGGAAGGGTTTTGATTGAATTTGATTATCCGCTCAAGTGAACGAAACATGACTCAGAATGACCATGATATGTGAAAAGGCTTATCACTTGGCGTTGCCACTATGCAAAATTTACTCCTCAACTTATGACAAAAAAAAAAATCATCCTTTAGTGAGTTCCTCAGTCAGCTCTCTCTGCCATGGAATTTGTACTCCACCAAGTTAATTAGCATTCTGACAAAAGAAAAAATAATAATAATAAAAGAAGTTAATTAGCATCATCCTCCTTCTCAAATTATATATATTGTATTAAACTGGTGTGGAAGCTGCATACCAGGGTAGCTAAGATTCTGCAGTTAAATGGAGGCAATAATCACAGTTCTTGAGGAACCTTTTGTCTGGCCTTCTCCCACAACTATGCTTACATATGTCATCATCCTTATACATGTTTTCATCTTTCTGAAGGAATACAACCAACTGTAGACATATCAGCCATCATTCCAAAATTGTTTAGCTGTCCCTTTGACATCTCCCCTTCAAATACCGAGGGGTATCAACTCTGTCTGGTGTGCATTATGGCTCTTTGCCACATCGTGAGAATAGTATCTACTCCTAGTTACTTCCTCATCTTGTCTGCATATTGAACTTAGACGTTCTCTTGATGCGTCATACCAGGTCTCCGACTTCTGGAAGGATGGTGATCAACTGCATGTGGTACCTCTTGATATTTCAAACATTGTAGAGGTAGTAAAATAATACTTGTCTTCGGCTTGCCACCTTTGTTGACAGAACTTCAGATGCCTTCATGAGGTCACTTCATAATGGGATTTAAGTGATCCACTAAAATCTGTGTTTGGGATGCGCACTCGCTGATCCCTTATTTAGATTATGTGCAATTTAATTTCCATTTTTTTTTACTCAAATATAAAAACATTAGACTCTATAATCAGCAATGCACTCATATTAGTCCCCGTATAATCAATCAAAATATGTACACCTAACAAAATTTTATTTTCAATCAGGATTTCCAAAAAAGATATGAATGCCAACTTTTAGAAATCATATAGAGATAATTAGATATTTGGAGCAAGGCCAATGATATCTGTCAGAAACTTGTAAGAACTGACTTTATTAGAAAAAATAGATGAAGAAATACAAATTTTATCTCCTATTTTGCACCCTGGCCCCCCTCAAAAGAGAAAAGATATTTAGTCAGTTTTTAGCATAGATTGTATATCAAAGATTAGTAGGCAAATGAAAGCTAATATTCTCCATCAAATGATTGCTAACTGAGAGTCATGAAAACAATATCATTGTTTCTTAATTCTGGTTTTCTCCTTCCAAGTTCCAAATAGTAGATAAAGATAATTGCCTAGAAACTGAATTAAAAATTAAAAGACAATCTTAAGAAAGCAGAGTAGATAAAAATAATTACCTACAACTGATCAAGAATTAAAAGCCAACCTTAAGAAAGCATAGATAAGCTTTCACTTATTGGAAACTCTATAGATGAGTAGTTATTTCCAAGATGAAAAAGCCATGGAGAAAACATAGCATCACGAGGTCATCTTATTCATGATGTACTTAAACAAGCCTCCCCTTTTAACATCACAGAATAGCATACAAGTAATTGCACTTTTCAAGGCATCAATTAATCCTTTAAATGTTATTTTATAAAAATCTCTGGGACAAACTCAAGCAATTTTTCAAGAACAAAACATCGGGTTAATCTAATGAACGAAAAAGTAATTCCAAGTTTGCTGCTTAGTTATCCTTATGACATGACAGACTGCAGGCATTTCTAATCCCTCTTCCAGTTACGAGCCATCAGCCATCAAAATTTATGAGGATTTCTTACTAATTATGGCAAAATAACTTTATGTTGTGGATGATATATTACTTTCCTCCAGGTTAAGTGGCTGTCACATAATCAGTCAGTATAGTTGTAAAATATTAAGCTTGAACATGGACAAAATCATGAAAAGACAAGAAGTTAGAATTTGAATTTGTATAACTTCAAGTAGCATTAAACAAAAAAGAAAGATTAACAGAAAAATCATTAAACGTCAAAGGCCTGCTGCACAAAGGAGAACAAGGAAACGAAACTGCGGTTATTCATTAATTTTGTAGATATGAATTAAATAAACACACACACACTATTACATAAGAATGGTGGTCAGAGTAGGTTAGATGTCAAAAGAATCGAACCTAAGCATTGCCTCATCTTCTAAGATTCCAGAATAAGTTACCGAAAGTGTGCCAATTTTACCTAATACATGTCATTTATTAGACGCTTATGCCGATTGTAATGCTTCTCCATGAAGACCCTGGAAGCCCCCTCGACTGTTTTGCGCCATGTCTACATTATACAAACAAAAGAAGAAAACTAGGTTCAGGTGGGCACAATATATCAGCACATTCAGTAATTTGATTTGCAATTGTGGAAACAGGCCCGGAAGTAACATGGAAAAGTTTGCTAATTTCTCATGAAGTTTGCTAATTTCTCAATTTACAAGAAGACAATGTGCTTCCCAGGAAGGGCCATAGTTACCAGAGATTACAAGAAGACAATGTGCTTCTCAATTGGTACAGGATCTAAAACACGGTACATTAATGATTTGAAACTCTAAATTTCTATGAAGTATTTGATAATATTCACAATATGACCAAATCCTCATATCATGTTACTTGCTTGGCTAAAGAATGAGCATGATATGCATCTATCATTTTCATTGTCGTCAAAATTAAGCACTTATACAAGAATTACAATAACTTTTACCATGTCTTATCTATGATACGCCAATGGAAAGCTGGAAGGAGGCGAGATATACCCGACCTGGTCAAGGATTCAATTCTGCCCTTCTAAAAGGAACATGGGATGCTCAGTAGTCAACATTTTTTATTATTCGACACTTCAATGTGGTGTGTGCAATAATATCTATATATACTTAAACATGATAATTGAAATAGATTTGATCATAACATGTTTCTAACAATAAAAGAAACACAAAGATCAAAAACATATATGCCGAAACGAAAGGAACTGAAAGTGTACCTCCAGCCATTACTAACGTGATCATGGATTTCTCTCTTAGTTTTAGCACTATTAAGCTCTCAAAACACTCTAGAGTGATGGTGTATATTTCAAAATGAGTTGATCAAGCTTAGGGACCAAAACTCACTATATATAGACATTCTCCCGTCAAGAATGTGAAGAGTTACCATTCTTTAGGCAATTAATGAACTAATGAGTTCAATTAATGACAAGAATATGAAGATGAATAGTTTGGATCAATTAATGAACTCTTATCATAAATATATTAATTGCCAACAAATGAGTTTAATCAATGGTAACTAATGAGACTAATTAATAATAAAAATATGAAGAGGAAGAGTTTGAACCATTTAATAAACTCTTAAGATAAGCATTTAATGAAGTGTTTAATGAATAAATACTTAATGAATTCTTACAAAACATTGATTTCCTCAAAGTTAACCATATGAAAATGATCCTCCCAACAAACTGTCCAAATCTCTTACTGTGAATATGCGTCTAACTTTTGTATGCACAGTTCCTTATTTAATTTAAACTAAAGCCTTAAATGAACGTTGTCTGTCCCTGTTATGCAAATCTCACTTTTCTCACTGCTAAGCCTCCATGTCTTATACATGTATAGTAATCAATATCAGCAAGAAAGTCCACACTAATACAAGTAAACCAACAAAAATTGAGAATGCTGAAGAGCCTGCATAAACAAAAATGTTCAAGCTGATTTTGATACCAAAAGCACAAAATGAATAAGTGGAAAATGCTTATACTAAACCATAATATAATTATCCAATTTCATTATGATATCTAGCACTAGTAAGAGACTTGATAAAATTGTAATTTATAACTTAGTATGATGGGTTTAAGAAATAACTAAGATTACCTTTGTAGATATTAATATTTGAGACTACTGCCTCAATTGCAAGTTTAAGGTTCAGGTTTGTGGCGTGACATTTATAAATTGAACTTCAATTAAATATGATAAAGCAAGAATGAGCTTGTACTAGAGAGCAGATAAGTACCAAATCAATACCTCAATACAATAACATGTACATTTAACTACTGAGATGGTCTTGTGATCCAGCTGTGACACATGGTGTGGGACATGTGCCCCCACACCCCACACCCATATGCATCGTTACAGCTGGATAATCCGTCTGCCGAACACAAGAATTTCACATAACTACTACATCGAAGTGAACCAAAGCATAAAATAATATCTCACCTTCTCAATTGTACCCATGATGGACTTGTTCTTGAAATCCCTTGCCCTGACTCTGGCCTTGCCAATCCCAAGCCTTCGAATCAATGCAGCCGAGCTCCGCGAATTCCCCGGAGGCAGCAATGCTTTTCTCTCCACAATGGCAGTGCTACTTCCATTCAAAGACTTACCATCATCTCGACCATGACCATGACCACCACTCCTAATCATTTCCACTCTTTTTCGCCGTTTAGCCAATAATTTGTGATCTGATTCAGAACCCACCTCGGCAAATTTCCTTAGAAGTTGATCCGATGATGCTTTTGTTACATGCTGCACTTTAGCACTAGTAGCAGTTGTAGTATTTTTGCCATTTTCCATGGTTGAAAGCGAGAAAAAGTTGAATAACTTTGATGACAATGAGAGCACCAAGAAAGAGTGTATGTGTGTGTGTGTGAGAAAGAGAGAGAGAGAGAGAGAGATGAGAATAGTGCCAATGTAGTGTACGAGGTAAGAAGAAGAGGTTGGTGTTGCCTTATTATGTAAGAAATGGACCGTTGGGGCGGTGGTGGATGATTTGCATAATAGTGGGAATATAGCCGTTGAGAAATATACATTTGGGTTGTATTATTATTGGTATTATTATTATTATGGGGTGAGTCATGAGTGTGTTGCAGCTTGCAGGTAATAATTAAATTGCAATTAGTGACAGTTTCCACAATTTTTAATACGATGACTCTCCAACAATTTTTTTTTTTTTTTTTGGTCGGAATAAATTTTTTTTTTTTGAAACTGAAAGAAAGTCTCATTAAGCATGAATAATACATCAATCATCCTATACTAGTAGGGATAACATCAGAAATCAAAATGGACAACAGTTAAGGACAGTTAATAGACAAGCAATTCCTCAATCCACATTCAATGTGGTTGGAATGATTTTTGAAGGATTGGATTTTGTTTTGGAAAAAAATAGTTAATTTAGGGTTAAATTTGGCCCAATATAAAATGTAGAGCTTAAATTTCAAAAAAATTGATAAAAAGGTGTAAATGTTGAGTTGTGTCAACGTGATTGAATTTTTTATATATCTCAAAAGTGTACAAGGACAGTTTTTATAGTACAATAAGTATATATCAATCTGTTAGGTAAAGATATGATTTACAAATAAAGGAGAATCAAAGTTAAAATCCAAAAATATATATCTGTTATTAAGCCCCCGCAAGCAAAGCTGGATCGAAAACAGCAAGCTTGACACGTAGAGCAGTAAGCCGTTGTCGTGACAAAGGTTTTGGTCATAATGTCTGCCAATTGGTCCACTGTAGATATGAATTTAATTTCCAAACCACCAGAAGCAACCTTTTTGTGTACAAAATGAACATTTACCTCTATGTGTTTTATGCGAGCATGGAAAACGGGATTCGCAGTCAAATACGTAGCACCAATATTATCACACTATATAATTGGTTTAGAGGATGATAGCACTCGAAGTTCATGAAGTATGGATTGAATCCAGCAAAGGTCAGCAGTGGAAAATGCAATGGCATGGTACTCAACCTCAATGCTAGATTGAGAAGTTGTAGGTTGCTTCTTCACTGACCATGAAATTAGATTCGGGCCAAGATAAATGCAGTAACCGTAAGTGCTACGACGATCATCTAGACAACCTGCCCAATCTGAGTCAAAGTAGGCATGTAGAGTCGTATTTGGGGATGATAAAAAATGCAACCCAAGAGTATCGGTGCCTTTCAGGTAATGCAGGATGCGCTTGACAGCAGACCAGTGAACATCTGTAGGAGCATACATATATTGACAGACTTTATTCACAGTAAAACTAATTTATGGTCGTGTGATGGTTAGATATTGAAGTGCACCAACAATGTTGCGATAGAGTGTAGGAAATCTTTGTTCACCAACATATTGAGACAATTGATGAGAAGGTTCTATGGGCGTGCTAATCGGCTTAGCCTCATGAAGCTTTGTGCAAGCTAATAGATCATGAATGTAGCGCTATTGATGTAGAAGAAGCCCAGATGAAGTGCATTGAACCTGAATTCCAAGGAAAAAGTTCAAGTTACCCGAGTCTTTTAGAGCAAACTGATGATACAAAACAATGGTGACTGATCGAATAGCCTCCAAACTGGTACCTATAAGAATGATACCATCTACATATACCAATAAGTACAGGATATTAGTGTTAGTATAACGCATAAACAATGATGTATCTGACTTTGATGCTAAAAATCCGAGCTGAATCAAAAAATTACTCAATTGAGAGAACCAAAATTGAGGTGCCTATTTTAGTACATAGATTGCCTTCTGTAGCTTACACACAAGATTCGGCAAAGCAGGATGACAAAACCCAGGTAGTTGAGCCATGTAGACCTCTTCATTTAGAAGACCGTGTAAGAATGCATTATTGACAAATCTGTCAAATTGACCAACTCCGCGAAAGTGCTAGAGATAAAACAATGCGAACTGTAGTGGGTTTTACCACGGGACTGAATGTTTTTGTATAATCCACGCCTTCTTCTTGATTGAACCCCTTAGCTACTAATCGTGCCTTGTACCATTCAATAGATCCATCAACTTTGTGTTTTACACGAAAGACTCACTTGCAACCAATAATGTTGTTGTGGGCGGTTTAGGAACCAAGGACCATGTATCATTTTGAATGAGAGCATTATATTAAGTGTTCATGGAAGTTCTCCAGTGAGCAAACTTGGATGCCGAGGAGTAGGAAGTGAGTTCATAGTCATCAGGCAAAGAGGTTTGAGAAGATGTAGTGGCAGCAAACGTAACATAGTCTGGAAATTGTTTGGCAGTGCGAGTATTATCTCTATTTCTAGAGACCATCGAGTGACGAGAGTTGGAAGAAGACACAGGCTCTTGAGAAGAAGTTGTGCGTGAAGAATTAACTGGTGGAGATGGCATAGAGGTCGGGGAGAGAGAAAGTTTGGAGAAAATATCAGTGAAGTGACTTGTGGAATTGAGTGTTCCACGATGTCTAAAGAGGAATGTGTATTTGGTGAGGACATAGGATTAGTTAAGGGCCCACACGAATAAAGAGTGAAAGAATGTGTAAGAATAGGCTGATGTAATGGAGTAGAATGCGTAGGCGTGCACGTGATAGCTTAAGGTTGTGTATTAGATGCATTTATTGAAGAGATAGACAGCTAATTAAATGAGGTTGAAGAATTGTGAGCATTTATTGAATGTAGCTTGGACATTAGTTGATGGCAACATTTGAGCATTTTTTGAAGGTAGGTCCACGGCTGGTACATGAAATGATGGCAACATGTAGGAAATTTTATAATCCAGGGTGTGGGAAACGTGGGAGGGAACATTTCACGACACGTGGCTGCGGGTCCCGCATGAAGTTAGGCTTTTACAATTATGATAAAGCAAAATACATAGATAAATGACAGTTGTACCCCTGAATAAATGAATAAGAGCAATTAATACGTTCTGATTAAATGTGACAACCAAGCCAATAGATAATTGACACGTGTCATTACTTAATGAGTTTAGCCATTTCGAAAATAAATTGTCCATTATACCCTCATTTTGTAATGAAAAATGACCGGTATACCCTTAATAATCATCATAAATATAATATTAAAATGACCAAAAGGGGTAAATAATAAATAAAAAAAAAGTTGTATGTAAAAAGATGAAAGAACCCTTGATAGAAAAGTACAATTGTGAGAAAAAGACGAAAATAGCCTTAGGTATGAAAAATTACTAAAATAGGTTTGGAATTGTGCGCATGTATGGTATCTTCTTAACGTAAAAATTCAAAAAATCTAACAAATATATGTTTGGCATTAGGCCTCTTTCGGGGAAAAAAAATAAAGAGTGTAAATCCAAGATTTGACATATTATAAAATAAAATATATAATAATATAGCTACATTGTTACATTTAATTAGACGATTAGTAAATAATATTAGGAAACAATTTCATGATGTGTACGTCACATAAACATCCATTGCATTCTTGTGTACTGTCTCATAGTCTTGAATCCCAAGCCAACTCGTCCTTATCATCTTGGGTGGGTCATGCACCTGACAACATACAATTTTCTGGATGATAGGTTGATATCCCCATAGTTTAGGCAAGATTTTGTACAAGCTTTAACGACATTCATCTGCCTTTGTCTTCGGATCCCTTATAAACATGCCTAGGTTTGCTATCGCTTCTTCTCTTGATGGTTTAGCGAAAAATAGCTTCATGACTAACAATGCATAATGTGCACCAAGATTGATATCCAAATGTCATGTCCCCGTATGTCCAATAACTCTCATGCTGCAAAACAAGCAATTATGGAGACAGAAAATTATCTTTTTCCAAAGGTGGGTTCATTATTGTAATAGGAAAAAAATAGTATTATTGATTTTGTAAAACTTACAACTCTCATTTGGTATAAATACTCTACATTTCCACTTTCCCGTAACCTTTATCCGAGAACATCCATTCCATTATAGGTATTCCACCACCATGGCTTAGGCGTAATGGCGTGAATGTTGGTATGTTCGTATACGTAGTTTGATTCACCAATACTTTGAAATAACTTGCAACTGTAAAAATAGGTGCCAACATTAGGAAATATCTAACCCATATTAACAAAGTTCCACGTGTGTGAAAATAAAAGATAACCAAAAATCAAATGTAAGATAATATTTTACCTTAATTTTGCATTTACAAGATCAGTTGGCAAAGATGATGCGAAAGTATGAAGCCATAACGTAGTAAGCACTATATATGAAAGAGAAATTGTAGTATGAGAGACTATTGATACACATATATTGTTAGTAAACACTTATGGGCTAAATTTATAGTGAGCACTTGGTGTTGGATTGTTGGAGAAATGAAGAGACGAGGCTAAGAAAAGTAATTGATAATTGGTAATAGGTAATTGGTAATAAAAAAGCGAACATAATTAAAGTAGTGATAGTAGTAGTTAGATTGTAACTTTTGGTATTCCTGAAGACATAATTAATAATGTGTTTGCTAACAATTCGTAGAATTATTTAGTATGTTATTGTTTGTATTGTAAGTAAATCATGGGCTGATAGAATTAAAGTAATGAATGTAGATGACAATGTTTAATTAACCTTAAATTCAAAACATGGGTAAATAGGCAAAAAAATGCATTGACATGGAGCATTTTATGACATCATGTTTTTAGAAATGTAGCAATGTTAAAGTATGTTAAGAATTGCAGAAAGAACAAACAATTCATAATTAGAGTTGTTTTTCTCATAATCGAATCCTTATATCGTAATTCCGAAATAGGCAATGAAAATGGGTTTTGATAGAGCATTTTCGCACATTATAATGAGTTTTGCTACGCAAAATATAACAAGTGATATGCAGAAGCATACCTTTGCAATTATATTCTTGTTGTTGAGTCAAATTCGTCCTTCTCCAACTGATAATCTAGTAGAGTGCCTAGAGCGTTGGGAAATTTATAAGTGAAGAAATTGGTAGAGAGTTGTGCCATTTCACTCAAAGGCACACAACTCTTCGGTGTAACCACCACTTGAGAAGAGATGCAATCTTTGACGAAGATACATTTATACATACCTCTACAGGAAGGCAATGTGGGTGTAAAATTTGACGTATACCAAAATGACGGATAAATTATGTTAATAAAAAAAAAATATGAACATTTTGTAATTGAAAATCATAACCCATAATAGCAGTTCGCACATGATATTTATCAAAGTCGCATGGACCAAGTTGGGCTTTAAATTCATTCTGTTATGGTCTGTTGTGTATAGCTTGGACTGTGCTCGATATTTGGGATTTGGGCCAATTTGTGTTCTCTGGTTGTATAGGTCAATGGTTTGGTGTTACTAATTTGCGACTTCAAAACAATCTAATGCTTCCGAAGCGTTATCCTGTCATTCAGATTCTGTGAGGACATGCAAACATGTGTCGTAGCACCAGAATCAAAAATCCAAGATGTACAAGCCGGACTAATTGAAAAATTAGTTTCATTCACAGAAAAGAAGTTGTACCTCGCGCAGTGGCGGCAACCTATTTTTCTTTCAACTCTTGAAGGTACAGGGGACAATTTCTTTTCCAATGGCCATCACCCTTGCAGTGATAACACTACCCTTTAGGCGACTTCTTTCTTCTTAACACCTCCAGTGGGCTTAGGAGTAGTGTCCTTCTTTTTCTTGTTCTTCTTCCTTCTTTTATTCTTGGGCCTAAACCCAGAAGAAGAGGTAGCAACGAGGAGAGTCTCCTTACCCTTTCCCTTGAACTGTGACTGCACAGTGGTCAACATGTTGGCCACTCAGGCAGAGCAGCAGAGAACATGTCTATCTGAAAGTTCACTATGAACTGATTGAAGGAAGGTGGGAGGGACTGTAGAATAAGGTCCGTGTATAGCTTACAGGCCATGTCAAAATCATGCATCTCAAGTTGAGTAATCAAATTAATCATCCTGAGAACATGTTTATTGACATCACTACCTTCTTCCAATCTAGCTCTAAACAACTCTTTCGATAGTTCATATATGGCAACATCACTTTGCTCACCATACACCTCTTTCATGTTCAGAATCATGCTAGCAGCATCAGACATATTCTCATGCTTCTTTTGCAGTTCATTTGACATTGAAGCAAGGATGTAAGCCTTTGCCCTCAAGTCATGTTCAACCTAGAGCCGATATGTTTCTTGCTCTTCTTCAGTTGCAGTTTCATAAAGGGTAGCATGAGGGTCTTTATTCAGAACATATTCAATCTTTTCCAATCCCAAAACAATTTTAAGATTGTGAAACCAATCGGGAAAGTTTGGTCTGGTTAAAGCATTTTTATCAAGGATACGGGCAATGGGATTTGTAATAGAAGCCATTATAATAATACTGTAGAAATAAGTAGTACAGAAAGTAAGACTGCTAGTTGATGTAAAAATGCATAACTATTTAAGTATGGTCTTTACAAAAATAGTATATCCTACTATCTTTGTCGAATCTCATATTCCCAGAACGAGAAACACGAATTCGTTAGAATCTAGTAGTGGGTGACCAAATTCTCTTAACAATTTGTATCCCTCAAACCTTTGTGGTTATAACTGGAATATAAATATTAAGAGTCAACAATACTTTGTTGTCTATTTCACAAAATAAGTTATGGTCATATCTAGTCCCTAAATTACTCGGTCTTAAACCTTTGTGGTTATAATTAACTAAGTGATTTAGTTAGATCCAACCCGCCATCTTATAGTTATCCCACAAATTGAATCAATAGCCTCAAGCCTTTATGGCTATAATTGGCCGTTAGATTTTGGCAGACAACCACATCACTATGTTCTACTAGCAACTTAATTAAACTTAGTACGAATCATGTCACTTTACCTTCAGGCAAGACCGGATATGATCGCGTTGGGTTCATTAAGTCCTAGGATTGGGGAGGACAACAGATCTAATATTAATTTGCACATTTGGGAGTTTTGAAATAGATCTCATCATGCGTACATTAACAATCATATAGTATACAATGCATGCTACATGTATAAATATTGGATCATGGACTTTGAAATAAAAAAGAAAAACTATCTTAAAACACATCACTATGTCTTCAAGATCTCCAACTCCTTTGGATTCATCCGGTTGCCTCTTTGCATTTCTTCTTGAGAATTTACATATAGGCCCCACTACAAAGTTCTCTCAAAAGCAAGAAAAATAAAATAAGACTTATGTCTCAATTACAAACCAGGGATCCACTAAGTCTATGATCAAGTTCACCATTTATGCATCATGTAGCTAGATTAAACTTGTCACATAGATAATCAAAGCTAAATGAAAATAATCAATAAACATCTTAATGCATCATATACAAAAGATAAAACAAGGTCCATGTAACGCCCCCACTCCTCACGTGGAGCCCACGCAGAGTCTCACAGGACACGTCACTACCACAATATTGTCCGCTATTGGCAGTCCCTGGCCCGTAGGCACAGGTCCCTCACGGCTTTATTTCTCCCACAGTCTCCCATGGGATAAGGCCTTGTGGCTGATACAAGGAGCGAACCCCTTATATCCAGTTCTCTCACTTCCAGGACTTCTGATGTGGGATTGTGTTACCACATTCCACCCCCCTTAAGGAGCCCCGCGCCCTCGCGGGCACGAGCACAAGGGAAGACTGGCTCTGATACCATTTGTAACGCCCCCGCTTCCCACGTGGAGCCCACGCGGAGTCTCACGGGACACATCACTACCACAATATTATTCGCTATTGGCAGTCCCTGGCTCGTAGGCACAGGTCCCTCACGGCTTTGTTTCTCCCACGGTCTCCCAAAGGAAAAGGCCTTGTGGTTGATACAAGGAACTAAGCCCTTATATCCAGCTCTCTCACTTCCAGGACTTCCGATGTGGGATTGTGTTACCACACTGGAATCATTGCGTGTCTTTGCCTCGATTTGTGTGATTTATCCTATTTATGTGTTATATGAGTTAGAATGTGCTAAATATGTGATTTATATTCCTAATACATGCTAAGTGTGCATTCATGAAATTTTTATCAAAATCGGCATCATAAATTTTATCGACGGTTTTTGTAAATAGTGTTTTGAACACCTATCTGCTAAAATTTTTACAGGGTGTTTTAAACGTCTTAAAACCTAGTCCTTGGATATTAATAGACCCTTGTTTGATTAAAACGGATTTCAAATTGGCTTTGAAATTTTAAAGGTTTTTACACTTTCTTTTGCGAAAAACGAGTTTTAAATCGAGTCGGGTGAAAATGCTTGAATGTAAAACTCCTTTATGAACTGTTCCTATTCATCTGAGGACTTCATGTCAAAAGAATCATCAGTAGGTTGCAAGACTATTACAATATCATCGGTTGCTGGCACAGTAAGCTGCATCTCTGGAATTGCTGCAATCCTGTCCTTGCTGAACTGATTAGGTTGATTGCTATCCTCCGAGAGATCTGTCATATCCTCTTCAGAAGCATTTGTGCCCCTTTCTGTTTTCTCTATATCTGGTTTTAGTGCCTTTTTTGTTTCCATCGGTATTCCCCTGCCTTCATCCGCTTGAGCAACTACTATGCTTGGTAGTATATCTTTTTCATTGTCAACATTTATCATAGTTGGGTTTTGGGTTGGGCATTGTATTTGGGTATTTGTTTGTCCTATATTTATTATCATGTCATATTTTGAAAAAATTAAAAGACAAAAGAAGAAAGAACAACTCAAGTCTGATCACGATCAACAAAAAGAAAAAAAGAAAAAGAAGATAGAAGAAGAACCGACATGCGACAACTCAGGTACGATCTTCTTTCATATCTCTTCTTCTTCTTCTTTCCTCTTTCTTCTCCTTCTCTCCTCCTCTTCTCCTCCTTTTCTTTATCTCAAATCTCGATTTCTCTGTCTTTTTTTTGTTGCTGGGTAGTAGGTATGAGCTCTATGGTCCACTCTTCCTCTGCTGAGTATGATCTCTCTTTATCCTCTTTTTCTACTTTTTAATGTGTACATATTAGTATATGTGGTCCCTACTTTTTTCTTTTTTTTTTGTTGGACAGTGCAGCACTGTTAGTGCACTTTTTGTCCTTTTTTTTTAATATGCACATTAGTATATGTTGGTCAGCCTGGCCTTTTTGTCTTTTTCTTCATTTCGATGTTTGATTTTTTGTATTTTTCTTCATTTTGATTTTTGATAATTATTATATGTATTGTTAGTTGCCTACTGTTTTGTTATTCAAGTTTTAGAAATTATTGACTTGTGTACACATGACTAATTGCAACATATTACAAAATTAAAGATGTTTTTTAAATCTCAAAATTATATTTAACATAGTTTTTGGAAGTATTTGTGGTGTGTAATTCATTTGATTTATAAATGAATTCCGCGAGAATTTGTATTTATAAATGAATTCACTTGTTTGGAATTGTAAAATAGTATTAAGTCAATTTTATTATTTGCAAATACAAATTGTGTTTAGAACACATGTGGAATTGAAATTAATACTTATATTTTACTTAAATGCCCTTCTTTTATTCTATTCAAATTAGGCTTGTCATATAAAGGTTATCATCTCATCCTAGTATTGATTATTGCTATTATGATAAAATTATCTGAAAAAAGCAAAAAAAAAAAAAAAAAATCAATAAAGTTAAACATTACAAAATAATCATAACTTCAACCATCATTTCAATATTACAAAATAAACATACATTTCACGTGACAAAATAGCCTTAAGCTCAACCATACATTTAATATGAAAAAATAATCTTAAGAGAAATGGTTAGAAATGTGTTGGATTTTTTTCTTGCTAAAAGAGAAATAGTGAGAGAGACAATGGTGTATTTTGTTTTTTTATCTTTGTATTTTAACCAAAGTCCATCTCTTAAAATTAAGGGCAATTTTGTCCTTAAAAGATGAGCAACATATTTGAAAAACGTGAATTTATAAATTCTACCTCTTGAGCAAGAATTTGGATAAAGTATAAAGAAATACAAGATTTGTAAATTTTGGATTTCTAATTTTTTTAAAGGGTGTTTCCAAACACCAAAAATTAGATTTGTAAATGAATTCCATAAAATTTTATGAAATTCATTTGTTCCAAACAGTCTGTAAATCATATTTTATGTACGGTTAAAGATTATAAAACTTGTATGATGGAGAACAATGATACTAATGCCGATACTAATGCTGATAATAATGAGAAAAAGACTGATATCGGCTGGAAGTATGGTTATTTAGGTGACCCTAAAAATAAAAATAATGTGACTTGCAAATATTGTTCTATGGTGACAAAAGGAGGGATTTATAGATTGAAGAAGTATCTTGCTAAGGGATATACGGATGTAAGGCAATGCAAAAAATGCCCTGAACATGTTAGGGAGGAAATCAAAGAATTTATGGAGAGCAAAAAGAGACAGAAAGAGTAGTTGAACTTGTTGCCTGATAACGATCAAACTTTTCTGGAGGATGATGAAAAAGATGAAGCATTAATGATTCTGGTAGATCAAAAAGGGAAAAGGCTAGTCCATCCCAACTAAATTCATACTTACAACTCAAACAATAAAAAATCAAGACAAGTTGGTCCAATGGATTCCTTTGCTAAGCCAAAACTACAAATGTTGAAAAGGGTGCACAACCAACAATTAATCAATCCTACAAGAAAGAATAAAGAGATAAGGCATGTGCTGATTTGGCTCGATGGATGTATGACGTAGGCATTTCATTCCATACTATTACTAATCTTAGCTTCAAAGTTGCTTTGGATTCCATTGCTAGAGCTGGAATAGGAATGAAGCTACCAAGTGCTTATGAAATAAGAGTTCTTTTCCTAAGAATAGAAGTACAAAACACTAATAATATGATGAAAAGCCAAAAAGAGGAATGGACAAGAAATGGATGTTCTATTATGTTAGATGGATGGTCTAATTGATGTCATAAGCCAATAATTGACTTCTTGGTGAATTTTTCAAAGGGAAGTATGTTCATGGAGTCAATTGATGCATCTTCTTATATAAAAACTGGGGCAAATTTATTCGAGCTACTTAGCAAAATTGTGTAGAAAGTTGGAGAATCCAATGTCATGCAAGTTATAATAGATAATGGAAACAATTTCATTGTAGCTGGTAAGAGAATTACTATTAGTATAAATCATGTGTTCTTACTATTTTTGCATTCTAAAGTACTAATCTCTTGACTTTTATGGTTTAGGTAAATTGCTGGAGGCAAGATTCTCACATTTGTACTAGACACCATGTGTTGTACATTGCATTGATTTGATGCTTGAAGATATTAGAAAGATTACCTCGATCAATAGGGTAATCAAAAGGGAAATTCAAATGACTAGTTTCATTTATCAAAGGTCGGGTCTTCTAAATTTGATGACGCGCTTGACTAGACCAAGAAACTTGTTGCGGTCAGCCAAGACCAGATTTACAACTTCTTTTATCACATTGTCTTTGATACATAAGCAACGAGATAGCTTAAGAAAGCTTTTTACATCCCAAGAATAGGTGACTAGTCGATGGGCAAAAGAACTCGGAGGGAAGAGAACAAATCAAACTGTTTTAATGGCAACTTTTTGGAATGGGGTGATTTATACTCTCAAGTTAAGTGGTCCTTTAGATAGTGTTCTCAGATTGGTTGATGGAAAAAAGAAACCATCTATGAGGTACATATATGAAGCTATGGATCGAGCTAAAGAAGTCATCGCTACTTTAGTTTATAGAAATGAATACAAATATTGAGAAACATTTCAAATATTGACCAGAGATGGGAATGCCAACTCCATCATCCTTTGCATGCAGGGGTGCATTACCTGAATCCATATTTTTTTATGAAAATCCTTAGATTGAACGGTATGAATAAGTTATGAAAGGTCTATATGCATGCATAAAGAGATCGGTTCCAGAGTTAGAGAAGCAAAAAAAAAAAAAACACAGATAAGTTGCCAGCTTACAAAAGAGCTAAAAATTTATTTGGAAACTCGATGGCTATTAAGCATAGGAAGACTATAGCACCAAGTAACTTTTTCAAGCTTAATGATTTCTTTTGTTTATCAATATTTCATTGAATATCAAATTAATAGTAGTTGTTTTCCACTGATTAACTTTTAGTCGAATGGTAGGCTGTTTGTAGAGCTTCTACTCCCAATTTGCAAAAATTTGCCTTTAAAATTCTATACCTTAAATGCAGTGCATCAGGGTATGAAAGAAATTGGAGTGTCTTTGAACAAATTCATAGCAAAAAAAAGAACAAGCTTACTGTGAGACCCAAGTGTGAAATTATGTGTTTTTACTTGCTTCAACTCCTATTTGAAGTAATATGTGCATTTACATGATTTACTTAGCAAAATATGCATTTAAAGTTCATTTGATTAGCTTTTAGTTGACTTTTCATTATTTTGAACAAACTAGAACAAGGTGGTCATTTTTAAAATTGTTAATGAATGGCATATTTGCAATTATGATCAAAATGCACACATAAGTAGTCATTTAACGCTTTTATGATATTTCCCTAGACTAAATCGTAATCTGACCCTTGACTTAGCTTGACTTTATATTATATAACATAACAAATGCCAAAAAACAAAAAAAAAGAAGGAAGGATCGGACAAGAGAGGGAAGAAGAGGGGAATAGTGTTCAACCTTGGGTTTGAAGAAATTTTGAAGAAAAGAAGAAGGAAGGAAGCCATTTGAGCCAAATTGGAGTTAGAACTTGCTTCTCCATTGATTGTTCTTGCTTATTCTAGCTTTAATCTTCAAAAAAGGTGAGGGGATTTTAAATCTCAAAGTTTAAAGTTGAAGTTTTGTTTATGTATTTGTATATTTATGCTATATATGATGATTATGCATGAGAATCTTGCTAGATATAGCCTTGAGAGTAACATATATGATTTTTAGCTTGAATGAACCATGCATTGTTGTAGCTTGCTAAAATCGGTTGTAGTTTGAGTTTTATAGCTAAATATGAGTTTAATCTTTGGTTCATATCTAGTATAAGAAATCTATATACATATATATATGTTCATAGCATGAATTAGGAGCTTGGAGGCAAGATTGGAGGTTGAATAAAGATTGGTGTGTTGGCTGGAATTTTCCAGCGTTTTTACTGTAGCAACCCCGTTTGGCTACCTTTTTGTGTAGTTATATGCCTACTTTGCTCCTTAATTTCTAGATATATGAAAGTGTAAATGTATTGCATGGTAGGATGTGAAAGGTATTGATAAAAGCGTTGTTAAATGTGGATGAAAAGTGTTGAATGAATATTGTGTTGTAAGGGTTGCCTTTCCTCCTGGATTATTAGCTTGCTTTGCTCCTTATTATGTTATATAAATGCTTGGGAATATGTGTTGCATTGTAGGTTATAAAAGGGGTTGGTGAAAGTTGTGTTTATGTGTTATTAAAAGAGTTAAAGTGTTGAATATGTGGTTATGCTTAAGTATGGCTGCCTTTTGGATGGTTTAATTACTTACATTGCTACATAATTACTAGGTATATGATTGTGCATTGGGGTGGCATCATGAGTTGGATAAAGTGTTGCTTAAGATTGTTGTAAAGTGTCTATGAATGTTGTTGCAAAGTATTGGTTTATCATTAGTTGTTAAATGTTGATGTTAGTGTTGATTGAATGCTAAATGTGGTGTCAAGTAATGTCGGAAATGACTAAGTGTTAAAGTGTTTGCAAATGGTTGGGTAACCTACTTTGTTACCTAACAAATGTGCTAATGAATGTTGAATGTGTTGAGGGGCAACCTATTTTGTTGTCCTCTCAAAGCGAATGTGAATGTATGATTATGTGTTAAATGTGAATGTGAATGTGTAGAGCGGGTCATGGTAGCGTCATGTCACTCCGGGCTGCCTGAGGTCGCTGGTGTACTGGCATGACTATCACGGTCCTGAATGTATCTGTGTTAAATCACCTGAATATACTGGTGTTAAATCACCAGAATGTGCCGGTGTTAAGTCACCTGAATGTGTCGGTGTTAAATCAATTGAATAAGTCGGAGTACAACTCCTGAATGTGCCACAGACAAGCGGAAGAGTTCATGATAGTGGTCAAGTGACGGCATCGACAAATGTCAGTGTATCCTTTCTTGAATGTTTATTAAGCTTTGATATTACTTGAGTTAAATGTACTCATTGTTTATATATTATCTCATTGAACATTTTCAAAAGGGTTTTCAAAGCTAAATGTTTTTCAAAACCTTCCTTTTTCCCCCCTCACTGAGTTTGTGAAACTCATTCCGTTTTATGACACATTTCAGGTGAAGCTGAGACCGAGCCACGAGCTGAATGAAAGCCATAGCGTTGCTTGATTTACTTGGATGTTGTTTATGTTGTTTTGAAGTCGTGTAAAGCTTATGTTGAAATGAAGGATTCTTGGATTATGTAATATATGTAAAGCTTTAGTTGTCTACTTTGAAGGACTTCTGTTGTAATATTCTAAGTCTACTTTTGTCATGTATATTTTTGCTAGACTTAGGTTATTCTATTTTGAATCATGTACCTATTTTGGCCAAGTTTAAAGTAGGTATTCAACTGGCTATGTAGTCTTTAATTTCTATGAGATTGTCCAAGTTTTGTGTTGTATAGTTTCTATTGTTATTATAGGAGTTGTCGTATAGGCTTACTTGTCATAGTGACGTATTACAGGCGTTATAATGCCCGTTTTTCATCGCTTCCGGACTTGGTTCCGTGAGGGTCGGGTTGGAGCGTGACATTTGCACACTCCTATTTGAATGATTTAGTGTATGTCAAGTACAATCGGGCATTAATTGAAAGATACAAGATGCGTAACATTATTGATCCTATACTTTTGAAAGACATTGACAATAGTAATGAATGGTTAACTGGGAGGATAAAAGAAGAATGTGTTGAGTATGATTTGGTGCTAGAGAATGATAGAGATCTAAATTGGGAACAAGTTGCTAATGGTACTGAAGTTGATAAGAAAGATTTAATTTTAGATCAACAGGGGAGTAAGCAACAAGTTCAGCATCTAGCTCTCAAAGATGACCCTTAATCAAGATAGAGAAGAAGAAGAGGATGATGAAGACTATCAATCATTCGATGATAAAGAGGATAATGGATTTGCTACTTCCTTCCAAGAGAAAGATGATTATATTTGAAATAGTATTATTTGTCTTTTAGTACTTAGTATTAGATAACATATTAAGAACCAAGTATGATTGACTTATACTTATTTTAATGTGATGGAAGAAAATGATATAGATATCATGCATTTTTTTGTTGAATATATATATATCTTAGTATCTTACATAATTCTTTAATTTCATAACTTATTTTTCATAATATAAGAAATGTGCCTCACTTCGCTAAAGCGCGCGTCTTCGCCTTGCGCCTAGACACTAAGATCCCCTAGCACCTCAATGCGCCTTACACCATTTTATACACTGAGCTAACATTCTAAAGAACTGCCTAGCAATCGAACAATTCAGAAAGAAAAGAATTGGCAACTAAGAAATTTCATGTGGCAAGCAGCAACAAATTGTTAGGGTTGGCTAAAATGGAATTCAAACCAAATTTCCAAGAGTAAACCTCATATAAATAGTCACCGTTGCACCAACATGGATTATGGCAAGTAGCAAGAACCATCATATAGCGCCAAACAAACAATATGCAGATATTCAACATGCGATACACATCAACATGAGAAACACGGATCCATTCACAGTAGCCAACTCTTTTTTTTACCGACGGTTGACCCTTACAAGGTTGCGCATGCTCTGCTAAGTGGCTCATACATATGCATCAATTCTACAGGATGAAGACCATCTGGTAATTCACACTGACTAGACTTCAAAACGCCGCTAATGATATCCTTAAACGTTACAAGCAAGAGAGTGGTTAGTATAATTTTTTCTCCTCACTTCGAGTTGGTCAGCAAATGATGGCTGCCGGGGAAAGAAACAAAATAATGGCGACATTACTTGGAGGATGTAATTTCCGATGTCAGCTGGATTCTGTTTACATAGCTAGCAGACCATCTGGCCGATCATGCTTGTGTTTTGAGGTCGAAGGGCAACTTCTGCACAGAAATTACGGTTCGCGGATGTCAGAACAAATATAACTGATCAATTACGTAGCTAGCACACCATCTGGTCAATCTCGGATAATTACAGGAAAAAAAAAAAAAATCAATACAGTAACAGTAGATGCTGATTTAACTTGGGGGAAACTCATCTTTACGTTAATCATATGTACTCATTTCATGGCAGAGACTACAGATACATGAAAAGGAAAAAGAGAATAGCAGTTGGTGGAACAGTTTATATGGGAGTGAGAGGAAGAATCAATAACTCAAGTTAACTCTAGGCGTGCAATTAAGTAATCAACTCTCTGACCAACGTCCCAAGATCTATACGACATGCGACTCACTCGAACAAGTTCAGAAACTTCAGAAGGCATTCATAATTTATTATTTCTAGTAACCACCATGCAATGCCACTTCAGAGTCATTTTTATTTCTTATAATTAGATTTGCACACTGTATGATTTGATTAACTTTTCAACTTGTATAATGCTGGGAGAAACTTTAAAGTTCTCTTCATCCTTTTTGTTATTATTGCCAACTATTTAATATTCCAATGTCAAAAGTTGAAAATGCAATAATGCTCGGCAGTCATCCTATTTACAGTTACTGAATATAAGATGTTTCATCTGTTCAAGTATCATTAGGAATGTCATTGATTTTCTTCACTTATCAATGAAAAGGTAAAACAGAGAGAGAATGAAACTGATTTTACGAAGGCAAAAAAAATTTCTCGAAACGAAAATTTCACTGTTTTTAGTTAGTCAGTAGGACACTATAATTTCTTAAAGAGAAATATATTAGGACAATGCATTATTATGCAATTATATCATGAAATTTTATTCTTGCAAATAATATGACCAAGACCTTTCATACTTTTGCACCTGAACAAAGAGATGAGGGAGAGAGCTACAAACACCACTATATTTTTCTCTTCATCTTTTGGACAATTCCACTGGAAATTAGAAGTCAAAGTGGGCCTTCAAAGAAACTATGAGCTATATATTGAACGAAATTAGACAAAAGGGGTAATTTGACACCCAATTAGAATATTTACATACTGTTTGGAACAAATGAATTCCATAAAATTTTGTGGAATTCATTTGCAAATCCAATTTTTTGTGTTAGGAAGACCTCTTTAAAAAATTAGAAATCCAAGATTTGCAAATCTTGGATTTACTCGAGCTTTATCCAAATATTTGCTCAAGAGGTGGAATTCTAAGCCACCAAATTACTTATCTTTTAAAGACTAAACTACCCTCTAAGTTTCTTTCCTTTTTTACTGCTCTTATTTTTTCGCTCTTATTCCTATGTAGTTAGTTCTTCTTGCGAGCTTCTTCACAGAAAATTTATTTTCCACATTTTTTAATCCAAGCTTCTTTTCGTCTTCAAATTAGAAGCCCAAATCATATTTATTTATTTATCCACCCTTATTTTCAACTAGTCTTAATATAATTAGTCATAATAAATCACAAATTATTTATTCGTATTATCTATTTATCAATACTAATTAATTAGAATTGATTAGTACTGTTAATGGAATACATATTTCCATCAAAGTTTCAAAAGCAAAGCTTCAAGATATAGGGATAAAAAAGGAATACCTATAATATGTATATTTACAAACCATAAAATTGACTTAATATTATTTTACAGTTCTAAATAAGGGAATTCATTTGTAAATACAAATTCTCATAGAATTCATTTATATATCAAATGAATTCCAAAGCACAAGTGCTTCCAAACAAACTATAACAATCAAGGGGAGACTTTTAAAAGGTTAATGCCCACAATGGAGCTACAGTAGTTTGATTGGCATAGAAATCTTTTACAAAATTATTGAAGACTTCAACATAGTATGTACTTCAATTCTTAAAGAACTTAGGTATATATTCGCTTAGATGTCCATGCTCTGGTACTTTAATGCTATGTTACTTATACTTAAATCTATAATACTTGCCACATTATGAGCAGAACTTGGATAAACATGACTAAAAATGACATGTATCTGAAAGGCAAGGTTCAACCAAAATTATGTTCTGTAACAAACCAAAATGACATATCATCAAAATTTGGACTTGTAAGAACAGATTAAAGGATTCTTCGTTAACCTCTCCCCTTATATTCTTGTAATAGCTAATCATCCTTCATAAATTTGATTATTGAGTCAAACAAGCATTGATCTCATCTCAAATAGCTTAATAAAATTAAATCCATCACAATCACTATGATATGACCAAAATACATACCTACCGTAACGGCATGAAGAAGGTGAAGCTCAACTTTAGCGATAGTATAGTTTTCATAGCAACATACCTTGCTGCTATGAGCTCATCTGAGTCCCAAAACTGAGAGTGTGGCACAAAAGATTTCTCATGTTCAACTGCACAAGAATGACCAAGGGGTTAATCACGTGTCAAAGAAAAGAGGTAGCAAACACAATGAGAAGTCAACCAAAAAGAGTTGGGCCTAAAGATTTGTGATATATATGCAACTCCATTATGTTCATTACATGACAAAGATGAACAGAGGTTTTATAATATCCACCAACAAGGTGAGTGGGTCTACAATCAATCAATGAGATACCAGAATAAGTCCAGAAGTTCATTAGATGAAGTCTTACAGCAAGCTCGAAAACAAGTAATTTACAGACCAAATGAGAGGAATATCTTAAACTAATCCCGGAATTTATTTTGCACCAACATTCTACATTTTCCTTATAAAGCTCTTGACAGAAACTCTATAAATGAAATACCTACCATGCAAATGAGAGCTGTATGCTTCTTATATAATATATGGAAATTGAATGACTTCCAAAACCCTTAACTCTCCCAAGGGTAACTTCTTTTTTTCTCTTTTCCTTGTTTCACTTTGGAATTACAGAAACAACTTTCATGCACAAACTACTTGTAACTTAGGTGTCAATGCATTGTTAACCATTAAATCCTATTTTTTTTGCAATTCTCTGTGGAGGAACAGAGACAAAAAGCAAATGCTTACCATTACCGCGACACCTGTTTCCGCAAATCTGGGAATGCAAATGAGTCTTACAATCTGTCCCTCTGATCCTGCATTGGGTTACTATTAACATACCTCAAATTTTAAAAACTATAATACAAAGTGATCAAGAAGTTATGAAATATAATGATACAGTACCCTTGATCAAGCGAGTCTCGTGTTTATCCTGATTACCAACAAAATAAACATGAGGACACTTCTCAACAAAGAAAGGATCCCTGTCAGTGAAGGGATAGCATCCTGTAGAAAACAAACAGGATGAAAACAATACTCATTAAACAACACAAAAGACATACAGAACAGTGTAGCACATGGAGTGAAAGGGCTTCCATTGATGAAGTAATAGTATAGAACTTATCAACCGCTACCAGATGAATTTAAGTTACCTTACTAATTCATCTGAAATGCTTATCATCAAAAATATTCTAAAAACTGAAAGCCAGATTCGACCAAAAGAGTGGAAGCACCAGTAAAAGACCTTCAAAGGAAAAAGACAACTAAAGGATGCAGTGCTTACCTAGAGTGTTTGGGGCTGTTGGTGCTACATGCCTCCATCGCAACATCCGTTCCATAAACGCAAGTTTGTCTTCAGCATCAGAATACTTCTCAAGATCATCAATGTTCTGGCCTGAAGTTCCAAGAAATCTGAAGATCAAGAAAGGAACAAGTCAAAATTTGTCGAATCTCCCAACCTTCAACTGCTCTCAAGTGCCATATCTTACCTAACACCATCAAGCTCAAAGGCATGAGGATTGGTGCAGGATCTGAAAGTGTTATAAGCAGATGACCCAGGAAAAAGGCATCGATGCAGAGGCTGAAAGAAAGGAAATACTTGGAACTGGTAAGAATGAGACTCCAACCCATATTCAAATAAAGTCAACAGCTAAGCTAATATGAGAGACACCTGCTGAGGCAAGGAGAAGTTTGCAGGGTCATTTGGTCCTGGCATGATATCCAGTGGTATACCTGCAGCAATCTGCATGTAACATTTGTTCATTTACTTTTCTGTCAGGGATAAGTAATTCGTATGTAAGATTAAATATTGAAGTTCATTTTTCCCAGTATTATGTACTAAAATGATCATGAAATACCTGAGTCAACAGGATATCCAGCTCTTTGATAGGCTCAGTCAATCTAGACTGGTCCTTTGAACCCAAGTTCTGCAAGAATCAAGGAGACTTGCCATTAAGAACGGGGCAGAATCATGGTGTAACCCAATGAAAGATTAAGATGGTCTCTTTGACGTAGGTATCCCACTACTAATCAGAAAAAGGTAAGACTAATATCTGATGCAATAGAAATGCCTTACAACTTTGAATCAAAATCTATAAGCATGCCCATTGAGAAAAAATAACCTGGAAAGTAGACATATTTGCTGATCATTACAATATGTTGGAAAGCACTAGAATGGATATTAATGTAATCACATTTCTTGCAGTTTTAAAGACACTATATAACAAGATTTCTTTCTCGTATATTGTACCTCAAGTGGAGAAAGTAAGCAAATAATTAATGCACATTGTCCAATCATGTCCTAAAAAACATTATGAAAACAATTAATAATTTAAAAAAAAAAATCAATTTCTTAGACAAATGACTCAATTTTCACCCCAGAAAATTATTCCACAAGATACGTTTTTACTTCTTGAAAATCCTATCCGATATTGCAACCTTCACCGACATCGCTTACTTTCAGAAGCCGTCCCTTTCTGTTCTCTCTTTGCACAAGAAGTAGGCTAAATGTGACTTTTTCTTCTTTTCAAAATGAAGATTGAAACTGAATCTCAACATATTCATCAGTAAAGCTAAAGTCAGGGCCAAATAAAAGAAATTATATCCACCTATAACAATTCAAGAAAATGTTCTAGTGTTGGAAGGGATCCATTTTATAAGAAAAACAAAATGGTTGTGTCATATGTGTGTATATACATATAGCATCGGGATCCTGATTCCCAACACTTCATGTAACAAGGACCAATCATACATTAGTTTTCAACAGGTACCTACTCATTGTTTCGCATTCTTCTATCACCCCCTTGTACCTGTTTCTCATTATTTAGTCTCCAGTTATAACCAACCATCGTGCCACTCATAATGATTTCTCTCAGCCTTAAGAATATAAGTGAGTATCATATGCTTATTAGAGAAAGCGAATCTGTTAACTGTGAACAATCTGAAGGAAAGTTAAACTTTTGGATGTCAAGAAAATGACAGTCCCTGCAAAACCATTGTTATCACATGCACTCAACAGCCAAGAGTGCAAGGAAATCAATGTGCTGTAGTTTGAACAGCGTATCACTGAAGGAAAATTTAACTACCTGACCGTTGAGAAGTCCGCGAGGAAGTTCAACAGAATTCCCAGCAATAACCACTTGAACTATTTGTGAGGCAATACTTTGTTCCTGTTCAATTGGTGCATTTGCAGAACAGTGTCAGGTAATTTGGATCGTGACAAATCAAACAAGCAATAGTAGAGCAAGACTGGAGAAGGAAATTATACAAACCTTTTCATCTCCAAGATGTCCAGTTATGTGATCAACAAAAAGCTGAAACTGCAGAGGATTAGACAAGCTGCTCCCAACACTCAGCCCCGATACAAAAACGATGTATTTATCTTCACCTGTTGACACTCAATTTAGAGTATCTCACTTAATTTTGAGGAGACAGTACGTAGGAAGAAGCCGATTTGTAGTTCCCACAGAGCAAAATTTCTAGCTACTCCGATTCACAAAGTGTATTATCTACTATAACCTTTCAAAGCATGTTAATACTAACATTTCTGAAATTAACATCAAGATTGGTTGCAAGAGCTCCATCATATGAATAGAGCTGGTAACTCTCAAACTTACTGGACTGTGAATGAATCAACATATAGCTATAGAGTCAACACATCGTACAGACAGCAATATATTCGTATAAAAACAGCCCCAGCTGTTTACTTTCAACCTACAGAGTTGGAGAACACAAAAGTCCAAAGCATAAATCAATAATTATAACAAAAGAACGCCGTTGAGAAATTAAATGGAAGATACTTTTATTGAATGACCGCGTAGTGCTTACTAAACACAATAATTTAATTTAAGACATAACAAAAAAAGTGGACGTCTAAGTGACAACGATGAAGCTGAACGTGGATCTCTCAATTGCCACCAAATGCTTCACTTCCAAAAGTTCAGACGTCCATAAAGGTACTCCCTCCGTCCCACAAAGATAGGCCTACTTTCACATAGATTAAGAAAATGTAATTAATATAGTTAAAGCAACAAATTTTGCTTAGTCTTTTCCTAATATACCCCTGCACTGACATCAATTACTCCAATTACAATTGGTTAATGGTATAATTGTTGATAAAGATGCACATTAAATAGGGGAAGACCAAGGAAACTAATAAATTAACTATCCTTTCAAAAAGGAAAGTGGACTATAATATGGTGGGACAAGTGAAAAAGGAAAGTGAGCCTATATTTATGGGACGGAGGGAGTAATAAAGTTCCAGACTGTCTTCGTGTCCATGTATTGTATATTAGCTGCTTCGTAAAGGTTTTATTTTTCATTATTAACTGCTAAAGTTTGGGCTACTGTGGCTCATACCATTAGGTATTTAGAAGTTGTTTTACACACCTGTTTCATGATTACAATTCCTATATAATCCCATCATCTAATTTACTAAGCAAACACTAATATTCCATCAATCAGTTTTACTACACAGGGAGAACTAAAGGTTAAATCTTGTTGAAACGGTCTATCTTATGACAAGCAATCCATATAGACAGCAATAGTATGTGATATTTAATGATATGAACAGCAAGAAGGTGGTGGGAGCAACCCTCACTTGAGACCTAAATGGTCTTGAGTTCGAGTCACCTACGTATAGGTGGAGAACCACTGTTGATCCCCTTTAAAAAATAAATAAATTAATTAATTAAAAAAAAAAACAGCAAGAAGGTGGTGTACCATCTACCTGATTCAAGTGGTCGTTCTATCTGGTCTGGTAAACCAGCTTCCAGGATATCTTCAACACAAAAATCACCTGCCCCAGTCTCTTTTCCATGCACAGCAACCACAATTCCTATTCCATGGTATCATATTAGCACATATAAGGTCAGCTAGTGTTATCTGCGCTTAATAGCCATCAATCACAAGGGCAATAGAAGTACACATGATATGTACAACAATGCGTACAGTTTACATCAGAACAATAATAGATGATAAAAGAGGTGACTGTAAATATCTGGAAAGATATTCAACTATTCAAAAGAGAAAATAACACTGACTACAATGGAGCACAAGCACCCAAAAAATGGTCATGCTGCAAAATGATAAGAAGTTTATAGAACAGACCTGTTATGTATACAGAAGGTAAAAGCACAGTGCCACGAAGCTTAACTCTTCCACTCTCATCTTCCAAAACTAGATAGTCATCTGGGTGCATAAAGTTATGAGGTTTTACCAGAGGGCTGCCAGATTTCTGCACACCAGACATTATAAAATTGTTAGTTTATTAACTAAATGCTACCCTATCCTTCTTTCTTTTAGGATGAGCACGATTCACCTGAATATCAGGTAAAGGAAAGGGGAAAGAAGAGGAAAAAAAAAAAAGTGTTTCCTTCATCAGCAACTAAATACCTCCTTCGAGTACTCATCAAGAATGCAAGGTTTCAGCTTCATGTGCTTGTAAAGCGTACCAACTATAATACATTCTTTGCCTTCTTCCAATCCCAAAACAGTACAAACTGCAGAAAAACAAAACCAAATAGCCAATTCCAAGATTAATCCATGGACTATGGAGGTCAACAAATTAGTTAACCTCAACCAACTGCTAGAAATCCTAAGCCATTGTACGTACTTAACTGGATGCGATTTTTCTCCCATACAAGCACAAATAGAGGATCAAACATGAGCAGCAAAGCTCGTGAATTATTTTTGCTTACAGTCATACAGTCAATACTCCGTATCCAATTATTCTTTGATTCATAAACCTCAATATAAAATTAGATGTCTTACTATAGAATCACCAAAACACCATCAATAAACAATCTAGAACACAACCCAAAGAACTCATCAACCCAAACAAGCCTTTAAACATCATAGCCCAAGAAAATGGTTTTGACAGTAAACACAGACAAAAATTCCTTACAAATCCGAAGCTAAAAGACATCAACAGATCAAGTTGTTACACCCCAGACCCACAACAGAAGCCCAAATCCCGAGTACTCAACCGAGACAAGTGTCATAGCCTCAGAATAACTGTCGTTTAACTTCAAATTCATCGGTTTAAAGGTTATTAACCCAAATTATTACTTAAACCCTCGACACTAAAACTCAAAAAAAAAAAAAAAAATACAAACTTTGAGGAGAAACGAAGTTACCAGGTAAATGGGGTTTCCATTTGGGCAGCAAAGAGTAAAGGAGAGTTCTCATTAAGTGGAGCCTTGCAAAGTATATTTGACTGTACTGTTGACCTTTGTACATCAACTTTTGTACCTCAAAGCCTTCATCCTATGGTATAAACATGTGAAAATAAGCAACAAGAACATAAGAATCACAAAAAAAATGTGTGAATATGTTGACAGAATTAAATATAAAATTGAAAAATGTAATTACACAATTAATTCAAAAAAAAAAAGAGATTTCTTTTTTTGTTTGTTTGTTTGTTTGTTTGTTTTACCAAGGACTTGTAGACAGATTGTTTTCTGTGGAAAAGGTTTTTGTTGTTGTTCTCCGAGTCCACTTCCATGGCTGCCATGGCGGGAAAACGCCGCATAGTGTGGGGAGCGAAACGAAAAGCTAAAGAGGCTGCGTATAAGTTGCGAATTTATTTATGAATTAATTTTTACGTATTTATTATTTAGTCTACGTTGCATAGAGCAGATGGGGATGTAGCTCAAACGGTAGAGCGCTCGCTTTGCATGCGAGAGGTACGGGGTTCGATACCCCGCATCTCCATTTTTTTAATTTAATTGTTTTGTTAATTAAAAATAATATGGCATGTTATGCCATTAGTTAACCTAACACCCCGTTAATATGACAAGTAAAATGACCCAATAACCCTAACATAACTTAACAAATTACGAGCGTGCTCCTCAAGTTAATTATGTTGAATTAGTTCTTAAGAACGCACAACACACGCAATACGAAGTATACGTATATGTACACCTACATACACGTGTGTGTGTGTAATTTGGTGGTTATGAGTGTGATGGAAGTGAAGAAGGGGAATGCGAAAGAAGGGTGAAAAAGGAAAAAGAACGGGGTTCGATACCCCGCATCTCCATTTTTTTAATTTAATTGTTTTGTTAATTAAAAATAATATGGCATGTTATGCCATTAGTTAACCTAACACCCCGTTAATATGACAAGTAAAATGACCCAATAACCCTAACATAACTTAACAAATTACGAGCGTGCTCCTCAAGTTAATTATGTTGAATTAGTTCTTAAGAACGCACAACACACGCAATACGAAGTATACGTATATGTACACCTACATACACGTGTGTGTGTGTAATTTGGTGGTTATGAGTGTGATGGAAGTGAAGAAGGGGAATGCGAAAGAAGGGTGAAAAAGGAAAAAGACGGGAAATTATTTGATTTTTTTTTATTAACTTTGGGGATTGAATTGAACATTGTCGTAAAGCATTATGGACTTTTAATACTCGAGATTTTTATTAGTAACAAAAAAAAAATTATGTAAATGGTAATTTGGTGAAAGAGTGTGTAATTGGTGGTGTAATAATTTTAGAGTTACAACTTTTCATATATATTCTACTCATCATGGACATAAATGGGAGTTAAATAGTTAGGAGTTATGTTTTTCCTTGTATTAGATTCACATAAAGGATGATAGATATTAAATTTTTGGTAAAAAATAAATACTTGATAATAAGTGTTGAGTAGTTAAATAAGCTAGTGCTTTGCTCTCCTCGTGTGCATAAGTTTCTATCCCTCTACACTCTTAAAGAATTATGTGTTTCACCAAAAAAAAAAAGGGGAAAGAAACAAACATAACCTTGTAGGATTTCATCCGAAGCATCTAGGAACCTTTCTAATTGGTCAGGAAATATGCTAAGTAGTACCATTGGTTGGTAAATTTCTTGTGGACTTGGAAGTTATTAGACCATTGCTAGATTGAACCATTTATATTATTTTGATGTATACACATTGAAAATGTCAGATTTTGACTTGAAGATTTAGGTTCATATTGAAGGTAAGTACTTACAATTCTTCTAGCTTATGTTTTGAATACATGTTTCATTCCATATTTCTTAAATTATATTATAATTTATTTAGCTAATGAAAAACTAATTTTCTAAAATGGATTTGAAATTTAATCGTATTTACTTGCTTTGCAAAATTTGATTTGATAAAAGATGTTGGCATGACAAGAATGAATTCTGTTAAGTCTTCGACTTTGTAAAGTTAGTTTATGTGGCTTTAGTACACAAGTTGGCTATGATTGATCTTCGTTATGGGTCCCTTCAAGGGGTTAATCTTTATAATTTTGTATACGCTATAAGATGCGTTATTTGAAACTAGTTTCGACTCTGTCTTTGTGTGGCTATGTGATGTGTAATTATTCTTAATCATAGTCGCTTGTTAACTTGTGCATTTTATCTCAGTATGTATGTTGCGATTAATCTATTTTTTTTTACTTGGAATATATTGATACATTTATGAAAGAAATATTTGTCAAAATACTTTTTAAGTCGTGCCAACATGCTAGAAAAAAAAATTGTGGAATACTTACTGGGCGTTGTAACTCATTAGTCGTTATGATTTTAGATTTCGAGGGCACATATTATGAGATGCAACAAGAATACTAGTGGGGAGTTCATAGATTATGGCTATTATTTCGGAAGTAGTTTGATTTTGGCTTCTCTTTGTAACAATTTATGCATTTGAGACTTTGTTATGGTTTGGATATAGACTTTGAAATTAGAATGATTGCTTTTTAATTTTTTTTTTTTTTTGGAGATTTAGAAATATTACATACAAAATATTTTTAATAAGTTTGAGCCTTGCACTAAGAGAGGGGCGATTGTCATGTGCCAAAGTGTGAAAATTTGGTTTTGGTGTGTCACAAGACTAGTTGAACATTTATCAAGGAGTAAATTGAACTTATATTTTTACAAATTTATCGTGAGCCCACATGACCACTGTTTCGTTAAATTTAGGCTTTGTTTGGTCTAGCTGTGAAATTTTAATTTTTGAGTTATAGAGTTTTTATTAGTAGAGCTTTGGTTAGAAGTACTGTTGAACAAAAGTCGTTGACTGTTTGACCTAAGTTAGGCAATCTTGAGCTTTCAAAAAATTTAAGGGCAATGTTGGACTTTAAAAAATATAAAAGGGTATATTTGAAAAATAAAAATAAAACAACTTCACGTATTATATAAAAATAATTTTGCAAAAGCCTATTTTGAAAAGCTCTAATTTGGAGCTTCTTATTTTTTAACTTTTTCAGCTTTAGCTTTTACCTAAAAGTATTATCTGAAATATGCCAAATAGGTTAATATTAG
The DNA here is from genome assembly GCA_037974665.1 of Ehretia macrophylla. Lineage (NCBI taxonomy): Eukaryota > Viridiplantae > Streptophyta > Magnoliopsida > Boraginales > Ehretiaceae > Ehretia > Ehretia macrophylla. Next base: position 69,324,553 of record CM075771.1, on the reverse strand, counting down.
CTTTTAAACTCACATGAAGCACTTTTGAATGTTAAAAAGGTAGGCCAAACGGAACCTTAATATGATTTTAATGGTAATGACTAAGGGTCCATTTGGCCTAATTTTAAGACCCTTAAAAGCGTTTTGTGTGAGTTTAAAAGTTGAAGTTAACATATTTGACCCATATTTTGAAAAGTCTTAAGGTAAAAGTTGAAATTAAAAAATAAAAAGCTCTGAATTTGAGTTTTTCAAAAATGACTTTTGTAAGTCGTTTTTACATAACACGAGAAGCTACTTTCTTTTTTCTTTCTCAAATATACCATTCATATTTTTGAAAGCTCAACATTACCCTCAAAGGTTCTAAAAGCTCAACATTGTCTAACATACACCAAATAGTCAACGACTTTTTTTAATAACACTTCTCTAAAACTAAGCTAAAATTTCACAAATATAAACATACACATGCCCCAAGGATAGAATGTTCAGGTAATTATTTGTTATGCTAAGTTTTTTCAAACTTATGTTCTTCTATCACAAATATTAATTGGTTGACTAACAAACCACATTGATGATGTTTGCTCAAAGTGCAAGAATGGAAGACAATTTTCATATTTTTTGCTAAATGCATACATAATGTAAAATAGTATTTTAGGTTGAAACCCTTTGCACTTTTGAAAAAGTGGACTTAGACCACATACTTTTAGTTAAATGAGATATTACGGATCTATTAAGTTTTTTTGTTAAAATAGGGCTAAAATTGTCATTTGCAAATTGGTTATAAATTAAGAATGAAACATGAGAAAAACCTCAAAAAGCATCCAATCAAAATGCATATCATCCTGAAGTCATTATTTATTTATTTTTATAAAAATCCCTAAGCTCGATCTCTTTTCATTTGCTCAAAGCAATGCTCTTTAGTTAAAGCTTGACCTTTCATCACTCTATCTTACCCTTTTCTCTTTTTAGTCCCTCGTATGTCTATCACCTTAATCTTGCCAAAATTTTAGTAGGCAAAGAAAGGAAGAAAATAATAATAAAAAAATGTGTGGTTGTGTGAGGTTGAGGAATATAAGCGAGTATGGTGTAGGGGTGTGTAGCGAGTGTGGTATAGAGTGGTACATCTTGTATCTATAGGGGTATGGGTATGGGTTTGCAGACTTGTGTGCGCACAACATTGTGAAGGTTGTGTATTGAAATCGGTTTGTTAGTTTTTAAAATTCTTGAAATTTCATTTTTGATGTCAATCAATGGTGGTTGTATTTGCTCAAAAAATGGTGTTTGAAAATTTTTCATTCTTTAGATTTGGATACATCACATGCTATCTAATAATGCAAAATTAGTTGTTCTTTTGGTGAACTACATCCATTTGTTACATTAGCGTTAGGGTTTGTAGATTTGTCATTTTTGGCTTGTTTAAGGTCAAAGAAGGTGAATCCCGATAATTTTTTTTAAAATATAACGATATTTTTAATGTATTTTTAGTTTAAAATATTAATTAGCTCACATTAAAAAAATAAAAATTTGTATATAAACTTTAATTATATATTAATATAGTCTCCATTGAAAATATATTCTAAATCCGCTCCTGGTTAACCACCATGTTTACCATTCATAACTTATTTCAGATTATATTCGCCATACCTAGTTTTGCCCAAAAAGCCAAAAAAAAAAAAAAAAATGGAACACGAATGTTTTAAATAAAATCAAACATTTTCTAGCTTGACTTCAAATGGGATTAACAATTGAAAATAATCTATCAAAGGATAAAGGATGAGAGGAAATTTGGTATCTTGTGCCACTTACAAGTGCATCAATTAGTGTCTCATACCTAATTTCAAGTTTTGGATTATTTCTCAGGTAGTTAGGATATCAAAGTTCGAATAAAAGAAAGAGTACAAGGCATTTGGACTATAAATATTTTTCACATTTTGAAATTACTCAACACTTAATTCATATTTACGCAGCATATTTCTTTGAGGGTAAATTACAACAATAGTCCTTATTGTTTTTTAGTTTTTCAATTTCATGTCCATTGTTAAAAAGAAGTGCAAAAAGGTCCCGCTATTTGTAAAATATGTGCAACTTGGTCAATATCATGGTTATTAATGACAATAATTGTGAAAATACCACTTTGTCAGCCCTTACATATTTTGCATGCCCCTGAGTGCATTATTAAACACCCAAAACATTGTGGATTACATTGAAAAAGTTTGTACAACATTAAGAACAATTTTAAATTTTATGTACAAACTTTGAGGACCAATCAATTTTTTTTTTTAAATTGATGAGTAAATTAAACCATTTAAAACATTAGAAACTTAATTGAAAATTATTCAAAAGAGTAAAATGTACCATATCCCTTTGTGTTTTCACAAAGTTGTATCATAACCCCTATGTTTTAAAAAGTCGCGTTATAAACCCTGTGTTATGAAAAACATTGCATACACGACTCAAACTCAAATTCTATTTAACTCTGTTAGTTAGCCTTGTAAAAAGATAAAATTGGCCTCGTTTAAAGATAAATCAATCAAAGGGGGTATTTACAACTTTTTTGATATCAAAAGGGGGTATTTATCATTTTTTTAATATTAGAGGGAGGTATTACAACATTTTTTATTTTGCAATATCAAAACCATGTGCTAGTATACCTTCTAAGGAGATCTACAACCTTAAACTAATAAATATCATTTAATTAAAAGAATAAAAAAACGTATAGCTTATATAACAGAACATTGATGTCCACCATAAAAAATATAAATCTTATGCTTGAAGTTTAAAGTTATATTGCAACTAGCAATAATAGTACCTTCACTTAGAATCACGTTTTTCTACAAGTAGATTAAAATCTTTAAATCAATGCAAAATCAACTTCAAATCGAAGAAAAATTACTTTGAAATAGTTTTTCTCTCTAGGATTGTCAATTTTTATTTTATTTTTTTATCTTTGAAGGGGCAATTTACATCTTTATAAAAAAATATAGGGGCAATTAGAAACCTTATAAAAAATACAAGGGACAATTTATAACCTTATTAAAAACACAAGGGGCCATTTACAACCTTATCAAAAACACAAGGGGCAATTAGCAACTGATATTAAAAATGGTATTTTTGTCATTTTGCATGTATTTTAAAACTTGATAAATGTCATACTTGCATTTCAAGTATGTGTATTATACTCACGTTAAAATTGACATAAAAATAGACGGCGGGAGTTATATGCAACGTTTTCTATAACACATAGTTTATAACGTAATTTTTTAAAATATAAGATTTATGATACAATTTTGTGAAAATACAGAGGAGTATGATGCATTTTGCTCTTATTCAAAATTTATATAACTACCCTCCAAACAGTGGTTGCGTGCCTCATGTGATCACTGACTCATTAATTTTAACTTGCATTTTAATGACAGGCCCAAAAAGGGCAAACATAATCCAAAATTTATGTAACTGCCCTCTAAACAGTGGTCACGTGCCTCATGTGACAACTGTCCAGTTAATTTTAAGGGTAAAATGCAGCAGTAGTCCCCATTGTTTACTCAAAAGTCAATTTAATCCCCATTGTTTCAAAATGCTCAAAAAGGTCCCCAATGTTTGTAAACATGCTCATTGTGGTCCCTACCGTTAAAATTTTGGTTAGTTTTAACAGATGTGAATAGTATTTCAAGGGTAAATTTGAAAAATCACAAAAAAACACAAAATCTCACACAAAAATACCAAAAAACACACACTAACACCCTTACAAATACACGCACTCACCAAAAAGCACACACTAACACACCCACAAACACACACACTCACAGAAACACCAAAAAATACACTAATACACACACATTAACACACCCACAAACACACACTAACACCAAAAAACACACACTAACACCAAAAAATACACACCCATAAACACACACTAACACCAAAACACACACTAATACACAAGGAGGGGGGTGGGGCTGTTCGCGCACCAGGGGGGGGGGGTGGGTGGCGCTGTTCGCGCAGGGGGGGTGGGGGGGCGCTGTCGCGCGCAGGGGGGGGTGGGGGGGGGGCGCTGTCGCGCGCAGGGGGGGGGTGGGGGGGGGCGCTGTCGCGCGCAGGGGGGGTGGGGGGGGGCGCTGTCGCGCGCAGGGGGGGGTGGGGGGGGCGCTGTCGCGCGCAGGGGGGGGGTGGGGGGGGCGCTGTCGCGCGCAGGGGGGGGGGGGGGGGGAGGCGCTGTCGCGCGGGGGGGGGGGGGGGGGGAGGCGCTGTCGCGCGCGGGGGAGGGGGGGGGGGGTGGGGCTGTGTCGCGTGCAGGGAGTGAGTGGTGGGTGGTGGGTGGTGGTGGTGCTTGGTGGTGCTTGGTGGTGGTGGGTTGAGGGTTTGGAAGAGGAAGAAGAAGATAGGGATATTTTGGGTATTTTATTTTTAAGTAAGGGTAGTTTAGTTATTTTATAAATTTTCTGTTAAAATTTTAACGGTAGGGACCACAATGAGCATGTTTACAAACATTGGGGACCTTTTTGAGCATTTTGAAACAATGGGGATTAAATTGACTTTTGAGTAAACAATGGGGACTACTGCTGCATTTTACCCTAAATTTAACTTGCATTTTGAGAAATATTAGGCATTTATTTAAATATTTTAAAATAATAGAGACGAAATTAAAATATGAACAAACATTGAGGATCATCCGTGTCCACTTTCTTTCTAAACATTAACGACCCTACTGTTTACTTTGACCGTTGATCTTTCTTCTTCGTCTCCGTTCTAAACCTCCGTTCTAAACCCTCTTAACACACCACATCTTTCTTTATATAAAATAAAAAACACACACACACACACACACACACTCTCATATACACATAAATAGAGATCAAACTTCTTGGCTCTCATTAAGCACGCATATACATATACACACAACATATGTCTAATCAAAAGTTGTATTTTTTGACCAAAAAATAAATTTATTTTTCCCGATGGATTTATAGCGTTTTGTGCTAAAAAATATCCAATTTTGTTTTATTTTATTTAATTTTTTTAAAACTTAAAATGGATACTCAGAACGATTTGAAACGCACGTTTCAAAACGCAGCGTTTAATTACCAAAACCTCGACACCGGCGGCGATCGGAGATTCGCCTTCTCGCGGCAAGCTTCCTTTCAGTCGTCGGCCGATCCGCACACGCCGAGGACGATGAAGCAGCAGCCGTTGCTTTCGAGCGTCGATATACCTCCTAATACGTATCCGGGAGATGGAATTTTCAAGTCTTTTGATGAGAAATTCTCAGTTTCTTCGATTGTTTCGGCGGTTTTCCGAGGCGTGAGGTCCGGTAACAAGCCGATGAGGAGGCTTTTCCTGTTGATTTCGCTTAATGTGGCGTATTCTACTGCTGAATTGTGTATAGGCCTTTTCTCAGGCCGTATAGGTATGGAGTTTTGATCAATCTCAGCCTTCTATTTTTATTTCAATGTTAATTGGTTAAATTTCTCTAATTTTTTATTTATTTTTATTTTTAAATGTGTGAGTTTGTGTATGCATGTTTGTATATTTTCTAGCTAGTTCTCAATGTTACAAAAGCCATGTTATGGTTTCAACGTTGATCGCTTAAATTTCTCTAATTTTTGTAATGAGTTTGTTTGTGTGTATATATGTTCATTTGTATATGTATGTATATAGGGCAAATTATGCTATTCGTCCGTAATGTTTACTCAAAATTTAAGCTAGTCTCTAAGGTTACAAAAGTCATGTTATGGTTTCAGTGTTGATCGGTTAAATTTCTCTAATTTTTGTAATGTGTGTGTTTGTGTATATATGTGTTTTCATGTATATGTATGTTGGTAGGACAAAATTTCACTAGTAGCCCCAATGTTTCCTTGAATTTTTAAGTTAGTTCTCCATGTTACAAAAACCATATTATGAGTTTCCAATGTTCGACAAAAGTCGTCAAGTTGGTTTCTTTCCGTTATTTCTTTGTCAAATTTGTGAGAAAATCATGAAGTTACTTTTATACCACTGCTGAATCACCTCCCAGATTTTAAGTTTGTTCCCAATGTTCTCTCGGATTTTTAAATTAGGCCCCCCAAAAAATGGCATCTGCGTGGACATGTTTCCATTTTTTGTCGTGTTTTAACCGAGAGATGGCATTAGGTACGTTGAACACTTGTGGTAAAATTTGGATTGGAAAATTAGGGACTACTTTTCTGAACATATGCTTGTATGTATATGTATGCATGAATGTAAGTAAGTATTTGTGACATGAAGCATAAATTAAAATTGTGAACTTGCATGGAGTTCGATAGTTTATACTTTGCTGTATATATCTTTGTAATATGTATGTATGCAGGTATCTATGTATATGTGACGTGAAGCATCACGTAACAATAAATGTGATATTGCATTCAGTTTAATAATTTATACTTAGCTCTATATATGTTTGTATTTATATGTTTATGTATGTCCTAGGTATGTATATATTTGTCACATGAAGCATATCGCATTGAGTTCGACAGTGTATACTTTGCTGTATATATGATGTATGTATATATACAAGTATGTGTTTGAATGTAGGTATCTTTGTATTTGTGACATTAAGCATAAAGTGAGCTCAGTGTGATATTGCATTGAGTTTGATAGATTAGACTTTGCTCATGGAGGATCAGAATTTTGTTGGGCAAGTGAAGACTTTTGGCTTATATGGTAGCTCATAGTGGTTTAGCTGGCAAGTTGATTACTGAAAACTTCATGGTTTGGCTAGATTGCATACGAGTTTAAGTAAATATTTGTTTGGTTGGATACGAATTTCAAACTGTAGTTTGTTGAGTTGCATCCTATGTGATTAAGAAATCTATTGGATTTGCAATTTATATGTGTCTTCCTTTTGAAAAGTGAATTTGATTTTCATTTAGTTTTGTGAGTTTAGTGGGATATGGCTCATTTTGGTTTGGTTTGGATTTATGAGTTTGGTCTGTTGTTTGAAATTTTACATTGTTGAGAAATTATGGAGTGTTCATATGCCTAATTGTTTCTATCTGTTTTCCTTTCGACATACTTTTTTCTTCTCTTCCTACCATATTTTTTAATAATTGCTCAGAAATCATGTTGCCTATGTTCTTGTACTTGTTTCATTTCAGGATTGGTGTCTGACGCATTTCACTTGACATTTGGATGTGGCCTCTTGACATTTTCATTGTTTGCAATGGCTGCTTCTCGGAAAAAGCCTGATCGTGCTTATACATATGGGTGAGATTGGATTTTCTGTCTTCAATGATAACCAAAGTAACGTAGTTATAGTACTGTAACATTACTTTCTTTCTGGGATAAGTCAATAGTTGGTAAATTACGTCGAAAGAATGGTTTTTTGTCATTGTTAGTTCTCTCTATTTACTGATATTTAATTGACGGGGAAGCAAAGTTGGTTAGCATCTATATGTGGAGGAGTGTTGTTTCCACTTTGGATAACATTCTTTTTGAGAAAAATCGCGGTGTCTATATGAGAACTACCATTCATTTAATGCTTTTCTTTCCAGGTACAAAAGGCTGGAGGTTTTGTCTGCTTTCACCAATGCTGTAAGTACTTCACTGTGATTAAAATAGATTTCCTTACTGTGTAAATCAATGAGCTCTAACAATGCTTGAAATTTTCCACTAACTCAATTATGAGTTTTTGTCTTTTCATATCTGATCTAGAGGTGTGCATGAATCGGTTTGGGCGGTTTAAAACATATTTTTCAAACTGAACCAATACATTCGGTTTGGAAAAATTAAAACTATAACCAAACCGTACACTTATCAAAACCACCCAAACCAAACAAATACATTTGAAGAAACCAAACCACCCAAACCAAACAAATACATTTGAAGAAACCAAACCACCCAAACCAAGCCAAATCATACATTTGACTTGACTTATAGTTGTATTTGAAGAAAGTAATTGTGTTGTAAAAATCTAAAATACAGAAGAGTTACTTATGGTGTCTCTTAGTTTTTTCAATGAAATGGGAGATAGATTGAAAAATATGGAAGAAGGTGAAAAGTTCTCTTGGGAATACTACACATATTTACTACATATATATACTCATATATATATAGATATTGGGTCGGTTTGGGTTTACGGGCTTTGATGGTAAAAACCATAAACTAAACCATATGGTCGGTTTCTATGAAAGCTTAAACCATAACCAACCAAACTTTTAAGAAACCGCAAAAAATGGGTTAGTTTGGATTGGGTTAGGCGGTTTGGATGGGTTGGTGGTTTCGCTGCACACCCCTAATTTGATCTATTATCTTCTACCTAAAATATTCAGTTTGTTTCTATTACGATGAGAACTGAGTAGGACTTTAGATAGATATGCTTATGGTTGCTACTGTTATGAAACAAGCCATTTCTAGCATGTTTAATCTCTCTGTACCACTCTCAACCTTTGAAGAAAGGTCATCAGTAAATTCCATTATACAAATAAATCAGAGTACTGAGAAAAAGGGTACAGTGGGAGGAGATATACTATATACATATATTGGAATTTTGTTCTCTGCATACGTGTTTGAATTTCCTGTAGTCTCTCTCTTCTTCATTATCTAATTTTAAGTATGTACTGCATGGAGTATATATATTCTTTAGCATAGTATCCAGATCATATCGAATATGATTTAGGAAATAATGGAGTAACAAGCTCGTTGCCGGAAAAGAGGCAAGACCTCAATCAAGTCAAGCCACATCTTACTCTTGAAGTTGTGGCCTATATGCATTAGTCTTTTCTGACCTGATTTGATTGGATTGTTATCTCAATTTTGATAACAAGGCTGTGAGCGCTGAATTCCATATGATTTATGATTAATCTCTCTCTTTTATATCTTGGAAGAGTTATGTATAGATATATATGCTTTCTTTCTCTCTCTATCTCACTTGTTTATCTCTTTGAAAGTGTTGATGGCACTAACACAGCTGTATTTTTATTGTGCTGTAGACAGCTGTTCCTTCTTTTCCTGTCATTCACCTTATTGGTGGAAGCTCTTCATGCTTTTATACAGGATGAATCTGAACACAAGTAAGTTAACCTTGTTACAAGTAGACATTCTCCATCCTCTCTAACACCTCCCTCCCTCTCCCCCGTGGCAACGCAATGGTGGTAAATCCATTTTATGTGTATTTAATTTCTATAATCTTATAATCTTCCCATAAGTGTATTGAACACTTCAATTATAATAATATCTGAAAATTTTTGATGAATGTCGGTTGTGAAATGGAAAGTTGCCACTGAAATTATGCTGAAGAGGTGAAGAATGCCAAACAAAGATGGAGAAGTAATATAATGAGCTAAACTTCTGGTGTTATTTTAATTTATTCCTATGATAGACAGCTGTAAGCTCATCACTCTGTTGGGCAATATTTTGACGTATGTTGTAGAGTTCCAAGGAAAGTCAGAAAGCAAACAGGTTACGAAAAAATGCAAATTAGTGATCCTGATAAACTCTTGTAGATGTTATATACTTCTTCAACTACCGTTAATAATTCATTATTATTATTTGCTGAACTGGAAATTCTTCAACTACAGTTAATAATTCATTAGTATTTATTTGCTGCTTGTTTTCCAGTTCATTGGTAGATAAACATGTTTTTCTGTTTTGCTTACCCTGTTGTGCACCCCCAGCTTGATAATCTCAGCTGTTGCAGGTCTGCTACTTAATGTTTCTGATCATGGTCTACTTTCAGGCATTATTTGATAGTCTCTGCTGTCACGAATTTGCTGGTGAATCTCATTGGTGTTTGGTTCTTCAGGAACTATGCTCGTGTTAACCTTGGTAAGTCTGCCAGCCACTCTGGCCCTCTTCTCCCAAGAACTTGCCTACACAGAGGGAAGGGATATTATATACTGTCAATTTTCTTTTCCTCTTCTGCCATAAATCGGATAATATATTATATTGACAAGTCATCCAAGTTCACTTTTCCACTTATGTAACCATTGATTCGTGGACAATGAACTAATACCTATGCTCCACTGACATTTGTTTTCCCTTTCTTGTTCAATTTTGCTTTTCCATTTCTTTTTTCCTTATTTTATTTTATTTTTTATCTGAAAATATTTTTTTTGATCACTTAGTGGACTTTCTTTTCAGAATCTGAACATTATTGTGTTAGACTCTGCTTTAAGATGGCTATTCAGGAAATGACTAGAGAATGCCTGCAAATTTTGCTCTTCATTGTGATTTCCATGGCAGATTTGTATCATCTTCATGTCATTCTCCGTTTGGGAACATGTTTTGTATGTGTGTATCCTCTTCATTTTTATACATTTCCCAACACTTGTTCTCCATATAGGCTGTCTCCAATTTATTCATAGGTACATATACATCTAAATATATATGCGTAAGATACATCAATCCTTTTATATATGTGAATATTGTCCCTTCATATCTAGAAAGATGATTTTATGCTTGGTTCCTAGCAAAAATTGGACATGCTCTTGACAGTTCTTGCACAACACACATGCAATTAAAAATTCCAATGCCTGTTGAGGATCTCAATGTTTGGATCATAGTTACCAGATTTGCCCTATCCCCCTTTGAACCGCGTATCGGATTTCACGTCCCAATTCACGGTACATTTGCGTACCGGAACTCTACGATTCGCGTTCTAGTTCACTAAAGTTAGCGACTCAAAAAACATACAAATTTTTATCAGAAAAATAATGAAAAAGAATAAATAGCCTAAAAGTATAACATATACAGATTGCAAACCTTTAACTTATGAAAAATTTCTAATTTGCTTTTGTGTCTTGTGTTTGATATACAATATTAAAAAACTATCTTAATTGTTGGGTTTGGATTTTAGACTTTAGACTAACGTTACAACAAATTGATTTTAGTAATTAGTAAACATAAAATACCATTGCTCTATAGAATATTTGATAATGGAACCCAATAATTTTTCATACTGCATTGTGAACAAAAATTAGCATACCAAGAAGTATACCCCCATCGTATCCTTTAAACTCTAAGTGTCGTACCTCGTATCCGAATTCGTACGACGACTCGAACCGTACCACGAATCTGGTAACTATGGTTTGGATTCATAAATTAAGACACATTATATTTCTCATTAATTTTCTCCCTTGATATCTTTTGCAGTTTACAGAAAAGCTGAAGATATGAATTACCACTCTGTATGCCTGCATGTTCTTGCCGATTCCATTCGAAGGTAGGACATTAATAGACTTGTATCTCCTACCCAAATATATGGGTGTGTATCACCATATCGATATGTAATGCTTTTTACCATAAGTTTGTTAATTCTTTTTTAGTTATACCTGTCCAAAATTCTTGATTCATTATTTCCTTTCGTATGCTTGCTTTATATCTTAAACTTTTCCACATAATATCTCAGTGCAGGCTTGATCTTGGCATCCTGGTTATTGTCTCTCGGGTGAGTTTTACTTATGTCCTTCGATTATGTCTAACCATATCCGTGTAAAGAAGCTTGGTCTTATTCCCTTGTGTATTCTGTTTCCTGTTTATAGGGTTAAGAATGCTGAAGTCTTGTGCCTGGGACTAGTTTCAGTCACGGTTTTTATGCTTGTCATGCCGCTGTTTAAAACTACTGGTGGTATCCTGCTCCAAATGAGTCCTCCCAGCATTCCAACTTCAGCTTTGAGCAAATGCTGGAGACAGGTAATATATTTATATGTTCTTCATTGTTATATTTTTATGTGAAACTATTGTTAGCTTCTTTCTAGAACCAGAGCCACATCTTCCACGACTGGCTTCAAAGTAGGCATGGCTCAAGCACGAGGACATGGGATTTAGAGCTAAATATTATGTTTACCTAAGAGAATTTTTCATAAGCTTTAATTAAGTTTGGTTAGTCAGATCTTTAGTCATTTACCAGGAGAAAGAGAAGGATCTTAAGTTATTTCTCTTTTATATCTTACGTGACATGTGGCTAGGTTGCTTCTCGCCAGGACATATCAGAAGTTTCTCAAGCTCGTTTTTGGGAATTGGTGCCAGGTCATGTCATTGGATCAATTTCACTGCAGGTAAATATTTTCTCATCATGTATATACCTGTATTATGTTGGTTCATAGGCAGGTTCCGGTTTAGGATGTTTTATTAGGAGGCTAAGGTAAATTTTGAAAATTAAAATTAATGAAACTACGGAAGCTAAGTAATTTTGCAACCTAATAATACCGAGGTGTTTCAATGTATTTCGTGAAGTCACCCCGCTGTTAATAACTTGCATCCGCCCTTTCTTTTCGCCTTGCATCGCGTAGCGTATTCCCTATGTAAACTGCCTTGTTTTGGACCACAGGTGAAGCAGGGAATGGATGATCGCCCGATACTTCAATATGTGCACGATTTGTACCATGATTTAGGGGTTCAGGACTTGACAGTGCAAACTGACTATGCTTCAGCTTCATGAACTCTTTTCATTCTTAGGCTTCATATTTTTATAATGCTAGTCTACAGAAAAAAAAAAAAATACAAGCAATAGGAGACAAAATATGACGAAGAGGACATCACAAAACAATGTATAAATTTTCTTTTCGTATTCAATTTTTTGAATAATGATCTTTCGTATCTCTTGGGTAAGTATTCCTTTACTGAATGAGTTCTAGAAGACAATGGTTTAGAAATGATATTGATTCGTGAAAGAGTAGGATGCTCTTGATTAAGGATAAGATGTAGGAGAATTGTTTGATATGATTTGGATATGTTAGGAGGCAATCGGTAAAGACACTTATTAGAATGTACGAATATATGGTGGTTGTACTGTAAAAGAGGAATAGAGGGACTTCAAAAGAGTTGTATCAAGTCAGTTAGCAAGATTTTACATGTATGGAGTTAATAAAGTGGATGACTCTCAACAGAGTTAACGATTCATAGAGTTGGTTTCATCTAGGGGATAAGACTTGGTGGATTTGATTATAAAAATATGAGTTTAGAATTTTTCTGAGATTATCTTTATGTGAGACCTTTTAATAAAAAAGTGTATGAGATTCATATTCTTGTGAGGGAGAGTGGCTTCATAAAACATGCAAATAAGATGCTCTGGGATACACGCCCGGATATGAGAAATGATATGCAATCATTAAGAACAGGCCTATAAGTACAACTACATTAGGACCCGAACAAAAGGGAAAAGAGTAAATCTTTTGTCAATCGTGTATCACTTCGATTTCACCAATTTATAATAATGTTTCTTTTTAAAGATTTATTTTTTAACTCCAAACTAAAAATGTCTTGATATTAATGAGTATTGAAATAACTAAAATAAAATCATCAATATATTTCCTCTCGTGTTTTCTATTTTCTTGTTCTTTGTTCCACAATCATATATTCTGATGTTGATCTACCAATTTTACATTTCTGACTTTAGATGTCAAATGCCCGGTGAGCATTCTTTTCATCTTACCAATGCCTGCATCAAATAACTATAATGTTAACTATTACATGTAGCTTTATATTGTATTTTTTGAAGAGACTATTTCTGCGTTTCAAACCCGTAACTTTCACGTCACAAGGCATCAATTCTACTGTTGCTCCAAGCTTCTTTTTTGTTCTAGATTGTTGAATTAAATTTATAGAATGAACTTTATGTTCTGATATAGGATTAACTAGAGAGCACTCACAAATTCGATTTGGATGCGTAGAAAGAAAGTTAGAGAATCAACAATATATCCAGCTTTATTGCTTAAAAAATACCTAAACCAAGCCCCTAGAGCCCAAAAGGTTTTGATTTTCTAGTTGGTCTTCAATAAATTAACTTCCCTTCAAAACCTTCAAATAATCACTCCCCTTCACTCTCTTTCCAATCTTAGCTCAAACCAACTTAAAACAATAAATAATATAATAAATTCATCTCTAACACTTTAAACTTTTAGATTAGCTGGTAATTTAAGATGATATTAAAGCACAAGTTACTAAATGATCTTAGGTTCCAAATTTGTTGTAACTTATTTAAAAATATTAAAATTGTTCACGTTTGTCTGCATGTGTTGTAACGTGTTGAAAACAATAATTGTATCATTGGAACAAAAGTCTAATCTTGTTATGCATACTCTGCTTCCATTGCAGCAAGTGGAGATGTTAGTGCTGCAGACTGGAAATGTTTACTTGTTGCATCTAGTTAGTATCATGTCGAGTTTTTCTAAAGATTATCTCAGAATTTTGCACGTGACCAAAATGTAAAGCTGGCAAGTCTTGACAAATTACCATAGACATGAAGGGGTCATAGACGTACATATTGGAAATGGATTTGAATCCTCTTAGGGTATATAACGTTAAAAGAGAGATTAAATGGTTGTAATATGTTCAATTTTTTATTTTTATTTTTATTAGAACTTCATATCAATTCATCATTATTAGATTTTTCTCAGAACGTTATATAATTATGAAGAGGTCCGAGTCCTATCTTAAATAAGCTAGATCTGGGGATTAGAGAAAAATAAGATACGCAGAAAAGCACATCAAGAATAGTTCTGTAATAAAAAGCAGAAATTCATCTTTTAACCTGGTAAATATAGTAGCTAGACTATAGGATCGGGTACATCTTCAAATCCAAACTCTTATCAATTATTGAACGCCAAATTCAAAATGAGTGGGAACTTTTTCGATTAATCGATAACATTCTTGGGATTTTATATACAAAACTCATATAGTTATAAAACTGTTATGCAATTGACTATTATAGTAAAATTTCAATAAATGAATGCTTGATAAACTAATAACCTTATTTAAATAATAAAATCCTCTAGTCCCGATCAATGTACTAAATTCATAACCATGGTAAAAGCAGAAAATTGTATTTTCTTTTAAATCCTTTAAGACTCATTGAATTTATAAATTAATAATTGATTAAATACGTAAAAGAAATAACACATAACAATTCATAATATTAAGTTTTTTTTTTTTTTTTACATGGCAACTTCTATTTTCACAAATCAACACTTCTTTCAAAATATGCATATAAAAACATTTATTTATAAGTCATACATATATCCAATTACTAAAAATATAAAACTTTTTCTAAACGAATGAATGTTCATTTATCAATAAATTAATAAATTATTCATTTATCAATAAAACCTCTCTCAAATAATAATTTGTTATTGCAAGAGTAATAGTTTTATAGGGGTTTTACACTACTAGGATTGAGTTTCACACTACATTAGTATCTGAATTTTAACGGGAAAATTGCAAGAAAAAATTGTGCATAAGAAAAGGATAAGGTAAAAGAATATAATTACATGGCAAATCAAAATATGTTCTGCATAATTGCCCAACCTTTCTTTAACTAGTAACTTCGATAATAACATTAAACGCATAAATGTGCGGGGCTGTATGTCCTACCGTAATGCTCAATCTTGTATCATTTTGATAATAACACTAAACGTACAAAACTCTTATTATGCACGAGATCCTTTGACCGAAAGAAAGTCAATTAGTTTTATTAAAAGGGGTAGAATCAAACTAAGATAAAAGTTAAGATCGAACTCACTTTAAGGTCTATTATTCATAGTTTTACATTGTATTTTTACAAGAGATTGTTTTTACGATTTGAACATGTTCAAGCGACAACTCTACTATCGCACCAAAATTCACATTTGTTTTAAGTTGTTGAATTATTCCAAGTGTACACATGCAAGTTTCAGTCAATTTCCAAAATTTTCAACACTCTCTAGGCTAACTTTGAAGTAATCAGTTGTAAAAGGCTGCTGTAATGAAGCAATAAATTCTACTGAAAGTCGGTAAAACTTCTTAATCTAAATGTGCGTTTGACAAATGCTTAAATTAACTTCATATATGGAAAGTCATCAATTCTGTTGTCTTTTTTTTATCATAGAGACTTCAAAGAGTTTGTACACAGCTCTATTTTTCTCCCACATCGATAGCCGAGAGAGTTTTCAGCGGTTTATACGTTAACACATAGAGCCAATGTTCACCGAGCCCAGTGACGCGGGCTAGTTTGATTCAAAGGGTAGGGTTTGGGTTAGCTTAATTCTGGGCCGCCCGTTCCAAGCTAAGAGTTGGGCCATGTTTCTTGGGCGAAGGCCTAGGCAGTGTGGTTCTTAAAGTGGAAGGCATTGCGTCAGGCTGGTTTCACAGAGCAGCGAAAATTTTCCTCTCCTTGCAGTGGAAGGATAACGGGCCGGTGCAACTCGAGCCCACTATTATTCAATGGGTCGGTCTAATTGAACCATCACTTTTTGGAATTTTATTGGATCTCTAATTTTATAATTTGGATCTTCAAAAAGTTATATAATTGAGGCTTTTAGATACCCTATGAAAAAACAAGCAATTTTAATGGATTTTTAAATATACGCGAGATCCATCAATTTTACCATTTTTGAAGCCAAATTTAGTAACCATTCATATGGTCGTTTTAAATAACTTTGCATGATTTGAATATTTCAAAAATCTTGATTTTAATCATAACCATCAATTATTTATGTAGCACAAAGAAAAAAAAAAGAAAACACATCAATCATTTTATTTTATAAAATTCATCTTTTTTTTTTAATCCCCAAGGAAATGATGTTTAAGTAGTGAAAGTAACAAAATTAGTGCCAAAAACCATTTGATCAAGCAACATGATACTCGTTTCTACGAAAGATTTACGCTCGACGTGAGTTCAAATCTCTCTAAGTAGATTTCATGATTTTAGGTCTTCCTATAAAAAAATAACAAAATTGGTACATCAAACTGGAAAATTAGTTAAATCGGAAATATTCTCTAAAAACATAAGTCAATTGCCATAACCTTAAATTTTCTAGCAAATTACATTTCGTTATTTCAATTCATTGCTTTATAAGGTTTGCTCGGTATCGAAAGGGGAATTTTTCGTTTGCTTAGAGTATTAAACGAATACTTATTTAGATCTTTGTTATGAAAAAAAAAAAACCTTTGGAATCATTGACCTCTTCTGGTTGACCAACACCAACCTGAAAGACCCATAAAATACTAAAAAAGGTCACCAAGAATCAACATATCCAGCATTATTGCTTCAATATTCGTAATTCCATTCTCAGCTCAAACCAATTTGCTTAGCTAACTAATACACATTTCAAAAATAGTCCCTCATCATTGACAAAACCCTTCATAATTGTGTCATTGAACAAAAGTCTGATTTTGTTGCATCTAGTTGTTGTTGTTGTTGTTTTTTTTTTTTTTTTTTTAATCGTATTGTTGCATCTAGTTAGTGTATGACGATTATGACAAATGCTATATATAATGAACCTAAGAATTGAATGAAATGATCGGATAACTACCTATTATGATTGAGGATTTCAAGTCTGAATTACAGCTTTGCCTTCCATTCTAATAAACAAATTATGGGTGCAATGTTAATAAGAGTCTAGGCTATGGATTAGAACTGTAAACCTTGTTTGGAGTATCCTAAAAGATATTTTAATGCAAAATTGACAGAAAATAGATAAATAACACTACTTGCATGCATTTGGCCAAGCAAATCTTAATCTGGCAGTTCATGACAAATTACCATAGACATGGTAGGGCCATAGACGTGCATACGTAAATGAATTTAGATCATCTCATAATATATAACATATAATGTTAAGAGAGATCAAATAATTAAAAACCATCTAAATCATTTTATTATAACTGTATCATTGCTTCACCAACGCTGAATTTTCCCATAACAATATATCATTATAAAATCCTGAAATTTTTGTATACGCAGGGATTGGAGGAAAACAAGATATCCAGAAAAGTACATCATACTATTTCTGGAAGAAAAAGCAGCAATTCATCTTATAATGTCCAAGCACCTACGGCGTCGAATATTCGTTATAGATAATTGATGTCCTTTGCTTCATCTACAGTTATCAGTGTAATAAAGTAATTGAAGAATATCATATAAGTCAGACGACAATATTAATAGAGAAGACTTAGATCAAGCTAGGAGAACTGCTTTCAGGCTTGTTCGCTTAGCAAATCTCTGATTAGTCTTCTCAGTTGTTGGTCACAGTCAAAAAAGTCATTGCTACACTATTTCAAAGCCACTAAAATTTTTCACTTAAACACACACGGTTATCCATAATTTTTTGTCACTATTTCCACATAGTTGTCTTGATTAAATAGATTTGAAGTACGCTGATTTATAATTTGTTCGTATTTTCTTAGGATACTTAGATTTTTTTGGTGAAATATTGATGTATCTTGAATACTTTTATTTGCTTTCACAGCACAATGTTGATTATTTCTAAAGTATAATTTTAACGCTTCTAAAATTGTATTGAAAATGATAGTTTTCCTAATTAAAAATGAAAATCTATTAAACTAGGTGAAAATATTAAAGAAGTGGGTAAAATAAAATAAAATAAAAGATTTTCTAGTGGGAGTTTTGAATTAAAAAAATAGTTTAGTATTGTAGCAAATGACTATTTTGCCTAACTAAAAGTACAGATAAGCTAAAACTAACTGAAAAAAAAAAACTGAGGGGGTAGAACGAAACAAAAAATTATTTTAGTGGGTGGTTTGGAACAGAAAAAGTTTAATAGGTGAGTTGAAACTTTTTAATAGCCTATGGTGTAATTAACCCCCACAAAAAATAAATGTATAAGAACCTAAAACCTAAAACTTTTTCTAAATTAATAAATGAATAACAGCTATAAAATAATATTACTGAAATTAATAATATTATCTTATAGGGGTTTTACAGTGCTAAGATTGAATTTCACACTATATTTGTCTGAATTATAAGGCAAAAATATCCCTAGTGCAAAAATAAAATTGCGCAGAAGAAAATTATAAGGTGACACAATATAGTTATATGTCAAATCACACTCACTATTTTGAGATCTATTGTAGATAGCGTTACATTGTACTTTTACAAGTGGTTACTTTCACGACTCGAACCTGTGACTTTTGAGTTATTCCAAACGGATAGATGCAAGTTGAAACTAATTTTCAAAATTTTGTACACTCTCTAAGCTAACTTTTGAAGCAGTGAGTTGTGACAGGCTGATGTAATGAAGCATAGAGACACTGCTTAATCTAAATATGCATTCGAAAAATGCTTGATCTAACTTCATGTATGAAAACAGAGAGACCCTTTACGTCATTACATTTTCTTTTTTTGGTCAAACATAAACTTGCATTTCATAAACAAATTGTACATAGCTAACCAATCCCCGAGGAATGGATATCACAAGTGAGCAAATACATCATACATGATTACATGTTGAATAGTTGGTTTTAATCAGGAGAGAGTTGAAAGGTATGTACTAAAAGGAATGAGAACCTGTCAGCCTGGATATTATAGGTATAAATGAATGAAACTGAAAATTTCAAAAAAATCAACTAATGGCAATGCGATGAAGCGATAACATACAGTTGCTTTTGATAGCAGCATAGGCAATCAATTCTGTTGTCTTCTTTATCACCACATTTGATGCTATAAAATTTCATAACCAGCAATAGATTGTAAATCTTTTGAGAATGAACTTTATGTTTTATTTAATATAGAAGCAAGTAAAGAGCAATCACAAATTAGATTTCGATGTGTAGAAGAAGTTTGGAGACTTCTGTCTTATTTTTTCACACATCGGTAGCTGGTTTCATTTAACACCTCTTTATAAGTAGACACATGGCACAGTAACTCCCCGAGCTCGGTAACGTGGGCTTGTGACCAAAGTGGGGGGCATTATTGTGATGGAACATTGGTTTGGCCCAGTAGGTAGGGTTTGGGTTAGCTCTCTTACCCGACCCGCCTGTTCCAAGTGGTGAGTTGGGCTGTGTATCTTCGGCGAAGGACTGGATCACGTGGTTTCTAAAGTGGAAGGCATAGCGTGAGGCTGGTTTCACAGAGCAGCGAAAACTTCCCTCTCTCTGCAGTTGGAGGATAACTGGCTGGATTCTACCTTTGCCCATTATTACCCAATGGGCTGGCCTAATTGAACCATCACTTTTATGAAATATATTTACCCCATCAAGTTTGAGTAATTGGGTCGGCCCACTATTTTTATCAAACTTTTTCTTATTGAATTTTAAAATCTTGATATTGATATTTCGAAAATTCTTGATTTTTGAATCTCACAACCTTTAATCATTTTTATTTTATTTTATAAAATTTTCCATTTTAAATAACTTAGCATCATCTAAATATTTCCAAATTATCTTATATTTTTATTTTTATCAAAGAGTTAGTGAAAGTAACAAAATTAGTACCGCATTAAAACAAAACTTGAATGGAAAATTAATTAAAATAATGCAACATTCTCCAAAAATGCTTTAACTTGCTCATAGTGTCACCTCTTAACATAATTAAATCAAAGTTCCTACAAAAATTAAGAAATGGTGTCGTTCTAAATACACCAGCCTTCTCAAAACCTTCAACAAATTAACTCTCCTTCACTTCTTTCTAATCTCAGTTGCACCCAAAATATTATACTACTTAGTGTTGCACGTCTAGTCTTTCTGAAACAAATGAGAAGTGAATGAAGAAATTGAAAAATAAATTGCTTTGATTTTGATTAAAATTATACTTGATTTTATTCCAGAATTCTCTTGTATATTTTCACTGAGAGATATATCTCCTCTCTTTATGGAAATAGCTAGCCACAAAATGTGAAATATTTTCTACAAACATGCATTAAAACTCTATAAATCCGTAGAGATTTTAGCATCATTAAGATTTTTACAACATATATACATACATCTAGCTAGATTATCAAAGATAAAGGTTTGTATTGTTTGATTTTCAGTGTTACCGCTAAACGAAAATCGTTGTATCCTATAGAACTTCCGCCCGTGTTCGTCAGCACCATAGTAGAACAATTAAATCTTAAGGAGACTTAACCAAATTTACTACATTTATATACTGCATTGAATAACTTTCTGTGGAGACGAGTCGTCTTGGAATATTTTATATTTTGCCTTGTGTTTTTATAATATGTTTTATTGCCCACTCCAAGAGAGTCCCTATATGACTCCCTACTCTACATGTAGGGAGGAAATTGGAGTAATTGTACTCCAACAGATCCCCTACCCTATCTCCTAAATTGTAGGGGATCCCTACACTTATTTTAATATTCTCTACATGTAGGAGAAAAATCATCATCCCCTACTCCATCCTCTAAATACTATTCACTGTCAGAAAAATATTAAAAAATAAAATAAAATAAAAACTTTAAAAATTAAACTCTCCAACGATAACAAATATAATCAAAAAATTAAAAATTATCGAAAAAGTTTTAACTCAAACAATAAAAAATAATATTTAAAAAAAAAGATTTATGTTAGTAATTAAAAAAAGAAAGCGTTTGAAACAGATATATATGTATGTATATAAATATAGATATATATATATATATATATATAAAATTAATGATATGTTTAATTGAAATAAAAGAAGAAAATATTTGAATAAAATAAAAATAAGGGGTCTCTACAATAGGGGAGCTGTTGGAGTGAAACTGAAATAGGGATTTCCTAAACTAATAGATTAATTAAATGTAGGAAAGCTGTTGGAGTGAAACTCAAATAGGGGATCCTTAGATGTAGGAAAAGTGTTATAAATCCCCTACATGTAGGGAGAAAGGTAGGGAAGCTGTTGGAGTTGGCCTTAAATGCAATATTGTTCAACACACAAGTTCTTCACATAATTATGCCAACACTACTTAGCAGAGACTTATCTCAATAAAAAATAATATTTAAAAATAAAAATTTATGTTGGTAATTAAAAATAGAAGGTCTCCTAAATATAAATATATATATATATATATATATATATATATATATATATATATAAATTAATGATATGTTTAATTGAAATAAAAGAAGAAAATATTTGAATAAAATAAAAATAGGAAGTCTCTACAATAGGGGAACTGTTGGAGTAAAATTGAAATAGGGATTCCCTAAACTAATAGATTAATTAAATGTAGGGAAGCTGTTGGAGTGAAACTCAAATAGAGGATCCCTAGATGTAGGAAAAGTGTTAAAAATTCCTTATATGTAGGGAGAAAGGTAGGGGAGCTGTTGGAGTTAGCCTTAGAGACTCCTTAAAAACTCTATTAAGGATGCCCTAAGAGGAGGCACACTGTAGGTGTTATTTAATGCATAATTAACAGGAAACAGATGATGATATTTGCTCGCATTTGGCCAAGCAAATGTAAATCTTCAATTATCAAAATTCTCCATAGACGCGTGTCAATCGTGAACGGGCAGCATTTTCATCCAGGCTGGTCCAATTGAGACAGAGAGGTGGGGGCTTTGCATCACCTCCCACACAAAGTCGAACCATCTGACCCTGCCAGATGGAAAGACTTTTGCATCGTAAATACACTATATCTGAAAATTAGAGGAAAATAAGATATACAGAGAAGTGCATCCATATTATTTCTGGAACAAAAAGTGACAATTCATCTTGTAATATCCTAAAAGCATGGTAGATACAGTAGTTAGTTACATTAAGTTATAATGTTCCTTCTGTTATAGGGATGAAATACATCTTCAAGCATTACAAATCCAGACTCGTATCACTTATTGAACTGCCAAAATGCAAAACAACAGCGAACTGAACAAGGGACTTTGGTTAGAAAGCCTAAGTTAGCATCTATCACTTATTTATATGCCATTTACATGTGATACTCGTGCTTGATAAAGACTGATCGTGTATACAGTACACCAATCAGCCTCGAAGGATCATTCAGGAAGTCGAATCAGGCTGTTTGGCAACTTGACTATTTAGGAACTCCAGCACTGAGAGACGCTGCATGCAGAAATAGTGTCAACCCATTTTCGTGATAAAACTCTCTCCTGTCTACAGAAGAATACATGAGAAAGACATCAACTTTACCCGTTGTTCAAGGGCGCTTTCTTCAGAATTCAATTTTAGAGATTTCAATAATTGTATGGCTACTTGGAATCCATCAACAGCTGCATTTTCATTCCCCAGATTTCTATCCACATCGGCAACTTTAGCAAGGGAGACAGCTATATGTAGAACCTGGAATATAGAAAAATTTAAACATAATATGATGGATCAAGAAAGGATGTATGCACTTTCATTAGCAAATGTTAGATTCAGCTTCTTGAATATAGGTTCAGTGGAGATGCGTTCAGTACAATATATTTTAAAAGTTTACGGCTTAATAGAATTAAAAGCCTATGTATGCACTAGCATAATGCATGTATCCAATTTAGGAGCCAAACTAAAATACATATGATATAAATTATGTCATGGAATCCCCACACTCCAACCCAATAGATAAGAATATGAAATGTTTTATTAGCTAAAAATGGGAAGATATGACATCCATGTCGACTATCTTTAATTTATTATAACTTTTGTGGCTTCAAAATAGTTCTCAAGCAATAAACTCCTTGAAAGAAAGATTCTGACTACGCCTGAGGAAGCAACAATTGCACCAAGGAACAAATCTATGCCATTCCAGGTCAGTTACTATTGACACCCATACTTTCGAGTAGAATGCTACAATCATCAGCGGGAGTGTGAATGGTCTACCAACACTGATCACATCTGTGTTTCTTATCATTGGTATGTTAATCACAACTACTTTGCTAAACAAAGTTTAACCTGGTGAATAACACCACCGAAATCAGCCAGACGGTTTGGTTATTTCTAGATGATTTCCGGAGGGACAAAAGCTTTGCTCACCTGAGATGGCACAGAAGACTCTTGCTTGATGGCATTGCGGCGAACATCTAAAGCCTGAATATAGTAAGATCTTGCAGCTTGCAAATCTCCATCATAATATTTGAGATCTCCAATTTTATTTAGGGACACATATAGCGTGTGGGTGATCTGTCAATGTTCCAAAATGATACATGGTCATGCCAAGATTGGCCTAAAAGAATAGTTGCAGTGCTTATGCAGCAGTAACTTTGATCAACAACCTGGGAGCTTAGAAAATTACCTTTAGATCATCTCTAGGCACTTTCAATAGAAAATTGACACTCTCATTAAAGTAGGTGACTGCAGAACCAACATCAGAGCTCAATGCAGTATTGTTATCAGAAGATATTCATAGAATCTAATTTCTATCAACCACAAAGAAAGGTAGAACGGACCAGCAATCACCAAGCATACCCAGAACTGCTCCTAGCTGTGAGTAGAGTTGGCAAATGGGCCACCCGGCACGGTCCGCCCGAATTATGGGTTAAGAAAAATGAGCTCGACTCAGCATATATGTTTAGTGGGCTGAGGTGGGCTGAGCTCAATTCTTGAAATATAGGACTCAACTCAACCCACGAGCCCGCTACCACGAGTCGCGAGCTGGGCTGGGCTAGCCCATCTTTTTATTTTTATTTTTTATTAATGTGTTCTAAATTTTGATAGTTGGATTAATAACGAAAAAATGTTAAGTTTAACTTTTTTACGATAATGTTAATTTAACAATTAACAATACATAAATTGATTGATAATATTAATATAAATGATAAAACATTACTTAACAAATTATAAGTTTACGGGACACGGATACGTTATTAATAAATATAAAAAAAGAACATTACATAAATGCTTAAAGAAAGTTGGTGGAGAAGTTCTCCTTTTTTTTATGCTCTTTGTGCGGGTTCTGGGTCTGTTGGTGGCAGTGGCGGCGGTAGTTGAGGATTAAAATAGTTTGGAATATTTAAGTGTTGAGATACAAGATGTCTTACAAGCGTTCTAGTTCCAAAATGACGACGAAATATATATTTACGTTCACAATAGTTACAAATTATATACCCATGTTCTTCAAAGTAAGCAAAATGATTCCAAACATTTAAACGTAATCGTTGTGAAAGATTTTCTTCCTCCATAGCCATAGATATTGTGTATTCTTGTAGTAAAATAAAGAGACAATAGGTAGTAAAATAAATATATAGTTTTGTAGTAAAATAAAGTTGAATACACTAATTATTTATAAGAAAAATTACATGTACACATTATAATCTCAAGATAGGCTTTA
Organism: Ehretia macrophylla; assembly: GCA_037974665.1. Lineage (NCBI taxonomy): Eukaryota > Viridiplantae > Streptophyta > Magnoliopsida > Boraginales > Ehretiaceae > Ehretia > Ehretia macrophylla. The sequence continues at coordinate 69,299,669 of CM075771.1, read as the reverse complement.
TCTGGGCTCGAATTGGGCCTGAGCGGGGCTCGAACTGGGCCTGTACTGGGTTCGAGCTGGGTTGGGCTGAGTTGAGCTGGGTTTGGGCACAAATAGGCTAGGTCAAAAAATATATGACCCACCTCGGCCCACCTATATGTGGTGGGCTGAGTCGAGTCGAAGGCACTTTCATTCGAGTTGGGTTGGGCCTGAATTTTCATGTGTTGGGCTGAATTGGGCCTGTGTCGGCCCGACCCAAATGCTACCTCTAGCTATGAGCATAACTCGAATGTATTCCCCATTCTTTCCAACTGTTCCCTAAAATCTTCCGCACACAGATTGAGTCTTGATTTTGCACTTTCTATATTATTCCCACGGAAAGCCTACAAATGAAACAACTTGTTCCGGAGTTTAGTCAAGTCTAATTTGTGGAATAAGCAAAATAGAACAATTCTAACCAAGTCGATATAGTTCGAAATAAATCTTTACAATGTAAACATAATGTATTTGGCAAACTCACCCTCATGGCTTGCTGCACCAAGAAAGCACATCGTTCTAGAGATACATCCTCGTATATCACTGTTTTCTTCTCACCTACTACTTGTTCATTATTAGTTTGAGACATCTTGATCCTTGCATGTCCTTCAATGAAACAATCAACAACTTTCTGAAGATCTTGGTCATTTTAATCTTCTCAATGTCAGCACCACATAATGGACAATCCTTAAACCGTGAAATGCATACTCTGATTCCACAAAATGTTTTGAATGGTGTACAGTATCAGACAAAAGCTAAATTATCTATCCACTTCTTAAATGCTAACATATATAAGGGAATTTAGCTATCAATAAATACATATAGATAGGCCTAATAATCTGCCCATACAAACTTACTTGCAATAAACATGGGAACAAGGAATGCATTTGCTACATTCATAAAGAAGTGCTTGATAAATCATGCAACTGAGAGGGCCCAATTTAAATGTTTGAGAATCATATCCAAAGGGGCACTTTGTAGGAATGCTGACAGGTTCCCCAGACTCTTGTTTACGGTCACTCTTTTGCGCTGCATGAGAATCATATCTGAAAGAAACTAAAGAGAGAAATTTGATTATTTTTCATTCATTGTAATGATTTGCAGGAAAATACAGCCAAAATAAATAGGATGCTAGCAACCCTAACTTTCCCTAACTTTATCCTTAAATCAAGGAGAATCATAACCAATTAGGGAAACTAAAATCTTGGGCATTTATTTAAAAAATAAATCAAGGAGTATCTGAAGGCTTGCGTCCAGTTATCCCCGTTTCTTCTAGGAGATCTAGAATATATTTCCGTTGTAAAACTACTATTCCTTTCTTTGATCTAGCAATCTCCATACCAAGAAAATATCTTAGTTGTCCAAGATCTTTAATCTCGAACTGGGATGACAGACTCTTCTTCAACTTGTCCATATTTTCAACATCATTACCAGTGAGGATAAAGTCGTCTACATAAACAATCAACACTGCAATCTTTCATTCTCCTTAGATCTTCATGAACAGTGTGTGGTCTGACTGTCCGTGTGAAAAATCTTGGGTTGTTATAAATTTTGTAAATCTCTCAAACCAGGCTCTGGGAGATTGTTTAAGCCCATATAAAGATTTTTTTAATCTGCAAAATTTTTCCCTAAACTTATCAGCAAACCTTGGAGGAGCTTCCATATACACCTCTTCTTCTAGCAACATGAGAAAATGTCTCAGAATAATCAATACCATAGGTTTGTGTAAAACCTTTGGCAACCAACTGAGGTTTGTATCATTCAAGAGAACCATCTGAATTGTAATTTACTATGAGCACCCACTTGCATCCAACTGGAGTTTTTCCTTTTGGAAGATCAAACTTTTCCCACGTCCTATTTTTTTCCTGAGCTCTCAACTCCTCAAGAACCGCTTCTTTCCATTCAAGAACTTCTAGAGCCTTATGTATATTCTTTGGAATAACAACACATGACAATTTTGAGGTAAATGCCTGAAACGATGGAGATAGACTCTGATAGGATAAAAAATTATACAAAGGATGTTTGGTGCAAGTTCTAGTACCTTTCCTAAGAGCAATAGGTATTTCTAGAGTTTTATTTAACTCTAATGTAGAATCTGGAGTAGGAACTGACATCTCTAGAGTTTTATCTGACTCTACTGTGGAATCTGGACTAAGAACGACTTTAACAGGACTAAACTTAGATTGAGATTTACCTTATTGGTCTTCAACCTCTTGATTTTTCCTTGGTTCAGATTCTCGGCCATGCTCCAAGTTGTTGATCATCTTTTATCGTTCTGGATATTTTCTCACTTAGACTTTCCCTTTATATTGAATACCACCTTGCCTTGCTCATATTTCTTCTCGTTCCGAGTTTCATCTTGCGATGGCACAAATATTTGATCCTTATTTTCATTATTTGAGACATTATTAGTTGAGTTGTGAAATACGTCTATCTCTTTTCCAGCATTGCCCATAATCTCGGATTCATTGGGGTTTTGTTGGAAAATATTTTCAGATTCACTAGTTCTATTATGACTTTGACCATTTTCAGCAACAAGATGATCAAGGAAAAAAATATTTAATCAACCAGTCAAAGTCCGAATCTTCATTAGATGTCTCCCCTTGAGGATGAGTAGATGTAAAAAATGGTTTATCTTCAAAGAAGGTGACATCAATGGAGATAAGAAATTTCTTGGAACCTGGACCAAAATATTTGTATCATTTTTGGTTTGAAGGATAGCCAATAAAGACACATTTCTTTGCCCTAGGGTCCAATTTCCCTCTATTATTATCATGAACATGAACAAATGCAACACACCCAAACACTTTAAGTTGAAGATCATTTGAGAGCCTAGAGGAGGGCAAACAGTTCTTAAAGCAGTTTAATGGGGTTTGAAACTGTAAAACTTTAGAAGGCATCCTATTGATTAAATAAGTAGTTGTAAGAAGAGCCTCACCACACAAATATTTTGGTACCTTAGTTGAAAACACTAAGGACCTAGCAACTTCTAAGAGATGTTTGTTCTTCCTCTCTGCAACTCCATTTTGTTGTGGAGTGTTGTTGCAAGAACTTTGATGAACAATACCTTTTTCAACAAAAAAATTCCCTAAAAATCTTGTTAAAATATTCTTTGCCATTGTCACTTCGGAAAACCTAAATCTGTGTTTGAAACTGTGTTTGAATCATACTGTAAAAATTTTTGAATATATTTTCAGCTTCAGATTTTTCATGAAGTAAAAATACCTACGTAATCTCCAGTTAAATGGCTGATTTTTCCTTTTCCATCAATGGCCAATTTAACTGATTGAGCCCATTCTAAATAGTTATGGCCATTCAATCTGTTACTTGTCAATTAGAAGGAAGAATTCGAACCAAAAAAATACCACTGCCGCTAGTTACCGTTTTTGGTACACCGGACTGCTAGTTGTCTATGACAGCTCCTCCGCTTGTTGCACTAGAACTGTCGCCTTGATTAGCTTTTGATGTAGAGGTATTATTCTTCTAGCCGGTCATCGCCTGCTTGTAATTCATCTAGGGTTTTGGTGTTTTTGGATAAAGAGCTGTGGCTTTGGTACCATGAAAGAAACTAAAGAGAGAAATTTGATGATTTCTCATTCATTGTAATAATTTGTAAGAAAATACAACCAAAATAAATAGGAATCTAGCAGCCTTAACTTTCCCTAACTTTTTCCTTACATCAAGGAGAATCATAACCAATTAGGAAAACTAAAATCTTGGGCATTTATTTAAAAAATAATGGCTAATTATCCCTAATCTACTCCCTAATTTACTGACAATATCCAAAAGGACACTTTGCAGGAATGCTGGCAGGTTTCCCAGACTCTTGTTTAGGGTTGCTCTCTTGCGCTGCCTGTGGTTTGTTTTGGTTATAAACAGTTTTCTTAGAGGATGCATCATCAAGCTGAGCAACTTTTATGAAAGGACAAACATGTGTCATTTTGATCCAAACCCTGTAACAGAATATTGCTAAATCCTCTTAAATAAAGAATTATATTTGATATTTATGATAAAAAGAAAAAAAGAATACCAGCATGAAAAGAAGGAATGTTACAAACAGCTTTTGTACAACTCAAGTAAAAAATTATGTTCCTTAATAGAGCAGTACACAAGATTTTTGAAGACCATAACACTGATTAAATATATAGTGCAGTTCCAATCCCATCACAACAACAATCCTTCAATTTAAGACGCTCAATTAAGCCGATTTTCTTTCCCTCTAATAGAATGGTGATAAAGTGAAATAGAACTACTGACATTCTTTAGGAACAATTACTTAAGTAGCCAAAATGACGTTCCAACAAAAAAATAACATGCTACCTATAAAATAGATAAGTTTGCTATAAAAGAATAGCTCAATTGTATTTCTTTACAGATATTCAAATATATACAACATTGCAGTTGGTCAGAAATGGAAAAGAATTGACATCAGGCTTCATATAAGCCATTATTTGTGCAGCCGTTAGCTTTGACTTTGAGTTGGAATGCGGCTATTGAGTTGATTTTGTGGAGATTGATTGAGAGCTATTGTTGATTGAGGATCTTTCCAAGTATGCCCCCGTAAGAGGGCGAAGCCATCATCGACACCCATCTTGGATCGAAGACAGGCAACCAATCTTTGGGCAGTGGTTTCATCAGTATGTCAACTAGCTGATTGGTGGTGGAAACATGAACAACTTGGAGTGATCCTTCTGCTACTTTGTCCTGAATGAAATGATAGTCAAGCGCCAAGTGTTTCATTCTTGAATGAAAGATAGGATTTGCACAAAGGTAGGTAGCGCCAATGTTGTCGCAGAGAAGACGAGGTGTGCTGGTGGGTGTGATATGGAGCTCACGGAGTAAGTTTGTAAGCCAACAAACTTCAGCAGTTATGAGACTGGTACATTGCTTTTTGGAACACCATGAGACTGGATTACCCCAAGGAAGACAATGTAAGCAGAAATAGAGGTATAGTCATCTCGGTTGTCGACCCAATTGATATCAGAGTAAGCCACGAGTGATTGATGTTTTGATTTGTTGATGACCAAGCCATAGTTTAATGTGTGTTTTAAGTAGTGTGGGAGTCGTTTTGCTACTGTCCAGTGGTTGGTCTTTGGAGAATACATATATTGGGCCAATTTATTGGTGGTATAAGCAACGTCGAGGCGAGTGAAAGCCATATATTGCAAACTGCCAATCAAACTGTGATATGCGGAAGCATCAGTACCTTGGGCACCTTCATCCAATGTTAATCGAGTGGTAGAACTGATTGAGGTGTTGGCATCCTTCACACCATCCATATGGAAACGAGCAAAGATATCTCTTACATACTGTTATTGACTAGGAAACAAACCATTTGGCATTTGTATGACTTCGACACCAAGAAAATATGCAAGTTGTCTGAGGTCTTTCACAGAGAATTTGCATGATAGATCAACAATTGTTTTTCTCACATGGGCAAGAGAGCTTCCTGTAACAATTAAGTCATCAACATATACAAGAATATATGTTAGAACTAATTTGTTAAGATAGACAAGCAATGAGCTGTCGGACCGTGTGGGTACAAAGCCAAGTGAAAGAATGAAGTTTTTAAGCTCAAGGAATCACGCTCTTGGCATTTGTTTAAGTCCATAAAGAGATTTATGTAGATGGCACACATGGTTGGGTTTGGAGCTGTAACTGAATCCCGGTGGTTGTGACATGAATACGTCTTCTTCCAGATTCCCATGAAGAAATGCGTTGTTCACATCTAATTGATGAATAGGCCATCCATTAAAGACTGCAATAGAAAGAACTACACGAATAGTAGAAGATTTTACCACCGGACAGAACGTTTCTTGGAAATCAAGGCTCGGGCATTGGTGGAATCCTTTGGCCACTAACTGGGCTTTGTACTGAGCAATGGTTCCATCTAAATTTCTTTTTATGCGAAACACCCATTTATAACCTATTACGTTGTGATGGGGTTCACGAGGCACAAGTTTTCATGTAGAGTTGCGACGGAAAAAATCTAACTTATCAAGCATAATGGCTTTCCATGACAGATTTTGAAGGGCTTGGTGCACGGATGTGGGTTCAAGCGATGGGGGTAGCGAATGTTTACTACTGGCTATGAGAGAAAAAAATTTATGGGGCAGATGATGTTATTTTGTGACTTGGTGCGCATGAGATGTTTTGCTTGTGGTAGTAGAGGCATTTCAGTTTGGTGCTCAGATAATGAGACAGTAATAGGGGGCACATCGCAACGATTTGGTTCAACAACGATAGACTGGGATGGAGGCACGATAGGTAACCTTGGACAGCAACTCTTTGGATTAACTGTGGACTCAGTAGACTTGGGAAGTAGAATGGATTGTGGTGAAAAATATGAGATAATGTTTAACGGTGGAGGGTCAAATGGCACATTTGATATTAATGGTGTGGGCGATATAGTTGGAGGAGTGGGAGGGTATTGGATGGTGTTAGAGTCGTTGTGACTGGGGAGCCATTTGGAGAGTGAGTGGTCTTGAATTTGGTCTTGGTGTGAGAGTGTTGGCAGGGAAGGAAATTGGGTCTCTACGAATTGGACATGCCTAGAGATGTAATATTTGTGAGAAAAAGGTTTATAGCATATATAGGAAGTATGAGTGGTGGAGTAGCCAAGGAATATACATGGCTTGGATCTCTGTTAGAGCTTATGATTGTTGTGTGGACGAAGCCATGGGTAGCATAGGCAACCAAACATGCGACGCTTAACGTAGTTAGGTTTGATTTGAAAGAGCATTTCAAATGGAGATTTGTTATCTATAAGTGGTGTAGGAAGCCAATTGATTAAGTATGTTGCAGTTTTGAAGGCAAAGGTCCATAGAGAGAGTGGTAGTTTGGCACGATGAAGTAAGGTGAGTCCGGTTTTAACGATATGGCGATAGTGCCTTTCAGCTGGGGCCACATGTTCGGGAGTGTATGATGGGGATATTAGATGATGGATGCCATGTTGAGAAAAAATGGGTTTAAGACCATGATATTCTGTACCACCATTCGAATATATAGTGTGTATAGATTGATTGAATTGTTTTTCCACCATAAGCTTGAAATTTGGAAAGATAGAAAATACATCTGATTTGTGAGATAATGGAAATAACCATGAAAATTTACTAAAATGGTGAACGGAGATTACATAGTAAGAGAACCTATCTATTGAACGAATTGGAGAAGGTCATCAAATGTCCTTGAAGATGAGTTGTAGATGTCGACTACTAGTTAAACTGCGTTGGCCAAAGGGCATTTTGTGACTTTTATTACAATGGTAAGAGTCACAATTAGAGAAACTAGATGGGAAGTGAAGTAGTTTATTAATGAGTTGATAAAGCACTTTGGAAGAGGGATGTCTAAGTCTGTCGTGCCAGTGATTGAAAGAGGCCTTAACTCCCATGAAAACTTGCTTAGGTTAAGGGTTTGTACCATCTAAAGGCCACTCATAAATGTTATTCCTGCTCCGTCCTGCTGCGAGAGGTTCCCCCGTGATCAGATCTTTCACACAAAAAGAAGTGGGAGAAAATTCAATTGAAACATTGTTAGATCGACAAAGTTGATTAACTGAAATTGAATTTTTGTGCATGGACGGAACACAAAGAACATTTTAGAGATGAATGGGTCGACTTTGGGATGGTAGAGTGGAGGTACCCGTGTGGGAGATGTTCAAACCTGATCTGTCTTCATTGATAACATCGTCGAGTCCATCGTATGGTTGGTGAAGGGACAAGTTGGCCAGATCAGATGTCACATGATGAGAGACACCAGAGTCTAGAAGCCATGAGTAGGTTGGTGTCGAGGTGGTTGTATTGGCAGTAGGATTAGAGTAAGGAAAGAAGAGTCGTTTAGCGGTATAGCATTGACGGGCCTTGTGGCCTTTCTTGTCATAGAATTGACAAATTACTGCTGGCTTATTGTTGTGAATGGAAATGTCACCACAACGTTAGTTTTGGCTAGAATTAGAGTGACGATTTTGGGAGTTATTTTTGTTTGGTGTGTAGTTGTTTTTCTTTCTAGATGAATGGCCATTAGAAGAGGAAAAACGTGTGTTGTTGGCTGTTATGGGGCTTAGAATGCCTGCTGCTGTAGACTCTTCCCTTTTAAGGAATGCATCATATTCAACTAACTTGTCGTGGAGCTCGTCGAAGCTAATGACAGTGTCTCGTGCCCGAATAGCAGCAGCAAGTTCCTTGAAGGCAGGACCAACTCCATTAAGTGTGTGAGTGATGAGATATTGAGGGGGGACATGAGCACCAACAAGAGCAAGTTCATCCGCAATATCACGGACTTGAGCCAAGTAATCTGAGATTGATTGATTGCCTCGTGATAGAAGCATAAGTTGTTCGGCCAAACCCATGATGCGTGAAGAAGATGGGTTTGTATAAATTTTGGCAAGTTTAGACCATGCTTCAGCCGCTGTTTTGCATCAGCGGATGACGGGAACCATATTGTGGCTTAGGGAGCCGATAATGCCAAGCAGCAAGAGCTTGTTTTGGCACATCCAAAACTAATATTTAGGGTTATGAACAGATTTTTCATTGGTGGTCAGCGTTTCGGGTGGGCAGATGTGTGAGCCATTAATATATCCAAGCAAATCATAGCTGTAGAGTAGTGCATCAAACTGGGTCTTCCTTGAGTAATAGTTGGTAGGTGTTGATTTCAATGGCAGTTGATTTGCGACATTGATTGAAATGAGATTTTGGAATTGCGAGGTCGAGGGAACTTTAGATGATTAGGCGGGTGAGGTGGTGTTTGAGGTAGTTGGTGCCATAGAGACAAGGACAAGCGAATGGAGAAAAAAAAAAGCCTACGAGGATCAAGTACTCGTTAGAGATTTGCTAAGCTTTTGATACCATATAAAATAGATAAGTTTGCTATAAAAGAATAGCTCAATTGTATTTCTTTACAGATGTTCAAATATATACAACATTGCAGTAGGTCAGAAATGGAAAAGAATTGATATCAGGCTTGATATAAGCCATTGTTTGTGCAGTCGTTAGCTTTGACTTTGAGCTAGAATGCAGCTATTGAGCTGATCTTGTGGAAATTGATTGAGAGCTATTGTTGATTGAGGATCTTTCCTAATACTACCACAACCTAGAAAGGAACTCCCGTAAAATAAGAATTACAAGAAGACCAAACAACATATATGGGGTCAGCCTTTCTATGATCAAATGTTTGTGCCAGAGCCCCTCAAGCAAAATTAAACTATACATGCCCCCCTGCCCTCAAACCAAACCAAACCAAACCAAACTAAGCCTTATCCCACTAGGTGGGGTCAACTATATGGATTAGACGATATCATTCATTTCTTTTGAGAGCTAATTCTTCTGTAAGCTTCATACACGCAAAGTCTCGTCTTAGTATCTCTGTCTAAGTCAACTTAGGTCTTCCTCTACCCCTCTTTCTATGTGCTATCTCTAAACCTTCACACTATCTAACCAACGCCTCTACAGGTCGTCTCCTAACATGCCTCCCGCCCCTAAACAAATAAATAAATAAATAACTATACATTACCTAGCACTCTCCTAACACCCATAACCGTAACCAAATCCTAACGATTTTCAAACCCAATAACCATAACCGTAACCGTTAAGGATTTAAAAAATTGTGGTTAGCCGTAACCGTAACCGTTTAACTAAAAAATAATTAGTTTAAATAAAAAACCTAAAAAAATGTAAGAAAAATTAGTTTAAATATAAAGAAATAAAAAATAAAAGAATTAATGCCAATGATAAAACTTGAAATAAATTACATAATAATTTTATGAGCAAAAGTCAAAATCCATAAGTTATGCAAAGATAAATTCATTCTCAAGCGCTGAGCGAGAATTGTCTCTTCTTTTGTTTCGGCAAGTAAGATGACAATTTGTAAAAGTATAAGTATTAGTTTAATAAGCTTAACTTATCTCTTTTAATTGTCTTTAGTTCATTTTTTTTAATTGAGTTTAGTTTAAATTTTTATCATTTTACTTACCAATTTTTGTTAGTCTTCTATTATTTTAAGTGTATATATATATATATATATATATATGTTAGATTTTTTTTATTAAATTAATAATCGGGTTTCGAATTTCAATTTTTTTAACGTAAAAAATTAAAACCTATCGGTTTATTCATTGGTTTCCCTTTATAAAATCCAAACCCTAACAGATTCTCCTTCGATTTTTGTTATCGAATTTTTATCAGACGGTTATTCGTCGGTTTCGAATAAAATAGGTATCTATACCATCCCTAAACCCTACCCTAAACCCCTGTACATAGCAGGAACTTCATGTACTGGTTACACTTCTATTGAATCTAAAATTAGTAAGTGTTCATTAGTGCCCGTACTTATAAACTTTAGTTCTTCTTCTACAAGAATTCCTACAAAAATATTCCAGATTCAAAAACAAGCCTCACAGAGACATTCTTGTATAGCATCCATTCATATATAACACTCAACAAAAATTAAATTCTCAAATTAACCCACAAAAAAAAAAGAATAAGTTTTTCTTCTTTTTTTCTAAAAATTTAAAGGGGGTAAAAATGACAAAACACACTGCAAGATTTAACTTTTCTTCTTCTCTCTATGCTTAATCAAATGACGCCTCAAGTTTCCAACAAAACAAAAGCATAAAAGACCTTGAAAAATACAATACTGCTAAAAGGGAATACTAAAATGGAAGGATTAAAATACCCACATACTAAAATTAAGAATTTCTTTAGGGAATAATATAAAAATTAAAACTTTCAATTTCTTTCAATAAAGCAAAAAAGAAAAAAAGAGATGAATATGTACTTGCTTTTTTTTCTGTTGGTTCTGTTGCTTCAAACTGGTTTATTTATTTTTACATAGGAATTTTGATCATGGAAATTGAGGACTGATAATAGAAATATATATATGTATATGACCTACTAAGCTATGTGTGTTAAAAAGTGAAGAAAAATAGGCGTAGGAGAAGGAAAATCCAATTTAGTCTCTGAGGTTTAGTATAAAAACTAAATAAGTCCCTGTAAAGTCATATTTTTCCAAAACACAGAGATTTATTTGGTCTTTATGCTAAACTTCAAGGACTAAATTGGGTTTTTCTCTTGAAATATGTGATTTTGCTTCAGACCCCACATGAACAACATTCAATAATTTTTTTTTGACAAAATGACTCAATTAGTCCTAAATGTTTATTTGTTTTGATATTTTAATCCCAAACGTTTTAAATTAAATACTTTAGTCCTAAACATTTTATATGAGAGACATTGTTAGTCCATTAGCTTATTTCTGTTAAATTTGTGTCGTTAAGGTCACGAAATTCGCACGATGTGCCTAAAAAAATAAAAATATACAAGGTTAAATTGCTCAATTAGCTTACAATTCATGTAGTTTAAATTGGTCACTATGAACTAAATGATTAATTGAACCTTGTATGCATTTTTTTTTATGCGCGACGTGCAAATCACCTGATTTTAACGAAGCAAATTTAACAGAAATGAGCAAAGGACTAACGGTGTCCCTTATATAAAACGTTTAGCACTAAAGTGTCTGATTTAAAACGTTTGGGACCAAAATGTCAAAAAAAAAAATAAACGTTTGAGACTAATTGAATTTTTTTTTTTTGGTTATCGAGAAGCACTTCATCCACCCACTCTAATTTGGATCAGTTCGTTTGGACGGACTAATATTTTCTTTTTGTTTTGTCAAACAACATCCGATAATGACTGGATGCATGTTTGATACTTAATTGATTTGAAATATATATTTAAGCACATTGTTAAATTTTTATAATTTAGCGATAAATGTGATGTTATTTTATTTAAAGTGAATTCTTTGTTATAAGAAAATAATTAATAATGAGCTTTCATTTTCTTTTTTGTCAACGATAAATGAGTTGAGTGGCTCCATTTTTTTAAAAAGAAAATATATGAGACCTATGAAATTAGATATATATATACTAGTTGTGCCATTCCTGTGCATACCCACGGGCCCAACTCAATGTTTGTTAACAGAAATATTATAAATGAAGTAATTATATACACTTATAATTATAATTGATTTATTATAACATAAACTTCTTAATATAAAATAGGCATTAGATTAAATCTTAAGATCTATTAATAGAGTATTGTCCAAAAAAAAAATAATAATAATAATATAGAGTAGTGTTAAATTAAATTTACAATTCATTTGTATAAAGTAGTCATTTACAAAAGCCTAGCCGAGGTAATATATTAAAAATAAAATCAATTATGTGCAACATTGGAGCTTGAAGAATCTATTTTGTTGCTTTTTTTTTAGAGATGTATTCTGTATCATACAGCCATGCAACGTTGTATTTTGTTTATTACTTACAGCTGCTTGTCTTGAAGTTCAAGTGAGAAAATTGTTTTTCTATTTTCTCCAAAGACTGCAGCAGTGATGGATCCAGTGTTGTCAATGATGTCGATTTCAAATTTGAATATGAGGAAGATATTAATGTGAAAGAGAGAAATATTAAAACTTGAAAATGAAGAAGAAATATATAATATCTTTAAGAAAACTTAAAAATAATATTTATCTTTACCTTGAGATAGCAATTGTGTCTTTTGTGCAATGGATGCATTGAAAAGCTTCTTTATGTTCTGCTCTTTTTTCCTTTGCCACAATTCACAAAACTTTTGTTCCTCAACCATTATCATCAATCTTCCTTTAGTCCAAATACATCTATTCTGGAGTATTAGAAATAAGACATAGGCATTAAGATATTAAGTATAATTTATGATGTGGTGAAGAGTGTTATTTGCATAATGAGAATTACACTAAAGATTTGAGTTGTGTACAAAGACGCTTTTATAAATGTGAATATTGGACATTTCAGAGTAGAAGGAAGATAACCTTAAAAATTTCATTCTAAGTAATACTACAAATTATACACCAATGAATTTTGTAACAGTATATATATTCTACATCTTACCATGTACTTAGCATTGTTGAATGGATTATTAACAACTACCACATCAGTTTCATCATGAGAAGTTATTCTGAAAACTAACCTACCAATGCTTCCAAAATAAGGAAATGCAGTATTTCTCATCAATCAATATTGACTAAGATCCCCATGTTAGGTCAAAACATACTTATCATTAGAAATCATGAACGAGTAAGAGACAGTACAAAAGTAAGAAACTTATTTAGAACTTCAAATTTTTAAATATGAATCAGACATATTGTCCAAGTAATATGCCACGAAAAAACCTAGATAGTAAACCTTCCAATACCTGTTTAAAGATTGTGTTGATTCCAAGCCTTAAAGCCCAAGTAGAAGATGCTTCTGAATTTTTCTATGCTCCAAATAATTTGAACAATAGCATAATTGCTTGGTTCATCTGTTTGCTTGTGAGGCTGGCCATGTGGTCCAGGTAAGGATAAGGAGGAGCACGTGTACCTTGTTGATGCACGTTTAGCAAAAATATTTTATTAATAGTTCAAAACACTTACGTCACTAATATAGTATTACTAAAATCCCACGATGATAAGTACCATGTGATTTCAAGCAAAAAAGAAAGAATAAACATACCATGAGCTTTACAGAGCAGGCATATTCTGCAATTTTATATGCTTGTAGTTCTGCGTCGTATTGAAGCATCTTGCAGTTTCTGTCAGGCCTTTGGACACAAACTGTCTCAATGCATCAGCCCCCTCTTGTAGTGCAGCATCAATCTTGTCAACAAAAGAATAAACAAGTTAATTCTTTGGAGAAAAGTGAGACCTCAAAATGCAGCATGATCATAATAATTTTGATAGTATAGAAGAATAAATCACCAATAAGGCCTTGGGCCACTAAGAAAGAAGACCAAGGTTGAGGCCTTCGGAGTATAAGGCCACAGGTTAAAGGAAGATCAAAATTCAGGAAAGAAAGGAAGTGCTACATGGTAAAACCAAATCCAGCCATATCAACCTAGCCGTTCTCATGCTGTGACATTCAACTTTTGAAGCAAAAATGCTTTGGGATCGATTTGACCAGGAGGCTTACCAATACCTTAAAAAACAATAAGTAGTTTAGTCATGCATCATCAAACAAAATGCCATCAGAGAACGACATATGGAACTTAGGGATTTTGAAACCAACCGATTCTTAACCGAGGAAACTCTGTGTTCCCATGAAAATGATAAATTACACTATTTAGCCTAGCAAAATTCAAAAGAAGTGTTTAAATAGATAATGGTGGCGTTCAAAATAAACTAAACATCTTCCAGTATCTTCCATTAATAAGGACAACCTTATTGTCACTGGATGTATAATCACAACAGAGAAACTATGCCACTTAGATCCTATAACAATTTCAATACCCAAGAGAGTACCTCAAACTTAACAAGAGAAAAATATACTACAAATGGCATTTCCAGATTTATATAAGGCAATAAAACTATAGCCATTTCCTTCCAAAACAGAATTAACTTTAAGTACCAAAGAAAAGAAACCATGGTAAGTTGGGGCCAGGAAGGCCCTAATGTCCAATTCACCTGTCATGGCCAACTGAAACTCTAACCAAACCAGATTTAAGCCTAATCCATCTATGATAGGAAAAAATAAATGGATGAAAAAGAAATGGACATAGAAATGAGAACTACATATGAGAGATTTATAAGCATTAGACGCATTATATATTATTGTGTAAAATTCAAAATGTTGAGCTTCAGAAGGCTTTTTAATTGAATTTGTTTTCTGCTATTCATCTCTCATAGAACAATCTTCTAAAAAAAGATAATTTACACAGATGTCTTGAGTTTTGCATGCCTAGTAAGAATATGGTTGAATAAAATTAATAATCAACTCCTCCAGCATCACGCTCTTTGATAACCATTAGATTTGATCTCCACATCTCAACACACAAGCAAACTATTAGAGTCAAAAAGGGTTATAAACTCTAGCTATCTTTATCTTTCTATCCTCACTTAAAAGTCGGTTTACTTTACCAGCAAGAAATACAACTATAAACAAAATGTGGTGTGGACATCTTCTCATTCCATTGAAAAATGAAACACAAGTGATGAAGCAATGGGTTGTACTTGCTAATATCAACCTTAACAGGTCACTGAGAATCGATATATTCCACAATTCCATTGGTTATTAGTTGTAAATCCCAGGTGTATAGCCATCTATACTAAGCTCTATTGCCAGACAGCAAATATAACTCCAAAAAGTTCTAACCAGTAATAAGCATTTTAGTACCTAATGGAAAATAGAAAACATTGGGGCTCATATTGACCCAATAGTTTGAACATAACTGTTGTGCCTCCTTGCAATTGTCATCTAAGAAACTTTTTAGGGGAAAACAGATTAAGCATAACTGCTTAAAGAATCACAAACCAGACAACCACCAATAGTTTGTAAGCTATAAGCACTCATGCAAAAATAGCCAGATTTGTTTGGCTAAAAGTGATGATCTTATAGAATGTATATATATTAAGTTTGGTT
The DNA here is from genome assembly GCA_037974665.1 of Ehretia macrophylla. Classification (NCBI taxonomy): domain Eukaryota; kingdom Viridiplantae; phylum Streptophyta; class Magnoliopsida; order Boraginales; family Ehretiaceae; genus Ehretia; species Ehretia macrophylla. Next base: position 69,284,233 of record CM075771.1, on the reverse strand, counting down.
TAGTCATACCCATTATGACTTCCATGGCCTCCCTTGTGGTGAAGACGAAGTACCCCACATGGCAAATCCATGTCATCATGAATCTACAACCACAAAGAGGACTAAGCATAATAAGCAGGGAATAAAGCCTGAAGGTTATCCTAAATCAGAAGGGAAAAAGCATATCAGTAGGGTAAGATACGTACCACAAGCACACGATGCAAGGGAAGCTTATAGTAAGCCGCAAGCAGCCCACTCTGGTAGACAAAGCATGTGTTAGATTGTTGAAGTATAATGATATGGGAAATTATATTCGGTCAACAGTGGAGATGCAATTAGATTGTATATAGATGTCCAATCAACAATGCAAAAGTCACAGAAGACTCATAGATGTAATTTTATAAAAAAATTACTTTAGATTATCTAAAGTATAGCTTGAGGCTTCCGGTAATGGGTTGGATATTCTTAGAAAACAAAGAAGAATGACAGCAGCAGCAGCAGCAGAACAAGACAATATAAGTATATAATAATTAATTTCTTAAATTTAAAGAAGGGAGAAATTTAGCTAAAAAAGCAACATAAAACACTTCTTTATGTGAGATACATCAACAATCTATTTGAAAATATCATATCTATTGATACTGTGGTAAAATTCAGGTCCAGGGATGTGACATTAGGACACATGAACTTGACGTTCTTATAATGTCCATTAATGCTCTCATTCTACAAGGAATAAATAGTTATGGTGAAATCGTCTTGAAAGAATATTTTTTTTTATTAAAGTATAGGCTACAAACCTTTTCTATTACACTTTCACTGAAGTGAGGCGCAATAACCTATCCAGCCTTTTTAGCTAATTCAGCAGTAAACCGACCAATGCCACCCCGTAGTTCCATAATCAATTTCCCTTCATATGATGGGAGTAGAGAAGTACCTGGAGAAACCATTGGTAACATGAGTTTTTAAGTATTGATACATTAACAGAAAATGTTATTTAACGAAAGCTCTTTAAGACAACACAATAAGACAAGAATAAATATAGTGTGTAATTGACGTAGAAGGTTAATAGCTTTTGGTTTGTATTACATGAAACACATCTAAATGCTAATTATTGTTAAAAAATATATATTTATGAATATGAAAAGGTTTAATTGAGTTAGACAGAAGTAAATGTGCCATCTTGGAAGCATAATGATAAAAAAGAAACTAAAAAAGTGTGGGATGGACATTATACAGTGAAACCAATGAGAAATCAACAACCCAAGGAATTACTTTTTAGTTAAACATAATCAGAAGCCAATAATAAATTTGAAAAAACATGTATAATAAGTATTAGAATTTGCTCTTGAACATGTATAATGGAATCTTTCGAGTGAAAAACAACACAAGCATCTCTAATAAAAGTAAATACATGAATCAAGTCAAAATATATACAGATGAAAAGGACTCAGAAAAACAAACTTAAGCCAAAATAGCAAAAAGAAAGAACTGACTATGATGCAAAAGTAGAAAGCCAATAATACATCAAAGATCAAATTTTGATGTAGTCAACACTAAATTAAGATCCTAAAAAGCCCAAAAAAGGAAAAAGATCAACATAAAATTCAACAAAAAACAAAAATATAGCATATTCTTAAACATTTACCTAATTATGAATGTCCAAAATGAACAAATATCAGAAAATGAACATAAAGGAGAGAAAAACAAACATACGTCAGGCCTCTCTTCTTTGTCAAGATCAGTAGACTTGAATGGACAATTTAAATAATAATTTTTGAATATAACTTATATGAGGAACTTCTTACAAGTAAACACAAAAAATTCTTCTTAATTTGAAGCAAGTGCCAAGACTTCTTTGTAAACCACATTTTTTGTTTCATCATCAATCATACTATCAATTGTAAGTGGTCTTATCAAAATTTTAACAGCATTCTTTTTTTTCACTCTAGATAATGCTACATAAAGTTGGCCATGAGAAAAAATAGGCTCTCGAAGATATATACCAACAAAATCTAATGTTTGACCTTGTGCTTTATTTATTGTCATGGCAAAACAAAGTCTAATAGGAAATTGTGTTCTTTTAAATGCAACTGGACACTTTTCATCTTGTTGTGGTTCTAAAGGTATTCGAGGTATAAATACATGTTTTCCTCGCATTTCACCAGAAGCTATGAATGCACTGATTATATTGTTTTGAAAACTATGACAAATTAATCTTGTACCATTGCAAAGACCCTCATGAGGATTTATGTTTCTCAAAAGAATGAAGGGACAATTCATTTTAAGCACTAAACGATGAGGAGGAAGACCTATTGGTGTCAAACTATGGATGAAATCTTGGTATTGTAATTGTTCATTGACATTTTTAGTTTTATCAAAACTCAAGTATATTGTTTCATTACCTGAAAATTGCTTAATTAAAGTATCATTGATTTCATCAACTATATCATTTTTTGTTGTTAATATTGCTATATTAATAACTTCAAAAGGATTACTGGTAAAAGAATTAAAAGTAGGAAAAACACAATGAAACAAAACATCTAAAGAATCATCATCATTTTGAAATGGTACAATAAAAGATCTAGGAATTTTTACTACATTTTCATGATTTGTTTTTTCTTTTCCATCTCCAATTTTCATTAGGTATTCACAAAATATAGGATCAGATTTGGCTCTCATATTTTTTGTTAATTTGAAATTTTCAAGTTTATGCCACAATACTGATTTGACAAAGCTAGCATTTATAAAATCTTCTTTCTTTCCTTTTTTGACTACTAGGAGAGTTTGTCTAAAGTCACCACCAAAAACAATTACCTTTCCTCCAAAAATTTATAACGTATCCATTAAATCTTGTAAAGTGTGATCAAATGTTTCAATTGCATGTTTATTAGCCATAGAAGCTTCATCCCATATAATCAACTTTGACATTATAATTAACTTCCCTATAGCACTTTGTTTTGTAATTTTGCAAGTCATTCTATCATCAGGTTCAATTGGAATTTTAAATCTTGAATGCGCAGTTCGTCCTCCAGAATATTGGTGCTGCAATTCCAGATGTTGCAGTAGCAAGAGCAAAATGTCCCATTGATCTTACAGTAGCTAAAAGTGCTTTGTACAAGAAAGTTTTTCCTGTACCACCTGGACCATCTACGAAAAATGCACAACTACGTTTTGAAAGAATTCTTCTAGTTACTTCATTAAATATAAAACGTTGTTCAGTATTAAATTTTGAAACAGATAATAAATCTTCTTCAGTGATATGTATATTCTTTTTTGCTTCTATTTCCTTTGCTTCTCTTTCTGCTTGTGAAAATTGTATTTCATATGGAACTAAATGGAAGTCATTAATGTTTTTCCCCATAGATTCAAGGATATCATTTAGATTTTCAAAAACTTTGTTCCTAATTTCATCTTTTGTTAAATTGGGATTCTGTTTTTCAATGTCCTCTGATATTGCATGCTCATATTTTTTCCATAATGTTTTGGGATCTTTAGAAAGACAATAAACCAAAAGTGTTGCGAAAAGTCTTCTTAAACTTATTGGCATCTCGAATAAAGATGCTTTTTCTAAAGATTTATCTAAGGAATCATTTGTTTCCAAGAATCCTCTTAATTCACAGGCTTGTCTATATGATATTACTATGTTTCCATTTACAAATTTTAGATCCTGAAAACTTTTTGGGGCCCTGAGATTTTGTAAGAGTAATCTTAAGTTATATCTTTCTCCTTGAGTTGGGTGACCTGACACTAGTTTACCAATTACGTCTTTTTTTGTCTTCTCACCCAACTTCTTTGGCTATTTATCCTAACAAAGTATTCTGGAAACTCAACATACAATAAATTTAATGTTTTTGTTTCTTCATCAGTTCTGTTCATATAAAAGAATTATGTCAACATTGTTTTGGAATAGAATTTGTTGTTAATGATTTTTTGTAAATTAGCATTTTCTGTAAATGACACAGATTGCCAATTTTCAATGTGAATAGGAAAACTAATTACTGATGGATGCATCGCATTTAAAAGAAATCTAAAAATCTTGCACGCAGCTTCTGGTGGAGAAATCCATCTTGCCGATTGAAACTCTTTTATTTCATCATCTTATTCGAAGAATCATCAGAACAAATATAGAAATTAACCCTATCATGACCTTTGTATATGTATTTGTATATGTATTTCATGGCTTTAATTGTTGAAAAAATTTCAACATTTATGTGACTATCATACTGAGCAAGGAGATATGGATTATAAGGCACAACCCATCTATTGTCCAAAATTTCACCTCTAACTTTTATAATTTTACCATAATTTCTTCTTCTATAAATTGGGTATGTGTTGTTCCCTATTTTGGTTTCATCACAAAAATCTTTTAGATATTTACTTTTGCACATTCCATTTTTTTCATACAAGAATTTTCAGGATTTTTTTCACCACAAGGTCCATGCATCATATGTTTAACCACAAGACTATGCAAGAAATGAAAATTTTCAACATCAGGCAACTCAGCACTAACTATTTTATCAAAAGATTCGACAGCATAAAGTTTTGATTTTTTCTTTAAAATTATCAAAAAATGAGCATGTGGCAACCCACGCTTTTGAAATTCTATCACATAAGTGATAGCAACAATTTTTCCAAAAAATTTTCTTTTTAAAATATAATTTTTTAATTCTTCTAGTTTGGCACGAAAGATTCGAGAGACGAGATCTGGGCGATTTTGAGCCTGCTCGTTTGACAATAAATTTTCATTGATTTCTATCCAAGAAGGATTACAAGTCATTGTCAAAAAAATATAAGGTTTACCAAATTGTTGTACCAGTGACATTGTATCCATATATCTTTTTCTCATATCTCGTGGTCCACCAATGAAACTTACTGACAATAAGATTTTTGTTCTAACTCTAGACCCTTGCAAATTACCACTGGCGACATCATCCATAATACCTTGGTAGTAATCACATCTAAGTTTATCCTGGTTGTTTCTGACAAAATCAAGCATTTGTGTTTCAATCTTAATGTACATATCAACTATAAATTGTTGAAATAACCTTCCAGTGTGAATCACTAATGTCTTGTCATTGACTCTAATTTGAAACTTATAAGCATAATAGTCTCGACAAGAAACATAAGATCTTTTTCTTTTTCTAGAATTTGAGACTAAATAATAGTTGTACAAAAAGAAAAAAAGAACAGAAAAACAAAGGAAAAGAATGTTAGTATTTGTTTATATTGTTGTTTTTTAAAAAATTTAACTTTGTGTGAAAAAAATTATTTACCTTGATCTTCTATATTAAGTAAATGTTCTGCTGATTTCATATAAGCAGGCTTTACAATTGATTATCCACGACAAACTCTTGAAGAATTGACTCGATGAATCATTCTAGGTATTTTTTTTTATCCTTTTATGCCAACCTGTGTCACCCTTAGGAAATATCAAAGGATACTGAAGTAGATCATAACAACCAAAATAATATTTCACTCGTTGTTTTTCTCCTGATTTACTATACACCTTAATATTCATTCCTTCACTATAGTCAATGTTATTTTCTTCAATCCAAATTGCAGCTACTTGAGATGCAGTTGGGGCATTGTAAACTCGTTGATCCAATCCTGTATCTGATCTAATAAAGATTCTATAGTCATCAAGATTTGGCATAGATTTCAAATTCTTAAAAAATTTGGAATATGGATTCACATCTAAAATTTTGATGATGTACTTAACAATTTCTTCATCCAATTTATCTGATGTTTCCAATCTTTTTTGGATCTCGTCTTCAGTATCAAAGAAGTAAAGCTGCAAATTTGATGGTATTGAAGTGCTTGAATCAATTGGAGAGATATAATGATGGAGTTGGCCGTTAACTCTAAAAGTATAGACTCTTTTATTAGACTTTGCTAATTCTTTGTCAATTTTGCTCCAAGAGATGTAAAACAAAAAACATTATTATATGATCTTATGAATTTTCTGAATTGTTTAGCCTTCTCAAAATTTTCAAGAAAAAGATCAGACAACTCTCTTGGCATATCATTTCCTACCAATGTAATTTGTCCATTGAGACAACAAAAACCATTTGGTTCAAATTCAAATCTTTTTGCATCACAGAAATTACAATTTGGTTACAATTCGTAGCAAGCCTTTTGTTGGGAGAACCTAATACAAAGAAAGAATTGATTAAGTAAAATATAAATTAAATAGTTCCCAGAAAGAAAAGAAAAATTTGAAGAATAGTAAAAGTATAAAAGTAACCTGAAATAGCGAAGCTATCTTGCTTAGATAAATTACTAATATTAGTTTGTTGTGAAGTTGACCCTAAATCCAAAAGTTTAAGATTAAAAGTTAGGAAAACACTATAATATAAAATCATGAGTATATCATAGTAAAAAGCAATTCTCACCTTTTTCAAAGATTACAAAACTTGATACCTGAGTTTTGTCTTTTGCGTGAGAAGTTTCAGTAAAACTATTTACTCCTGAAGATGATTAAAAATTATATCAATGAACTTACTTGGTCATTACTTGATGATGATGATCAAAGTAAATCTTAATACCAGCTCGTGGATTATCTTGAGATGGCTCCCGTATAACTATTCTTTTTTTATTTTCGAGGCGAGACTGAAAAAAAGTAAAGTGTATGTTTAATACTATTGTTGTTCATCTTATAATAAAAGTTGATATATAAATCTGTAATATAACTTACTGGTTGAATTCTAAATGCGCTATTTGATTTAGAACCTAAAAGTAAATAAAAATGAAAAGACTATTTTAGTAAATAAGAATAATAATAGTCAACTTCCTAACATAGGAGGAAAAATAGGCAAAAAGAAATTTATATACCGTTTTTCAAAGATAAGGAAGGGTGCTTTTGATCTTGTGCTTGTTTCCTTTTTCCACTCCGTTGCAAAGCAAGTTCGTATTTTTTCTCTATAGATAGCGAAGCAGATCTTTCTCGCTTTCTTTTATTAATCTTATATTTTTCCTCACGTGATAATTCAAAATAACGTTTCCTCTTAGGTTGTGAGGAAGTTAAATTTCTCTGATTAGTGTTCATTGTGATTATCCTTTCAACAAACATAGAAAAACATGAATTTTGAAGAGATCAAAATAACATCTAGCATATTTAAAAACAACATCAAATTAAACAGTATAACAAATTTATATTAATATTGATGTACAACAGAAAAAGACGCATGACAAGATAAAACTGGGCTTGCTATATAAGAGATTCACCAATAACAAACAAATAATGAGAAGATATATAAAGCAAAATAAGAAGCAAAATTAAAGAACGCTTAAGGAATTTATTTTTACTAAAATAAATAATCAGAAGATGAAGCTTTTATATCAAAATACTTACTTTGTTTCTCTTATGATCAAGACACTCTAAAGCTGAATGTAGTTTAGATACTTGTACAAAGTCTTTGGCCACGTCAGTAGCAAAACCACGATCGTTGTATTTACATATATACAACTAGACACAAACACACTAAAAAAAAAAACAAAAAAAAATAAGAGAATAAATCAACAATCAGTTATTACATCATAAAAAGAATAATTTCATCCTAAATTTAACAAGTAGGTAAAGCAATAAAAGAATCTATTGCTAACAAATTTACCTTGTAACTACTATAGACAGAACCAGCAGCAAGATCGTTGTATTTATATATATATAACCAGCCAAAACCTGCCATTTCATGCTTATTATTACCAATACAATTACATGCATATAAGACCACTGATAAACTTTCTTTTTCAAAATCAATTACCAACAAATGATAAACTTTTAGATATTCAATTTCAAAACCCAAAGCAACAATCTAAAAAAGCCAAAAAAATTAAATAGTTAAATCAAGAAAATGACCAGATACCAATAAAACTACAACCTTTACACACAGAAACACATATATTAGTATATCAACTTTTTACCAGAAATCAAGCGTGTAAACCAAAACAGAGCAAAACTGATATTTCTTCTCCACACAGCCACAGATATCTCCACCTCTTAATCTATTAGAATTCCATAAAATGACCTCAAAACCACCCAAAAACTATATAATGACTATAAACTATTAGTGTGTGAGGGTATTGCGTTCTCTAGGTTTGCTATGATCGGTTTAAGAGACGTAATAAAATTGACCAATTTAAGAGACGTGACAAAATTAACATGTAAATAACGATACATCATGAATCAAAGGCAATATAAAAGGATGACGCAAGGACAAAATAATAATTCTTGCTTAAGTGGCATATGTGACAGGCATGTAGGACCAAAACTTATGCATTTATAAATTTCTTAATTTGAAATGATCTCAACCACAAATTCCACAATTGTGAATTACATGGCTCTAAGGGGATGACATCTCAAATTTCAACACAAAATAAATCCAACTACCAATCCAACAAAAAGGGTCCATTATATTGATTTCAAAGTTTGATATATATATATATATATATATATATATATAGAGGGAGAGTATCATGGAAAAATCTGATTAAAAATCTTCATTCATGACCTGAGGGTACTTAATAAATGCCATTAAGGTGTGATGGAACTCAAAACTAAGCCACAACCACCACAAGAAGAACAATGACAAACTCAAAGTGCATATGTTTGAAACTATTTCAATCATGTTCTCAGAAGAAATAGCTTGTCCCTAATACCTCTTTTTCTCTTCTAATTCTCAAATCCAACATTTAAAACTTATTCTTGTGATATAGCTGATAATACTGACAAAGTACAACCAAAACATCTACTTGATCACATTACTTTTTTCTTTTGTGTGTGTATATATCATATCTCTGTGTGTGTGTGTGTGTGTCTATTCTTTTGGTTTTCCTTTACATAGTCAAAGGGGAAGGCGAGAACAAAGCATGTAATTAATAACTCAATTACAAAATTCAAATAAAACTAAGGACTCAAATGTAGGCAAAATTACTATGCCAAATCTTTTTGCAAACCTTTCCCGACAAATCTTTTTGCAAACCGCTCCCAACAAATCTTATGCAGACTAAAGATTATTAGTAATATAATGAATTTTAGAAAACAATAATAGCAAAAAAAATAAATTAATTAAAACATCTTAATTAACGCTAAGCAATGCAAAGAGATAAACAATGAGAAATTGATTGCTGAATTTTTTTTTTTTCAATTGAGTTTTATGGACCATATATACTGAGAAATGGTCTTGCTAATAAAATAAGAAATCAAATTATTACTTATGAATTTCAACCAACAATAAAGTAGAGATGGAAAAGGAAAACCTTGTCTTTGGATGCATGGTAATGATATATCTCTTAGCAAATGAAGAAGTAATAATAGAGTGGTTTGGTAGCGTATGCAAAGAGAGATGGGGTTGAATTTATAATAATGTAAGTTTATATAGAAAGATTCATCATTCTTGCCATATATATCCTTGAGCATCTGTATCTTGTTTGTATGAGTTTATATGATGTACGCTGTTAATCATGGATACATTCAACAATTAGCTCCTTTCCATCTATTTATGCATCTTTGTAGATATGAAAAGAATAGGACAAAATACTACTTTACCTATTAATTTTGATATAAAAGAGAAAATTGATCAATTCGTACCCTTCCATCCTCGTTCAGTTACTGATCAGTGGTTATAGCTTCCAGCTCAAACATTTTCATTCATTTCAATTTCTTCTTTCAGGTACGCACAGATCTCTCTACCTCTTAAATTCTCTCTCTACAACATACATACACACACACACACACACATATATATATACACACACATACCCAACACGCAATTCTCACACAGTACACACAGTAAACAATACACAGAACTCACCATCTCACTCCTTTTTCATCTCTCTAAAAAATTCCCTTATCAATTCAGCTAAGAAATATGAAAATGTGAACAAAATGCTTAGTCAATAAAAATCTAGGGTTTATATTTTTGTTCTTTGGGTTTAGATCTTGAAATAGGGCATATGCTGATCTAGGGTTAATAACTCTCCCATATCTTCTAGTTAAATCAAAACTTCTTCTTTAAAGAATATTGCAAAGACCAAAACCAAAATCAAAAGTTTTAAACAAGTAAAATTTCAAAGCTACAAAATTGTTTACCTCAAATCAAAGAACACAAACAATTCAAGCAACACACCCTCGAATCCTTTGTGATGCTGTGTATTGTGACGAGACACAGGGTCCGAAGATTTAGATTCAAAAGTTATTCGACATGAGTGTGTGTATGTACAGAGGAGAAAGAAAGAGACAGAGCTGAAGAAACTTATGGAGAAACCTTTTGAAGCGCGATCGTGTGTTTGTAGAAAGAGGTGTGTGAAGATAAGAAAAAGTAAAAAAACTTGTCATATACCACTAAAGGGTATTATGGTCATACAAATAAAAGTACAAAATTATTAAAATATAGTACAATCCTCTTAATGCATTCATGAGCTATAAATATGCATGAGTTGCTAACTTTGTCCAAAGGACATTAAGGTCTTAAAAAATAAGAAGTACAATATGGCTAGCACATAGTACAAACATTCTAAAGCAATGACGACCTACAAATATGCACTTCTGGATAATTATACCCCTGCATATTCTTTTATGTATTAATAGAGATATATATTAGTGGATATCCATTTAACAAAAATAGAAACATAGTTTTAATAAAAAGAACTCAAGTACCGTATTCTTCTCCAATTTTATCCATTTAACTTAGTTTATAATTTATAAAGATAGTGGTGGATTGTGACATAAATTTTAAGTCTAAAAAGACAAGCAACAGTCCTATTTACGATTATTTGGAAGACAAACAATAATTTTCTGTAAGTGGAATATTCTGCATTCTAAAAGTAAAGTTAATAGAGAGAGAGTTAGGCTCCGTTTGTTTGCCGTAAAATAACTTGTTTGTGTAAAATATTTTCCATAGAAAGTGTTTTCCTGAAAAATAAAATATTTTACAGGACTCTGTTTGTTTGCCGTAAAATAACTTGTTGGAGGAAAATATTTTACTGGAAAATAGAATACTGAAAAATATTTTTTAGTGTTTGGATGTGCCGTAAGTTTTGTAAAATGTTTTCTTCTCCCAAAGGACATGAAAACATTTTATATAATTTTGTACTAGCCGCAATTGTTAACCGGAAAATATTTTACGGTTGACCAATTTTCCGGTGTTACCAAACACCGTAAAATTAAGAAAAAGCAGCCGCAATTTTTTACCAGAAAACATTTTACGGTTGACCAATTTTCCAGTGTTACCAAACACCGTAAAATCCGGAAAATGTTTTCTGGGAAAATATTTTACGGCAAGCAAACGGAGCCTTACATATCAATTAATTAGTCTCCTTTGTCTCCACTATATTTTTCTCTCCTTAGCTTCAGTCGTCTTCTATTTCTATTCTCTTAATTTTATGACATGTTATTAGCATGAAGAGTACTATCTATTAATCATTACTCATTAGAGGAATGGAGAGATTAATATGAAGGTAGGAAAGTGATGAGATAAAAATATAAAATCAATTTTATGTCAACAGTTCGAGTTAACGTGCAAGTAAAAACTGGAGTTCAATCTCGTAATATATGCTCTAACGATCAAATTAATAATTATTATATAAAAAATCGAGGTAGAATGATTTAAAGTGTGAAACCCAACAAAAAAGGAATAAAAAAGAGCATAAATATTATTTGAGTTCATTCGGTTTAATCATTAATTGGATTTAAAATATGACTCGGTAGACTTTCTTTTTATTTATTTATTTATTGCCGGGTTGGTTTATATATATATAATAAGAGTTGATATTACTTTATTTTATATTAGTCTATTTCTGTAGAACTAGTGTCCTGATGTACAAGTTTAGAGAGCTGAAGAGGTAATCTAGTAGACTAATAAAACGGTAAAGAGCCTATTTGAATTGCATAAGCAACTTAATCTATTACTTGATTGGCCAATTGAAAAAAGTAATAAAAAGAGTAGCCAAAAATAATAGATAAACAAGATAGAGAATTACGAACAAAGAAAATAAACCTTCAGTCATACTATAATGAACTCAGAAAGCTATCAGACTGGATAATAGCGTGGTTTGGAATTTGGTGTGCGGTGATTATTGAAGATGCCAGCTGGCAAGCTATTGCATTTGCCTGTTGCACTGGAGCGCCCAGTAGACTTAATAGTCCATAGTTGAAACCTATTTGGAACCCATATGCAAATCGTGAATAGTCTAGGGTGAACATTTGACCAAAAAAAAAGGGTGAACAAAAAAAATAAATAAATAAATAAAAACTAAAAACTAACGCAAAAACCGAAGCTGCTGCTGGCAATTTTAGTTACAGCTGGGCAGATTCTAATTAACTTGTTGGAAAAGAGTGAATTAAGGTTTTTTTTTTTTACATGACAACTTCTATTTTCACAAATCAACACTTTTTTTCAAAATATGCATATAAAAACTTTTATTTATATGTCATACATATATCTAATTACTAAAAATATAAAACTTTTTCTAAACGAATAAATGTTCATTTATCAATAAATTAATAAATTATTCATTTATCAATAAAACCTCTCTCAAATAATAATTTGTCTTTATTGCAAGAGTAATAATTTTATAGGGGCTTTACAGTACTAGCATTGAGTTTCACACTACATTAGTATCTGAATTTTAACGGGAAAATTGCAAGAAAAAATTGCGCATAAGAAAAGGATAAGGTAAAAGAATATAATTACATGGCAAATCAAAATATGTTCTTCTTAATTGTCCAGCCTTTTTTAACTAGTAACTTCGATAATAATATTAAACGCATAAATGTGCGGGGCTGTATGTCCTACCGTAATACTCAATCTTGTATCATTTTGATAATAACACTAAACGTACAAAACTCTTATTATGCACGAGATCCTTTGACCGAAAGAAAGTCAATTAGTTTTATTAAAAGGGGTAGAATCAAACTAAGATAAAAGTAAAGATCGAACTCACTTTAAGGTCTATTGTTCATAGTTTTATATTGTATTTTTACAAGAGACTATTTTTACGATATGAACATGTAAAAGCGACAACTCTACTATCGCACCAAAATTCACATTTGTTTTAAGTTGTTGAATTATTCCAAGTGAACATATGCAAGTTTCAGTCAATTTCCAAAATTTTCAACACTCTCTAGGCTAACTTTGAAGTAATCAGTTGTGAAAGGCTGCTGTAATGAAGCAATAAATTCTACTGAAAGTTGGTAAGACTTCTTAATCTAAATGTGCGTTTGACAAATGCTTAAATTAACTTCATTATGGAAAGAAAGAGAGATCCTTCACGTCATTAGCTGTGATGAAGCAAATAACTTATAGTTGTTTTTGCATAGGTAATCAATTCTGTTGTCTTTTTTTTATGATAGAGACTTCAAAGAGTTTGTACACACAGCTCTATTATTCTCCCACATCGATAGCCGAGAGAGTTTTCAGCAGTTTTATATGTTAACACATAGACCCAACATTCGCCGAGCTCGGTGACGTGGGCTTGTAACCTGAGTGGGGGCAATAATGTGATGGAACATTAGTTTGATTCAGAGGGTAGGGTTTGGGTTAGCTTAATTCTGGCCCGCCCGTTCCAAGCTAAGAGTAGGGCCATGTTTCTTGGGCGAAGGCCTAGGCAGCGTGGTTCTTAAAGTGGAAGGCATTGTGTCAGGCTGGTTTCACAGAGCAGCGAAAACTTTCCTCTCCTTGCAGTGGAAGGATAACGGGCCGGTGCAACTCGAGCCCACTATTATTCAATGGGTCGGCCTAATTGAACCATCACTTTTTGGAATTTTATTGGATCTCTAATTTTATAATTTGGATCTTCAAAAAGTTATATAATTGAGGCTTTTAGATACCCTATGAAAAAACAAGCAATTTTAATGGATTTTTAAATATACGCGAGATCCATCAATTTTACCATTTTTGAAGCCAAATTTAGTAACCATTCATATGGTCGTTTTAAATAACTTTGCATGATTTGAATATTTCAAAAATCTTGATTTTAATCATAACCATCAATTATTTATGTAGCACAAAGAAAAAAAAAAGAAAACACATCAATCATTTTATTTTATAAAATTCATCTTCTTTTTTTTTTTTTAATCCCCAACGAAATGATGTTTAAGTAGTGAAAGTAACAAAATTAGTGCCAAAAACCATTTGATCAAGCAGCATGATACTCGTTTCTACGAAAGATTTACATTCGACGTGGGTTCAAATCTCTCTAAGTAGATTTCATGATTTGAGGTCTTCCTATAAAAAAAATAACAAAATTGGTACATCAAACTGGAAAATTAGTTAAATCAGAAATATTCTCTAAAAACATAAGTCAATTGCCATAACCTTAAATTTTCTAGCAAATTACATTTCGTTATTTCAATTCATTGCTTTATAAGGTTTGCTCGGTATCGAAAGGGGAATTTTTCGTTTCCTTAGATTATTAAACGAATACTTATTTAGATCTTTGTTATGAACCCAAAAAAAAAAAAAACTTTTGGAATCATTGACCTCTTCTGGTTGACCAACACCAACCTGAAAGACCCATAAAATACTAAAAAAAGTCACCAAGAATCAACATATCCAGCATTATTGCTTCAATATTCTTAATTCCATTCTCAGCTCAAACCAATTTGCTTAGCTAACTAATACACATTTCAAAAATAGTCCCTCATCATTGACAAAACCCTTCATAATTGTGTCATTGAACAAAAGTCTGATTTTGTTGCATCTAGTTGTTGTTGTTGTTTTTTTTTTTTTGTTTTTTTGTTTTCGTATTGTTGCATCTAGTTAGTGTCTGACGATTATGACAAATGCTACATATAATGAATTCAAGAATTGAGTGGAATAATCGTATAACTACCTATTATGATTGAGGATTTCAAGTTTGAAGTACAACTTTGTATTCCATTCTAATAAACAAATTATGGGTGCAATGTTAATAAGAGTCTAGGCTATGGATTAGAACTGTAAACCTTGTTTGGAGTATCCTAAAAGATATTTTAATGCAAAATTGACAGAAAATAGATAAATAACACTACTTGCATGCATTTGGCCAAGCAAATCTTAATCTGGCAGCTCATGACAAATTACCATAGACATGGTAGGGCCATAGACGTGCATACGTAAATGAATTTAGATCATCTCATAATATATAACATATAACGTTAGCAGAGATCAAATAATTAAAATCATATAAATCATTTTATTATAACTGTATCATTACTTCACCAACGCTGAATTTTCATATAATATTATATCATTATAAAATCCTGAAAATTTTGTATACGCAGGGATTGGAGGAAAACAAGATATCCAGAGAAGTACATCATACTATTTCTGGAAGAAAAAGCAGCAATTCATCTTATAATGTCCAAGCACCTACGACGTCGAATATTCATTATAGATAATTGATGTCCTTTGCTTCAGGTACAGTTTTCAGTGTAAGAAAGTAAGGGAGGAATATCATATAAGTCACACGGCAATAATAATAGAGAAGACTTGGAGCAAAGTAGGAGAACTGCTTTCAGGCTTGTTCGCTTAGCAAATCTTTGATTAGCCTTCTCAGTTGTTGGTCACAGTCCAAAAAGTCATTGCTACACTATTTCAAAGACACTAAAATTTTTCCCTTAAACACACACGGTTATCCATAATTTTGTGTCACTATTTCCACATAGTTGTCTTGATTAAATAGATTTGAAGTACGCTGATTTGTAATTTGTTCGTATTTTCTTAGGATACTTAGATTGTTTTGGTGAAATATTGATGTATCTTGAATACTTTTATTTGCTTTCACAGCACAATGTTGATTATTTCTAAAGAATAATTTTAACGCTTCTAAAATTGTACGGAAAATGATAGTTTTCCTAATTAAAAATGAAAATCTATTAAACTAGGTGAAAATATTAAAGAAGTGGGTAAAATAAAATAAAATAAAAGATTTTCTAGTGGGAGTTTTGAATTACAAAAATAGTTTAGTATTGTAGCAAATGACTATTTTGCCTAACTAAAAGTACAGATAAGCTAAAACTAACTGAAAAAAAAAAAAAAACTGAGGGGGTAGAACGAAACAAAAAATTATTTTAGTGGGTGATTTGGAACAGAAAAAGTTTAATAGGTGAGTTGAAACTTTTTAATAGCCTATGGTGTAATTAACCCCCACAAAAAATAAATGTATAAGAACCTAAAACCTAAAACTTTTTCTAAATTAATAAATGAATAACCGCTATAAAATAATATTATTGAAATTAATAATATTATCTTGTAGGGGTTTTACAGTGCTAAGATTGAATTTCACACTATATTTGTCAGAATTATAAGGCAAAAATATCCCTAGTGCAAAAATAAAATTGCGCAGAAGAAAATTATAAGGTAACATAATATAGTTATATGTCAAATTACACTCACTACTTTGAGATCTATTGTAGATAACGTTATATTGTACTTTTACAAGTAGTTACTTTCACGACCTGAACCTGTGGCTTTTGAGTTATTCCAAACGGATAGATGCAAGTTGAAATTAATTTTCAAAATTTTGTACACTCTCTAAGCTAACTTTTGAAGCAGTGAGTTGTGACAGGCTGATGTAATGAAGCAGAGAGACACTGCTTAATCTAAATATGCGTTCGAAAAATGCTTGATCTAACTTCATGTATGAAAACCGAGAGACCCTTCACGTCATTACATTTTCTTTTTTTGGTCAAACATAAACTTGCATTTCATAAACAAATTGTAAATAGCTAACCAATCCCCGAGGGATGATATCACAAGTGAGCTAATACATCATACATGATTACATGTTGAATAGTTGGTTTTAATCAGGAGAGAGTTGAAAGGTATGTACTAAAAGGAATGAGAACCTGCCAGCCTAGATATTATAAGTATAAATGAATGAAACTGAAATTTTCAAAAAAATCAACTAATGGCAATGCGATGAAGCAATAACATACAGTTGCTTTTGATAGCAACATAGGCAATCAATTCTGTTGTCTTCTTTATCACCACATTTGATGCTATAAAATTTCATAACCAGCAATAGATTGCAAATCTTTTGAGAATGAACTTTATGTTTTATTTAATATAGAAGCAAGTAAAGAGCAATCACAAATTAGATTTCGATGTGTAGAAGAAGTTTGGAGACTTCTGTCTTTTTTTTTCCCACATCGGTAGCTGGTTTCATTTAACACCTCTTTATAAGTAGACACATGGCACAGTAACCAGCCGAGCTCGGTAACGTGGGCTTGTGACCAAAGTGGGGGTATTATTGTGATGGAACATTGGTTTGGCCCAGTAGGTAAGGTTTGGGTTAGCTCTCTTACCAGCCCGCCCGTTTAACTTCGGTGAAGGCCTGGATCACATGGTTTCTAAAGTGGAAGGCATAGCGTGAGAATGGTTTCAGAGAGCCAGCGAAAACTTCCCGCTCTCTGCAGTGGGAGGATACGGGCTGGGTGCTACTTAAGCCAATTATGGGTTGGCCTAATTGAACCATCACTTTTATGAAATATATTTACCCCATCAAGTTCGAGTAATTGGGTCGGCCCACTATTTTTATCGAACTTTTTCTTATTGAATTTTAAAATCTTGATATCGATATTTCGAAAATTCTTGATTTTTGAATCTCACAACCTTTAATAATTTTTATTTTATTTTATAAAATTTTCCATTTTAAATAACTTAGCATCATCTAAATATTTCCAAATTATCTTATATTTTTATTTTTATCAAAGAGTTAGTGAAAGTAACAAAATTAGTACCGCATTAAAACAAAACTTGAATGGAAAATTAATTAAAATAATGCAACATTCTCCAAAAATGCTTTAACTTGCTCATAGTGTCACCTCTTAACATAATTAAATCAAATTTCCTACAAAAATTAAGAAAAGGTGTCGTACTAAATAAACCAGCCTTCTCAAACCCTTCAACAAATTTACTTTCCTTCACTTCTTTATAATCTCAGTTGCACCCAAAATATTATACTACTTGTGTTGCACGTCTAGTCTTTCTGAAACAAATGAGAAGTGAATGAAGAAATTGAAAAATAAATTGCTTTGATTTTGATTAAAATTATACTTGATTTTATTCCAGAATTCTCTTGTATATTTTCACTGACATATATATCTCCTCTCTTTATGGAAATAGCTAGCCACAAAATGTGAAATATTTTCTACAAACATGCATTAAAACTCTATAAATTCCTAGAGATTTTAGCATCATTAAGATTTTTACAACATATATACATACATCTAGCTAGATTATCAAAGATAAAGGTTTGTATTATTTGATTTTCAGTGTTACCGCTAAACGAAAATCGTTGTATCCTATAGAACTTTCGCCCGTGTTCGTCAGCACCATAGCAGAACAATTAAATCTTAAAGAGACTTAATCAAATTTACTACATTTATATACCGCATTTAATAACTTTCTGTGGAGACGAGTGGTCTTGGAATATTTTATATTTTGCCTTGTGTTTTTATAATATGTTTTATTGCAATAAATTCAGTCTGTTAAATGCAATATTGTTCAACACACAAGTTATTCACATAATTATGCCAACACTACTTAGCAGAGACTTATCTCAATAAGGCTTTAGTTTTTCTACATTACAAGTATCCTCAAGGATATGCAAATGCTTCTGAAGTCCATAGATGTAAGAGGAGGCACAATGTAGGTGTTATTTAATGCATAATTGACAGGAAACAGATGATGACATTTGCTCGCATTTGGCCAAGCAAATGTAAATCTTCAAGTATCAAAATTCTCCATAGACCCGTGTCAAACGTGAATGGGCAGCACTTTCATTCACTAACCAGATGGCCTAGCTGAGACAGAGAGGTGGGGCCTTGCATCACCTCCCACACAAAGCCGAACCATCTGACCCTGCCAAATGGAAAGACTTTTGCATTGTATATACACTATACCTGGAAATTAGAGGAAAATAAGATATACAGAAAAGTGCATCCATATTATCTCTGGAACAAAAAGTGACGATTCATCTTGTAATATCCTAAAAGCATGGTAGATACAGTAGTTAGTTACAATAAGGTATAATGTTCCTTCTGCTATAGGGATGAAACACATCTTCAAGCATTACAAACCCAGACTCGTATCACTTATTGAACTTCCAAAATGCAAAACAACAGCGAACTGAACAAGGGACTTTGGTTAGAAAGCCCAAGTTAGCATCTCTTACTTATTTATATGCCATTTACACGTGATACTCGTGCTCGATAGAGACTGATCGTGTATACAGTACACCAATCAGTCTCGAAGGATCATTCAGGAAGTCGAATCAGGCTGTTTGACAACTTGACTATTTAGGAACTCCAACACTGAGAGATGCTGCATGCAGAAATAGTGTCAACCAATTTTTCATGATAAAAATCTCTGCCGTCTACAGAAGAATACATGAGAAAGACATCAACTTTACCCGTTGTTCAAGGGCGCTTTCTTCAGAATTCAATTTTAGAGATTTCAATAATTGTATGGCTTCTTGGAATCCATCAACAGCTGCAATTTCATTCCCCAGATTTCTAGCCACATTGGCAACTTTAGCAAGGGAGACAGCTATATCTAGAACCTGGAATATAGAAAAATTTAAACATTATATGATGGATCAAGAAAGGACGTATGCACTTTCATTAGCAAATGTTAGATTCAGCTTCTTGAATATAGGTTCAGTGGAGATGCGTTCAGTACAATATATTTTAAAAGTTTGCGGCTTAATAGAATTAAAAGCCTATGTATGCACTAGCATAATGCAGGTATCCAATTTAGGAGCCAAACTAAAATACATCTGATATAAATTATGTCATGGAATCCCCACACTCCAACCCAATAGATAAGAATATGAAATGCTTTATAAGCTAAAAATGGGAAGATATGACATCCATGTCGACTATCTTTAATTTATTATAACTTTTGTGGCTTCAACATAGTTCTCAAGCCATAAACTCCTAGAAAGAAAGATTCTGACTACGCCTGAGGAAGCAACAACTGCACCAAGGAACAAATCTATGCCATTCCAGGGCAGTTACTATTGATACCCATACTTTCGAATAGAATGCTACAATCATCGGCGGGAGAATGAATGGTCTACCAACACCGATCACATCTGTGCTTCTTATGATTGGTATGTTAATCACAACTACTTTGCTAAAAAAAGTTTAACCTGGTGATTAACACCACCGAAATCAGCCAGCTGGTTTGGTTATTTCTAGATGATTTCCTGAGGGACAAAAGCTTTGCTCACCTGAGATGGAACAGAAGACTCTTGCTTGATGGCATTGCGGCGAACATCTAAAGCCTGAACATAGTAAGATCTTGCAGCTTGCAACTCTTCATCATAATATTTGAGATCTCCAATTTTATTTAGGGACACAGATAGCGTGTGGGTGATCTGTCAATGTTCCAAAATGATACATGGTCATGCCAAGATTGGCCTAAAAGAATAGTTGCAGTGCTTATGCAGCACAACAGCCGTAACTTTGATCAAAAACCTGGGAGCTTAGAAAATTACCTCTAGATCATCTCTATGCACTTTCAATAGAAAATTGATACTCTCTTCAAAGTAGGTGACTGCAGAACCAACATCTCCTGTTGCTCGACTGCAGTAGGAAAATGTTTAGATATCAGAGCTCAATGCAGTATTGTTATCAGAAGATATTCATAGAATCTAATTTCTATCAACCACAAAGAAAGGTAGAACGGACTAGCAATCACCAAGCATACCCAGAACTGCTCCTAGCTGTGAGTAGAGTTGACAAATGGGCCAACCCCGCACGGCCCGCCCGAATCGTGGGTTAAAAAAAATGAGCCCAACTCAGCATATATGTTTAGTGGGCTGAGGTGGGCTGAGCTCAATTCTTGAAATATAGGACTCAACTCAGCCCATGACCCCTCTACCATGAATCGCGAGCTGGGCTGGGCCAGCCCATCTTTTAATTTTTATTTTTTTATTAATGTGTTCTAAATTTTGATAGTTGGATTAATAACGGAAAAATGTTAAGTTTAACTTTTTTTTAATGAAAAAGTTAATTTAATAATTAACAATACATAAGTTGATTGATAATATTAATATAAATAATAAAACATTACTTAACAAATCACAAGTTTACGGGACACGAATACATTACTAATAAATATAAAAAAAGAACATTACATAGATGCTTGAAGAAAGTTGGCAGAGAATTTCTCCATTTTATTATGCTCCTTGTGCGGGTGCCAGGCCTGGTGGTGGCGGTGGTTGAGGATTAAAATAGTTTGGAACATTTGAGTGTTGAGAAACAAGATATCTTACAAGCGTTTCAGTTCCAAATTGACGGCGAAATATATATTTACGTTCACAATAGTTACAAATTACATACCCATGTTCTTCAAAGTAAGCAAAATGATTCCAAACATTTGAACGTAATCATTATGAAAGATTTTCTTCCCCCATAGCCATAGATATTGTGTATTCTCTTATAGTAAAATAAAGAAACAATAGGTAGTAAAATAAATATATAGTTTTGTAGTAAAATGAAGTTGAATACACTAACTATTTATAAGAAAAATTACATGTACAAATTATAATCTCAAGATGGGCTTTATCTGGGCTCGAATTAGGCCTGAGCTGGGCTCGAACTGGGCCTGTGCTAGGTTCGAGATGGGTTGGGCTAAGCTTATGGGCTGAGCTAGGCTGGGCTTGAGCACAAATGGGCTAGGTCCAAAAATATATGACCCAGCTCGGCCTACCTATATGTGGTAGGTTGAGCCGAGTCGAACTCACTTTCATTCGAGCTGGGCTGGGCTTGAATTTTCGTGTGATGGGCTAAATTGGGCCTGTGTCGGCCCGGCCCAAATGCCACCTCTAGTTGTAAGCATAACTCGAATGTATTCCCCATTCTTTCCAACTGTTCCCTAATATCTTTCGCACACAGACTGAGTCTTGATTTTGCACTTTCTATATTATTCCCACGAAAAGCCTACAAATGAAACAACTTGCTCCGGAGTTTAGCCAAGTCTAATTTGTGGAATAAGCAAAATAGAACAATTTTAGCCAAGTCGATACAGTTCGAAATAAATCTTTACAATGTAAACATAATGTATTTGGCAAACTCACCCTCATGGCTTGCTACACCAAGAAAGCACATCGCTCTAGAGATACATCCTCGTATATCACTGTTTTCTTCTCACCTACTTCTTGTTCATTATTAGTTTGAGACCTCTTGATCCTTGCATGACCTTCAATGAAGCGATCAACAACTTTCTGAAGATCTTGGTCATCTTCAATCTTCTCAATGTCAGTACCACATAATGGACAATCCTTAAACCGTGATATGCATACTCTGATTCCACAAAATGTTATGAATGGTGTACAGTATCAGACAAAAGCTAAATTATCTATCCACTTCTTAAATGCTAACATAAATAAGGGAATTTAGCTATCAATATATACATATAGATAGGCCTAATAATCTGCCCATACAAACTTACTTGCAATAAACATGGGAACAAGGAATGCATTTGCTACATTCATAAAGAAGTGCTTGATAAATCATGCAATTGAGAGGGCCCAATTTAAATGTTTGAGAATCATATCCAAAGGGGCATTTTGTAGGAATGTTGACAGGTTCCCCAGATTCTTGTTTACGGTCGCTCTCTTGCGCTGCTTGAGAATCATATCTGAAAGAAACTAAAGAGAGAAATTTGATTATTTTTCATTCATTGTAATGATTAGCAGGAAAATACAGCCAAAATAAATAGGAAGCTAGCAACCCTAACCTTCCCTAACTTTCTCCTTAAATCAAGGAGAATCATAACCAATTAGGGAAACTAAAATCTTGGGCATTTATTTAAAAAATAAATCAAGGAGTATCTGAAGGCTTGCATCCAGTCATCCTCGTTTCTTCTAGGAGATCTAGAATATATTTTCTTTGTAAAACTACTATTCCTTTCTTTGATCTAGCAATCTCCATACCAAGAAAATATCTTAGTTGTAACGCCCCGAACCCAACACCACGCTAAGTCAGGCTCGGACCCGTCACTCGGACAGAGTCTCCTCTGTACCAAGGACAAACTGATACCTGCAAACATTCATTCAAGACATCCGAACTAAAAGCAACAACTTATCCACAATAACTCCGAAGCCAACACACAATCACAAGGCCATCCGAGCCTTGGAGCAAAAATTTTCTACTAAAGCACACAAGCATGCGAGATGAGTTGGTTTTAGTTATAAGTAGTTAATTACAATAAACTTCTAAATTCCATATGAAGATCTACAAGCACTCCAAGCATGCAAGAGAAAATAAAGTCTAGAATTCATTATTACATTCCAACAACTTTCTTAACTCTTAATACACATTTACTAGACATATATGTACAAGACTCTATGGTCTCAAAATACATTAACACCAAGAACTCCACATAAGAAGCACATAAATCCACCTCAGCACACAAGATCACTGATTCTGATCTACTTGAACTTCTTCCTCTTCTTCTACCTCTAATAGCTGGGGATTCACCTCAGCTTCTCCTGAAACATTTTAGATGAGGAGTGAGCAACAAAGTTGCCCAGCGAGGGAGGTGATGCAGCATGTAAACGTGCAATATGATATGCAACACAATTAAACATATATACAAGACACATAACCATCAAGACAATAAATCAAACTATTAATCACTTTAAAAAGGATACGGTTCCACTTCCAAGTCTTCGATCACGAGCCACGAACCACGAGTATCACGATTATGCCGGCAAAACCCAAACACCACACTTGGGATACTCCGGATGTATCCCGATCCTACGACCCTTTCTCCCGAGGTAGGTCCATGCCCAGCAGGTGAACCACGCCTCTGGGGTAGTGGAGTATGCCTCAGCGAGAAGGGAATAGGCACCATGGTAGTCGAGGGAGCACGGCAAGCCCGATGCCGCCCGTGTTTCTCGACGCTACCATGTCCGATATAGGTTGCGCAACCCAATTCAAGTCACAAGCAAGCAATAATATCACATAACACGTAAGAGGGACGACAAAGTAGGCCGCCCTCACATATATGCACGATAAAAGCTCATATATGCAAGATATTAACTAATAGATACCAAAAGAAAACAATCAACATAATTAATCCCAATAATCCACTCAAATAACTTAAATACATCCTAAATATTCTATACAAGGCACTACTAATACACAATAAGTTCCAATTGCAACTAAAAGGGCTAAAAACTACTTTTCCCCTTTCTTTAATCGAGCTTTCTTTCTCCTAAGCATAGTTCGAGGTTCTCAAACCTACCCTAGTCTTTCTATATTCCTAATTAAGCTTAAAAGTACCCTTTAAAGTCATAAAAACTCATTTTTGAAGCAAAAGTTCGGGAAGGCCCCGAACGGGTTTGAACTATAGCCATACTAACCGAACCCCAATTTCGCGAAACGAAAGCACCAAAGGTGCTTCCTTAGCTCAAGGATACCCAAATCGATGCCCAAATTTGCCCGGATTGCCTAACGTGCAAAACCCCCTTTTTAAAGTAAGCTATTTATGCACTAAAGTTCGAATTCGGGTGATTCAATCTAACGTGGCTTTTCAATTACCTTCCCTAGGGTCTAGAGCACCTAATTGAGGCATCAATTCAAGTCAATTATCAAATTTTCTCAAAACCCTAGTTTTAGGCACTATTCATTGTCTCTTTGATCAATCTCAACATTCAACCGTTTAATTTGTTATCACACCACAAAAGTTAGCTCTAGAGGCTTTAAATAACTCATAGGAAGCATTCAACACAAGATATATTGCTATAATTGACAATTCAATAAATTTGAACATATGCAAACAAACTTTAAATTCAAACAAGTAAGACTCCCTCACAATTTTGAAGATGTAGAAGCTTTGTTGAAGGTCCTAAGTTGCTCAATAACCTCCCAAGATCAAACTATGAGCTCAAAGTGCTTGGATGAAGAAGCAAAAATCTCTCTTTTCCCTCTTTGAAGTGGACGGCCAGCAGGGGACATGGATGGCATTTCTGAAATTGTTTTTTGATGACTAATTTGCTATGTTCTATTTTATTTTATGAGGTAGTTGTTTTATGTGTTGTAGGTAATTAATATTCTAAGCAATTAAATCTCAAAACTTAATCAATTAAAGCTAATTGCAATTACAATTGCTTTCTAATTAAATACTATCACTATTCTAACGTAACACTATTCAAGGCTCACGGAAATTATTTTTTCAAACGCATACTCCTAAGCTCGAAAGTTCAAAACGAAAATTTCTTGGCTCCTTTTATGTGTCGAGTGACCTAGGAAAAATTTAAAATCAAGCTTTCGGAACAGTCAAAAATTTTATGAATAGTGATCCACAATAAAAACAATTAAGCAAGAAAAATGATGCACGTAGAAATGCGCACATAAGTATGCAACGATTATAATAAATTTAAAGTGAAATTCTCGGGTGTCACACCCTCTCCCCCTTAAACTAATTGCGTCCTCGCAATTCTTACATGATTCGGCAAAGAGCTCCGGATACTTCTCTCTGATCTGATCTTCTCGCTCCCAAGTGGCATCCTCAACCCCATGATGATCCCAGAGAACTTTTACCATAGGAATATTTTTAGTCCTAAGTTCCTGAATCTTTCGGTCAACCACTCGAAGAGGCTTCTCAACATAAGCTAAGGACTCATCAATTTCCAACGGCTCCGGCTCAATGATATGCGACGGATCAGGATTATACTTTCTCAACAGTGACACATGAAAAACATCATGAATCCGACCCAAACTCGGAGGTAAGGCCAATCTATAAGCTAAATCTCCAACCTTCTCAGTGATCTCAAAAGGTCCCACGTATCTAGGACTAAGTTTGCCTCCTTTGCCGTGCCGAATCAAACCTTTCCGCGGAGAGACTTTTAAGAAAACATGATCACCCTTAGAAAATACTAAGTCCCGTCGACGTCTATCAGCATAATTCTTCTGTCGACTCTGAGCTGTAAGCATCCTCTTCTTTATAAGTCTCACGTTATCCACCATTTTAACCATCTCCGGAAGAATAGCAGGATCAACTGTTTTCATCTCACCTACCTCATCCCAATACAACGGAGACCGACATTTTCGCCCATAAAGTGCCTCGTAGGGTGCCATGCCAATAGTGGCCTGATAACTGTTATTGTAAGCAAACTCTGCTAGAGGCAGATATTTCTCCCAATTCTTGCCAAAATCCAGAACACAGGCTCTCAACATATCCTCCAGTATCCTGATAGTCCTCTCCGACTGACCATCCGTCTGCGGGTGATAAGCAGTACTAAAACTCAAATTAGTCCCCAAAGCCTTTTGTAGCTTCTGCCAGAACTGTGATGTAAACCTGGGATCCCTGTCTGACACAATCTGAGATGGAACTCCATGCAGTCTCACAATATTTTCAACATAAAGCTCAGCCAATTTATCGAGAGAATCTGTTTTCTTTGTAGCAATAAAATGCGAACTCTTCGTCAACCTGTCTACTACAACCCACACCGAATCATTACCTCGTGGTGATCTCGGTAAATCCGACACAAGATCCATAGTAACCTGATCCCATTTCCAGACCGGAATCTCCAACGGTTGCAACAATCCTGCTGGCCTCTGATGCTCTGCCTTAACTTTCTGACAAGTCAAACATTTAGCTACATACTCAGCTATCTCTCTCTTCATGTTGTTCCACCAGAAATTTTGTTTCAAATCTCTATACATTTTTGTGCTTCCAGGATGAATTGTATATTTAGAAGCATGAGCCTCAGCAAGAATCTCATCTTTCACAATCGAATTACTAGGAATGCAAATTCTGTTCCTGTACCTGAGAAGCCCATCATCATGCATCTTAAAGTCGGACTCTCCCCCTTTTGACTTCTCTAAAAGCTTCAATAGCTGAGAATCTGATTGTTGCGCTTCTCTGATTCTAGATAGCAATAAAGATTTGATTTGTAAACTAGCAAATTGAATACCTGATCTAGAAGCTTTCGGTTTCCATAAACACAGTTCTTCCACAATCTCCCAATCCTTGATTATCAAACTAGACACAGAAGCTTTCCGGCTCAGTGCATCTGCAACAGTATTAGCTTTTCCCGGCAAATAGCTAATGGTACAGTTATAATCATTCAATAATTCTAGCCAACGCCTTTGCCTCATATTCAAATCTTTTTGAGAAAACAAATATTTCAAACTTTTATGGTCAGTAAATATTTCAAATTTGTTGCCCCACAAATAATGCCGCCATTTCTTCAAAGCAAAGACAACAGCTGCAAGCTCTAAATCATGAGTAGGATAATTGAGTTCATATGGTTTCAATTTCCTAGAGGCATATGCTATGACTTTACCATTTTGCATCAAAACACAACCTAACCCTTCTTTCGAAGCGTCACTATAAATCACCAAGTTCTCGGTTCCCTCAGGTAAAGCAAGGATAGGTGCAGTGGTAAGTCGCTTTTTCAACTCCTGGAAACTGGCTTCACATTTATCATCCCAATTAAACACAGTTTTCTTCTGAGTTAAAGTAGTCAAAGGTCCTGCAATCCTTGAAAAATCTTTAACAAATCGCCTATAATATCCCGCTAATCCCAAGAAACTACGGACTTCCGTGACAGTTTCAGGTCTTTTCCACGACATGACTACATCAATTTTAGCAGGATCAACAAATATTCCCTCCTGGGAAATGATATGACCTAAAAAGGCAACCTGTTTCAACCAGAATTCGCATTTGCTAAATTTGGCAAACAACTTGTGTTCTTGCAGGGTTTTAAGTACAATCCTCAAATGCTCTTCATGCTCTGACTCAGATTTAGAGTACACTAATATGTCATCAATAAAAATCACCACAAATTGATCAAGATAGGGTCGAAATACTCTCTGCATCAAATCCATAAAAGCGGCTGGAGCATTTGTCAACCCGAATGGTAAAACAACAAACTCATAATGGCCGTACCTAGTTCTAAATGCAGTCTTAGGTACATCCTCTTTCCTGATCCTCAACTGGTAATAACCCTGCCTCAAATCAAATTTCGAAAACACAACAGCACCCTGTAGCTGATCAAACAACTCCTCAATTAAAGGCAAAGGATATTTGTTTTTCACCGTTACCTGATTCAGACCCCGATAATCTATACACAAACGCAGAGTACCGTCTTTCTTTTTCACAAATAACACGGGAGCACCCCACGGTGACGAACTAGGCTGAATGAAACCTTTCTCAAGCAAACCCTGAAGCTGAATTTTCAATTCTTGTAACTCAGGGGAAGACATTCTATACGGGGTTCTCGAGATAGGACTAGTTCCCGGCAACAGGTCAATCACAAATTCAATCTCCCTATCAGGTGGTAACCCAGGCAACTCCTCAGGGAAAACCCCCGGAAACTCTTTTATAATAGGTACTTCACTCAATTTCAATTTATCTCCAGGCTGATTAATAAAATAAGCTAAGTATGCATCATAGCCTTTACTCAACATTTTAGTAGCTTTAATGGATGATATAATACGTGTCCCAGTAGACTTTCGACTCCCAGTTACTTTAATAATAGGTCGGTTAGGTACTTCTAAAGTCAAAACTTTCCTCCTACAGTCCAAACATGCATAATATCGCCCCAACCAATCCATCCCTAAGATAACCTCAAAGTCCCGAAATGGCATGATAATCAAATCAATAGGATACATGCAACCTTCAATGCAAATATTACAATCCTTACATACAGACTCCGTAACAAATTTAGTTCCCATAGGATTACCTACTTCAATCACATACGGCAGTTTATCAACTTTTAATGTAGCAGACTGTGCACATGCAGGTGTAATGAATGAATGTGTAGCCCCGGTGTCAATCAAAACTACTACCGGCTGATTATTAATAAGAAAAGTACCTTCCACCACCACTGTCGTCTCTGGAAGCTCCTCCTGGTCAAGTGCAAATACCCGTGCCTGACCTCGCGGTACGGTAGCTGCTCCTGAAGCTCTAGTCTGGGCACCCTGGCCTGAAGTCTGACCCTGACCACCTCTAAACTTGGGACAATCCCTAACTCTGTGCTGATCACTACCACAGCCCGTGCAACGGCCTAGTTTCCTCCAACACTCAGCCTCTGTGTGACCCTTACGATTGCAATGAGTACACTGTAAATTCTTCCTAGCAGCAGCTCCTCCTGTAGGGGTCCTATAAGTAGATGTGGCAGAACTGCCCTGCTGAGATCTAGCAGTCACTGGTCGGGTCTGTGACTGTCCCTGTGGCTGGCTCTGAGCTGGTCTCGGCTGTGACTGTACCTGAACTGGTCCTGGGTAGCTCTGAGTCTGCCTAGGCTGCTGAGTCTGCCTCTGATAACCCTGACTCTGAGACTGAAACTGCCGTTTGCTTGACTGACTAGACTGAGCTAACACATCTGCCTTACGTTTCTCATATCTCGATGCAGCCCGAACTACTGCAGCATAGCTCGGATAATCTTGTGAAGACAAGTTAAGCATGATGTCACTCCTCAACCCTGTAATAAATCTCTGAATTTTCACATCCTCGGGCTGAACTAAAGCAGGCACATATCGAGATAGTCTCGTAAAGGTAGCCTCATACTGGTCTACAGTCATGTTCCCCTGTTTCAAAGCTATAAACTCATCCTGATGCCTCTCACGGGCTACAACCGATACATATTTATCCCGAAACTCACGAACAAAATCAGCCCATACATGCTGAACCCTCTCAGCATCCCATTTTTCTCTAATAGTGCGCCACCAAGCCTCGGCATCACCCTCCATTAAAAACGTAGCACAGTTGATCTTTCTTTCATCGTCACACTCAAGTATTGCAGCAACTTTCTCGAATTTACTCAGCCACAACTCTGCTTTCATATCATCTGGTTCACCATAAAAACTGTATGCTCCATGATGCAGAAATTTATCAAATAAGTTACCTCCCGCAGTACCACTGCCCTCTGCTCTGGCAGTCTGATTACCTCCGCCGGTACCTGCTGTACCCTGCTGAACCACAAACTGTGCTATGGTATTCATCGCAGTAGCCATAGTAGCTAAAATCTGGGCAGTGCTCGGCTCCTGACCCTGTTGTACATTCCCAGCTGCCCCAGCATTCTGCCCTGGTACATTCTGTCTAGGAGCCTCATCCGGCTCACCCCGTGGTCTACCCCGTCTCCTCATCACAATGCTAGAAGAACATCATATTATAATAGGCAAATAAACTATGCAAGATAATTTACACATTGTTTTCAAACATTTTACTCACATTAGAACACATAAAACACTTAACAACAATCAATACTAACTTTTCATATTCTTGTCATATTAAGCTTTATCCTTCTTTTTCATGCTAGCATGTCTTATATCTAAGTACTTAAACAACTAAACACTTACATATTCACATAATTCATTTCCACATATAGACCTCTACCCACATGCCAAGGAATTTAACCCGGCTTCAAGCATTCTAGTAGCTCTGATACCACTTAAGGTGTAACGCCCCGAACCCAACCCCACGCTAAGTCAGGCTCGGACCCGTCACTCGGACAGAGTCTCCTCTGTACCAAGGACAAACTGATACCTGCAAACATTCATTCAAGACATCCGAACTAAAAGCAACAACTTATCCACAATAACTCCGAAGCCAAACACAATCACAAGGCCATCCGAGCCTTGGAGCAAAAATTTTCTACTAAAGCACACAAGCATGCGAGATAAGTTGGTTTTAGTTATAAGTAGTTAATTACAATAAACTTCTAAGTTCCATATGAAGATCTACAAGCACTCCAAGCATGCAAGAGAAAATAAAGTCTAGAATTCATTATTACATTCCAACAACTTTCTTAACTCTTAATACACATTTACTAGACATATATATACAAGACTCTATGGTCTCAAAATACATTAACACCAAGAACTCCACATAAGAAGCACATAAATCCACCTCAGCACACAAGATCACTGATTCTGATCTACTTGAACTTCTTCCTCTTCTTCTACCTCTAATAGCTGGGGATTCACCTCAGCTTCTCCTGAAACATTTTAGATGAGGAGTGAGCAACAAAGTTGCCCAGCGAGGGAGGTGATGCAGCATGTAAACGTGCAATATGATATGCAACACAATTAAACATATATACAAGACACATAACCATCAAGACAATAAATCAAACTATTAATCACTTTAAAAAGGATACGGTTCCACTTCCAAGTCTTCGATCACGAGCCACGAACCACGAGTATCACGATTATGCCGGCAAAACCCAAACACCACACTTGGGATACTCCGGATGTATCCCGATCCTACGACCCTTTCTCCCGAGGTAGGTCCATGCCCAGCAGGTGAACCACGCCTCTGGGGTAGTGGAGTATGCCTCAGCGAGAAGGGAATAGGCACCATGGTAGTCGAGGGAGCACGGCAAGCCCGATGCCGCCCGTGTTTCTCGACGCTACCATGTCCGATATAGGTTGCGCAACCCAATTCAAGTCACAAGCAAGCAATAATATCACATAACACGTAAGAGGGACGACAAAGTAGGCCGCCCTCACATATATGCACGATAAAAGCTCATATATGCAAGATATTAACTAATAGATACCAAAAGAAAACAATCAACATAATTAATCCCAATAATCCACTCAAATAACTTAAATACATCCTAAATATTCTATACAAGGCACTACTAATACACAATAAGTTCCAATTGCAACTAAAAGGGCTAAAAACTACTTTTCCCCTTTCTTTAATCGAGCTTTCTTTCTCCTAAGCATAGTTCGAGGTTCTCAAACCTACCCTAGTCTTTCTATATTCCTAATTAAGCTTAAAAGTACCCTTTAAAGTCATAAAAACTCATTTTTGAAGCAAAAGTTCGGGAAGGCCCCGAACGGGTTTGAACTATAGCCATACTAACCGAACCCCAATTTCGCGAAACGAAAGCACCAAAGGTGCTTCCTTAGCTCAAGGATACCCAAATCGATGCCCAAATTTGCCCGGATTGCCTAACGTGCAAAACCCCCTTTTTAAAGTAAGCTATTTATGCACTAAAGTTCGAATTCGGGTGATTCAATCTAACGTGGCTTTTCAATTACCTTCCCTAGGGTCTAGAGCACCTAATTGAGGCATCAATTCAAGTCAATTATCAAATTTTCTCAAAACCCTAGTTTTAGGCACTATTCATTGTCTCTTTGATCAATCTCAACATTCAACCGTTTAATTTGTTATCACACCACAAAAGTTAGCTCTAGAGGCTTTAAATAACTCATAGGAAGCATTCAACACAAGATATATTGCTATAATTGACAATTCAATAAATTTGAACATATGCAAACAAACTTTAAATTCAAACAAGTAAGACTCCCTCACAATTTTGAAGATGTAGAAGCTTTGTTGAAGGTCCTAAGTTGCTCAATAACCTCCCAAGATCAAACTATGAGCTCAAAGTGCTTGGATGAAGAAGCAAAAATCTCTCTTTTCCCTCTTTGAAGTGGACGGCCAGCAGGGGACATGGATGGCATTTCTGAAATTGTTTTTTGATGACTAATTTGCTATGTTCTATTTTATTTTATGAGGTAGTTGTTTTATGTGTTGTAGGTAATTAATATTCTAAGCAATTAAATCTCAAAACTTAATCAATTAAAGCTAATTGCAATTACAATTGCTTTCTAATTAAATACTATCACTATTCTAACGTAACACTATTCAAGGCTCACGGAAATTATTTTTCAAACGCATACTCCTAAGCTCGAAAGTTCAAAACGAAAATTTCTTGGCTCCTTTTAAATGTCGAGTGACCTAGGAAAAATTTAAAATCAAGCTTTCGGAACAGTCAAAAATTTTATGAATAGTGATCCACAATAAAAACAATTAAGCAAGAAAAATGATGCACGTAGAAATGCGCACATAAGTATGCAACGATTATAATAAATTTAAAGTGAAATCCTCGGGTGTCACATTAGTTGTCCAAGATCTTTAATCTCGAACTCGGATGACAGACTTTTCTTCAACTTGTCCATCTCTTCAGCATCATTACCAGTGAGGGTAAAGTCGTCTACATAAACAATCAACACTGCAATCTTTCTTTCTCTTTAGATCTTCATGAACAATGTGTGGTCTAACTGTCCCTGTGAAAAATCTTGGGTTGTTATAAATTTTGTAAATCTCTCAAACCAGGCTCTGGAAGATTTTTTTAGCCCATATAAAGATTTTTTTAATCTGCAAATTTTTTCCCTGAACTTATCAGCAAACCTTGGAGGAGCTTCCATGTACACCTCTTCTTCTAGCAACAGGAGAAAATGTCTCAGAATAATCAGTACCATAGGTTTGTGTTAAACCTTTGGCAACCAATCGAGCTTTGTATCCTTCAAGAGAACCATATGAATTGTACTTTACTATGAACACCCACTTGCATCCAACTGGAGTTTTTCCTTTTGGAAGATCAACCTTTTCCCACGTCCTATTTTTTTCCAGAGCTCTCATCTCCTCAAGAACCGCTTCCTTCTATTCAAGAACTTCTAGAGCCTCATGTATATTATTTGGAATAACAACACATGACAATTTTGAGGTAAATGCCTGAAACAATGGAGACAGACTCTGATAGGATAAAAAATTATACAAAGGATGTTTGGTGCAAGTTCTAGTACCTTTCCTAAGAGCAATAGGTATTTCTAGAGTTTTATCTAGCTCTAATGTAGAATTTGGAGTAGGAACTGATATCTCTAAAGTTTTATCTGACTCTACTGTGGAATCTGGACTAAGAACAACTTTAACAGGACTAAACTTAGATTGAGATTTACCTGATTGGTCTTCAACATCTTGATTTTTCCTTGGTTCAGATTCTCGGCCATGCTCCAAGTTGTTGATCATCTTTTCTCATTCTAGATATTTCCTCACATAGACTTTCCCTTTATATTGAATACCACCTTCCCTTGCTCACATTTCTTCTCCTTTTTGAGTTTTATCTTGCAATGGCATAAATATTTGATCCTTATTTTTATTATTTGAGACATTATTAGTTGAGTTGTGAAATACCTCTATCTATTTTCCAGCATTGCCTATAATCTCGGATTCCTTGGGGTTTTGTTGAAAAATATTTTCAGATTCACTAGGTCTCTTATGACTTTGATCATTTTTAGCAACAAGATGATCAAGGAAAAAAATCATTAATCAACCAGTCAAAGTCTGAATCTTCATTAGATATCTCCAGTTGAGGATGAGTAGATGTAAAAAATGGTTTATCTTCAAAGAAGGTGACATCCATGGAGATAAGAAATTTCTTGGAACCTGGATCAAAATATTTGTATCCTTTTGGGTTTGAAGGATAGCCAATAAAGACACATTTCTTTGCCCTGGGGTCCAATTTCCCTCTATTATTATCATGAACATGAACAAATGAAACACACCCAAACACTTTAAGTGGAAGATCATTTGAGAGCCTAGAGGAAGGAAAACACTTCTTAAAGCAGTTTAATGGGGTTTGAAACTTTAAAACTTTAGAAAGCATCCTATTGATTAAATAAGTAGTTGTAAGAAGAGCCTCACCCAACAAATATTTTGGTACATTAGTTGAAAACACTAAGGACCTAGCAACTTCTAAGAGATGTTTGTTCTTCCTCTCTGCAACTCCATTTTGTTGTGGAGTGTTGTTGCAAGAACTTTGATGAACAATACATTTTTCAACAAAAAAATTCCCTAAATATCTTGTTAAAATATTCTTTGCCATTGTCATTTCAGAAAACCTGAATCTATGTTTGAATCATACTGTAAAAAAATTTAAACACATTTTCAGCTTCAGATTTTTCATGAAGTAAAAATACCCACGTAATCTGAGTATGGTCATCGATAAAGGTTATAAACCATTTTATACCATATGTTGTTTTAATTCGTGAAGGCCCCCACACATCACTATGAATTACAGTGAATGGCTTTGATGCTTTGTACGATTGAGGAGATAATGAAGTTATATGATACTTTGCAATTTCACATATCTCACACTGAAACAACGATGGATTTTTATTCATAAAAAGCTTTGGAAACAAATGTCTCATGTAATAAAAATTTGGATGTCCTAATCTATTATGCCATAACATAATTTCATTTTCATTAAGAATTGAAATAGAATTGAGACAAGTCCTCTAGGATTGCCTACATGAGTTATATCCATCGTCAAAGAAATAGAGACCTCCAACTTGCTTAGCATTGCCAATCATCTTCCCCCAGGTCAAATCTTGAAATTGACAATCAGAGGAAGAAAACTTAGCTTGACAATTTTGATCAAGAGTTAATTTACTGATTGAAAATAGATTACAGGACAACTTAGGGACATGAAGAACATTATGGAGTACAAAATCAGGGAAAATAACAACTGATCTTTTCCCGACTACAGCCGAGAAAGTTCCATCTGCTATCTTTACTCTTTGATTTCCTACACATGGACTATATGAAGAAAATAATTTAGAAGACCCAGTCATATGATCTGTTGCCCTATAATCAATTATCCAAGGCACATTAGAATTGACGCTAAAACATGATGACACTAGGTGATTACTTTTTTGGGCGAAAGAACAAGAAGGGTTTGAATTTACGAGGTTTTGAGACTAAAGAATTTTATAGATTTGCTCTATTTGTTCCTTTGTGAATGGCTGCGATCTAGATGGAGTTTCATGCCCTGATTCAATGATGTTTGCTTGGGACACACGGTTGTCTCCTACTGGCTTTTTCTTCCAGTTAGTTGGCTTTCCATGTATCTTTCAGCACGTTTCCTGAGTATGCCATGGACGCTTGCAATGATCACACCAGGGCTTTGTTTTGTTGCTTCTTCTATCTCATTCAGAATCAGCTACTCTAGACACAGGAGCCGAACCTTCAGTTCCTAATTCTTGTTTCCCGATTATTACCTTCCTCATTGTTTCTTCTCTTCACACTTCTGAGAAAACTTCTCGCATTGACGGAAGAGGATTCCTTCCTAAAATTCGGCCTCTTACTTCATCTAAATCTCGATTGAGTCCAGCAAGGAATCTGTCATTCTCTTCTCTTTTTTTGTGTCGAACACTATCAGATTTGCAATCCCAATCCTCATAGCAAAGATCTAACTTCTGCCACAACGTAACAATTACGTTGTAGTATGTAGTAATATCTCGGTCTTTTTGCTTAGATTTCAACAACTTTGTTTTCAGTTCAAAAATTTGAGAAGAGTTTTCAATGTCAGAATACATCTCACGCACGGTGTCCCACATGTCCTTGGCTATTGGTAAAAATATGTGGAGTTTTGCAATGGTTGGTTCCATAGAATTAATCAGCCAAGCCGTGACTAGTGAGTTCTCTGAACTCCATGTCGTCATTCTTGGATCACCCACTTTCGGCTTTGTTAAATCTCCAGTTAAATGGCTGATTTTTCCTTTTCCATCAATGGCCAGTTTAATTGATTGAGCCCATTCTAAATAGTTATGGCCATTCAATCTGTTACTCGTCAAATGGAAAGAAGAATTTGAACCAAAAAAATTACCACCGCC
This sequence comes from Ehretia macrophylla, assembly GCA_037974665.1. NCBI lineage: Eukaryota > Viridiplantae > Streptophyta > Magnoliopsida > Boraginales > Ehretiaceae > Ehretia > Ehretia macrophylla. The sequence goes on along the minus strand of CM075771.1, from coordinate 69,247,839 downwards.
ACTAGTTACTGTTTCTGGTACACCGGACTGCTGGCTGTCTATGACGGCTCATCTGCCTGTTGCACTAGAACTGTCGCCTTGATTAGCCTCTGATGTAGAGGTATTATTCTTCTAGCCGGTCATCACCTGCTTGTAATTCATCTAGGGTTTTAGTTTTTTTGGATAAAGAGCCGTGGCTTTGGTACCATGAAAGAAACTAAAGAGAGAAATTTGATGATTTCTCATTCATTGTAATGATTTGCAAGAAAATACAACCAAAATAAATAGGAATCTAACAGCCTTAACTTTCCCTAACTTTTTCCTTAAATCAAGGACAATCATAACCAATTAGGAAAACTAAAATATTGGGCATTTATTTGAAAAATAATAGCTAATTATGCCTAATCTACTCCCTAATTTACCAACAATATCCAAATGGGCACTTTGCAGGAATGCTAGCAGGTTCACTAGACTCTTGTTTAGGGTTGCTTTCTTGCACTGCCTGTGGTTGTTTTGGTTATAACCAGTTTTCTTAGAGGATGCATCATCAGGCTGAGCAGTTTTTACAAAAGGACAAACATGTGTCATTTTGATCCAAACCCTGTAACATAATATTGCTAAATCCTCTTAAATAAAGGATTATATTTGATATTTATGATAAAAAGAAAAAAAGAATACCAGCATGAAAAGAAGGAATGTTACAAGCAGTTTTTGTACAACTCAAGTAAAAAATTATGTTCCTTGATAGAGCAGTACACAAGATTTTTGAAGACCATAACACTGATTAAATATATAGTGCGATTCTAATCCCATCACAACAACAATCCTTCAATTTAAGACGCTTAATTAAGACAATTTTCTTTCCCTCTAATAGAATGGTGATAAAGTGAAATAGAACTACTGACATTCTTTAGGAACAATTACTTAAGTAGCCAAAATGACGTTCCAACAAAAAAATAATATGTTACCTATAAAATAGATAAGTTTGCTGTAAAAGAATAGCTCAATTGTATTTCTTTACAGATATACAATTATATACAACATTGCAGTAGGTCAGAAATGGAAAAGAATTGATATCAGGCTTGATATAAGCCATTGCTTGTGCAACCGTTAGCTTTGACTTTGAGTTAGAATGCAGCTATTGAGTTGATTTTGTGGAGATTGATTGAGATCTATTATTGATTGAGGATCTTTCCTAATATGCCCCTGCAAGAGGGTTGAGCCATCAGCGACACCAATCTTGGATCGAAGACAGGCAAACCGATCTTTGGGCAGTGGTTTCGTTAGTATGTCAACTAGCTGATTGGTGGTGGAAACATGAACAACTTGGAGTGATCCTTCTGCTACTTTGTCCCGAATGAAATGATATTCAAGCGCCAAGTGTTTCATTCTTGAATGAAATATAGGATCTGCACAAAGGTAGGTGGTGCCAATGTTGTCGCAGAGAAGGCGAGATGTGCTGGTGGGTGTGATATGGAGCTCACGGAGTAAGTTTGTAAGCCAATAAACTTTAGCAGTTATGAGACTGGTACGTTGCTTTGTGGAACACCATGAGACTGGATTAACCCCAAGGAAGACAATGTAAGCAGAAATAGAGGTATAGTCGTCTCAGTTGTCGGCCCAATTGGCATTGGAGTAAGCCACGAGTGATTGATGTTTTGATTTGTTGATGACCAAGCCATAGTTTAATGTGTGTTTTAAGTAGCGTAGGAGTCGTTTTGCCACTGTCTAGTGGTTGGTCTTTGGAGAATGCATATATTGGGGCAATTTATTGGTGGCATAAGCAACGTCGAGGCGAGTGAAAGCCATATATTGCAAGCTGCCAATCAAACTGCGATATGCGGAAGCATCAGTACCTTGGGTACCTTCATCCAATGTTAATCGAATGGTAGAACTGATTGGGGTGTTGGCATCCTTCGTACCATCCATATGGAAACAAACAAGGATATCTCTTACATACTGTTGTTGACTGGGAAACAAACCATTTGGCATTTGTATGACTTCGACACCAAGAAAATAGGCAAGTTGTCTGAGGTCTTTCACAGAGAATTTGCGTGATAGATCAACAATTGTTTTTCTCACATGGGCAAGAGAGCTTCCTATAACAATTAAGTCATCAACATATACAAGAATATATGTTACAACTATTTTGTTAAGATAGATAAGCAATGAGCTGTCGGACCGTGTGGGTACAAAGCCAAGTGAGAGAATGAAGTTTTTAAGCTCAAGGAACCACGCTCTTGGCGTTTGTTTAAGTCCATAGAGAGATTTATGTAGTTAGCACACATGGTTAGGCTTGGAGCCGTAACTGAATCCCGGTGGTTGTGACATGAATACGTCTTCTTCCAGATTCCCATGAAGAAATGCATTGTTCATACCTAATTGATGAATAGGCCATCCATTAAAGACTGCAACAGAAAGAACTACACGAATAGTGGAAGATTTTACCATCGGACAGAACGTTTCTTGGAAATCAAGGCTCGGGCATTGGTGGAATCCTTTAGCCACTAACTGGGCTTTGTACTGAGCAATAGTTCCATCTGAATTTCTTTTTATGCGAAACACCTATTTACAACCTATTACGATGTGATGGGGTTCATGAGGCATAAGTTTCCATGTAGAGTTGCGACGAAAAACATCTAACTCATCAAGCATAGCGACATTCCATGACGGATTTTGAAGGGCTTGGTGCACGGATGTGGGTTCAAGTGATGGGGGTAGTGAATGTTTACTATTGGCTGTAAGAGAAAAAAAATTTCTGGGGCAGATGATGTTATTTTGTGACCTGGTGCGCATGGGATATTTTGCTTGTGGTAGTAGAGGCATTTTAGTTTGGTGCTCAGATGATGAGGTAGTAGCAGGGGGCACATCACAACGATTTGGTTCAACAATGATAGATTGGGATAGAGGCACGTAGGTGACCTTGGACAACAACTCTCTGGATTAACCGTGGACTCAGTAGACATGGGAAGTAGAGTGGATTATGGTGAAGAATCTGAGATAATGTTTAACGGTGGAGGGTCAAATGGCACATTTGATATTAATGGTGTGGGCGATATAGTTGGAGGAGTGGGAGGGTATTGGATAGTGTTAGAGTCGTTGTGACTGGGGAGCCATTTGGAGAGTGAGTGTTCTTGAATTTGGTCTTGGTGTAAGAGTGTTGGTAGGGAAGAAAATTGTGTCTCTACGAAGTGGACATGCTTAGAGATGTAATATTTATGAGAAAAATGTTCATAGCATATATAGGAAGTATGAGTGGTGAAGTAGCCAAGGAATATACATGGCTTGGATCTTTGTTGGAGCTTATGCTTGTTGTATGGATGAAGCCATGGGTACCATAGGCAACCAAACGTGCGAAGCTTAACGTAGTTGGGTTTGATTTGAAAGAGTATTTCAAATGGAGATTTTTTATCTAGGAGTGGTGTAGGAAGCCAATTGATTAAGTATGTTGCAGTTTGGAAGGCAAAGGTCCATATAGAGAGTGGTAGTTTGGCACGATGAAGTAAGGTGAGTCCGGTTTTGACGATATGGTGATGGTGCCTTTCAGCTGGGGGCCATATATTCGGGAGTGTATGGTAGGGATATTAGATGATGGATGCCATGTTGAACAAAAATGGGTTTAAGACCATGATATTTTGTACCACTATTCAAATATATAGTGTGTATAGATTGATTGAATTGTTTTTCCACCATAAGCTTGAACTTTGGAAAGATAGAAAATACATCTGATTTGTGAGATAATGGAAATAACCATGAAAATTTACTAAAATGGTCAACGAAGATTACATAGTAAGAAAACCTATCTATTGAACGAATTGGAGAAGGTCCTCAAATGTCCGTGAAGATGAGTTGTAGAGGCCGACTACTAGTTAAACTGCGTTGACCAAAGGGCATTTTGTGACTTTTATTACAATGGCAAAAGTCACAATTAGAGAGACGGGATGGGAAGTGAGGTAGTTTATTAATGAGTTGATGAAGCACTTTGAAAGAGAGATGTCCAAGTCTGTCGTGCCAGTGATTGAAAGAGGCCTTAACTCCCATGAAAACTTGCTTAGGTTAAGGGTCTGTACCATTTAAAGGCCACTCATAAATGTTATTCCTGCTCCGTCCCGCTGCGAAAGGTGCCCCCGTGATGAGATCTTTCACACAAAAAGAAGTGGGAGCAAATTCAATTGAAACATTGTTAGATCGACAAAGTTGATTAACTGAAATTGAATTTTTGTGCATGGACGGAACACAAAGAACATTTGAGAGATGAAGGGGTTGACTTTGGAATGGTAGAGTGGAGGTACCCGTGTGGGAGATGTTCAAACCTGATCCGTCTTCAATGATAACATCGTCGAGTCCATCGTATGGTTGGTGAAGAAACAAGTTGGCCAGATCAAATGTCACATGATGAGAGGCACCAGAGTCAAGGATCCATGAGTTGGTTGGTGTCGAGGTAGTTGTATTGGTAGTGGGATTAGAGGAAGGAAAGAAGAGTCGTTTAGTGGTATAGCATTGACGGGCCTTGTGGCCTTTTTTGTTACAGAATTGACAAATTACTGCTAGCTTATTATTGTGAATGGATGCGTCACAACAACGTTGGTTTTGGCTAGAATTAGAGTGACGATTTTGGGAGTTATTTTTGTTTGGTGTATAGTTGTTTTTCTTTCTAGATGAATGGCCATTGGAAGAGGAAAAACGTGTGTTGTTGGCTGTTATGTAGAGTCTTCCCTTTTAAGGAATGCATCATATTCAACTAACTTGTCGTGGAACTCGTCGAAGCTAATGACAGTGTCTCGTGCACGGATAGCAGCAGCAAGTTCCTTGAAGGCAGGACCAACTCCATTAAGTGTGTGAGTGATGAGATATTGAGGGGGGACATGAGCACCAACAAGAGCAAGTTCATTCGTAATATCGCGGACTTGAGCCAAGTAATCTGAGATTGATTGATTGCCTCGTGATAGAAGCGTAAGTTGTTCGGCCAAATCCATGATGTGTGAAGAAGAGGGGTTTGCATAATTTTTGGCAAGTTTAGACCATGCTTCAGCCGCTGTTTTGCATGAGCGGATGACGGGAACCACATTGTAGCTTAGGGAGCCGATAATGCCAAGCAGCAAAAGCGTGTCTTGGCCCAGACAAAACTAATATTCAGAGTGAGGAACATATTTTTCATTAGTGGTCAGCGTTTCGGGTGGGCAAAGGTGTGAGCCATCAATATATCCAAGCAAATCATAGCCGTAGAGTAGTGCATCAAATTGGGTCTTCCATGAGTAATAGTTGGTGGGTGTTAATTTCAATGGCAGTTGATTTGCGACATTGATTGCAATGAGATTTTGGAATTGCGAGGTCGAGGGTACTTTAGATGATGGGTAGGTGAGGTGGTGTTTGAGGTAGTTGGTGCCATGGAGACAAGGACGAACGAAGGGAGAAAAAAAAAAGCCTATGAGGATCAAGTACTCGTTAGAGATTTGTTAAGCTCTTGATACCATATAAAATAGATAAGTTTGCTATAAAAGAATAGCTCAATTGTATTTCTTTACAGATGTTCAAATATATACAACATTGCAATAGGTCAGAAATGGAAAAGAATTGATATCAGGCTTGATATAAGCCATTGTTTGTGCAGTTGTTAGCTTTGACTTTGAGCTAGAATGCAGCTATTGAGTTGATCTTGTGGAGATTGATTGAGAGCTATTGTTGATTGAGGATCTTTCCTAATACTACCACAACCTAGAAAGGAACTCCCGTAAAATAAGAATTACAAGAAGACCAAACAACATATATGGGGTCAACTTTTCTATGATCAAATGTTTGTGCCAGAGCCCTTCAAGCAAAATTAAACTATACATGCCCCCCTGCCCTCAAACCAAACCAAATCAAACTAAGCCTTGTCCCACTAGGTGGGGTCGACTATATGGATTAGACGATGTCATTCATTTCTTTTGAGAACTAATTCTTCTGTAAGCTCCATATACGCAAAGTCTTGTTTTAGTGTCTCTGTCTAAGTCAACTTAGGCCTTCCTCTACCCCTCTTTCTATGTATTATCTCTAAACCTTCACACCGTCTAACCGGCGCCTCTACAGGTCGTCTCCTAACATGCCCCCTGCCCCTAAACAAAGAAATAAATAAATAAATATACACTACCTAGCGCCCTCAATTCTTTGCAATCATATAAAATTTTATATACTCTCCTAAAACAGTTCGGTTCCCGATCTTGGAGGAGAACAAGTATACATACAAAAAGCCATGCTATCAGAGAAAGTAACCTGATAATGAATAAGTTCCTCTATTACGCATCATAACTATTACTACTCTATAATGTCCAAGACAAGATACTATCAAACTATCCTATAACTCTTATAACTTTAATCCATGACATAACACGCACACAGACAGACAAGTGACGTATAATACACTCCAAACTGAGTTGGACCCTACTAGGAATGGCAACGGTTTGGATAACTGCGAAAAATGACAAAACCGTTTAGCAAACTAATAACCATAACCGTAACCAAAACCTAATGATTTTCAAACCAATAACCATAACCATAACCGTAACCGTTAAGGACTTAAAAAACTGTGGTTAGCCGTAACCGTAACCGTTTAACTAAAAAATAATTAGTTTAAATAAAAAATCTAAAAAAATGTAAGAAAAATTAGTTTAAATGTAAAGAAATCAAAAATAAAAGAATTTATGCTAATGATAAAACTTGAAATAAATTACATAATAATTTTATGAGCAAAAATCAAAATCCATAAGTTATGCAAAGAGAAATTCATTCTCAAGCGCTGAGTGAGAATTGTCTCTTCTTTCATTTCGGCAAGTAAGATGACAATTCTTAAGTGTATAAGTATTAGTTTAATAAGCTTAGCCCATCTCTTTTAATTGAGCTTAGTTCACTTTTTTTAATTGAGTTTAGTTCAAATTTCTATCATTTCACTTAGCAATTTTAGTTAGTCTTCTATTATTTTAAGTGTATATATATATATATGTTAGATTTTTTTATTAAATTAATAATTGGGTTTCGGATTTCGATTTTTTTTAACGTTAAAAACCAAAACCTATCGGTTTATCCATTGGTTTCCCTATATAAAATCTTAACCCTAACGAATTCTCTTTCGGTTTTTGTTATCGAATTTTTATCGGGCGGTTATTCGTCGGTTTCGGATAAAGTATGTACCTATTACCATCCCTAAACCCTATCCTAAATCTCTGTACATAGCAGGAACGTCATGCACCGACTACAGTTCTATTGAATCAAAAATTAATAAGTGTTCATTAGTGCCCGTACTTATAAACTTTAGTTCTTTTTCTACAAGAATTCCTACAAAAATATTCCAGATTAAAAAACAAGCCTCACAGAGACATTCTTGTATAGCATCCATTCATATATAACACTCAACAAAAATTAAATTCTCAAATTAACCCACAAAAAAAGAATAAATTTTTCTTCGTTTTTTCTAAAAAGTTAAAAGGGGGTAAAAATGACAAAACACACTGCAAGATTTAACTTTTCTTCTTCTCTCTATGCTTAATCAAATGACGCCTCAAGTTTCCAACAAAACAAAAGCATAAAAGACCTCGAAAAATACAATAATGCTAAAAGGGAATACTAAAATGGAAGGATTAAAATACCCACATAGTAAAATTAAGAATTTCTTTAGGGAATAATATAAAAATTAAAACTTTCAATTTCTTTCAATAAAGCAAAAAAGAAAAAATGAGATGAATATGTACTCGTTTTTTTTTTTTTTTTCTTTTTCTGTTGGTTCTGTTGCTTCAAACTGGTTTATTTATTTTTACATAGAAATTTTGATAATGGAAATTGAGGACTGATAATAGAAATATATATATATGTATGTGACCCACTAAGCTATGTCTGTTAAAAAGTGAAGAAAAATAGGCGTAGGAGAAGGAAAATCCAATTTAGTCCCTGAGGTTTAGCATAAAAACCAAATAAGTCTTTGTAAAGTCATATTTTTCCAAAACACAAGGACTTATTTGGTCTTTATGCTAAACTTCAAGGACTAAATTGATTTTTTTCCTTGAAATATGTGATTTTGCTTCAGACCCCACATGAACAACATTCGGTAATTTTTTTTTGACAAAATGGTTCAATTAGTTCTAAACGTTTATTTCTTTTGATATTTTAATCCCAAACGTTTCAAATTAAACACTTTAGTTCTAAACGTTTTATATAAGAGACATTATTAGTCCATTAGTTCATTTCTATTAAATTTGCGTCGTTAAGGTCACGAAATTCGCACGACGTGCGTAAAAAAATAAAAACATACAAGGTTAAATTGTTCAATTAGCTTACAATTCATGTAGTTTAAATTGGTCACTATAATCTAAATGATTAATTGAGCCTTGTATGCATTTTTTTTTTCGCGCAGCGTGCGAATTACCTGATTTTAACGAAGCAAATTTAACAGAAATGAGTGAAGGACTAATGGTGTCCCTTATGTAAAATGTTTAGGACTAAAGTGTCCGATTTAAAACGTTTGGGAACAAAATGTCAAAAAAAATAAATGTTTGAGACTAATTGAGTCTTTTTTTTTTGGTTGTCGAGAAGCACTTCATCCACCCACTCTAATTCGGATCAGTCCGTTTGGACGGACTAATATTTTCTTTTTGTTTTGTTTAACAACATCTGATAATGACTCAATGCATGTTTGATACTTAATTGATTTGGAATATATATTTAAGCACATTGTTAAATTTTTATAATTTAGCAATAAATGTGATATTATTTTATTTAAAGTGAATTCTTTGTTATAAGAAAAGAATTAATAATGAGCTTTCATTTTCTTTTTTGTCAAGGATAAATGAGTTTATATGATGTACGCTGTTAATCATGGATACATTCAACAATTAGCTCCTTTCCATCTATTTATGCATCTTTGTAGATATGAAAAGAATAGGACAAAATACTACTTTACCTATTAATTTTGATATAAAAGAGAAAATTGATCAATTCGTACCCTTCCATCCTCGTTCAGTTACTGATCAGTGGTTATAGCTTCCAGCTCAAACATTTTCATTCATTTCAATTTCTTCTTTCAGGTACGCACAGATCTCTCTACCTCTTAAATTCTCTCTCTACAACATACATACACACACACACACACATATATATATACACACACATACCCAACACGCAATTCTCAGACCGTAGACACAGAAAACAATACACAGAACTCAGCATCTCACTCCTTTTTCATCTCTCTAAAAAATTCCCTTATCAATTCAGCTAAGAAATATGAAAATGTGAACAAAATGCTTAGTCAATAAAAATCTAGGGTTTATATTTTTGTTCTTTGGGTTTAGATCTTGAAATAGGGCATATGCTGATCTAGGGTTAATAACTCTCCCATATCTTCTAGTTAAATCAAAACTTCTCCTTTAAAGAATATTGCAAAGACCAAAACCAAAATCAAAAGTTTTAAACAAGTAAAATTTCAAAGCTACAAACTTGTTTACCTCAAATCAAAGAACACAAACAATTCAAGAAACAGACCCTCGAATCCTTTGTGATGCTGTGTATTGTGATGAGACATAGGGTCCGAAGATTTAGATTCAAAAGTTATTCGACATGAGTGTGTGTATGTAGAGAGGAGAAAGAAAGAGACAGAGCTGAAGAAACTTATGGAGAAACCTTTTGAAGCGCGATCGTGTGTTTGTAGAAAGAGGTGTGTGAAGATAAGAAAAAGTAAAAAAACTTGTCAGATACCACTAAAGGGTATTATGGTCATACAAATAAAAGTACAAAATTATTAAAATATAGTACAATCCTCTTAATGCATTCATGAGCTATAAATATGCATGAGTTGCTAACTTTGTCCAAAGGACATTAAGGTCTTAAAAAATAAGAAGTACAATATGGCTAGCACATAGTACAAACATTCTAAAGCAATGACGACCTACAAATATGCACTTCTGGATAATTATACCCCTGCATATTCGTTTATGTATTAATAGAGATATATATAAGTGGATATCCATTTAACAAAAATAGAAACATAGTTTTAATAAAAAGAACTCAAGTACCGTATTTTTCTCCAATTTTATCCATTTAACTTAGTTTATAATTTATAAAGATAGTGGTGGATTGTGACATAAATTTTAAGTCTAAAAAGACAAGCAACAGTCCTATTTACGATTATTTGGAAGACAAACAATAATTTTCTGTAAGTGGAATATTCTGCATTCTAAAAGTAAAGTTAATAGAGAGAGACTTAGGCTCCGTTTGTTTACCGTAAAATAACTTGCTTGTGTAAAATATTTTTCGTGGAAAGTGTTTTCCTGGAAAATAAAATATTTTACAGGGTTCTGTTTGTTTGCCGTAAAATAACTTGTTGGAGGAAAATATTTTACTGGAAAATAGAATACTGAAAAATATTTTCTGGTGTTTGGATGTGCCGTAAGTTTTGTAAAATGTTTTCTTCTCCCAAAGGACATGAAAACATTTTACATAATTTTGTACTAGCCGCAATTGTTGACCGGAAAATATTTTACGGTTGACCAATTTTTCGGTGTTACCAAACACCGTAAAATTAAGAAAAAGCAGCCGCAATTTTTGACCGAAAAATATTTTACGATTGACCAATTTTTCAGTGTTACCAAACACAGTAAACTCCGAAAAATATTTTTTGGGAAAATATTTTACGGCAAACAAACGGAGCCTTACATATCAATTAATTAGTCTCCTTTGTCTCCACTATATTTTTCTCTCTTTAGCTTCAGTCGTCTTTTATTTATATTCTCTTAATTTTATGACATGTTATTAGCATGAAGAGTACTATCTATTAATCATTACTCATTAGAGGAATGGAGAGATTAATATGAAGGTAGGAAAGTGATGAGATAAAAATATAAAATCAATTTTATGAGTTAACGTGCAAGTAAAAACTAGAGTTCAATCTCGTAGTATATGCTCTAACGATCAAATTAATAATCATTATATAAAAATTCGAGGTAGAATGATTTAAAGTGTGAAACCCAACAAAAAAGTAATAATAAAGTGCATAAATTTTATTTGAGTTCATTCGGTTTAATCATTAATTGGATTTAAAATATGACTCGGTAGACTTTTATTTATTTATTTATTTATTGTCGGGTTGGTTTATATATATATAATAAGAGTTGATATTACTTTATTTTATATTAGTCTATTTCTGTAAGACTAGTATTCCGATGTACAAGTTTAGAGAGTTCAAGAGGTAATCTAGTAGACTAATAAAACGGTAAAGAGTCTATTTGAATTGCATAAGCAACTTAATCTATTACTTGATTGGCCAATTGAAAAAAGTAATAAAAAGAGTAGCCAAAAATAATAGATAAACAAGATAGAGAATTACGAACAAAGAAAATAAACCTTCAGTCACACTATAATGAACTCAGAAAGCTATCAGACTGGATAATAGCATGGTTTGGAATTTGGTGTGCGGTGATTATTGAAGATGCCAGCTGGCAAGCTATTGCATTTGCCTGTTGCACTGGAGCGCCCAGTAGACTTAATAGTCCATAGTTGAAACCTATTTGGAACCCATATGCAAATCGTGAATAGTCTAGGGTGAACATTTGACCAAAAAAAAAGGGTGAACAAAAAAAAAAAAAAAAAAAAAAAAACTTTAAACCAAAAACTAAGGCAAAAACCGAAGCTGCTGCTGGCAATTTTAGTTACAGCTGGGCAGATTCTAATTAACTTGTTGGAAAAGAGTGAATTAAGGTTTTTTTTTTTACATGACAACTTCTATTTTCACAAATCAACACTTTTTTCAAAATATGCATATAAAAACTTTTATTTATATGTCATACATATATCTAATTACTAAAAATATAAAACTTTTTCTAAACGAATAAATGTTCATTTATCAATAAATTAATAAATTAATAAATTATTCATTTATCAATAAAACCTCTCTCAAATAATAATTTGTCTTTATTGCAAGAGTAATAATTTTATAGGGGCTTTACAGTACTAGCATTGAGTTTCACACTACATTAGTATCTGAATTTTAACGGGAAAATTGCAAGAAAAAATTGCGCATAAGAAAAGGATAAGGTAAAAGAATATAATTACATGGCAAATCAAAATATGTTCTTCTTAATTGTCCAGCCTTTCTTTAACTAGTAACTTCGATAATAACATTAAACGCATAAATGTGCGGGGCTGTATGTCTTACCGTAATACTCAATCTTGTATCATTTTGATAATAACACTAAACGTACAAAACTTTTATTATGCACGAGATCCTTTGACCGAAAGAAAGTCAATTAGTTTTATTAAAAGGGGTAGAATCAAACTAAGATAAAAGTAAAGATCGAACTCACTTTAAGGTCTATTGTTCATAGTTTTATATTATATTTTTGCAAGAGACTATTTTTACGATCTGAACATGTGAAAGCGACAACTCTACTATCGCACCAAAATTCACATTTGTTTTAAGTTGTTGAATTATTCCAAGTGGACATATGCAAGTTTCAGTCAATTTCCAAAATTTTCAACACTCTCTAGGCTAACTTTGAAGTAATCAGTTGTGAAAGGCTGCTGTAATGAAGCAATAAATTCTACTGAAAGTTGGTAAGACTTCTTAATCTAAATGTGCGTTTGACAAATGCTTAAATTAACTTCATTATGGAAAGAGAGAGAGATCCTTCACGTCATTAGCTGTGATGAAGCAAATAACTTATAGTTGTTTTTGCATAGGTAATCAATTCTGTTGTCTTTTTTTTATGATAGAGACTTCAAAGAGTTTGTACACACAGCTCTATTATTCTCCCACATCGATAGCCGAGAGAGTTTTCAGCAGTTTTATACGTTAACACATGGAACCGACATTCGCCGAGCTCGGTGATGTGGGCTTGTAACCTGAGTGGGGGCAATAATGTGATGGAACATTAGTTTGATTCAGAGGGTAGGGTTTGGGTTAGCTTAATTCTGGGCCGCCCGTTCCAAGCTAAGAGTAGGGCCATGTTTCTTGGGCGAAGGCCTAGGCAGCGTGGTTCTTAAAGTGGAAGGCATTGCGTCAGGCTGGTTTCACAGAGCAGCGAAAACTTTCCTCTCCTTGCAGTGGAAGGATAACGGGCCGGTGCAACTCGAGCCCACTATTATTCAATGGGTCGGCCTAATTGAACCATCACTTTTTGGAATTTTATTGGATCTCTAATTTTATAATTTGGATCTTCAAAAAGTTATATAATTGAGGCTTTTAGATACCCTATGAAAAACAAGCAATTTTAATGGATTTTTAAATATACGCGAGATCCATCAATTTTACCATTTTTGAAGCCAAATTTAGTAACCATTCATATGGTCGTTTTAAATAACTTTGCATGATTTGAATATTTCAAAAATCTTGATTTTAATCATAACCATCAATTATTTATGTAGCACAAAGAAAAAAAAAAAGAAAACACATCAATCATTTTATTTTATAAAATTCATCTTCTTTTTTTTTTTTTTTAATCCCCAAGGAAATGATGTTTAAGTAGTGAAAGTAACAAAATTAGTGCCAAAAACCATTTGATCAAGCAGCATGATACTCGTTTCTACGAAAGGTTTACGTTCGACGTGGGTTCAAATCTCTCTAAGTAGATTTCATGATTTGAGGTCTTCCTATAAAAAAATAACTAAATTGGTACATCAAACTGGAAAATTAGTTAAATCAGAAATATTCTCTAAAAACATAAGTCAATTGCCATAACCTTAAATTTTCTAGCAAATTACATTTCGTTATTTCAATTCATTGCTTTATAAGGTTTGCTTGGTATCGAAAGGGGAATTTTTCGTTTCCTTAGAGTATTAAACGAATACTTATTTAGATCTTTGTTATGAACCCGAAAAAAAAAAAAACTTTTGGAATCATTGACCTCTTTTGGTTGACCAACACCAACCTGAAAGACCCATAAAATACTAAAAAAAGTCACCAAGAATCAACATATCCAGCATTATTGCTTCAGTATTCTTAATTCCATTCTCAGCTCAAACCAATTTGCTTAGCTAACTAATACACATTTCAAAAATAGTCCCTCATCATTGACAAAACCCTTCATAATTGTGTCATTGAACAAAAGTCTGATTTTGTTGCATCTAGTTGTTGTTGTTGTTTTTTTTTTTTTTTTTTTTTCGTATTGTTGCATCTAGTTAGTGTCTGACGATTATGACAAATGCTACATATAATGAATTCAAGAATTGAGTGGAATAATCGGATAACTACCTATTATGATTGAGGATTTCAAGTCTGAAGTACAACTTTGCATTCCATTCTAATAAACAAATTATGGGTGCAATGTTAATAAGAGTCTAGGCTATGGATTAGAACTGTAAACCTTGTTTGGAGTATCCTAAAAGATATTTTAATGCAAAATTGACAGAAAATAGATAAATAACACTACTTGCATGCATTTGGCCAAGCAAATCTTAATATGGCAGTTCATGAAAAATTACCATAGACATGGTAGGGCCATGGACGTGCATACATAAATGAATTTAGATCATCTCATAATATATAACATATAACGTTAGGAGAGATTAAATAATTGAAAATCATATAAATCATTTTATTATAACTGTATCATTGATTCACCAACGCTGAATTTTCCTATAACATTATATATCATTATAAAATCCTGAAAATTTTGTATACGCAGGGATTGGAGAAAAACAAGATATCCAGAGAAGTACATCATACTATTTCTGGAAGAAAAAGTAGCAATTCATCTCCAAGCACCTATGATGTCAAATATTCGTTATAGATAATTGATGTCCTTTGCTTCATTTACAGTAATTAGTGTAATAAAGTAAGGGAAGAATATCATATAAGTCAGACAACAATATTAATGGAGAAGACTTAAATCAAACTACGAGAAGTGCTTTGAGGCTCGTTCTCTTATTAGTCTTCTCAAGTTGTCAGTCACAATCCAAGAAATCATTGCCACACTATTTTAAAGGCGCAAAATTTTTTCACCTAAGCACACACGGTTATCCATAATTTTTTGTCACTATTTCCACATAGTTGTCTTGATTAAATAGATTTGAAGTACGCTGATTTATAATTTTTTCGTATTTTCTTAGGATACTTAGATTTTTTTGGTGAAATATTGATGTATCTTGAATACTTTTATTTGCTTTCGCAGCACAATATTGATTATTTCTAAAGTATAATTTTAACGCTTCTAAAATTGTATGGAAAATGATAGTTTTCCTAATTAAAAATGAAAATCTATTAAACTAAGTGAAAATAGTAGTGATAATTTACATGCTATTGAATCTGATTATTTAATTAGTTTTTCTGATGATGAAAATAATACTAAATGTTGTAATAAATGTCAAAAAGATGATAGTGAATCTGATATTGATATTTATAAATTACAATATCAATTTCAAGATATTGAGTTGAATGTTATTACTTCAAGTAATAAAATTGTTGATTTACGTGATAGTATTAGTGATACAAAGTTGAAAGCTAAAATTATTGATTGTTTTAACTCCAATCAAGAATTAAAAACCCCTATTATTCAGGACCCACAACCATATAGGTTTTCAGAATTAATAAATCAATTGAATGAAAAACAGAATACGGTAATTACTGTCAATGATTTAAACAGGGAAGTAAAAACTTTGAAAGAGGAAATTCGAACTCTAAAACAGCAGAATGATGTGATTGAAAATCGTCTTTCTTTAATAGAAAAAGGAAAAATGAAAGAAGAAATTTCTCATTCTTTATATATAGATGATCAACATAATCTACTAGCTAATCTTAAGTTAGTTACCTCACAGAAATGGCATGTTAAAATTAATCTTTTAATCGAAAAAGATTTTATTAAACGTGATTTAATTGCTTTAATTGATACTGGAGCAGATATAAATTGTATACAGGAAGGATTAGTTCCTACGAAATATTTTGAGAAAACTACTCATACTATTTCTGCTGCAACTAGACAAAATTTACATGTTCAATACAAATTGACTGACACTTATATTTGTCATGATAAAGTCTGTATACCTGCAACTTTTCTATTAGTTAAAAATTTGACTAATCAAGTTATACTTGGTACTCTTTTTATACAGGAAATTATGCCTCTTACTCATATAGATGCTAATGGTATAAAAGCTTCTTTTCAAGGAATGAATTTACATTTTCAGTTTATAACTGATCCTAAAATAAAATTTTTAAATCAAATTCAAGATTTGCTTCTTGCAAAAAATTCTCAATTGAATTTTATTCAAAAAGAAATTTCTTTTTATAATATAGAGGAAAGATTGAAAACCTTAAAAGTTCAAGAAAAAATCAAATTAATTCAAGAACAATTTTTTGTTGATATTTGTAATGATCATCCAAATGCTTTCTGGAATAGGAAAAAACATATTGTTACTCTTCCTTATGAAGAAGATTTTGTTGAAAAGAATATACCGACAAAAGCTAAACCTTGTCAAATGAATTCTGAATATTTAGAATTATGTAAGAAAGAAATAAATTCTTTGATAGAAAAGAAATTAATTAGAGTTTCTCATTCCCCATGGAGTTGTACCGCTTTTTATGTTAATAAACACTCGGAACAAGAAAGAGGTGTTCCTAGACTTGTTATTAATTATAAACCTCTTAATAAGGTTATTAAATGGATTAGGTATCCTATCCCTAATAAAAAAGATCTTTTAGATAGATTACATGATGCTTTGATATTTTCAAAGTTTGATTTAAAATCAGGATATTGGCAGATTCAAAATCATGAATCTGATAGATATAAAACTGCTTTTACTGTCCCAATTGGACATTATGAATGGAATGTTATGCCTTTTGGCTTGAAAAATGCTCCTTCAGAATTTCAACATATTATGAATGATATTTTTATTCCTTATAGTGAATTTATTATTGTTTACATTGATGATATTTTGGTATTTTTCAAAAATATTGAACAACATTTTAAACATTTGAATATTTTTAAAAATATTATTATACAAAGTGGTTTGGTTATATCTAGACCAAAAATGGTTCTTTGTCAAACAAAGATTAGATTTTTGGGTCATAATATTGAACAGGGAAAAATTATTCCTATAAATAGAAGTATAGAATTTGCTTCTAAATTTCCTGATGAAATTTTTGATAAAACTCAATTC
This sequence comes from Ehretia macrophylla, assembly GCA_037974665.1. Classification (NCBI taxonomy): domain Eukaryota; kingdom Viridiplantae; phylum Streptophyta; class Magnoliopsida; order Boraginales; family Ehretiaceae; genus Ehretia; species Ehretia macrophylla. The sequence goes on along the minus strand of CM075771.1, from coordinate 69,230,751 downwards.
AGAGATTTCTTGGTAGCTTAAACACTCAATATCTTGAAATTGAGATTGTATTTTATAAATATTAATATCTGATTCACTATCATCTTTTTGACCTTTATTACAACATTTAGTATTATTTTCATTATCAGAAAAACTAATTAAATCATCAAATTCAATAGCATGTAAATTGTCACTACTAGTATCACTAGTATAAGTATCACTTTCAGTCCTATCTCTTTCTGAATTTAATAACACTTTAGCTAAAGATTCTTTAAGCTTATCATCAATATCAAGACTATTAATCTTCTTTTTCATTATACATTTATTAGCATAATGCCCTTTTTTTCCACATGTATAACAAGTGGGTATTTTCTTTTGGGGAACATAACCATTTTTCTCACGCCATGCGCGTTTCCTAGCTGCTTGTTTTTTATAAGCATTAAACTTATATTTCTTATAATATTCCATCTTATGAGGTCGTTCTTTATTACGTTTTCTAGATTTATTCCTAGAGGTACTAGGCATATCCATAGCAAATTGTTTACAAAATTCTCCTAACTGATTTTTATCAGTTAATTTTTGTTTCTTCAATTGATGATTCATACGAATATCATTACAAAGAGATAATCCCTCTTCAACACATAAAGTAATAAGGGTACCATAATTGAAAGAATCCCAATCAATATTATTACTATATGATCTTTTCCTAAGATCTTTTCTAATTCTTTCTGCAAAAACAGAAGGTAAACCATCAACAAATTTTGATTTCCAATGATTACTATTAGCATCAGGGAGATTCATGACTCTAGACAAGAAAACATCTTTATACCATCTAAAAGATGTTAAAGTAGGACAACGCAAATTCTGCAAAAGAGTCCTAGAATTATCATAATGATATAAGTATCTACGTGTAAAATGCTCACATATAGCAAGACAAAGAGTATAAACAGCATTTTCATGAACATTTTCATTAACTATTTTAGTAGTATTTAAAATTTCATCACGTTAACTTTGGACTAAATAATTATCCCACCAACCTTTTAATTGGCCAGCAAATCTTGATGTAATCATCAAAGCTATTTGTCTATCAGTATTTCCATTTTGTTTACAAATAGTAGAATACATAAGCATTCTATGAGCAGTATTATAAATCTGTAATTCAGTTTGACCATCAATAGTCCATTCATATATTTGTCTACCATGAAATGTAATGGTTTCAGTCATTAATGGTTCTTCAAAAAGAACATCCTATGGAGTTGGACGAGGATAATAATATTTAATTTGAGTAGGAACATCCTGATACCTATTCCTATAATTTTTTAACTTATTGACATCAAAAGCTAATTGCAAATTTCTAGCATGAGCTATCTTTTCTTCTTGAGTAAGATTTGGTTCAAATTGATCATTTATCATACTAAGTTTTAAACCTTTCAAAGCATCATCTAACACTTTTTCTAATTTAGAAGTGGAAGGTTCTAATTTAAATCCATCTATAAGAGGTGGAGGCTGAAAATCAGCTTGAACTTCAATCACAGTCTCGGAATCTGAAGAGGTTGATTGGTTCTTTTTTGAACTTTTTTTTCATATTATTATTTATTTTCTGTAGCGTATTCAAAACTAAAGAAAGTTGTTCACCAAAAATTTTAAGTGAAATATTTGTAAAATTATTTTGTTAAAAAAGCTTATTTATATGGTCAGTGACCGTAGGTAAGACATTATTATCAATTATTTTCATAAAAGCATTGCCTTCTATTTCAGCTGAAGTCTTAGCATTTGAATGTTTAAATGGCTGTAAAGGCGGATAAGTAGCCTGTAAAATTTTTGTAGAACCAGAAGTTCTAATATTCCATTTTCTTTCAATAACAACAATATTTGCATTCATAAGATTTTCAAAAAACCAAGGAACAAAATATTTGCACTCTTGTATTTCATTTAAATGATTGTAAAACTGATCTCTTAATTGAAATCTTTCCTCTTGTGAAAAATAAGAGAAAAACCAATCACGAAATTCTTTCCATTTAGGTTGTAAAAACTCATTATTAATAAGTTTTCTTTCATTACTTCCAGGTGTAAAATCCATTAACCACTAAAATTAATTTCTGAAGTATTATCTCCAAAATCAGAAGGAGTAGGATTAACCCCAAATCCAAGAATATCTTTTTTAATTCCTTGAGGAATTTGACTTTTAGTTAATCTAATTTTCTCTATTATTTATTGAGGTAAGTTCTAAATATTCCTCTGATTCAGATTTATCTAAATCTGCTCTTATATGAGAAATTGAAGCCCTAGATGTAGAAGGTATATCTACCCTATAATCTAAAGGGGATATATAACTGTGTGATGACACAGATCTGATAAAGCGAGGAATAGCTAAATTTGACATCTGTTGAAATCTAAGTGTAATTTGGCCTTCAGGAGTCTGTTCTACTTCTGTTAATTCAGTGTCAATTCTAGGTTGACTAAGAACAGCTTTATCTATTTCCTAACATTCTGGAAATTCTATTTCATCCCATTGAATCATTCTTCTAGTAGATATTTTACATCTACTTAAATTTGTTTCTATCATAACAGTTTCACATGTTTTATCCTGTAATTTATAGTTAGGGTTAAGAGTATGTAGAACCTTATAATAAATGCGATAACATATACACATAATTTCTGATCCAATTTTATAATCATAACCATGAGCTTTAACATATAATGTAAGAGCATCAAGAATATTTCTATCAGATAAAGAAAGCTGTGAATTTGGTCTAACATTAAAATAGACTGGTCCATGTGCTAGACTTGTTTGCATAATTCCTATTAAAGATTATCTCCAATTTAAATTTCTAGCGTCTCTAAGAACTGCCATAAAATTTTCTGGTAAGCCTGATAAGGTTAAGGGTTTAAAAGCAATTTGTATTAAACCAATATGTAAAAATCTATGCGTATGAGCATATCTATCAATATCAGCCTGAGTTAATAATTGTATTGTAAGTTCATTATCATCCATAGGGATAGATTCTTCTATTGTTTTTACTATATGTTTAATACCTAAATTTTCAAAGGTACCAAACTGATATATTGTCCTAGGTTCTATTCTAGGAATAGTCCATTTATTCAATAATTCTAAGTTCTGAGGAAGATCATATTCTTCCTTTTTAACATTTTTAACGTAGGTCTTGGACCTAAAAGGATTGATCATATTGATAAAATACTGTTTGGTAAATCAACTATACTATATAGTCCATGGCTCTAATACCATTTGAGGCCCAGGGGATAACAGCTTGTGGCATATGTGCATAGAATACAATAGTATAAAGATACCACTAACAGTGTCAATGGAGAATTAAAACAGTAAAATGACAGAGCTACAGTCAACGACTTACAGCCCACAAATAACCATCACACGGCTGGAGAAGGGCATAACAGCACGACTCGAGAGATATCAAACACTGACCATGACAATAGTAGTGGTAGGACTATACTACTGTTTTATATACTATGTCATAAATTATTATGCCTTGGGTCAAAAATTATATTTGAGCATTTCCTATATAAGAATAGTGATTACCAAACAGTAACAGATTAGCCTAACATTAGGCTAAAAACAAAATAAAAGACAGAAAATAAAAAGATATACCTGAAGAAAAGATTCCTTCGATTGCACACAGTAAAATTTACAAAAGTATAAAAGATGAGAAAAGGAAAATAGCTTGTTCGAGCTCTACCTAACAACTAGGAAATGCCGCCTACTTATACATCGTTGCGGACTTGAAAACAAAGTAAAAAGCAGCCTAAACCGGATTCAAAATGTTTGGAGTCCGGGGTCTATTATACACTCACGTGAAAAAAGCAAATAATTGCTTTACTTTATAAAAGCAAACAGTAAACTTTGTCTACTGAGAAGGACATTTCTTCTGATGAAAGCGAGATTCCACTTGCTGCAAATATCTTTATGAATCAGTCCAAAAATCCTTTAAGCATCTTCAGACTTTATCCTTATCTTTTCATAAATTTGTCTAAGAACAGCATCATTGCTCCTGGGCAGGTGCTTTTCCTTTTTGTTTAGCCATCAGTGCTTTTTCGATCAGGACATCTTTTAGGCTGTCCTAAACATCTTCTACCAGCACATTAGGATTCTGTGCTTCTCCTGCTAAAACATTGAATTGATTTGAGCGCATAGATGCATCTGATGCGGAATCACCATCATTGCCATCATTGTCACCATCAACTTCCTTTCCAAAATTTTTCAAAAAGTCCTGCTTTATTGCTTCAAGATAAGACGCCATAATATCACCTTTAGAGCTGATTTGTTGATGCATTTGGAGTTTGCGTAGAAAATGGGAAAAAGGAGATTCTTCTTCTTGAGTTGATTGCTCCAGTTGATCTTTGTAAATCTGCACCATCTGAGTGATTTCATCCACCATATTTTGTCCATAAGGCTTATTCGTCTCTGGATCAATTTTCAAAAGTTTTGGCCAAAATTTAGAAAAGAATTTTCTTTTTAAGCAAAACATTTTTTGTTTATTCATAACGGCAATAGGTACCCACTTCCAAATCCATGGGACACCAAATTCCATAAAGAAAAATAAAGAACATGATCCTTCAATATAAAGATCTGGATTATTTCCAATATGAGGACAAGATGCTAACCATTCAGTAAAAAGTCCTTTGAAAGGTTCAGGTAAAATTTTTATGGGAGGTCCATATTGAGACCACCAAGTATGGATCCAAGCAGGGAATTTTCTCTGTTGAAAAATTTGAGGGTTAAATTTTAAAAACCAAGTATGCTTTTTCTGAGGATTTTCATATAAGAAAACTTTAAAAAATGCTTCAACATAATCCCAATAATTAAATTGGTAAACATTTTTATTATCATTAGGATATGTAAATTGTCTTTCAGCCATAGTGCTGATTCCCCAATCTGAGGGTGAAAGAATTTTCTTAATATAAGTTTTACTATAAGTATAAATTGGGAGAGAATTATTCCTCTTAAAATGTTCAAATTCACAACTATCAGTTGCCTGCAAGAGAGACTCATAAAAGACTCTTAACTTGTGATGATGCACAGGGAAAAAGAAGTTATTAAGATAACGGTCCATAAGGTACCATGGGTCATTCTCCCATTGCTTATCCGAAATCTCAAGGATAAGTATAGTTTCTTCATGAGAGTGTGATTCATAAGAATCAATCTCATCTTCCTGTTCCACAATATTGGCATAGGATGATGCCTGTGGGGCAGAAATGTCTGCATCAAACAATTTCTTGATTTATGCATAATTTGGATGGGATGGGTCGATAGCAACACCACCACTAGTTAGATTAACTAGTTGTTTTCCTGCAATGACCCTTTGAGAGTCATTTTTACCACGTTCTCTTCCTCTACCCCTTTGAGGGTTAGAGTAATTTCCCCTAGTGGGGAGCATCCTGCAAAAATTCACGAGTAAGAAAATCAGGTAGGGAATTTTTATCCCCTTTGATATAACAAATATCAAAATCAAAAGCAGCAAGATGAGCTTGCCATCTAGCAAACATTTGCTTAGAAACATCATGCTTAAAATCTTTCTGAAGCATAAATTTTGCAGCACTACAATCAGTACGTATAAGAAATTTTTGATTATATAAATCATCTTGAAATTTTAAAACACATTTAACAATTGCGAGAATTTCTTTTGCAACAGTAGCATAATTTTTCTGGCTATCTCTCCATTTACCAGAATAAAATCTAACAAGAAATTCTTGTTTTGATTGAGGATGAATTTGTTTTAAAATTCCTCCAAAACCAATTTCAGAAGCATCAGTTTCAATAATCTTATCCCATGCAGGATTAGCTAGAGAAAGACAAGGTAATCTAGCAACTTTAGATTTTATTAATTTAACAGCATTTGTATGAGCTTCTGTCCAAGCAGAAGGAGATTTTTTTAATCTATCATATAAGATAGCTATATCAAAAGCAAGATTTTGATAATAAGGTAAAATATAATTTAAGCTACCAAGAAATCTCTGTAATTGAGTTTTATCAAGAATTTCATCAGGAAATTTAGAAGCAAATTCTATACTTCTATTTATAGGAATAATTTTTCCCTGTTCAATATTATGACCCAAAAATCTAATATTTGTTTGACAAAGAACCATTTTTGGTCTAGATATAACCAAACCACTTTGTATAATAATATTTTTAAAAATATTCAAATGTTTAAAATGTTGTTCAATATTTTTGGAAAATACCAAAATATCATCAATGTAAACAATAATAAATTCACTATAAAAAATAAAAATATCATTCATAATATGTTGAAATTCTGAAGGAGCATTTTTCAAGCCAAAAGGCATAACATTCCATTCATAATGTCCAATTGGGACAGTAAAAGTAGTTTTATATCTATCAGATTCATGAATTTGAATCTGCCAATATCCTGATTTTAAATCAAATTTTGAAAATATCAAAGCATCATGTAATCTATCTAAAAGATCTTTTTTAATAGGGATAGGATACCTAATCCATTTAATAACCTTATTAAGAGGTTTATAATTAATAACAAGTCTAGGAACACCTCTTTCTTGTTCCGAGTATTTATTAACATAAAAAGCGGTACAACTCCATGGGGAATGAGAAACTTTAATTAATTTCTTTTCTATCAAAAAATTTATTTCTTTCTTACATAATTCTAAATATTCATAATTCATTTGACAAGGTCTAGCTTTTGTCGGTATATTCTTTTCAACAAAATCTTCTTCATAAGGAAGAGTAACAATATGTTTTTTCCTATTCCAGAAAGCATTTGGATGATCATTACAAATATCAACAGAAAATTGTTCTTGAATTAATTTGATTTTTTCTTGAACTTTTAAGGTTTTCAATCTTTCCTCTATATTATAAAAAGAAATTTCTTTTTGAATAAAATTCAATTGAGAATTTTTTGCAAGAAGCAAATCTTGAATTTGATTTAAAAATTTTATTTTAGGATCAGTTATAAACTGAAAATGTAAATTCATTCCTTGAAAAAAAGCTTTTATACCATTAGCATCTATATGAGTAAGAGGCATAATTTCCTGTATAAAAGGAGTACCAAATATAACTTGATTAGTAAAATTTTTAACTAATAGAAAAGTTGCAGGTATACAAACTTTATCATGACAAATATAAGTGTCAGTCAATTTATATTGAACATGTAAATTTTGTCCAGTTGCAGCAGAAATAGTATGAGTAGTTTTCTCAAAATATTTCGTAGGAACTAATCCTTCCTATATACAATTTATATCTGCTCCAGTATCAATTAAAGTAATTAAATCACGTTTAATAAAATCTTTTTCGATTAAAAGATTAATTTTAACATGCCATTTCTGTGAGGTAACTAACTTAAGATTAGCAAGTAGATTATGTTGATCATCTATATATAAAGAATGAGAAATTTCTTCTTTCATTTTTCCTTTTTCTATTAAAGAAAGACGATTTTCAATCACATCATTTTGCTGTTTTAAAGCTCGAACAAGCTATTTTCCATCTCTCATCTTTTATATTTTGTAAATTTTACTGTGTGCAATCAAAGAAATCTTTTCTTCAGGTATATCTTTTTATTTTCTATCTTTTATTGTTTCTCTTAGCCTAATGATAGGCTAGTTTGTTACTGTTTGGTAATCACTATTCTAATATAGGAAATGCTCAAATATAATTTTTGCGCAAAAGAAAATTATAAGGTTGTACAATATTGTTATATGTCAAATCACACTCACTACTTTGAGATCTATTGTCGATAGCATTACATTGTACTTTTACAAGTGGTTACTTTCACGACCCGAACCTATGGCTTTTGAGTTATTCCAAGCGGATAGATGCAAATTGAAATTAATTTCCAAAATTTTGTACACTCTCTAAGCTAACTTTTGAAGCAGTGAGTTGTGACAGGCTGATTTAATGAAGTAGAGAGACACTGCTTAATCTAAATATGTGTTCGAAAAATGCTTGATCTAACTTCATGTATGAAAACAGAGAGACCCTTCACGTCATTACATTTTCTTTTTTTGGTCAAACATAAACTTGCATTTCATAAACAAATTGTACATAGCTAACCAATCCCCGAGGAATGGATATCACAAGTGAGCAAATACATCATACATGATTACATGTTGAATAGTTGGTTTTAATCAGTAGAGAGTTGAAAGGTATGCACTAAAAGGAATGAGAACCTGTCAGCCTGGATATTACTAGGCATATCCATAGCAAATTGTTCACAAAATTCTCCTAACTGATTTTTCTCAGTTAATTTTTGTTTCTTCAATTGATAATTCATACGAATATCATTACAAAGAGATAATCCCTCTTCAACACATAAAGTAATAAGTGTACCATAATTAAAGGAATCCCAATCAATATTATTACTATCTGATCTTTTCCTAAGATCTTTTCTAATTCTTTCTACAAAAACAGAAGGTAATCCATCAACAAATTTTGATTTCCAATGATTACTATTAGCATCAGGGAGATTCGTGACTCTAGACAAGAAAACATCCTTATACCATCTAAAAGATGTTAAAGTAGGACAACGCAAATTCTGCAAAAGAGTCCTAGAATTATCATAATGATGTAAATATCTACCTGTAAAATGCTCACAAATAGCAAGACAAAGAGTATAAACAGCATTTTCATGAACATTTTCATTAACTATTTTAGTAGTATTTAAAATTTCATCACGTTAACTTTGGACTAAATAATTATCCCACCAACCTTTTAATTGGCCAGCAAATCTTGATGTAATCATCAAAGCTATTTGTCTATCAGTATTTCCATTTTGTTTACAAATAGTAGAATACATAAGCATTCTATGAGCAGTATTATAAATCTGTAACTCAGTTTGACCATCAATAGTCCATTCATATATTTGCCTACCATGAAATGTAATGGTTTCAGTCATTAATGGTTTTTCAAAAAGAACATCCTGTGGAGTTGGACGAGGATAATAGTATTTAATTTGAGTAGGAACATCTTGATATCTATTCCTATAATTCTTTAACTTATTAACATCAAAAGCTAATTGCAAATTTCTAGCATGAGCTATCTTTTCTTCTTGAGTAAGATTTGGTTCAAATTGATCATTTATCATACTAAGTTTTAAACCTTTCAAAGCATCATCTAATACTTTTTCTAATTTAGAAGTGGAAGGTTCTAATTTAAATCCATCTATAAGAGGTGGAGGCTGTAAATCAGCTTGAACTTCAATCACAGTCTCGGAATCTGAAGAGGTTGATTGGTTATTCTTTGAACTTTTTTTCATATTATTATTTATTTTCTGTAGTGTATTCAAAACTAAAGAAAGTTGTTCACCAAAAATTTTAAGTAAAATATTTGGAAAATTATTTTGTTTAAAAAGCTTATTTATATGGTCAGTGACCGTAGGTAAGACATTATTATCAATCATTTTCATAAAAGCATTGCCTTTTATTTCAGCTGAAGTCTTATCATCTGAATGTTTAAATGGCTGTAAAGGCGGATAAGTAGCCTGTAAAATTTTTGTAGAACCAGAAGTTCCAATATTCCATTTTCTTTCAATAACAGCAATATTTGCATTCATAAGATTTTCAAAAAACCAAGGAACAAAATATTTGCGCTCTTGTATTTCATTTAAATGGTTGTAAAACTGATCTCTTAATTGAAATCTTTCCTCTTGTGAAAAATAAGAGAAAAACCAATCACGAAATTCTTTCCATTTAGGTTGTAAAAACTCATTATTAATAAGTTTTCTTTCATTACTTCCAGGTGTAAAATCCATTAACCACTAAAATTAATTTCTGAAGTATTATCTCCAAAATCAGAAGGAGTAGGATTAAGCCCAAATCCAAGAATATCTTTTTTAATTCCTTGAGGAATTTGACTTTTAGTTAATCTAATTTTCTCTATTATTTCTTGAGAAAGTTCTAAATATTCCTCTGATTCATATTTATCTAAATCTGCTCTTATATGAGAAATTGAAGCCCTATATGTAGAAGGTATATCTACCCTATAATCTAAAGGGGATATATAACTGTGTGATGACACAGATCTGATAAAGCGAGGAATACCTAAATTTGACATCTGTTGAAATCTAAGTCTAATTTGACCTTCAGGAGTCTGTTCTACTTCTGTTAATTCAGTCTCAATTCTAGGTTGACTAGGAACAGCTTTATCTATTTCCTAACATTCTGGAAATTCTATTTCATCCCATTGAATCATTCTTCTAGTAGACATTTTACATCTACTTAAATTTGTTTCTATCATAACAGTTTCACATGTTTTATCCTGTAATTTATAGTTAGGGTTAATAGTATGTAGAACCTTATAATAAATGCGATAACATATACACATAATTTCTGATCCAATTTTATAATCATAACCATGAGCTTTAACATATAATGTAAGAGCATCAAGAATATTTATATCAGATAAAGAAAGATGTGAATTTGGTCTAACATTAAAATAGACTGGTCCATGTGCTAGACTTGTTTGCATAATGCCTATTAAAAATTGTCTCCAATTTAAATTTCTAGCGTCTCTAAGAACTGCCATAAAATTTTCTGGTAAGCTTGATAAGGTTAAGGGTTTAAAAGTAATTTGTATTAAACCAATATGTAAAAATCTATGCGTATGAGCATATCTATCAATATCAGCCTGAGTTAATAATTGTATTGTAAGTTCATTATCATCCATAGGGATAGATTCTTCTATTGTTTTTACTATATGTTTAAGACCTAAATTTTCAAAGGTACCAAACTGATATATTGTCCTAGGTTCTATTCTAGGAATAGTCCATTTATTCAATAATTCTAAGTTCTGAGGAAGATCAAACTGATATATTGTCGATAGCATTACATTGTACTTTTACAAGTGGTTACTTTCACGACCCGAACCTGTGGCTTTTGAGTTATTCCAAGCGGATAGATGCAAATTGAAATTAATTTCCAAAATTTTGTACACTCTCTAGGCTAACTTTTGAAGCAGTGAGTTGTGACAGGCTGATGTAATGAAGCAGAGAGACACTGCTTAATCTAAATATGTGTTCGAAAAATGCTTGATCTAACTTCATGTATGAAAACAGAGAGACCCTTCACGTCATTACATTTTCTTTTTTTGGTCAAACATAAACTTGCATTTCATAAACAAATTGTACATAGCTAACCAATCCCTGAGGAATGGATATCACAAGTGAGCAAATACATCATACATGGTTACATGTTGAATAGTTGGTTTTAATCAGCCAAGAGTTGAAAGGTATGCACTAAAAGGAATGAGAACCTGTCAGCCTGGATATTACAGGTATAAATGAATGAAACTGAAATTTTCAAAAAAATCAACTAATGGCAATGCGATAAAGCAATAACATACAGTTGTTTTTGATAGCAGCATACGCAATCAATTATGTTGTCTTCTTTATCACCACATTTGATGCTATAAAATTTCATAACCAACAATAGATTGTAAATCTTTTGAGAATGAACTTTACGTTTTATTTAATATAGAAGCAAGTAAAGAGCAATCACTAATTAGATTTCGATGTGTAGAAGAAGTTTGGAGACTTCTGTCTTATTTTTTCCCACATCGGTAGCTGGTTTCATTTAACACCTCTTTTTAAGTAGACACATGGCACAGTAACCTGCCGAGCTCGGTAACGTGGGCTTGTGACCAAAGTGGGGGGCATTATTGTGATGGAACATTGGTTTGGCCCGGTAGGTAGGGTTTGGGTTAGCTCACTTACCCGGGCCCGCCCTTTCGAAGCGGTGAGTTGGGCCATGTATCTATGGCGAAGGCCTGGATCACGTGGTTTCTAAAGTGGGAAGGCATAGCGTGAGGCTGGTTTTACATAGCAGCGAAAACTTCCCGCTCTCTACAGTGGGGAGGATAATGGGCTGGGTGCTACGTAAGCCCATTATTACCCAATGGGCTGGCCTAATTGAACCATCACTTTTATGAAATATATTTACCCCATCAAGTTCGAGTAATTGGGTTGGCCCACTATTTTTATCGAACTTTTTCTTATTGAATTTTAAAATCTTGATATCGATATTTCGAAAATTCTTGATTTTTGAATCTCACAACCTTTAATCATTTTTATTTTATTTTATAAAATTTTCCATTTTAAATAACTTAGCATCATCTAAATATTTCCAAATTATCTTATATTTTTATTTTTATCAAAGAGTTAGTGAAAGTAACAAAATTAGTACCGCATTAAAACAAAACTTGAACGGAAAATTAATTAAGATAATGCAACATTCTCCAAAAATGCTTTAACTTGCTCATAGTGTCACCTCTTAACATAATTAAATCAAAGTTCCGACAAAAATTAAGAAATGGTGTCGTTCTAAATACACCAGCCTTCTCAAAACCTTCAACAAATTTACTTTCCTTCACTTCTTTTTAATCTTAGTTGCACCCAAAATATTATACTACTTGTGTTGCACGTCTAGTCTTTCTGAAACAAATGAGAAGTGAATGAAGAAATTGAAAAATAAATTGCTTTGATTTTGATTAAAATTATACTTGATTTTATTCCAGAATTCTCTTGTATATTTTCACTGACAGATATATCTCCTCTCTTTATGGAAATAGCTAGCCATAAAATGTGAAATATTTTCTACAAACATGCATTAAAACTCTATAAATCCCTAGAGATTTTAGCATCATTAAGATTTTTACAACATATATACATACATCTAGCTAGATTATCAAAGATAGAGGTTTGTATTGTTTGATTTTCGGTGTTACCGCTAAACGAAAATCGTTGTATCCTATAGAACTTCCGCCCGTATTCGTCAGCACCATAGCAGAACAATTAAATCTTAAGGAGACTTAATCAAATTTACTACATTTATTTACCGCATTGAATAACTTTATGTGGAGACGAGTCGTCTTGGAATATTTTATATTTTGCCTTGTGGTTTTATAATATGTTTTATTGCAAAAAATTCAGTCTGTTAAATGCAATATTGTTCAACACACAAGTTATTCACATAATTATGCCAACACTACTTAGCAGAGACTTATCTCAATAAGGCTTTAGTTTTTCTACATTACAAGTATTCTCAAGGATATGCAAATGCTTCTGAAGTACATAGATGTAAGAGGAGGCACAATGTAGGTGTTATTTAATGCATAATTGACAGGAAACAGATGATTATATTTGCTCGCATTTGGCCAAGCAAATGTAAATCTTCAAGTATCAAAATGCTCCATAGACACGTGTCAAACGTGAATGGGCAGCACTTTCATTCACTAACCAAATAGCCTAGCTGAGACAGAGAGGTGGGGGCTTTGCATCACCTCCCACACAAAGCCGAACCATCTGACCCTGCCAGATGGAAAGACTTTTGCATTGTAAATACACTATATCTGAAAATTAGAGGAAAATAAGATATACAGAGAAGTGCATCCATATTATTTATGGAACAAAAAGTGACAATTCATCTTGTAATATCCTAAAAGCATGGTAGATACAGTAGTTAGTTACATTAAATTAAGGTATAATGTTCCTTCTGCTATAGGGATGAAATACATCTTCAGCCATTACAAACCCAGACTCGTATCACTTATTGAACTGCCAAAATGCAAAACAACAGCGAACTGAATAAGGGACTTTGGTTAGAAAGCCCAAGTTAGCATCTATCACTTATTTATATGCCATTTACACGTGATACTCGTGCTCGATAGAGACTGATCGTGTATACAGTACACTAATCAGCCTCGAAGGATCATTCAAGAAGTCAAATCAGGCTGTTTGGCAACTTGACTATTTAGGAACTCCAGCACTGAGAGACGCTGCATGCAGAAATAGTGTCAACCAATTTTTCGTGCCGTCTACAGAAGAATACATGAGAAAGACATCAACTTTACGCGTTGTTCAAGGGCGCTTTCTTCAGAATTCAATTTTAGAGATTTCAATAATTGTATGGCTTCTTGGAATCCATCAACAGCTGCATTTTTATTCCCCAGATTTCTATCCACATCGGTAACTTTAGCAAGGGAGACAGCTATATCTAGAACCTGGAATAAATGTTCTATCAATGTTCCAAAATGATACATGGTCATGCCAAGATTGGCCTAAAAGAATAGTTGCAATGCTTATGCAGCAGTAACTTTGATCAACAACCTGGGAGCTTAGAAAATTACCTCTAGATCATCTCTAGGCACTTTCAATAGAAAATTGACACTCTCATCAAAGTAGGTGACTGCATAACCAACATCTCCTGTTGCTCGACTGCAGTAGGAACATGTTTAGATATCAGAGCTCAATGCAGTATTGTTATCAGAAGATATTCATAGAATCTAATTTCTATCAACCACAAAGAAATGTAGAACGGACCAGCAATCACCAAGCATACCCAGAACTGCTCCTAGCTGTGAGTAGAGTTGGCAAATGGGCTAGCCCGGCACGGCCCACCCGAATCGTGGGTTAAGAAAAATGAGCCCGACTCAGCATATATGTCTAGTGTGCTGAGCTAGGCTGAGCTCAATTCTTGAAATGTAGGACTCAATTCAGCCCACGAGCCCACTGCCACGAGTCGAGAGCTGGGCTGGGCCAGTCCATCTTTTTATTTTTATTTTTTATTAGTGTGTTCTGAATTTTGATAGTGGGATTAATAACGAAAAAATGTTAAGCTTAATTTTTTTTACGAAAAAGTTAATTTAACAATTAACAATACATAAATTGATTGATAATATTAATATAAATGATAATACATTACTTAACAAATTACAAGTTTACGAGACACGGATACGTTACTAATAAACATAAAAAAAGAACATTACATAAATGCTTGAAGAAAGTTGGTGGAGAAGTTCTCCATTTTATTATGCTCTTTATGCGGGTTCTGGGTTTGTTGGTGGCGGTGGTGGAGGATTAAAATAGTGTGGAATATTTGAGTGTTGAAATACAAGATGTCTTACAAGCGTTCCAGTTCCAACATGACGACAAAATATATATTTACATTCACAATAGTTACAAGTTACATACCCATGTTCTTCAAAGTAAGCAAAATAATTCCAAACATTTAAACGTAATCGTTGTGAAAGATTTTCTTCTCCCATAGCCATAGATATTGTGTATTCTCTTGTAGTAAAATAAAGAGACAATAGGTAGTAAAATAAATATATAGTTTTGTAGGAAAATTAAGTTGAATACACTAACTATTTATAAAAAAAATTACATGTACACATTATAATCTCAAGATGGGCTTTATCTGGGCTCGAATTGGGCCTGAGCGGGGCTCGAACTGGGCTTGTGCTGGGTTCGAGCTGGATTGGGCTGAGCTTATGGGCTGAGCTGGGCTGGGCTTAGGCACAAATGGGCTAGGTCAAAAAATATATGACCCAGCTCGGCCCACCTATATGTGGTGGGCTGAGCTGAGTCGAAGCCACTTTCATTCGAGTTGGGCTGGGCTTGAATTTTCATGTGTTGGGCTGAATTGGACCTTTGTCGGCCCGGCCCAAATGCCACCTCTAGCTGTGAGCATAACTCAAATGTATTCCTCATTCTTTCCAACTGTTCCCTAATATCTTCCGCACACAGACTGAGTCTTGATTTTGCACTTTCTATATTATTCCCACGGAAAGCCTACAAATGAAACAACTTGCTCCGGAGTTTAGTCAAGTCTAATTTGTGGAATAAGCAAAATAGAACAATTTTAACCAAGTCGATACAGTTCGAAATAAATCTTTACAATGTAAACATAATGTATTTGGCAAACTCACCCTCATGGCTTGTTGCACCAAGAAAGCATATCGCTTTAGAGATACATCCTCGTATATCACTGTTTTCTTCTCACCTACTTCTTGTTCATTATTAGTTTGAGACCTCTTGATCCTTGCATGTCCTTTAATGAAGTGATCAAACAACTTTCTGAAGATCTTGGTCATCTTCAATCTTCTCAATGTCAGCACCACATAATGGACAATCCTTAAACCGTGATATGCATACTCTGATTCCACAAAATGTTATGAATGGTGTACAATATCAAACAAAAGCTAAATTATCTATCCACTTCTTAAATGCTAACATAAAAAAGGGAATTTAGCTATCAATAAATACATATAGATAGGCCTAATAATCTGTCCATACAAACTTACTTGCAATAAACATGGGAACAAGGAATGCATTTGCTACATTCATAAAGAAGTGCTTGATAAATCATGCAACTGAGAGGGCCTAATTTAAATGTTTGAGAATCATATCCAAAGGGACACTTTGTAGGAATGCTGACAGGTTCCCCAGACTCTTGTTTACGGTCACTCTCTTGCGCTGCATGAGAATGATCTCTGAAAGAAACTAAAGAGAGAAATTTGATTATTTTTCATTCATTGTAATGATTTGTAGGAAAATACAACCAAAATAAATAGGAAGCTAGCAACCCTAACTTTCCCTAACTTTATCCTTAAATCAAGGAGAATCATAACCAATTAGGGAAACTAAAATCTTGGGCATTTATTTAAAAAATAAATCAAGGAGTATCTGAAGGCTTGCGTCCAGTCATCCCCGTTTCTTCTAGGAGATCTAGAATATATTTTCGTTGTAAAACTACTATTCCTTTCTTTGATCTAGCAATCTCCATACCAAGAAAATATCTTTGTTGTCCAAGATCTTTAATCTCGAACTCGGATGACAGACTCTTCTTCAACTTGTCCATCTTTTCAACATCATTACCAGTGAGGATAAAGTCATCTACATAAACAATCAACACTGCAATCTTTCATTCTCCTTAGATCTTCATGAACAATGTGTGGTCTGACTGTCCCTGTGAAAAATCTTGGGTTGTTATAAATTTTGTAAATCTCTCAAACCAGGCTTTGGGAGATTGTTTAAGCCTATATAAAGATTTTTTTAATCTGCAAATTTTTTCCTTGAACTTGTCAACAAACCTTGGAGGAGCTTCCATATACACATCTTCTTCTAGCAACAGGAGAAAATGTCTCAGAATAATCAATACCATAGGTTTGTGTAAAACCTTTGGCAACCAACCGAGGTTTGTGTCATTCAAGAGAACCATCTGAATTGTACTTTACTATGAACACCCATTTGCATCCAACTGGAGTTTTTCCTTTTGGAAAATCAACCCTTTCCCACGTCCTATTTTTTTTTCCAGAGCTCTCATCTCCTCAAGAACAGCTTCCTTCCATTCAATAACTTCTAGAGCCTCATGTATATTCTTTGGAATAACAACACATGACAATTTTGAGGTAAATGCCTGAAACGATGGAGACAGACTCTGATAGGATAAAAAATTATACAAAGGATGTTTGATGCAAGTTCTAGTACCTTTCCTAAGGGCAATAGGTATTTCTAGAGTTTTATCTAGCTCTAATGTAGAATCTGGAGTAGGAATTGACATCTCTAGAGTTTTATCTGACTCTACTATGGAATATGGACTAAGAATGACTTTAACAGGACTACACTTAGATTGAGATTTATCTGATTGGTCTTCAACCTCTTGATTTTTCCTTGGTTCAGATTCTCGGCCATGCTCCAAGTTGTTGATCATCTTTTCTCATTCTGGATATTTCCTCACATAGACTTTCCCTTTATATTGAATACCACCGTGCCTTGCTCACATTTCTTCTCCTTTTGAGTTTCATCTTGCGATGGCACAAATATTTGATCCTTATTTTCATTATTTGAGACATTATTAGTTGAGTTGTGAAAACCTCTATCTCTTTTCCAACATTGCCCATAATCTCGGATTCATTGGGGTTTTGTTGGAAAATATTTTTAGATTCACTAGTTCTCTTATGACTTTGACCATTTTTAGCAACAAGATGATCAAGGAAAAAAATCTTTAATCAACCAGTCAAAGTCCGAATCTTCATTAGATGTCTCCCCTTGAGGATGAGTAGATGTACAAAATGGTTTATCTTCAAAGAAGGTGACATCCATGGAGATAAGAAATTTCTTGGAACCTGGATCAAAATATTTATATCTTTTTTGGTTTGAAGGATAGCCAATAAAGACACATTTCTTTGCCCTAGGGTCCAATTTCCCTCTATTATTATCATAAACATGAACAAATGCAACACACCCAAACACTTTAAGTAGAAGATCATTTGAGAACCTAGAGGAAGGAAAACACTTCTTAAAGCAGTTTAATGGGGTTTGAAACTTTAAAACTTTAGAAGGCATCCTATTGATTAAATAAGTAGTTGTAAGAAGAGCCTCACCCCACAAATATTTTGGTACCTTAGTTGAAAACACTAAGGACCTAGCAACTTCTAAGAGATATTTGTTCTTCCTCTCTGCAACTCCATTTTGTTGTGGAGTGTTGTTGCAAGAACTTTGATGAACAATACCTTTTTCAACAAAAAAATTTCCTAAAAATCTTGTTAAAATATTCTTTGCCATTGTCACATCGGAAAACCTGAATCTGTGTTTGAATCATACTGTAAAAATTTTTGAACACATTTTCAGCTTCAGATTTTTCATGAAGTAAAAATACCCATGTAATCTCCAGTTAAATGGATGATTTTTCCTTTTCCATCAATGGCCAGTTTAACTAATTGAGCCCATTCTAAATAGTTATGGCCATTCAATCTGTTACTCGTCAATTGGAAGGAAGAATTCGAACCAAAAAAAATCACCACCGCCGCTAGTTACTATTTTTGGTACACTGGACTGCTAGTTGTCTATGACGGCTCCTCCGCCTGTTGCACTAGAACTGTCGCCTTGATTAGCTTCTGATGCAGATGTATTATTCTTCTAGCCGGTCATTGCCTGCTTGTAATTCATCTAGGGTTTTGGTGTTTTTGGATAAAGAGCCGTGGCTTTGGTACCATGAAAGAAACTAAAGAGAGAAATTTGATGATTTCTCATTCATTGTAATGATTTGCAAGAAAATACAACCAAAATATATAGGAATCTAGCAGCCTTAACTTTCCCTAACTTTTTCCTTAAATCAAGAAGAATCATAACCAATTAGGAAAACTAAACTCTTGGGCATTTATTTAAAAAATAATAGCTAATTATCCCTAATCTACTCCCTAGTTTACTGAAAATATCCAAAGGGGCACTTTGCAGGAATGCTGGCAGGTTCCCCAGACTCTTGTTTAGGGTTGCTCTCTTGCACTGCCTGTGGTTTGTTTTGGTTATAACCAGTTTTCTTAGAGGATGCATCATCAAGCTGAGCAGCTTTTACGAAAGGACAAACATGTGTCATTTTGATCCAAACCCTGTAACAGAAGCTAAATCCTCTTAAATAAAGAATTATATTTGATATTTATGATAAAAAGAAAAAAAGAATACCAGCATGAAAAGAAGGAATGTTACAACTACCTTTTGTACGACTCAACTAAAAAATTATGTTCCTTGATAAAGCAGTACACAAGATTTTTGAAGACCATAACACTGATTAAATATATAGTGCAGTTCCAATCCTATCACAACAACAATCCTTCAATTTAAGACGCTCAATTAAGCCGATTTTCTTTCCCTCTAATAGAATGGTCATAGAGTGAAATAGAACTACTGACATTCTTTAGGAACAATTACTTAAGTAGCCAAAATGACGTTCCAACAAAAAAATAACATGCTACCTATAAAATAGATAAGTTTGCTGTAAAAGAATAGCTCAATTGTATTTCTTTACAGATATTCAAATATATACAACATTGCAGTAGGTCAGAAATGGAAAAGAATTGATATCAGGCTTGAGATAAGCCATTATTTTTGCAGCCGTTAGCTTTGACTTTAAGTTGGA
This sequence comes from Ehretia macrophylla, assembly GCA_037974665.1. NCBI lineage: Eukaryota > Viridiplantae > Streptophyta > Magnoliopsida > Boraginales > Ehretiaceae > Ehretia > Ehretia macrophylla. The sequence goes on along the minus strand of CM075771.1, from coordinate 69,211,080 downwards.
ATGCAGCTATTGAGTTGATTTTGTGGAGATTGATTGAGAGCTATTGTTCATTGATGATCTTTCCTAATATGCCCCCGCAAGAGGGTGAAGCCATCAGCGACACCCATCTTGGATCGATTCAAGCAACCGATCTTTGGGCAGTGGTTTCATCAGTATGTCAACTAGCTGATTGGTGGTGGAAACATGAACAACTTGGAGTGATCCTTCTGTTACTTTGTCCCGAACAAAATGATAGTCAAGCGCCAAGTGTTTCATTCTTGAATGAAAGATAGGATTTGCACAAAGGTTGGTGGCGCCAATGTTGTCGCAGAGAAGGCGAGGTGTGCTGGTGGGTGTGATATAGAGCTCACGGAGTAAGTTTGTAAGCCAACAAACTTCAGCAGTTATGAGACTGGTACATTGCTTTTTGGAACACCATGAGACTGGATTACCCCCAAGGCAGACAATGTAAGCAGAAATAGAGGTATAGTCATCTCGGTTGTCGGCCCAATCAATATCGGAGTGAGCCACGAGTGATTGATGTTTTGATTTGTTGATGACCAAGCCATAGTTTAATATGTGTTTTAAGTAGCGTACGAGTCGTTTTGCCACTGTCCAGTGGTTGGTCTTTGGAGAATGCATATATTGGGCCAATTTATTGGTGGCATAAGCAACATCGAGGCGAGTGAAAGCCATATATTGCAAGCTGCCAATCAAATTGCGATATGCGGAAGCATCAGTACCTTGGGCACATTCATCCAATGTTAATCGAGTGGTAGAACTGATTGATCCATATGGAAACGAGCAAGGATGTCTCTTACATGCTGTTGTTGACTGGGAAACAAACCATTTGGCATTTGTATGACTTCGACACCAAGAAAATAGGCAAGTTGTCTGAGGTCTTTCACAAAGAATTTGCATGATAGATCAACAATTGTTTTTCTCACATGGGCAAGAAAGCTTCCTGTAACAATTAAGTTATCAACATATACAAGAATATATGTTAGAACTAATTTGTTAAGATAGACAAGAAATGAGCTGTCGGACCGTGTGGGTTCAAAGCCAAGTGAGAGAGTGAAGTTTTTAAGCTCAAGGAACCACGCTCTTGGCATGTGTTTAAGTCCATAAAGAGATTTATGTAGATGGCACACATGGTTGGGTTTGGAGCTGTAACCGAATCCCGGTGGTTATGACATGAATACGTCTTCTTCCAGATTCCCATGAAGAAATGCGTTGTTCATATCTAATTGATGAATAGGCCATCCATTAAAGACTGCAATAGAAAGAACTACACAAATAGTGGAAGATTTTACCACCGGACAGAATGTTTCTTGGAAATCAAGGCTCGGGCATTGGTGGAATCCTTTGGCCACTAACCGGGCTTTGTACTAAGCAATGGTTCCATATGAATTTCTTTTTATGTGAAACACCCATTTACAACCTATTACGTTGTGATGGGGTTCACAAGGCGCAAGTTTTCATGTAGAGTTACGACGGAAAATATCTAACTCATCAAGCATAGTGGCTTTCCATGACGGATTTTGAAGGGCTTGGTGCACGGATGTGGGTTCAAGTGACGGGGGTAGTGAATGTTTACTACTGGCTGTGAGAATAAAAAAATTTCTGGGGCAGATGATGTTATTTTGTGACCTGGTACGCATGGGATATTTTGCTTGTGGTAGTGGAGGCATTTCAGTTTGGTGCTCGGATGATGAGGCAGTAGTAGGGGGCACATCGTAACGGTTTGGTTCAACAATGATAGACTAGGATGGAGGCATGATAGGTAACCTTGGACAGCAACTCTCTGGATTAACCGTGGACTTAGTAGACATGGGAAGTAGAGTGGATTGTGGTGAAGAATCTGAGATAATGTTTAACGGTGGAGGGTCAAATGGCACATTTGATATTAATGGTGTGGGCAATATAGTTGGAGGAGTGGGAGGGTGTTGGATGGTGTTAGAGTCGTTGTGACTGGGGAGCCATTTGGAGAGTGAGTGGTCTTGAATTTGGTCTTGGTGTAAGAGTGTTGGCAGGGAGGAAAATTGGGTCTCTACGAATTGGACATGCCTAGAGATGTAATATTTGTGAGAAAAAGGTTCATAGTATACATAGGAAGTATGAGTGGTGGAGTAGCCAAGGAATATACATGGCTTGGATCTCTATTGGAGCTTATGCTTGTTGTGTGGACGAAGCCATGGGTAGCATAGGCAACCAAACGTGCGAAGCTTAACGTAGTTGGGTTTGATTTGAAAAAGTGTTTCAAATGGAGATTTGTTATCTAGGAGTGGTGTAGGAAGCCAATTGATTAAGTATGTTGCAGTTTAGAAGGCAAAGGTCCATAGAGAGAGTGGTAGTTTGGCACGATGAAGTAAGGTGAGTCCGGTTTTGACGATATGGCGATGGCGCCTTTTAGCTGGGGCCACATGTTCGAGAGTGTATGGTGGGGATATTAGATGATGGATGCCATGTTGAGCAAAAATGGGTTTAAGACCATGATATTCTATACCACCATTCGAATATATAGTGTGTATAGATTGATTGAATTGTTTTTCCACCATAAGCTTGAACTTTGGAAAGATAGAAAATACATCTGATTTGTGAGATAATGGAAAAAACCATGAAAATTTACTAAACTGGTCAACGGAGATTACATAGTAAGAGAACCTATCTATTGAACGAATTGGAGAAGGTCCTCAAATGTCCTTGAAGATGAGTTGTAGAGGTCGACTACTAGTTAAATTGCGTTGACCAAATGGCATTTTGTGACTTTTATTACAATGGCAAGAGTCACAATTAAAGAAACGAGATGGGAAGTGAGGTAGTTTATTAATGAGTTGATGAAGCACTTTGGAAGAGGGATGCCCAAATCTGTCGTGCCAGTGATTGAAAGAGGCCTTAACTCCCATGAAAACTTGCTTAGGTTAAGGGTCTGTACCATCTAAAGGCCACTCATAAATGTTATTCCTGCTTAGTCCTGCTGCGAGAGGTACCCTCGTGATGAGATCTTTCACACAAAAAGAAGTGGGAGAAAATTCAATTGAAACATTGTTAGATCGACAAAGTTGATTAACTGACATTGAATTTTTGTGCATGGACGGAACACAAAGAACATTTGAGAGATGAAGGGGTCTACTTTGGGATGGTAGAGTGGAGGTACCCATGTGGGAGATGTTAAAACCTGATCCGTCTTCAATGATAACATCTTCAAGTCCATCGTATGGTTGGTGAAGGGACAAGTTGGCCAGATCAGATGTCACACGATGAGAGGCACCAGAGTCAAGAAGCCATGAGTTGGTTGGTGTCGAGGTGGTTGTATTGGCAGTGGGATTGGAGGAATGAAAGAAGAGTCGTTTAGCGGTATAGCATTGACGGGCCTTGTGGCTTTTCTTGTCACAGAATTGACAAATTACTGCTGGCTTATTGTTGTGAATGGAGTTGTCACCACAACGTTGGTTTTGGCTAGAATTAGAGTGACGATTTTGGGAGTTATTTTTGTTTGGTGTGTAGTTGTTTTTCTTTCTAGATGAATGGCCATTGGAAGAGGAAAAATGTGTGTTGTTGGCTATTATGGGGCCAAGAATGCCTGCTGCTGTAGACTCTTCCCTTTTAAGGAATGCATCATATTCAACTAACTTGTCGTGGAGCTCGTCGAAGCTAATGACAGTGTCTTGTGCCTGGATAGCACCAGCAAGTTCCTTGAAGGCAAGATCAACTCCATTAAGTGTGTGAGTGATGAGATATTGAGGGGGGGACATGAGCACGAACAAGAGCAAGTTCATCCATAATAACGCGGACTTGAGCCAAGTAATCTGAGATTGATTGATTGCCTTGTGATAGAAGCGTAAGTTGTTCGGCCAAACCCATGATGCGTGAAGAAGAGGGGTTTGCATAATTTTTGGCAAGTTTAGACTATGCTTCAGCCACTGTTTTGCATGAGCGGATGACGGGAACCACATTGTGGCTTAGGGAGCCGATAATGCCAAGCAGCAAGAGCTTGTCTTGGCGCATCCAAAACTAATATTTAGGGTTAGGAACAGATTTTTCATTGGTGGTCAGCGTTTCGGGTGGGCAAAGGTATGAGCCATCAATATATCCAAGCAAATCATAGCCGTAGAGTAGTACATCAAATTGGGTCTTCCATGAGTAATAGTTGGTGGGTGTTAATTTCAATGGCAGTTGATTTGCGACATTGATTGCAATGAGATTTTGGAATTGCGAGGTTGAGGGAACTTCAGATGATTGGGCGGGTGAGGTGGTGTTTGAGGTAGCTGGCGCCATGGAGACAAGGACGAGCGAAGGGAGAAAAAAAAAGCCTACGAGGATCAAGTGCTCGTTAGAGATTTGCTAAGCTCTTGATACCATATAAAATAGATAAGTTTGCTATAAAAGAATAGCTCAATTGTATTTCTTTATAGATGTTCAAATATATACAACATTGCAGTAGGTCAGAAATGGAAAAGAATTGATATCAGGCTTGATATAAGCCATTGTTTGTGCAGTCGTTAGCTTTGACTTTGAGCTAGAATGCAGCTATTGAGCTGATCTTGTGGAGATTGATTGAGAGCTATTATTGATTGAGGATCTTTCCTAATACTACCACAACCTAGAAAGGAACTCCCGTAAAATAATAATTACAAGAAGACCAAACAACATATATGGGGTCAGCTTTTCTATGATCAAATGTTTGTGTCAGAGCCCCTCAAGCAAAATTAAACTATACATGCCCGCCTGCCCTCAAACCAAACCAAACCAAACTAAGCCTTGTCCCACTAGGTGGGGTCGACTATATGGATTAGACGATATCATTCATTTCTTTTGAGAGCTAATTCTTCTGTAAGCTCTATACACGCAAAGTCTCGTCTTAGTGTCTCTGTCTAAGTCAATTTAGGTCTTCCTCTATCCCTCTTTCTATGTGCTATCTCTAAATCTTCACACTGTCTAACCAGCGCCTCTACAGGTCGTCTCCTAACATGCCCCCCGCCCCCAAACAAAGAAAGAAATAAATAAATATACATTACCTAGCACCCTCAATTCTTTGCAGTTATATAAAATTTTATATACTCTCCTAAAACAATTCGGCTCCCGATTTTGGAGGAGAACAAGTGTACATACAAAAAGCCATGCTATCAGAGAAAGTAGCCCGATAATGAATAAGTTCCTCTATTACACAGCAAAACTATTACTACTCTATAATGTCCAAGACAAGATACTATCAAACTATCTTATAACTCTTATAACTTTAATCCATGACATAACACGCACACAGAGAGACAAGTGACGTATAATACACTCCAAATTGGGTTGGACCCTACTAGGAATGGCAACGGTTCAAATAACCGCGAAAAATGACAAAACCATTTAGCAAACCAATAACCATAACCGTAACCAAAACCTAACGATTTTCAAAACCAATAACCATAACCGTAACTGTTAAGGATTTAAAAAACTGTGGTTAGCTGTAACCGTAACCGTTTAACTAAAAAATAATTAGTTTAAATAAAAAACCTAAAAAAATGTAAGAAAAATTAGTTTAAATATAAAGAAATCAAAAATAAAAGAATTCATGCCAATGATAAAACTTGAAATAAATTACATAATAATTTTATGAGCAAAAATCAAAATCCATAAGTTATGCAAAGAGAAATTCATTCTCAAGCGCTGAGCGAGAATTGTCTCTTCTTTCGTTTCGGCAAATAAGATGACAATTCTTAAGAGTATAAGTATTAGTTTAATAAGCTTAACTCATCTTTTTTAATTGAGCTTAGTTCATTTTTTTTAATTGAGTTTAGTTCAAATTTTTATCATTTTACTTACCAATTTTAGTTAGACTTTTATTATTTTAAGTGTATATATACATGCTAGATTTTTTTTATTAAATTAATAATCTGGTTTCGGATTTTGGTTTTTTTTAACGTTAAAAATCAAAACCTATCGATTTATCCATTGGTTTCCCTTTATAAAATCCAAACCCTAACGAATTCTCATTCGATTTTTGTTATCGAATTTTTATCGGACGGTTATTCGTAGGTTTCGGATAAAATAGGTACCTATTACCATTCCTAAACCTTACCCTAAACCCCTGTATATAGCAGGAACTTTATGCACCGGCTACTCTTCTATTGAATCTAAAATTAGTAAGTGTTCATTAGTGCCCGTACTTATAAACTTTAGTTCTTTTTCTACAAGAATTCCTACAAAAATATTCCAGATTCAAAAACAAGCCTCATAAAGACATTGTTGTATAGCATCCATTCATATATAACACTCAACAAAAATTAAATTCTCAAATTAACCCACAAAAGAAAAAGAATAATTTTTTCTTCTTTTTTTCTAAAAAGTTAAAGGGGTTAAAAATAACAAAACACACTGCAAGATTTAACTTTTCTTCTTTTCTCTATGCTTAATCAAATGACGCCTCAAGTTTCCAACAAAACAAAAGCATAAAAGACCTCGAAAAATACAATACTGCTAAAAGGGAATACTAAAATGGAAGGATTAAAATACCCACATAGTAAAATTAAGAATTTCTTTAGGGAATAATATAAAAATTAAAACTTTCAATTGCTTTCAATAAAGCAAAAAAGAAAAAAAGAGATGAATATGTACTTGCTTTTTTTTTTATGTTGGTTCTGTTGCTTTATACTGGTTTATTTATTTTTACATAGGAATTTTGATAATGGAAATTGAGGACTGATAATAGAAATATATATATGTATGTGACCCTTTAAGCTACGTGTGTTAAAAAGTGAAGAAAAATAGGCGTAGGAGAAGGAAAATCCAATTTAGTTCCTGAGGTTTAGCATAAAAATCAAACAAGTCTCTGTAAAGTCATATTTTTCCAAAACACAGGGACTTATTTGGTTTTTATGCTAAAATTCAAGGACTAAGTTGTGTTTTTCCCTTGAAATATGTGATTTTTCTTCAGACCCCACATGAACAACATTCGGTAATTTTTTTTGACAAAATAGCTCAATTAGTCCTAAACGTTTATTTGTTTTGATATTTTAATCCCAAACATTTCAAATTAAACACTTTAGTTCTAAACGTTTTATATAAGAGACATTGTTAGTCCATTAGCTCATTTCTGTTAAATTTGCGTCGTTAAGGCCACGAAATTCACACGACGTGCATAAAAAAATAAAAACATACAAGGTTAAATTGCTCAATTAGCTTACAATTCATGTAGTTTAAATTGGTCACTATGATCTAAATGATTAATTGAGCCTTGTATGCATTTTTTTTACACGCGACATGCGAATCACCTGATTTTAACGAAGCAAATTTAACAGAAATGAGCGAAGGACTAACGGTGTCCCTTATGTAAAACGTTTAAGACTAAAGTATCTGATTTAAAATGTTTGGGACCAAAATGTCAAAAAAAATAAACGTTTGAGATTAATTGAGTCATTTTTTTTTTGGTTGTCGAGAAGCACTTCATCCACCCACTCTAATTCGGATCAATCCGTTTGGACGGACTAATATTGTCTTTTTGTTCTATCGAACAACATCCAATAATGACTCGACGCATGTTTGATGCTTAATTGATTTGGAATATATATTTAAGCACATTGTTAAATTTTTATAATTTAGCGATAAATGTGATATTATTTTATTTAAAGTGAATTCTTTGTTATAAGAAAAGAATTAATAATGAGCTTTCATTTTCTTTTTTGTCAAGGATAAATGAGTTGAGTGGCTCCATTTTTTTAAAAAGAAAATATATGAGACCTATGAAATTATATATATATATATATATATATAAAAGTGGATATCCATTTAACAAAAATAGAAACATAGCTTTAATAAAAAGAACTCAAGTACCGAATTCTTCTCCAATTTTATCCATTTAACTTAGTTTATAATTTATAGAGATAGTGGTGGATTGTGACATAAATTTTAAGTCTAAAAAGACAAGCAACAGTCCTATTTACGATTATTTGGAAGACAAAAAATAATTTCCTGTAAGTGAAATATTCTGCATTCTAAAAGTAAAGTTAATAGAGAGAGACTTACATATCAATTAATTAGTCTCCTTTGTCTCCACTATATTTTTCTCTCTTTAGCTTCAGTCGTCTTCTATTTCTATTCTCTTAATTTTATGACATGTTATTAGCATGAAGAGTACTATCTATTAATCATTACTCATTAGAGGAATGGAGAGATTAATATGAAGGTAGGAAAGTAATGAGATAAAAATATAAAATTAATTTTATGTCAACAATTCGAGTTAACGTGCAAGTAAAAACTGAAGTTCAATCTCGTAGTATATGTTCTAACGATTAAATTAATAATTATTATATAAAAATTCGAGGTAGAATGATTTAAAGTGTAGAACCCAACAAAAAAGTAATAATAAAGTGCGTGAATTTTATTTGAGTTCATTCGGTTTAATCATTAATTGGATTTAAAATATGACTAGGTAGACTTTCTTTTTTATTTATTTATTGTCGGGTTGGTTTATATATATATAATAAGAGTTGATATTACATTATTTTATATTAGTCTATTTCTGTAGGACTAGTGTCCTGAAGTATAAGTCTAGAGAGCTCAAAGGATAATCTAGTAAACTAATAAAACGGTATAGAGCCTATTTAAATTGTATTAGCAATTTAATCTGCTATTCAATTTGTCGATTGAAAAATGTGATAAAAGGAATAACTAGAAATAATAGATAAAAAAGATAGAGAATTACGAACAAAGAAAGTAAACCTCCAGTCACAATGTAAAGAAGTCAGAAAGCTATCAGACTGGATTAAAACATGGTTTGGAATTTGGTGTGCGGTGATTATTGAAGATGCCAGCTGGCAAGCTATTTCATTTGCCTATTGCACTGGAGCACCCAGTAGACTTAATAGTCCATAGTTGAAACCTATTTGGAATCTATATGCAAATCGTGAATAGTCTAGGGTGAAAAAAAAAATAAATAAATAAATAAAAACTAAAAACTAACGCAAAAACCGAAGCTGCTGCTGGCAATTTTAGTTACAGCTGGGCAGATTCTAATTAACTTGTTGGAAAAGAGTGAATTAAGATATATACTATATAAAATTGAAGAGATAAAGATACAAGGAAGAAAATTTACCTTTTCTGTTGCTGCTTGACTTAGTCTTCATCAGGTGAGTATTAATTTTGTGTTTAAGTGTGTTTGTACTTAATGACAAAAAAAAAAAAAAAAAAAGTGCGTTTGTAGTTCTTTACGCATGTATATCTATAAAATAAATGAATAACCTCTATAAAATAATATTATTGAAATTAATATTATTATCTTATAGGGGTTTTACATTGCTAAGATTTAATTTCACACTATATTTGTCTGAATTATAAGGCGAAAATATCCCTAGTGCAAAAATAAAATTGCGAGGAGAAAATTATAAGGTAACACAATATTGTTACATGTCAAATCACGCTTACTTTGGGATCTATTGTAAATAGCGTTACATGGTACTTTTATAAGTGGTTGTTTTCACGACCGAACATGTGGCTTTTGAGTTATTCCAAGCAGATAGATGCAAGTTGAAATTAACTTCCAAAATTTTATACACTCTCTAAGCTAACTTTTGAAGCAGTGAGTTGTGACAGGTTGATGTAATGAAGAAGTGAGTTGTGACACAACTTAATCTAAATATACGTTCGAAAAATGCTTGATCTAACTTCATGCATGAAAACAGAGAGACCGTTCACGTCATTACATTTTTTTTTTTGGGTCAAACATAAACTTGCATTTCATAAACAAATTGTACATAGTTAACCAATCCCCGAGGGATGATATCACAAGTGAGCAAATACATCATTCGTGATTACTTGTTGAATTGTTGGTTTTAATCAGGAGAAAGTTGAAAGGTATGCACTAAAAAGAGTAAGAATCCGCCAGTATGAATATTATAGGTATAAATGAATGAAACTGGAATTTTCAAAAAAATCAACTAATGGCAATGCGATCAAGCAATAACATAGTTGCTTTTGATAGCAGCATAGGCAATCAATTCTGTTGTCTTTTTTATCACCACATTTGATGCTATAAAAGTTCATAACCAGTAATAGATTGTAAATCTTTTGAGAATGAACTTTATGTTTTATTTAATATAGAAGTAAGTAAAGAGCAAGGACAAATTATATTTGGATGCGTAGAAGAACTTTGGAGACTTCTGTCTTATTTTTTCCCACATCAGTAGCTGGATGAATTTGTAACGCCCCGATCCCTCACGAGACCGGAGGCTCTAATAACCATGCTATTCTCAACCCAATACCAAACCCGGTCACAAAATTTTAGGGAAAAATGGACAGAGTTTCCTCTGTACCGCGGACATTTTTCAAACCTGTAAATGCTCAAAATAGCCACAATATACTAAAACAAGCTTTTATAATTAAAATTCAAAGGTTCAAGGTCATCCAAGCCAGGAGACAAACAACAGCTCCAAATCACACATGCATGCACCCAACTTAACTTTTCATTAAACCTTTTTAACATGCCATCCTATGATAACATTAGAGCAATTTTAGAAGTTGAAATCAACACCTCTAAACATACACCCCCAAGCATGCAAGAACTAAAAGGAGAATTAAAAGTTATTACAAACCATAATATCTCAAAGCTAACATTACAACCAACAGCTTTCAACTTGCAACTACAAGAATATACATAGCCTTAAGGCCACAAAATAGATCATGCTATAGCAATACAAGTACACCATGTAACAACAAGAAGGCAAATCCACCTTAGACAACAAACACACAACAACTAGGGCAAAGGCTCAGCCTGAACTTCTTCCTCTTCCACTAGTATCTCAACTAGTTGGGGTTCACCCTCAGCACTTCCTGAAACATGTTTAGCGAGGTATGAGCAATCACAATTGCTCTGTGAGGGATAAGGTCTACCGGGGACGTGCAATGCAGCAACTTAACACAATTAATACAATAGATAAACAGTGAATAACAATTCTAATACCACATTTTAAAATGATACAATCGATAACCCTTATCACTCCAAATCTTCGATCCCCGGTCCACGAACCACGATCTCGATCTCGATATGCCGGCATCCCTTACACCAATGGGTACTCCGGATGTACCCGATCCTACGACCCAACACCCCCTGGCAATCTCCGGACCAGGCAAGTGAGGGAATAGCAGACGGAGCTAAGGCAACCAACACTGGCAAGCCCGATGCCACCCAGCGAGGCCATCGCATCCGCCGCGACAATAAGGTTGCGCAACCACGATGCAATGCAAGAATGATAACAATGACAATATAATCAGGAAACACATTTAAGAACAAAGTAAGTTGTTCTCGCACCAAGTTACAATTTAGCAATAATAAGCATATATCAATTACGCAATTATACTAAACAATATACTCTTTTAGAAAGAAAATAAACTATGATGCACGTAAGGATGCAGGTCTCTCACCTCTACCGGGCTTCAAGATCGAAGTTTGAATCACATCATTTCCAGTCATCTTGAACCTATGAACAAACATTACTTCAATTACTCTTAACCTACAACATTCATTCTAAGTTAGCTAACTTATAACTTTGCTTATTTAGCATATATACAATATCTATTAGAATTCTATTTTTAACAAAACACCACTTTTATATACTTTAACTTAACATATATTCCATATTTTCAATAGTCTACAAGTTAATTAAGAAGATAGTTCAAAAACTTAAAAGAGAATGATTCAACCAGCATGCTATAACTAGATATAAATTGAGCTAGAATTTAGTTTAACTAAGATCAACACATGAGCCTGCAGTTACTCATACTATTTCTCATTTGACTTTAGTTAATAACTTGTACAAGAAACTAATTCACTCCACATACAATAAACTAGCCATTAACTCAACTCAAAGAATTTCTCCAAAGAATTTATAGATAATAAAGGTTAGGTTACTTTAATGTTCAAATGACACATTCATTCACAATGATACTACCCAGTCTTTTACTACTTTAATGAACTTCTAATTCATATTATACTTTACTTACAATAGTTAGTAATATCTCTATGAAGATAGCCTAACATTAGCACATAGGGAAAGAAATGCATTTATCAACTAATAGAAAAGTTAACTATCAACCATTTAATAACTAACATACTTTTTTAGTAAAATAACTATACTTCAAGCTAAGATTCTAACATATCACTAGTAGTATTAACTTAAGTTAATTACATTTAACATATAATAGACAACTATCAACTTACAATTAACCTTACATGTAGTTTCAAAAAGCATTAAACACATTCTTCCACATAGTTTACTTGACCTTTCCAAGTGTTCACTAGTTGCACATTGATAACAACAACTAATTCTAACAGTTGAATTGTTTAGCATATATAGAAACATTACCTATGTCTAAAGGTGATGACCATCATAACTCTACTAGCATTTCTCATTCACAGTCGAATATAATAGCTTTCAATTTAAATTAACTTTACTAGCAATTAGATTTCAATTACAATTCATGAAAACAACATAACTATAAGAGCCCCATTACGTTATTAATCATCCAAAGACACTACACAATAAGGTCTTGATCGAATACATCCAATTAGAACTGAATTATATCATTACTATAGCAAAATAACAACAAAATTCAGATTCTCGCGTAACAGGACATTTCTGACACATCTCACCAAAATGATCATAACTTGCTCTAAACAACTCCGATTAATGCACCGTAAAAAGCTGTAGAAACTAGACTCGTAAGGCTTTCTAATGGTATATAATTCAACCCCTAATCCTTCTCCAATTAATACAGTTTTAAGCTCGAAGTTGCCTCAATGCAATTAGAATAGAAGCAGTTTATACAAGCAAATAAGCAGTTTTACAAAAGGGCATTTACAAGATATAATTAGAATTATATCAAAAGTTGCACACCAACTTGAAACTACATTTAAACATTCAAGAAGTCATGCCAAGGTCTTAGAAGCGCGAGACAGCCGAAATTGCACCTAAACCCCTTTGTTATTCAAGCTATTTCTCCTCCAAACCAAAGTTAATGATTCCATTTTCAAGAGAAACTCTCCCAACCTTCTAACTAACCCTCAAGGTACCCTTTCAACCCTCTAACTCATTCAAACACCCGCGATTACCCCGAAAGTCCCAAATTCCCTCTTATGGCTTTAAACTACACATACCTTATCCGGGCTTCAAACAAGGATTATCAAAGCTTCTATAGCACCTAAGTAACCTAAGAATACTAGAAGTGAAGCCCGAATCCACCCGGATTCGCATTAACCCTGAAAGCCCTTTGTTAAAGTCGGCTATTTCACGTTTTATGCAATTCTAGAGCAATGCAAGTGAATGGGGCTATTAGACTACCTTCATTAGCACCTAAGGCATCTATTAGGAGTGTTGAATCAAGCTAATTCGAGCAATTACACAAACCCTAGAAAAACGTCACTATTTACCTCCTAGATCAAACTAACGATTCTAACCGTTTAAAAAGCGAAAGAATGGTTCAAATATGTTTTCTAGCACTCATATACAAGGTATAATAGCATAGATAATCAATACAATAGCATTTGAACACATTTTTAACAAATCAAGAAAATAGCAACTATTTTAAAATGCGAAAATAAGCCGTGAAATCCCTCACCAATGCGCGTAGGAGCTCCTAGGAGGCTAGTAGACACCCTAAACCACTTGCACCTAGCTTGGATTGGCTTGGAATGAGGATTTGTTGAGCAAAAAAACTCTATTTCTTCTCCTATGCAATTCTCGGATTTGCTACAGTATTTTCAGCATGCTCTTTTTTGTTTTGTTTTGCTAAGTTATGAGCTAATGTGTGTGTTGTGTGAGTTATATATTAAATGGGGCTAAGTTGCTTGCTTAAATGGTTCACTAAATGCGCTTAGTTAGCTTAAAACGAGCCTAGATAGTAAAATGAATGCTAGCTAATTCATTCCCTAAGTTATGTTACGTAACACTATTCATACAACTACAAAAATCATTTTCTAAACGAGCTTTCCTATCGCCTCTAGCTCAAATGCACATTTTTCCCACTACTCTAACAATTAATATGATTTAATAAAAATGATAATTCGCTAATAGCATGAAGTTAAAAACGGAGTGAATAGTAATTTAAGAAGACAGTTAATAATGCACAGAAGGAAATGCGCAAACAAGGGATGCAACAGTAATTGAATGCATGGCTAAAACTCGGGCGTCACAGAATTTAACACCACTTTATAATTAAACACATAGCACAGTAACTTGCCGAGCCTGGTGACGTGGGCTTGTTTCCCGAGTGGGGGCATTATTGTTATAGGACATTGGTTTGGCCCAAACGTTGGGGTTTGGGCTTAGCTCTGAACTGGCGCGCCCGTTCCAAGCAGTGAGTTGGGCTACATATCCTGGGCGAAGGCCCGGGTCAAGTGGTTCCTGTAGTGGAAGGCTTAGCGTGAGGCTGGTTTCACAGAACATCAAAAACTTCCTACTCTCTGCAGTGGGAGGATAACAGGCTGGTGCTACTTGAGTTCCGTTATAACCCGATGGGCCGGCCTAATTGAACCATCACTTTTTTCAAATATATGTACCCCATCAAGCTCGGGTAATTGGGTCGCCCACTACTTTTATAGAACTTTTTCTTATTTAATTTTAAAATCTGATATCTTATATTTCGAAAACTCTTGAATTCTGAATCTCACAACCTTTTCAATCATTTTTATTTTATTTTATAAAATTTTTCATTTTAAATAACTTAGCATCATCTAAATATTTCCAAATTATCTTATAATATATTTTTACCCCATCAAGTTCAGGTAATTGGGTCGCCCATTATTTTTATCGAACTTTTTCTTATTTAATTTTAAATTTCTTGATTTTTAATCTCACAACCTTCAATCATTTTAATTTTATTTTATAAAATTTTTCATTTTAAATAACTTAGCATCATCTAAATATTTCCAAATTATCTTATATTTTTCAATCCTCTATAAGAAATGAGTTAGTGAAAGTAACAAAATTAGTACCGCATTAAAACAAAGCTTGAATGTAAAATTAGTTAAAACAATGCAACATTCTCCAAAAAGGCTTTAACTTGCTCATCGTCACCTCTTAACATAATTAAATCAAAGTTTCTACAAAAATTAAGAAATGAAGTCGTTATAAATACACCAGCCTTCTACAAACATACATTAAAACTCTATAAATACCGAGAGATTTTAGCATCAGGAAGGATTAATTCCAACTCAGTATTTTGAGAAAACTGCTTATTCTATTTCTTCTGCATCAGGAGAAAAATTAAGGGTTAAATATAAATTACCTCAAACATTTATATGTTATGAAAAAGTTTGTATATCTACTAGTTTTCTTTTAATTGAAAACATGACGTGTCCTATAATTCTAGGAACTCCTTTTATAAATGAAACTATGCCAATATTAGGTATAGATAATCATGGAATAACGGGAACTTATAATAAAGAACCTGTGATATTTCATTTTATTACCGAACCTAGATAAAAAATTTTAGGCAGATAGCTAATTTAATGAAAGCTAAGGAATCACATTTGAATTTCTTAAAGCACGAGATGAATATCAATAATATTGATAATATGTTAAAAAATCCTAAATTACAGGATAAGATTAAACATCTTACACATGATTTTTCTTTACAAATCTGTAATGATCACCCAAATGCTTTTTGGGATAGAAAGAAGCATATTGTTTCTTTACCTTATGAAATTGATTTTAATGAAAAAATAATTCATACTAAAGCTCGTCATTGTCAGATGAATCAGGAATATCTTGATTTATGTAAAAAAGAAATAGCTAATCTTATAGATAAGCGTCTTATTAGAAAGTCATACTCCCCATGGAGTTGTACTGCTTTTTATGTTAATAAACACGCAGAACAAGAAAGAGGTAATCCTAGACTTGTTATCAATTATAAACCACTTAATAAAGTGTTGAAATGGATTAGGTATCCTACTCCTAATAAGAAAGATCTTTTGGATCGATTGCATAATGCATTAATATTTTCAAAATTTGATCTTAAATCTTGATATTGGCAGATACAGATTAGTGAGAAAGACATATATAAAACTACTTTTGCTGTTCCAATTGGACATTATGAATGGAATGTTATGCCATTTGGATTAAAAAATGCTCCTTCTGAATTTCAGAATATTATGAATAAAATATTCATTCCTTTTAGCGATTTTATTATCGTCTATATTGATGATATCTTGGTCTTTTCTAAAGACATACAACAACATTTTAAACATCTTGATATATTTAAGAAAATTGTTATACAAAATGGTCTTGTTATTTCTAAACCAAAAATGCTTTTATTTCAAACCAAGGTCAGATTTCTTGGTCATAATATTGAAAAAGGAAAGATTATTCCTATTAATAGAATTATTGAATTTGCTTCTAAATTTTCTGATCAAATTACTAATAAAACTCAACTACAGAGATTTCTTGGTAGCTTAAATTATATTCTACAAAAATCTTGCTATTGATACTGCTATCTTATATGATAGACTTAAAAAGAAACCAGGACCATGGACAGATGTTCATACTGAAAAAATCAGAATAATTAAATCTAAGGTTAAAAATTTTCCTTGCTTAATGCTTGCTAATCCAACATGGAATAAAATTGTTGAAACAGATGCTTCGGAAATTGGTTTTGGAGGAATTTTAAAGCAAGTTCATCCAGAAACAAAACAAGAATATCTTGTTCGATTTCATTCAGGAAAATGGAATAATAGTCAACAAAAATATGCGACTGTTGCGATAGAAATTCTTTCAATTATTAAATGTGTGTTAAAATTTCAAGATGATTTATTTTGCCAAAAGTTTTTAATAAAAACAGATTGTCAAGCAGCAAAATATATGTTTAATAAAGATTTTAAACATAATGTTTCCAAACAAATGTTTGCGAGATGGCAAGCTAATCTTGCACCTTTTGATTTTGATATCGATTATATTAAAGGGAATAATAATTCTCTTCCTGATTTTCTTACCCGTGAATTTTTGCAAGATGATCCCCACTAGGAGAGGATCCTCTAACCCTAATAGGGGAAGAGGGAGAGGATGTAACCTTGATCCTAATAGGGTCATTGCAAGAAAAAAATTCGTCAATTTAGGTGGGATCACTATTGATCCATCACATCCTGATTTTGATAAAATCAAAAAGGTTATTGAAGAAAGCAGTAATACTGCTCAATCATCATCTTATGCTCATGCAGTTGATCATGAAGAGTCTGATGACTCCTTTGAAATATCTCATCATGAGGAAATAATTTTACCTCTTGAAAATGCTGATAAGCAGTGGATCAATGCTCCTTGGTACCTTATGGAATGATATTTGAATAATTATATGTTTCATGTACTTTATTACAAGTCCAGGGTATATTTTGAATCAATTTTACAAGTCACAAATTCATGCGATATTGAACATTTCAAGAAGAATAATACTCTTCCAATTTATACTTATAGTAAAATCTTTATTAGAAAAAATTATTTCTCCAAATGAATGAGGAATCAATACCTTAAATGAAAGGCAATTTATTCTTGATAAAAATTCTTATCATTTTAATTATTGGGATTATGTGGTAGCATTTTCCAAAGTTTTCTTATATGAAAACCCCCAGCATAAACATTCTTGGTTTATAAAATTCAATCCTGAAATATTCCAGAACTGCAAATTTCCTGCATGGATCCATCAATGGTGGAAAAGTTTTGGACCTCCGGTCAAAATTCTCCCTGATCCTTATAAAGGACTTTTTACTGAATGGTTGGCAATTTGTCCCCATATTGGAAATGATCCTGATCTTTATATTGAAGGATCAAACTCTTTATTTTTCTTTATGGAATTTGGTATCCCATGGATATGGAAATGGATCCCTGTCGTAGAGACAAATAAAGAAAAATATTTTGTTTAAAAAGAAAATTTCTTTCAAAATTTTGGGTAAAACTCTTGAAAAATGATCCTGAGACAAAGAAACCTTATGGTTAACCTAATATCAACGAAATTTCTCAGACGATAGCACTCTATCAAGACCAAATGGAAGAAACAAAGAAAAAGACTCAAGAAAAGGAATCTCCTTTTTCTCATATTTTATGAAAAATCCAAATGAGGAAACAGATAAGCTCCCATGAAGATGTTATGGCATCATATCTAGATGAAGTCAAGGAAGATTTCCTAAGGCATTTTAAAAGTGTAGTGGACACTGACTCTACATCAGAAGACACTTTGATGAGGTCTACAAATGCTTTTGCTTGTTTACCAGGGGAATCCCAAGATCCTAATGAGGACATCCCATCCGCTCTAGATGTGTTGGCAGAAGATATGTTTGACAGCTTGAAGGATGAATTATTACGTAAAGCCAAAGATAAAGGAAAAGGAAAGATAATCTGAAGAAATCTGATGATACTTTGGATGAGATAAAAAGAAAAAGCCGAACTTTGCGGGAAAACAAACTTGCTTTTGGAAAAGCTGTTGTCTACCGATAGTCGGTGGAATGTCACTGTTATTACTTTTAGGACGATTCCTGTTTACTTTTTATAAAGTTTTTTGTCTTATAGACATGTGTTGTACAGAGACCCCATATTTCAAAGTTTTCAAATCCGGTCTGAGTTGTTTTTAATTTTCTTTTGAGTTCCGCCCAGCTGTATAAATTCAGGGCCCATAGTTTTTGTTGGCAGAGCTCTAGAGAGCAGCCTACTACTTTTCTTTCAGTTTTTATATTTTGTAAACATTTGTATATTTTACAAATCAATCGAAGAAAACTTTTTCTTCAGGTATATTCTTTTTAATTTCTTAGCTTTGTTTATTTTATTTTCTTATTATAGTGCCGCCGAATATGGTAGGCTAGTTGCCATATTGTCTGTAATCGCCATGGATCTCTAGACATGTTACTCTATATTATGAGTTAGACACAGCTGTGGTTGGTATCGTTGTTATGGTAAGACGATCTTCAAGGCAGGCATCTTATCGCCATAAGTCGCACTATTGGCCCTTTTCTTTGCTTTGTGGGCTGTTTTGTGTTGACTCGGTTGACCGCTTTTCCAGAGTGAACCCGTCGGTAAAACCACTAACTAGATCCCCATACCTGGGCCTTCTTGTGGTATCAGAGCCAATCAAAGCAATCATATCTTTAATCATATGATTTGGTTGAATAAGTAAATTAATTCTAACCAACCATTTTTGCGTAGTAATAACCTTCAGTATATTAAGAAGATTTAAATCTACCATAGTATCTGGTAAAGTATTAGAAGAACTCGGTTCCTGATGAACAAACATATCAATTTGTTCTTTAATTAATTGATTTTCTTGTCTAAGATCATTGATCTAACTTTGAAGTTTATTAACTTCCTATTTTAATTCATGATGAGTGATAGGAGTATTTCTTTCCTTTTTATTACTTAATTGACTAATAACATCTTTAATATTATAACCCTAGGTTGAACTAAAAATTTTCTCAATGGGTTTATCAACAGAATTTTCTTTGGAGTAATGTTCCAAAATTTTTGATTTTAAAGAATCATCTTTAATATCTTCTAATAATTTTAAAACATCTAACCACTTATCAGCAGTAATCATATTGACTTTTAGATCATCAAATTGAGATAATATTTTATAATATTCATCATCAAAATTATTAACTTTACAAGTACATGGAGAATTCTCCTTAGAAGATATGTTATTAACTTCATCAGAAGAAGATTCAATATCTGAGCTATCTGAGCTAGACCTAGACAAATTGTCTATATCAATAAGTAATTTTGCCAATTGTTCTTTAGTGTGATCATCAAGATCTAAGGCTTTTATCTTCTTTCGGAATTGCCGACATTTATTAGCATAATGACCATTTTTACCACATTTATAACACGTGGGAATAGGCTTAGGTTTAGGTTTATATCCCTTTCTTTCATTTATTTCTCTCCTTTTCCTAGCTTTCTGCTTATATATAGGAGATGTATAATATTCTTTAGGCTTTTTAGGCCCTTTGGACTTAGTAAGTCTACGAGTAGGTGGAAGTTCCATCGCAAATTATTCACAAAATTGACCTAATGTCTGTCTATCTGTCAGACCTTGTTTCTTAATTTGATAATTTAATTTAATATGATTGCAAAGATCTAATCCTTCTTTGACACATACACCTATTAATTCACCATAAGTGTACATATTGTAAACAATATTATTGTTTGTATCTTTAATTAAGACTTTTCTAATTTTTTCTGCAAATGATGCAGGTAAACCATCAACAAATTGTGCCTTCCATTGGCTATCATTAGCTTCCGGGAGTTCAGAAACTCTAGAAAGGAAAACATCTTTATACCATCTAAAAGATGTAAGAGTAGGACAACGTAAATTACGTAATAATGTCCTAGTTCTATCATAACTAGTAGTAAATTGACTACAAAAATATTCAAGAATAGTGGCACACATTGTGTAAACAGCATTAGAGACTATAACACCATTTTTTTCTCTGGTGGCTTGAGCAATTTCTTGTCTTATTTCTATTGTAACACAATTATCAAACTATCCTTTTAATTGACCAGAAAATCCAGATAATATAGCATCACATATTACTGGTTCTTGATTACCAACTTGTTTACAAATCTGAGCATACATAAGCATGCGTTCAACAACTCTTTTAATTTGTTTATCAGTCATACCATCTATGTTCCACTCATAAATAGTACAATGATCAAAACTAGCATTTTTACTAAAATTAGTTGTATCTTCCTCATATAAAATATCTTGTGGAGTAGGACGAGGATAATAATACCTATTATTCTTAGGTTTACTAGCAAATTTACTAGATTCTCCTCTTTCTATTTTATTTACTTCCTTTGAAATATTCATTATTGATCATAACTTTGAGGAATTAGTTCTTCTTCAGACTGAGAACTGTCAGAATTAATCTGTGTAGATCTATCAGACCCTAGATCGGACAATAATCCAATATGTAAATGAACTAAATTTTTATTAATCAAATTGTCAATTTTTGACTCAGGATCCATCTTAAATCCTTCTAATTTAGGAGCAAGTTGAAAACCTGTTTTCTTAGCTTGAGAAGAAGATGTTTCTCCTATTTTCAATTTTCCTGAATCTTGGAGTTTTACCTTTGGAGGTTTCTGTTTTAAGGAATCTAATATTTGATTGATCTTTTTTTCTAAAATAAGTAATCGTTCTCCTACAATTTGTAGAGTGCAATTAGTATAATTCCCTTGCTGAACAAGAGAGTTCAAATCCTGTATCATAACAGAAACATTACCATTCTCAAATAATTTCAAAAAAGCTTTAGATTCAATTTGAAAATCATCTTTTCCAATAATTAATGGTTTAGTAAGAGGAAAAACAGATTTTTCCTTGTTACCTTGGACATCCGTCCATTCTCTCTATATTGTATTAATAGCAAAAGAAATATAATAATCAATAAACCAATGAACAAATTTATAAATTTTTTGCTCTTTTCTCATAAAATCATAATATTGATTTTTAATATTTTGCCATTGGGTTTTATCAAAAGATGAAGAAATCCATTCACGAATAGGTTGCCAGTGAGCATTTAAAAATTCATTGTTAACATAAGTTTTTTCCCAACTTCCGGGACTAAAAGTAAGTTTGGTCATCATCATACGTGGAAACTCATTTCAGATGGAGTTATCCTCCTTATTAATTCCATGAGAAATTTGATTATGTGAAATTCTTATTGCGTCAATCTTTTCTGATTGAACTATTTCACCCTCTTCAGATAGTGGTTTAAACCTATCTATTTCCTTACTAGGATCTTCTCTAATATAAAAAGTAGAGGCTTTTGATGACTGAGGAAATTCCACAATTGGAGATATATAAGAGTGATTTGATGAAAAAGACCTAATTAATGTAGGTTCTTGTTTAAATCTAAGAAAGACATCGCTTTCAGTTGTCTGAACAACTTCAGATAAATCTGATTGAATTCTAGGTTGACTAGGAGTCACCTTTTCTAATTTCCAGTTTTCAGGAAAGTCTATTTCTTCCCATTTAATCATTCTTCTAGTAGTTATTTTTGATTTAGACAAATTAGTCTCTATCATAACTATTGTACCAGCTTCATCCTGTAATTTACAGTTAGGGTTCAAAGTATGTAGAACCTTTTAGTAAATTCTATAATAGATACTCATAGTTTCTGAGTGAGGCATATAATTATATCCTTTAGTCTTTACATATAATGTAACAGCTTCACGTATATTTCTATCAAATAAAGAAAGCTGTAAATTGGGACGAACATTAAAATAGACTGGTCCATAAGCCAGACTAGATTGGGTTATTCCCATTAGAGATTCTCTCCAATCTAAGTTCCTAGCAACCCTAAGAACTGCAATAAAACTTTCATTTAATCATCCTAATGTAAGAGGCCTAAAGGCTATTTGAATTAAACCTATATGCAAATAATTATGCGTAGAATCATGACGCAAAATATCATCATTAGACAACAATTTAATTGTTAACTCATCATCTTCTATAGGGATTGATTGTTCAACAGTCTTAACAACATCCTTAAGACCCATATTTTCAAACATACTATATTGGTAAATAGTATTGGGCTGCACATATGGAATAGTCCATTTATTTAACAAATCTAGTTGTCTTGGAAGATCGTATTCTTCCTTTTTAGTATTCTTTATATTATTTTTCTTTCTAAATGTAGAAAGCATGATAAAAATTACCGTACTGTCTACTTCCAACCATGTTTACTCTAAGTAACCTTAAAAAGGCTCCAAGGCTCTGATACCACATTTAGGGGATCTAGTTAGTGGTTTTACAGACGGGTTCACTCTGGCAAAGCGGTCAACCGAGTCAACACAAAACAACCCACAAAGCAAAGAAAAGGGCCAATAGTGCGACTTATGGCGATAAGATGCCTGCCTTGAGGATCATCTTACCATAACAACGATACCAACCACAGCTATGTCTAACTCATAATATAGAGTAACATGTCTAGAGATCCATGGCAGTTACAGACAGTGTGGCAACTAGCCTGCCATATTAGGCGGCACTATAATAAGAAAATAAAATAAACAAAGCTGAAAAATTAAAAAGAATATACCTGAAGAAAAAGTTTTCTTCGATTGATTTGTAAAATATACAAATGTTTACAAAATATAAAAACTGAAAGAAAAGTAGTAGGCTGCTCTTTAGAGCTCTGCCAACGAAAACTATGGGCCCTGAATTTATACAGCTGGGCGGAACTCAAAAGAAAATTAAAAACAACTCAGACCGGATTTGAAAACTTTGAAATCCGGGGTCTCTGTATAACACGTGTCTATAAGACAAAAAACTTTATAAAAAGTAAACAGGAATCATCCTAAAAGTAACAATAGTGACATTCCACCGACTGTCGGTAGACGACAGCTTTT
Organism: Ehretia macrophylla; assembly: GCA_037974665.1. NCBI lineage: Eukaryota > Viridiplantae > Streptophyta > Magnoliopsida > Boraginales > Ehretiaceae > Ehretia > Ehretia macrophylla. The sequence continues at coordinate 69,187,744 of CM075771.1, read as the reverse complement.
CCAAAAGCAAGTTTGCTTTCCCGCAAAGTTCGGCTTTTTCTTTTTATCTCATCCAAAGTATCATCAGATTATGTGACAGCCCAGACCCAACATGTAGCATAGTATTCTTAATTGCATATAAATTGGTGTCAGTTTAAATGTTATATGTGTAAATGTATTTATTTTAGCATTTAAGATTTAAATAGTAGTTCATTTTCTTTTATTTCTCTTATTATCTTTAAAAAAGGGACATTACTATTTCTTGGTTCAAATAAAATGTTTTAGCTATTATTTTGTAATTTAAATTATACGATATTGTCCCTAATACCTAATAGACTTATTTTTATTTTATTTTATTTTATTTTTTATTTTTTTTAAAAAAGAGCCCGAGCCCGGTTATATATTTATTTTATTGTTATTTTTATTGTTATTCCTTTATATTTATTTATTTTATTAACGTGCATTTCTTGGAAAACGTGTCGTAAACCCTAATAGCTTTTAGTTAATTTAATTTCTATTTAGCTAACTTGCCCGGGATACTTACTTTATTATTTTAATTATTTAAAATTGTTTTACATGATTAAAATAAAATTTATTTATTTATTTTACTGTTCGAACGGGAAGCCCGAGCCCAAACCCGAACGAGCTAGATTATTTTCAATAATAATTATAATTTTTTAAATAGAATTTAAAAGAATTATTAGAAAAGATGATCTTTTTTTTATTATTTATTTACATTTAATTGATTTGAACTTCCTGAGCCTGGAGTTGATTTTCTTTTAATTTATTTATTTTATTTTATTTCATAATTTCCTTACGTGAATTATTCTATGAATTCGTTCAGAGTTATTTATGTGCATCGCATGTTCGGGAGGTTAAAATTGGGTGTTTTTATTTTGTCCGGGCTAGTTTTAACTCGGTTAGACTTAATTTCTGAATAGCATTTTGTTTCATTTTAATTAACTAGCTTAGTAATCTTTTAATGTAGTTAGTTAATTAGTAGTTAAGTAATTTAGAAATATAGTTAGGAAAAATAAATAAATAAATAAAGGCAAGCTTGGGTTCACCCGAGAAAATAAAAAAGATAAAACAAAATCAATTTCTTAGTGCTTGAACCACTTTCGAAATTCTCAAGAAAACTTTGCAATACTTTGGTGTTTGACTTATGCATTAGTTATATTAGCTTAGGACATTTAGAACAAAACAAACAGAAGCAACCTAAGAAAACTAGCAAGAAATCGAAAAAAAAGAACAACAAGAAGAAGAAGAAAACCGAGAAGAACAAGAGAGAAGTTAGGCGATTGTTCTTAGCTTGGAGTTGACTTTGAGCTTGTTCATATGGGTTTTAGCCTTGAAAGGTGAGGGAGTTCATTTTTTTTTGTAAAGTTAAAGTTGTTGCATTTTGTTGAATTTCTTGATTTGTTGATTATAGCTCTAATACTTGTTATGAATGCTTATTATATGTTTAATAGATGCTATAGAGTTACCTTTTGAAGTTTGTTATCAAGGTTTATGGTTAAAAGTTGAGATTCAACAAGAGATATGATGAATAGTGCTTGTTGTTAGGGTTTGGAATGAAATTGTTAATTAGCTTGAATTGAGACTTCAAATAGATGCTCTATGCCCTAGTGAAGCTAGTTGAAAATCTACGTGAAGTTGAATCAACCAAAACCGAGCTAAATTGAGTAATTAGTCGATTCTAAAAAGGGGACTTTTCTCATTGAGGAATCCGGGCAAGTTTGGGCTATGGTTTGGTTATCCTTGGGGTAAGGAAGCACTTTTGGTGCTTTCGCTACGCGAACATGGGATTCGGTTAGTATAGTTGTAGTTCGTGCTATTGTGAACTTATATTGTGCATATATGTGAGGGCGGCCTACTTTGTCAACCCTCTTATGTGTTATTTGACATCTTGAATGCTTGTGTCTTGTCTCGGGATTGCGCAACCTTCTCGGACATGGTAGTGTCGAGAAACACGGGCGGCGTCGGGCTTGCCGTGCTCCCTCGACTACCATGGTGCCTATTCCCTTCTCGCTGAGGCATACTCCACTACCCCAGAGGCGTGGTTCACCTGCTGGGTATGGACCTACCTCAGGAGAAAGGGTCGTAGGTTCGGGATACATCCGGAGTATCCCAACTTGTTGGAGTAAGGGTTGTCGGCACTTGCGTGAAGTTCGTGGCTCGTGGTTCGAGTTTGAAGACTTGAAATGGAACCGTATCCTTTTTAATGTGGTTAACTACTTGCTATTTAATCTTGTTATTTATGTTATATATATGATTTCTTGTATCTGCATATCATAATGCACGTCCGGTATGTTGTATCACCTCCCTCATTGAGTAACTTGGTTACTCATTCCTCTTTTCAACATATTTCAGGAAAAGTTGAAGATTGGATTGCCTCCTGTATGACCTGTTTGCTCTATCAGTGTGTAAAACATGGAAGAATGTGAACATGATATTCTTGTATTTTATTTGAGACTTTGTGCCATGTATGTATTATGTTATATCAATGAATGTAATATTAAAGTTTTAGTTTTGTTTGATGATTAGGTACTAGTGGGCTTGTAATATCTTCTATTTGCTTTACTTTATTACTTAGTAGTGCATGCTTGTGTGGACAATGAAAATTAGTTAGTTGGTTGGACACAAATTATAAGAACGCTTGATTGATAATATACAGTCGTATGATAAGTGGATTAAAAAGATAAAACTTCTATGGATTTAATTTTGCATGCTTGTGTGATATGTTGTTAGGTCCCAAGACTCGGATGGCCTTGAGGAGCTAGTTGGCTTTATGAATCTTGTAAACTAGGTTGTATGAATGGTTGATTGTGGTCTAAGACTTGTATGTGATTGTTGGCAGGTTTCTAGATAGTCCTATATATAGGGAAAACTCCGTCCGTTTTTCCTAAAATTTCGTGCCCGGGGTTTGGAATTAGGTGAGAATAACATGATAAATAGGAGTTCCAGTCTCGTGAGAGATTGGGGCATTACAGAAGTGGTATCAGAGCTTAGTTAGCTCTCAGCCAGGAAAGGATCTTCGGCCTATTGGGTAGTAACCTTTGATCGTGTGCTTGTAAAGTGTGTTACGTGGATAGAGTATTATACATGACTTGTGCGCTTAGTATGTTAATGTGTTAAGTGCTCGGATTGTATAGAGTTGTGTCTTAATGTGAGTTTTATATATTTGTATTTAGTTATGGTTTAGGTGGCTTAGTATGAATATAAGGTTGCGTGGCTGTTATTTGTCCAGGCTTGTGGTTGTCTAAGTGAGTAGCATACTAGCATGAGAGTGAGAGAGTCTATTGCATGAATATGTGAGTTAATGAAATGTCTAGATTGCCTTGTAAATTGAACACATTTTATGCGACTCTGTGAACAATGTGTCTTAAGTGAAAATGTTTTGTTTATATGTGTTATATGTCCATTTAATTACTGGTCGTATATATGCTTATGTCTTGTTTAGGTTAAAAAGAACAAGTTTACTTTAGTTACTCTTCATATGGACCTCAAGCTAAATGAAAGAAAAATTATCTTTGTGCATTATTTTGATGGTTTAGAGTTAGAATAAATATTGATTGCACGTTGATTAAGTGATATTTGAGCTTATATGCATATTTACCTAGTTATTCAAATTATGTAAGTAATCTTTTGGTTTAATCTTGTTTGAATGATTAGGTAGACATTTAGTTGTCTAGAATTGATTTAGGAATCTTATGTTATATATAAATGTTTAGTTTAACATGGTGGATAAAGTATATTATTTGAATTAGATTTACATGCTCGGAAGAGTTAATCTTGAATGCATGTGTATGTATGTGAGACTTGTAGGTTTTGAATGAAAATATGTACCTACATGTGCCATGCTTGTGTAAACTGTGAAAAGATGTGTAATCTATGCAATTATGTGTCTAGGTGTACACCTATGAGATCTAATTGTGCAATACGTGAAAGAATATGTGAGATGTGCCAGTGTGAGATTATGTGTATATTTCGTTGATTCTTAGTGAGAAACTTCTTTTGTTTACTAGCAGTAATGTGTACGATTTAATTTTTCAAGCACATTGTCATTTATGTTAAGATAACCTATCAAGTATTAGTGGGTGATAATACTTCCTAGTCTAACTAATGTTGCATAATTGTTTCATTTAAACATTAACTGTGACTATATGATAAATACCTGTTACGTGAGCATTACATACAATAAATTGTGTATGTGTTAAAACATGTATATTTTATATGATTTCAACTGCATGCATACATATTACCCTTTGAATTGGTAAGTAATCTCTCATCCTATAGTCGAATGGCCGGCAATGGATTTTCCAGAAAAGTGATCCAGCAAGAAGAGGTGCAGTTAGACAGACATAGACAAGAGAACGTCATGGAATAAGTAAGGATAAGAATGAACCCATCTCTGTCACTGTAATTGATACCTCTGTGGGGTTGCAATTATATCTCTAAGAATAAGGCATCTAGAATCATTCATCTATATACATGTATATGACTTGTGATCTATGGGAAAATTATATATACGGTTAAACTTTTGGACAGGTATTCATTTTGGCATTTATGTCTGGGCTATGTGATGGTAGTATTCTTTAATGGTAGTTCTATCAGTAATAGCACTTGGCCACCTTAGATGGAATTTCATTTAACATCATACATGGAGTTCTTGTCTGGTATTTGTATTTGGAAGAGTTCACATGTACAGGTGTTTAGCTGGTGTCCTTGGTAAATACTCTTACTGAATCTTACCATCGAGACTTATTTATGGGACTTCCTTGGTATTTCTGATTGGTTTTCTCAGTAATATTTGTATGCGAAAATTGCTATTGGGTTTTGTCTAGTATCAGCTCCAGTAATCCTATACGGGTTTTTCCTTTGTATTTTCTTGGTATTCTCTAATTGGTATTTTCATAGAAGCCTTTATTTGGCTACCTCGCTTGGGATTTCATCGGCGAAGTTCTTTTGGTATTCTTACTGAACTTTTGGTAGTACTACAGAGAATATTCGTACTAGGCTTCTTTGGAATCAAGACTGGTTAGAACTGCAACAGTTGTTGAAGATTCTCTTGGATATAAGAAATTGCGAGGACGCAATTTTTGTAAGGAGGGGAGAGTGTGACAGCCCAGACCCAACATGTAGCATAGTATTCTTAATTGCATATAAATTGGTGTCAGTTTAAGTGTTATATGTATAAATTGGTAGCACAGTCTAAAATTAATAAAGCTATTTGAATTGATTGTGAGGCAAGGTTATGTTGAATGCTACTTTTAATTTTATAAAGCTAGTTCGTGCTATTGTGAACTTATATTGTGCATATATGTGAGGGCGGCCTACTTTGTCGACCCTCTTATGTGTTATTTGATATCTTGAATGCTTGTGTCTTGTCTCGGGGTTGCACAACCTTCTCGGACATGGTAGCGTCGAGAAACACGGGCGGCGTCGGGCTTGCCGTGCTCCCTCAACTACCATGGTGCCTATTCCCTTCTCGCTGAGGCATACTCCACTACCCCAGAGGCGTGGTTTACCTGCTGGGCATGGACCTACCTCAGGAAAAAGGGTCGTAGGATCGGGATACATCTGGAGTATCCCAACTTGTTGGAGTAAGGGTTGCTTGCACTTGCGTGAAGTTCGTGGCTCGTGGTTCGAGTTTGAAGACTTGAAGTGGAACCGTATCATTTTTAATGTGGTTAACTACTTGCTATTCAATCTTGTTATTTATGTTATATATATGATTTATTGTATCTGCATATCATAATGCACGTCCGGTATGTTGCATCACCTCCCTCACTTAGTAACTTGGTTACTCATTCCTCTTTTCAACATATTTCAGGAAAAACTAAAGATTGGATTGCCTCCTGTGTGACCTGTTTGCTCTATCAGTGTGTAAAACATGGAAGAATGTGAACATGATATTCTTGTATTGTATTTGAGACTTTGTGCCATGTATGTATTTATGTTATATCAAGGAATGTAATATTAAAGTTTTAGTTTTGTTTGATGATTAGGTACTAGTGGGCTTGTAATATCTTCTATTTGCTTTACTTTATTACTTAGTAGTGCATGCTTGTGTGGACAATGAAAATTAGTTAGTTGGTTGGACACAAATTATAAGAAAGCTTGATTGATAATATAGAGTGGTATGATAAGTGGATTAAAAAGATAGAACTTCAATGAATTTAATTTTGCATGCTTGTGTGATATGTTGTTGGGTCCCAAGGCTCAGATGGCCTTGAGGAGCTGGTTGGCTTTATGAATCTTGTAAACTAGGTTGTATGAATGGTTGATTGTGGTCTAAGACTTGTATGTGATTGTTGACAGGTTTCTAGATAGTCCTATATATAGGGAAAACTCCGTCCGTTTTTCCTAAAATTTTATGCCCGGGGTTTGGAATTGGGTGAGAATAGCATGATAAATAGGAGTCCCAGTCTCGTGAGAGATCGGGGCATTACAGATTCCTTCAGATTATCTTTCTTTTTCCTTTATCTTTGGCTTTACGTAATAATTCATCCTTCAAGCTGTCAAGCAGATCTTTTGCCAACACATTTTGAGCGGATGGGATGTCCTCATTAGGAACTTGGGATTCCCCTGGTAAACAAGCAAAAGTATTTGTAGACCTCATCGAAGTGTCTTCTGATGTAGAGTCAGTGTCCACTGCACTTTTAAAATGCCTTAGGAAATCTTCATTGACTTCATCCAGATTTGATGCCATAACATCTTCATGGGAGCTTATCTGTTTCCTCATTTGGATTTTTCGTAAAATATGAGAAAAAGGAGATTCATTTTCTTGAGTCTTTTTCTTTGTTTCTTCCATTTGGTCTTGATAGAGTGCTATCGTCTGAGAAATTTCATTGATATTGGGTTGACCATAAGGTTTCTTTGTCTCAGGATCATTTTTCAAGAGTTTTGCCAAAAATTTTGAAAGAAATTTTCTTTTTAAACAAAACATTTTTTCTTTATTTGTCTCTGCGACAGGGATCCATTTCTATATTCATGGGATACCAAATTCCATAAAGAAAAATAAAGAGCTTGATCATTCAATATAAAGATCAGGATCATTTCCAATATGGGGACAAATTGCCAACCATTCAGTAAAAAGTCCTTTATAAGGATCAGGGAGAATTTTGACCGAAGGCCCAAAACTTTTCCACCATTGATGGATCCATGCAGGAAATCTGCCGTTCTGGAATATTTCAGGATTGAATTTTATAAACCAAAAATGTTTATGCTGGGGGTTTTCATATAAGAAAACTTTGGAAAATGCTTCCACATAATCCCAATAATTAAAATGATAAGTATTTTTATCAAGAATAAATTTCCTTTTATTTAAGGCACTGATTCCCCATTCATTTGGAGAAAGAATTTTTGTAATATAGATTTTACTATAAGTATAAATTGGAAGAATATTATTCTTCTTGAAATGTTCAATATCACATGAATTTGCGACTTATAAAATTGATTCAAAATATACCCTGGACTTGTAATAAAGTACATGAAACATATAATTATTCAAATATCGTTCCATAAGGTACCAAAGATCACTAATTCACTGCTTATCAGCATTTTCAAGAAGTAAAATTATTTCCTCATGATGAGATATTTCAAAGGAGTCATCAGACTCTTCATGATCAACTGCATTAGCATAAGATGATGATTGAGCAGTATTACTGCTTTCTTCAATAACTTTTTTGATTTTATCAAAATCAGGATGTGATGGATCAATAGTGATCCCACCTAAATTGACTAATTTTTTTCCTGCAATGACCCTATTAGAATCAAGGTTATGTCATCTCCCTCTTCCCCTATTAGGATTAGAGGATCCTCCCCTAGTGGGGATCATCCTGCAAAAATTCACGGGTAAGAAAGTTAGGAAGAGAATTACTATTCCTTTTAATATAATTGATATCAAAATCAAAAGATGCAAGATTAGCTTGCCATCTGGCAAACATTTATTTGGAAACATCATGTTTAAAATCTTTATTAAAAATATATTTTGCTGCTTGACAATCTGTTTTTATTAAAAACTTTTGACAAAATAAATCATCTTGAAATTCTAACACACATTTAACAATCGAAAGAATTTCTTTCGCAACAGTCGCATATTTTAGTTGACTATTATTCCATTTTCCTGAATAAAATCGAACAAGATATTCTAATTTTTTCAGTATAGACATCTGTCCATGGTCCTTGTTTCTTTTTAAGTCTATCATATAAGATAGCAGTATCAATAGCAAGAATTTTGTAATATGGTAGAATATAATTTAAGCTACCAAGAAATCTCTGTAGTTGAGTTTTATCAGTAATTTGATTAGGAAATTTAGAAGCAAATTCAATACTTCTATTAATAGGAATAATCTTTCATTTTTCAATATTATGACCAAGAAATCTGACCTTGGTTTGAAATAAAAGCATTTTTGGTTTGGAAATAACAAGACCATTTTGTATAACAATTTCTTAAATATATCAAGATGTTTAAAATGTTGTTGTATCTCTTTAGAAAAGACCAAGATATCATCAATATAGACGATACTAAAATCGCTAAAAGAAATGAATATTTCATTCATAATATTCTGAAATTCAGAAGGAGCATTTTTTAATCCAAATGGCATAACATTTTATTCATAATGTCCAATTGGAACAACAAAAGCAGTTTTATATCTGTCTTTCTCACTAATCTGTATCTGTCAATATCCAGATTTAAGATCAAATTTTAAAAATATTAATGCATTATGCAATCGATCCAAAAGATCTCTCTTATTAGGAATAGGATACCTAATCCATTTCAACACTTTATTAAGTGGTTTATAATTGATAACAAGTCTAGAATTACCTCTTTCTTGTTCTGCGTGTTTATTAACATAAAAAGCAGTACAACTCCATGGGAAGTATGACTTTCTAATAAGACGCTTATCTATAAGATTAGCTATTTCTTTTTTACATAAATCAAGATATTCCTGATTCATCTGACAAGGACGAGCCTTAGTAGGAATCATTTTTTCATTAAAATCACTTTCATAAGGTAAAGAAACAATATGCTTCTTTCTATCCCAAAAAGCATTTGGGTGATCATTACAGATTTGTAAAGAAAAATTAAGTGTAAGATGTTTAATCTTATCCTGTAATTTAGGATTTTTCAACATATTATCAATATTATTGATATTCATCTCGTGCTTTAAGAAATTCAAATGTGATTCCTTAGCTTTCATTAAATTAGCTATCTGCCCTAAAAAATTTTCTCTAGGTTCAGTAATAAAACGAAATATCACAGGTTCTTTATTATAAGTTCCCGTTATTCCATGATTATCTATACCTAATATTGGCATAATTTTATTTATAAAAGGAGTTCCTAGAATTATAGGACACGTCATGTTTTCAATTAAAAGAAAACTAGTAGATATACAAACTTTTTCATAACATATAAATGCCTGAGGTAATTTATATTTAACCCTTAATTTTTCTCCTGATGCAGAAGAAATAGAATGAGTAGTTTTCTCAAAATACTGAGTTAGAATTAATCCTTCCTGTATGCAATTAAGATCAGCACCAGAGTCAATCAAAGCAATCATATCTTTAATCATATGATTTGGTTGAATAAGTAAATTAATTCTAACTAACCATTTTTGCGTAGTAATAACCTTCAGTATATTAAGAAGATTTAAATCTACCATAGTATCTGGTAAAATATTAGAAGAACTCGGTTCCTGATGAACAAACATATCAATTTGTTCTTTAATTAATTGATTTTCTTGTCTAAGATCATTGATCTGACTTTGAAGTTTATTAACTTCCTGTTTTAATTCATGATGAGTGATAGGAGTATTTCTTTCCTTTTTATTACTTAATTGACTAATAACATCTTTAATATTATAACCCTGGGTTGAACTAAAAATTTTCTCAATGGGTTTATCAACATAATTTTCTTTGGAGTAATGTTCCAAAATTTTTGATTTTAAAGAATCATCTTTAATATCTTCTAATAATTTTAAAACATCTAACCACTTATTAGCAGTAATCATATTGACTTTTAGATCATCAAATTGAGATAATATTTTATAATATTCATCAGATTTATCTTCATGTATATTCTTTTTAATTTCTTAGCTTTGTTTATTTTATTTTCTTATTATAGTGCCGCCTAATATGGAAGGCTAGTTCGCACGCTGTCTATAACCGCCATGGATCTCTAGACATGTTACTCTATATTATGAGTTAGACACAGCTGTGGTTGGTATCGTTGTTATGGTAAGACGATCCTCAAGGCAGGCATCTTATCGCCATAAGTCGCACTGTTGGCCCTTTTCTTTGCTTTGTAGGCTGTTTTGTGTTGACTCGGTAGACCGCTTTGACAGAGTGAACCCGTCTGTAAAACCACTAACTAGATCCCCATACCTGGGCCTTCTTGTGGTATCAAAGCCTTGGAGCCTTTTTAAGGTTACTTAGAGTAAACATGGTTGGAAGCAGACAGTACGGCAATTTTTATCATGCTTTCGACATTTAGAAAGAAAAATAATATAAAGAATGCTAAAAAGGAAGAATATGATCTTCCAAAACAACTAGATTTGTTAAATAAATGGACTATTCTATATGTGCAGCCCAATACTATTTACCAATATGGTATGTTTGAAAATATGGGTCTTAAGCATGTTGTTAATACTGTTGAACAATCAATCCCTATGGAAAATGATGAGTTAACAATTAAATTGTTGTCTAATGATGATATTTTGCGTCATGATTCTACGCATAATTATTTTAATATAGGTTTAATTCAAATAGCCTTTAAGCCTCTTACATTAGGAGGATTAAATGAAAGTTTTATTGCAGTTCTTAGGGATGCTAGGAACTTAGATTGGAGACAATCTCTAATGGGAATAACCCAGTCTAGTCTGGCTTATAGACCAGTCTATTTTAATGTTCGTCCCAATTTACAGCTTTCTTTATCTGATAGAAATATACGTGAAGCTGTTACCTTATATGTAAAGACTAAAGGATATAATTATATGCCTCACTCAGAAACTATGAATATCTATTATAGAATTTACTATAAGGTTCTACATACTTTGAACCCTAGCTGTAAATTACAGGATGAAGCTGGTACAACAGTTATGATAGAGATTAATTTGTCTAAATCAAAAATAATTACTAGAAGAATGATTAAATGGGAAGAAATAGACTTTCCTGAAAACTGAAAATTAGAAAAGATGACTCCTAGTCAACCTAAAATTCAATCAGATTTATCTAAAGTTGTTCAGACAACTGAAGGCGATATTTTTCTTAGATTTAAACAAGAACCTACATTAATTAGGTCTTTTTCATCAAATCACTCTTATATATCTCCAATTGTGGAATTTCCTCAGTCATCAAGAGCCTCTACTTCTTATATTAGAGAAGATCATAATAAGGAAATAGATTTGTTTAAACCACCATCTGAAGAGGGTGAAATAGTTCAATCAGAAAAGATCGATGCAATAAGAATTTCGCATAATCAAATTCCTCATGGAATTAATAAGGAGGATATAACTCCATCTGAAATGAGTTTCCACGTATGATGACGACCAAACTTAGTTTTAGTCCTGGAAGTTGGGAAAAAACTTATGTTAACAATGAATTTTAAATGCTCACTGGCAACCTATTCGTGAATGGATTTCTTCATCTTTTGATAAAACCCAATGGCAAAATATTAAAAATCAATATTATGATTTTATGAGAAAAGAACAAAAAATTTATAAATTTGTTCCTTGGTTTATTGATCATGATATTTCTTTTGCTATTAATACAATAGAGAGAAAATGAACGGATGTCCAAGGTAACAAGGAAAAATCTGTTTTCTCTCCTACTAAACCATTAATTATTGGAAAAGATGATTTTCAAATTGAATCTAAAGCTTTTTTAAAATTATTTGAGAATGGTAATGTTTCTGTTATGATACAGGATTTGAACTCTCTTGTTCAGCAAGGGAATTATACTAATTGCACTCTACATATTGTAGGAGAACGATTACTTATTTTAGAAAAAAAGGTCAATCAAATATTAGATTCCTTAAAACAGAAACCTCCAAAGGTAAAACTCCAAGATTCAGGAAAATTGAAAATAGGAGAAACATCTTCTTCTCAAGTTAAGAAAACAGGTTTTCAACCTGCTCCTAAATTAGAAGGATTTAAGATGGATCCTGAGTCAAAAATTGACAATTTGATTAATAAAAATTTAGTTCATTTACATATTGGATTATTGTCTAATCTAGGGTCTGATAGATCTACACAAATTAATTCTGACAGTTCTCAGTATGAAGAAGAACTAATTCTTCAAAGTTATAAATCAATAATGAATATTTCAGAGGAAGTAAATAAAATAGAAAGAGGATAATCTAGTAAATTTGCTAGTAAACCTAAGAATAATAGGTATTATTATCCTCGTCCTACTCCACAAGATATTTTATATGAGGAAGATACAACTAATTTTAGTAAAAATGCTAGTTTTGATCATCGTACTATTTATGAATGGAACATAGATGGTATGACTGATAAACAAATTAAAAGAGTAGTTGAACGCATGCTTATGTATGCTCAGATTTGTAAACAAGTTGGTAATCAAGAACCAGTAATATGTGATGCTATATTATCTGGATTTTCTGGTCAATTAGAAGGCTAGTTTGATAATTGTGTTACAATAGAAATGAGACAAGAAATTGCTCAAGCCACCAGAGTAGAAAATGGTTTTATAGTCTTTAATGATGTTTACACAATGTGTGCCACTATTCTTGAACATTTTTGTAGTCAATTTACTACTAGTTATGATAGAACTAGGACATTATTATATAATTTACGTTGTCCTACTCTTACATCTTTTAGATGGTATAAAGATGTTTTCCTTTCTAGAGTTTTTGAACTCTCGGAAGCTAATGATAGCCAATGGAAGGCACAATTTGTTGATGGTTTACCTGCATCATTTGAAGAAAAAATTAGAAAAGTCTTAATTAAAGATACAAACAATAATATTGTTTACAATATGTACACTTATGGTGAATTAATAGGTGTATGTGTCAAAGAAGGATTAGATCTTTGCAATTAGATTAAATTAAATTATCAAATTAAGAAACAAGGTCTGACAGATAGACAGACATTAGGTCAATTTTGTGAATAATTTGTGATGAAACTTCCACCTACTCGTAGACTTACTAAGTCCAAAGGGCCTAAAAAGCCTAAATAATATTATGCATCTCCTATATATAAGCGGAAAGCTAGGAAAAGGAGAGAAAGAAATGAAAGAAAGGGATATAAACCTAAACCTAAGCCTATTCCCACGTGTTATAAATGTGGTAAAAAAGGTCATTATGCTCATAAATGTCGGCAATTCCGAAAGAATATAAAAGCCTTAGATCTTGATGATCACACTAAAGAACAATTGGCAAAATTACTTATTGATATAGACAATTTGTCTAGGTCTAGCTCAGATAGCTCAGATATTGAATCTTTTTCTGATGAAGTTAATAACATATCTTCTAAGGAGAATTCTCCGTGTACTTGTAAAGTTAATACTTTTGATGATGAATATTATAAAATATTATCTCAATTTGATGATCTAAAAGTCAATGTGATTGCTGCTGATAAGTGGTTAGATGTTTTAAAATTATTAGAAGATATTAAAGATGATTCTTTAAAATAAAAAATTTTGGAACATTACTCCAAAGAAAATTCTGTTGATAAACCCATTGAGAAAATTTTTAGTTCAACCCAGGGTTATAATATTAAAGATGTTATTAGTCAATTAAGTAATAAAAAGGAAAGAAATACTCCTATCACTCATCATGAATTAAAACAGGAAGTTAATAAACTTCAAAGTCAGATCAATGATCTTAGACAAGAAAATCAATTAATTAAAGAACAAATTGATATGTTTGTTCATTAGGAACCGAGTTCTTCTAATACTTTACCAGATACTATGGTAGATTTAAATCTTCTTAATATACTGAATGTTATTACTCTGCAAAAATGGTTGGTTAGAATTAATTTACTTATTCAACCAAATCATATGATTAAAGATATGATTGCTTTGATTGACTCTGGTGCTGATCTTAATTGCATACATGAAGGATTAATTCCAACTCAGTATTTTGAGAAAACTGCTCATTCTATTTCTTCTGCATCAGGAGAAAAATTAATGGTTAAATATAAATTACCTCAGGCATTTATATGTTATGAAAAAGTTTGTATATCTACTAGTTTTCTTTAAATTGAAAACATGACGTGTCCTATAATTCTAGGAACTCCTTTTATAAATGAAATTATGCCAATATTAGGTATAGATAATCATGGAATAACGGGAACTTATAATAAAGAACCTGTGATATTTCATTTTATTACCGAACCTAGAGAAAATTTTTTAAGGCAGATAGCTAATTTAATGAAAGCTAAGGAATCACATTTGAATTTCTTAAAGCACGAGATGAATATCAATAATATTGATAATATTGAAAAGTCCTAAATTACATGATAAGATTAAACATCTTACACATGATTTTTCTTTACAAATCTGTAATGATCACCCAAATGCTTTTTGGGATAGAAAGAAGCATATTGTTTCTTTACCTTATGAAATTGATTTTAATGAAAGAATGATTCCTACTAAGGCTCGTCCTTGTCAGATGAATCAGGAATATCTTGATTTATGTAAAAAAGAAATAGTTAATCTTATAGATAAACGTCTTATTAGAAAGTCATACTCCCCATGGAGTTGTACTGCTTTTTATGTTAATAAACACGCAGAACAAGAAAGAGGTAATCCTAGACTTGTTATCAATTATAAACCACTTAATAAAGTGTTGAAATGGATTAGGTATCCTATTCCTAATAAGAAAGATCTTTTGGATCGATTGCATAATGCATTAATATTTTCAAAATTTGATCTTAAATCTGGATATTGGCAGATACAGATTAGTGAGAAAGACAAATATAAAACTGCTTTTGCTGTTCCAATTGGACATTATGAATGGAATGTTATGCCATTTGGATTAAAAAATGCTCATTCTGAATTTCAGAATATTATGAATGAAATATTCATTCCTTTTAGCGATTTTATTATCGTCTATATTGATGATATCTTGGTTTTTTCTAAAGACATACAACAACATTTTAAACATCTTGATATATTTAAGAAAATTGTTATACAAAATGGTCTTGTTATTTCCAAACCAAAAATGTTTTTTTTCAAACCAAGGTCAGATTTCTTGGTCATAATATTGAAAAAGGAAAGATTATTCCTATTAATAAAAGTATTGAATTTGCTTCTAAATTTCCTGATCAAATTACTGATAAAACTCAACTACAAAGATTTCTTGGTCATTTAAATTATATTCTACCATATTACAAAAATCTTGCTACTGATACTGCTATCTTATATGATAGACTTAAAAAGAAACCAGGACGATGGACAGATGTTCATACTGAAAAAATTAGATTAATTAAATCTAAGGTTAAAAATTTGCCTTGCTTAATGCTTGCTAATCCAACATGGAATAAAATTGTTGAAACAGATGCTTCGGAAATTGGTTTTGGAGGAATTTTAAAGCAAGTTCATCCAGAAACAAAACAAGAATATCTTGTTCGATTTCATTCAGGAAAATGGAATAATAGTCAACAAAAATATGCGACTGTTGCGATAGAAATTCTTTCAATTATTAAATGTGTGTTAAAATTTCAAGATGATTTATTTTGCCAAAAGTTTTTAATAAAAACAGATTGTCAAGCAGCAAAATATATGTTTAATAAAGATTTTAAACATAATGTTTCCAAACAAATGTTTGCGAGATGGCAAGCTAATCTTGCACCTTTTGATTTTGATATCGATTATATTAAAGGGAATAATAATTCTCTTCCTGATTTTCTTACCCGTGAATTTTTGCAGGATGATCCCCACTAGGGGAGGATCCTCTAACCCTAATAGGGGAAGAGGGAGAGGACGTAACCTTGATCCTAATAAGGTCATTGCAGGAAAAAAATTTGTCAATTTAGGTGGGATCACTATTGATCCATCACATCCTGATTTTGATAAAATCAAAAAGGTTATTGAAGAAAGCTGTAATACTGCTCAATCATCATCTTATGCTCATGCAGTTGATCATGAAGAGTCTGATGACTCCTTTGAAATATCTCATCATGAGGAAATAATTTTACCTCTTGAAAATGCTGATAAGCAGTGGATCAATGATCCTTGGTACCTTATGGGACGATATTTGAATAATTACATGTTTCCTGTACTTTATTATAAGTCCAGGGTATATTTTGAATCAATTTTACAAGTCACAAATTCATGTGATATTGAACATTTCAAAAAGAATAATACTCTTCCAATTTATACTTATAGTAAAATCTATATTACAAATTTTTTTTCTCCAAATGAATGGGGAATCAGTACCTTAAATGAAAGGCAATTTATTCTTGATAAAAATACTTATCATTTTAATTATTAGGATTATGTGAAAGCATTTTCTAAAGTTTTCTTATATGAAAACCCCCAGCATAAACATTCTTGGTTTATAAAATTCAATCCTGAAATATTCCAAAACCGCAAATTTCCTGCATGGATCCATAAATGGTGGAAAAGTTTTGGACCTCCGGTCAAAATTCTCCCTGATCCTTATAAAGGACTTTTTACTGAATGGTTGGCAATTTGTCCCCATATTGGAAATGATCCTGATCTTTATATTGAAGGATCAAGCTCTTTATTTTTCTTTATGGAATTTAGTCTCCCATGGATATGGAAATAGATCTCTGTCGCAGAGACAAATAAAGAAAAAATGTTTTGTTTAAAAAGAAAATTTCTTTCAAAATTTTGGGCAAAACTCTTGAAAAATGATTATGAGACAAATAAACCTTATGGTCAACCCAAAATCAATGAAATTTCTCAAACGATAGCACTCTATCAAGACCAAATGGAAGAAACAAAGAAAAAGACTCAAGAAAAGGAATCTCTTTTTTCTCATATTTTATGAAAAATCAAAATGAGGAAATAGATAAGCTCCCATGAAGATGTTACGGCATCATATCTGGATGAAGTCAAGGAAGATTTCCTAAGGCATTTTAAAAGTGCAGTGTACACTGACTCTACATCAAAAGACACTTCGATGAGGTCTACAAATGTTTTTGCTTGTTTACCAGGGGAATCCCAAGATCCTGATGAGGACATCCTATCCGCTCAAGATGTGTTGGCAGAAGATCTGTTTGACAGTGTAGCGTCCCGATCCCTCACGAGACCAGGACTCCTATTTATCACGCTATTCTCAACCTAATTCCAAACCTCGGGCATGAAATTTAGAAAAAAACGGATGGAGTTTCCCCTATATATAGGACTAACTAGAAACCTACAAACAACAACATACAACCACAAGACCATAATCTTCAACCTCAATTCATTTCATCCTTACAAGCATGCAAGTCAACTAGACAACAAGGTAAAGATTACAAATTAATAAAACATTACAAGTCATTCATAACTATCAATACATTCTAAACTTAACTTTACAATTACAAAACTGAATTCAATGACAATCCACGTAAGCCAGCATAGTCAACAAAAAACTCTCGAGCCTTCTTTTTTACCTCTGATAACACTGATCCTGAAAGGTGTTAGAAACGAGGGTGAGTATACAACATGTATACTCAGTGAGGGAGGTGATGCAGCATACCGGGCGTGCAATGCAGCAACTTAACACAATTAATACAATAAATAAGCAATGAATAACAATTCTAATACCACATTTTAAAAGGATACAATCGATAACCCTTATCACTCCAAATCTTCGATCCCCGATCCACGAACCACGATCTCAATCTCGATATGCCTACATCCCTTACACCAATGGGTACTCCAGATGTACACGATCCTACGACCCAACACCCCCTGGCAATCTCCGGACCAGGCGAGTGAGGGAATAGTAGACGGAGCTAAGGCAACCAACACTGGCAAGCCCGATGCTGCCTAGCGAGGCCATCGCATACGCCGCGACAATGAGGTTACGCAACCACGATGCAATGCAAGAATGATAACAATGACAATATAATCAAGAAATACATTTAAGGATAAAAAGTAGGTTGTCCTCACACCAAGTTACAATTTAGCAACAATAAGCATATATCAATTACGCAATTATACTAAACAATATACTCTTTTAGCAAGAAAATAAACTATAATGCACGTAAGGATGCAGGTCCCCCACATTTATCAAGCTTCAAGATGTAAAAATGGCTTAGTTACTCCAACTTTCCTTTAGCTCGAATATGCAAATCCCTAGTATATTCATTTAAGTATAACACTTTAGCAATTAATTATATTAACTCCACATTAGCACGTAATTCCCAAATAACCACATATTATTCATGTATGTCATATTGCCACATAGCCTAAGTAATCAAACGAATAACTCTAAAACATTTCTTTAATCTTACCAAGGACATTAACTATATCAACTTTAACAAGTTAACTTCATAACTAATTCAACTTCATTTATATTGCAAAGGAATATCAAACTAAGTATTAAATCAAGACAACTATGCTTAACACTTAAACATAATTCAACTATAACAAAATCTAAGAATCATTATCATGTTTATTCACCCAAGTACAACATATATAACTCAATTAATAATCAATTATAGCAATTAAGTAATCCAAATAACCAACTAGGCAACAATCTTAGCTAACCCACATAGAATCCAACAAAACCCTAAATATCACCTAAACATTTTCCATTTTCTCCAACCAAGGCTTAACTTAATCAATTCAATTACCTATGCTATAGACCTCCAAACTGACTGATTTATATATAAAAGCATATCTCTCTGAGTGTAGATGACTTTAGCCTCAAGCGGAACTCAATTCCGATCTAAATTCCACAAGTTATGACCTTTTCCGTGCAACTGCGCGAATTGCCTTTTGCACCAGCGATTTTCAGACACATTTCGGAAATAGCTAAATCGCGGGGCCAAAACGTTAGAATTTGCCTTAGCTCTAGAAAACCATATTTGTTCTAAACTGTCTAATCTAGCTGTCATATAAGTTTTGTTAATTTTAGAGCACGTTTGCTATGTCAAAAGTGCTTCGAAAGACAGGGCAGTGGGCTGACCGAATATGCACTTCTTGTTCTACTTGATGTTTTCATGCACTAAACTAACTACAAGCAATATACTAGTATGCAACGCATTTCTATTCCTCTCTTAAAACTTTTAGCAAACATGTAGCCTACACACAATTGAACAAATTACCTAGCAATCACTACAACATAATACATTAAGTAATTCCATTTTGGGCAAAAACCATTTTAGTCCCTGAGGTTTGCTCTAAAGACCAAATTGGTCCATCAGGTTTGCAAAAAGACCAAATTGGTCCCTCCAATTAATTTTTATTAGTCAAATGTTAATAGTCAAAGAGTTGACCGAGTTAAAAGACCATTATATCCTTAGGCAACATATATTATAAAAGAAAATTACGATAAAAGTTTAAATCAGTCTAAAAAAACATAATTCACAACATTTGTGCAGGAAAAAAAAAACTAAAACTAAAAAATATCAATTCAAACATAAACAAATTAAATTCAGTAATATATCGTTAAAAAATGAACAATCATCATCGACATAATTAACAGCGAGGGTACCGCCCAGAAAAGAGAATGAATCATGATTGTTCATTTTTTAACGATAACTTACTTTATTTAATTTGTTTATGTTTGAACTGATATTTTTTAGTTTTTGTTTTTTTTTCCTACGCGAATTATGTGAATTATGTTTTTTTTAGACTGATTTAGACTTTTATTGTAATTTTCTTTTATAATATATGTTGCCTAAGGATATAATGGTCTTTTAACTTAGTCAACCATTTGACTATTAATATTTGGCTAACAAAAGTTAATTAGAGGGACCTTTTTGGTCTTTTTGCAAACCTGATGGACCAATTTGGTCTTTAGAGTAAACCTCATGGACTAAAATGGTTTTGTCCCTAATTCTTCATGATAGCCAAAGACGCAAGTAAAGTAATCCATTGAACAATTTAAGGCAAGTCATTCATTTAGCACCTAAACTACTAATATAACTCAAGAAACCACATAAACACCCCTTATACACAAGAACACTACTCGGCCCCTTAGGTTTACCACACACAAACACACCACATTCACTTTATTTTGAGCAACTAATAAGTGATCCTAGTCTCTACAACACATATAACTCAATAACCAAGCTAAAACTAAGCATTAAGGCTCTAACTTTATTTTTTTCCCTTTTTAATTCAATAAGGCAATACTAGTAATGAATCAAGTTATCCAATCACATAGACATATTCTATACCCATATTTGAGAGTAAAATAAGCATAGATAAGAATATATAGTACATTATTTAACTTTAAGAAGCCAAAGAGCACAAAACAAATAAGTTTAACACTTTCAACATTTCAGCAGTACCTCGACTTTGGCTGCACAATTACCTAAGAAAAAGACCTCCTATGAGAAAAATATAGTGTATGGAAATCTCTTCGAAAGTAGATAACTCTAGAATCAAACGGAACTCGATTCTGAGTTAAATTCATCAAGATATGACTAAAACAACTCAAGTGCGCAAAGCTGTCCAGATTGGTGACGAATTCTGTCAAGTTTCGGTTTTTATTTTCTTAGAGGCACTAGATGGAGGAATTGGAAAACTCGACCTAAACAGAACTTGTTCTAAACTAGCTTATCTAGGTCCTATAAAATTTTCATAATTTTACAAGTTATCTAACTAGGTCAAAAACTCCATGAAATTCAAGCAAGTAAAATTGTCCAGTTCCAGTCAACTACAAAACTTCACTGATTTCAGCAATTACGAGTAAACAAACGATTTTTCTTCACAATTCTTCCAACATGAAAGTTGTACCTCTCCAAGTCTAGATTAATATGTGATTTTTCCAGATTTTTCCCAATATAATTAATTGCTCAAACAATACATAAAGTACAGCAGCTTCAACAAAATCCTGCAAACATATACATGTATAAACTTGTCTAATACAACAATTTCTTACTCAAAAACACATATATATGCAATGTAAGTTCTGAAATCAGTTTTTAAAAGATTTCCCCTCACCTTACACATGATAGGAACGTGAGCTAAGGCACGGAAATGCGAGAAAATCGGCTCAGGGTTGTTTATTTCTTCTTCTTCTCCTCTTTCTTCTTTTGATCGATTGGTGTGTGTTGTGTGTGGTCTGATGTGTGTGTGTGTGTTGCAGTATTTTTGTGTGTGTGGGGGGTGTGTTGTGTGTGTTTTATGTTAGATAAAATATCTAGGTGGCTCCAAAGATCAAATTGTCCCCTTAACTAAGTGTATATTTCTAGTTTGCCACCTTATAGTATTTTGACTAATCTAGTTAGCTAGTGTAATGTAGTGTAATTATTTTATTGCCTACGATATGCCTACGATACTTGGAATATTAAAAAAAATGCACGTGAATGTACACTAAATAAAACGAATGCACATTTTCCAAGAAATATAAAAAGTAAGCTAATAATTATATGCAAACAATTAAGGTAACATGTATATGTATGCAAATGATTAAAATAAGCATATTAATATATGCAAGTAAATAAAATAACTATATGCTCAGGGTCGGGGTATTACAGACAGCTTGAAGGATGAATTATTACGTAAAGCCAAAGATAAAGGAAAAGGAAAGATAATCTGAAGGAATCTGATGATACTTTGGATGAGATAAAAAGAAAAAAGCCGAACTTTGCGGGAAAGCAAACTTGCTTTTGGGAAAGCTGTCGTCTACCGACAGTCGGTGGAATGTCACTGTTGTTACTTTTAGGACGATTCCTGTTTACTTTTTATAAAGTTTTTTGTCATATAGACACGTGTTGTACAGAGACCCCGGATTTCAAAGTTTTCAAATCCGGTCTGAGTTGTTTTTAATTTTCTTTTGAGTTCCGCCCAATTGTATAAATTCAGGGCCCTTAGTTTTCGTTGGCAGAGCTCTAGAGAGCAGTCTACTACTTTTCTTTCAGTTTTTATATTTTGTAAACATTTGTATATTTTACAAATCAATCGAAGAAAACTTTTTCTTCAAACAGGTTTTCAACCTGCTCCTGAATTAGAAGGATTTAAGATGGATCCTGAGTCAAAAATTGACAATTTGATTAATAAAAATTTAGTTCATTTACATATTGGATTATTGTCTGATCTAGGGTCTGATAGATCTACACAGATTAATTCTGAGAGTTCTCAGTCTGAAGAAGAACTAATTCCTCAAAGTTATGAATCAATAATGAATATTTCAGAGGAAGTAAATAAAATCGAAAGAGGAGAATCTAGTAAATTTGCTAGTAAACCTAAGAATAATAGGTATTATTATCCTCGTCCTACTCCACAAGATATTTTATATGAGGAAGACACAACTAATTTTAGTAAAAATGCTAGTTTTGATCATGGAAATCTACGGTTTTGGAATATTTCAGGATTGAATTTTATAAACCAAAAATGCTTATGTTGGGGGTTTTCATTTAAGAAAACTTTGGAAAATGCTTCCACATAATCCCAATAATTAAAATGATAAGTATTTTTATCAAGAATAAATTGTCTTTCATTTAAGGTACTGATTCCCTATTCATTTGGAGAGAATTTTTGTAATATAGATTTTACTATAAGTATAAATTGGAAGAATATTATTCTTCTTAAAATGTTCAATATCACATGAATTTGTGACTTGTAAAATTGATTCAAAATATACCCTGGACTTGTAATAAAGTACAGGAAACATATAATTATTCAAATATCGTTCCATAAGGTACCAAGGATCATTGATCCACTGCTTATCAGCATTTTCAAGAGGTAAAATTATTTCCTCATGATGAGATATTTCAAAGGAGTCATCAGACTCTTCATGATCAACTACATGAGCATAAGATGATGATTGAGCAGCATTACTGCTTTCTTCAATAACCTTTTTGATTTTATCAAAATCAGGATGTGATGGATCAATAGTGATCCCACCTAAATTGACTAATTTTTTTCCTGCAATGACCCTATTAGGATCAAGGTTACATCCTCTCTCTCTTCCCCTATTAGGGTTAGAGGATCCTCCCCTAGTGGCGATCATCCTGCAAAAATTCACGGGTAAGAAAGTTAGGAAGAGAATTATTATTCCTTTTAATATAATCGATATCAAAATCAAAAGGTGCAAGATTAGCTTGCCATCTGGCAAACATTTGTTTGGAAACATCATGTTTAAAATCTTTATTAAACATATATTTTGCTGCTTGACAATCTGTTTTTATTAAAAACTTTTGACAAAATAAATCATCTTGAAATTTTAACACACATTTAACAATCGAAAGAATTTCTTTCGCAACAGTCGCATATTTTTGTTAACTATTATTCCATTTTTCTGAATGAAATCGAACAAGATATTCTTGTTTTGTTTATGGATGAACTTGTTTTAAAATTCCTCCAAAACCAATTTCCGAAGCATCTGTTTCAACAATTTTATTCCATGTTGGATTAGCAAAGCAAAGCAAATTTTTAACCTTAGATTTAATTATTCTAATTTTTTCAGTATGGACATCTGTCCATGGTCCTGGTTTCTTTTTAAGTCTATCATATAAGATAGCAGTATCAATAGCAAGATTTTTGTAATATGGTAGAATATAATTTAAGCTACCAAGAAATCTCTGTAGTTGAGTTTTATCAGTAATTTGATCAGGAAATTTAGAAGCAAATTCAATACTTCTATTAATAGGAATAATCTTTCCTTTTTCAATATTATGACCAAGAAATCTGACCTTGGTTTGAAATAAAAGCATTTTTGGTTTGGAAATAACAAGACCATTTTGTATAACAATTTTCTTAAATATATCAAGATGTTTAAAATGTTATTGTATGTCTTTAGAAAAGACCAAGATATCATCAATATAGACGATAATAAAATCGCTAAAAGGAATGAATATTTCATTCATAATATTCTAAAATTCAGAATGAGCATTTTTTTAATCCAAATGGCATAACATTCAATTCATAATGTCCAATTGGAACAGCAAAAGCAGTTTTATATCTGTCTTTCTCACTAATCTATATCTGCCAATATCCAGATTTAAGATCAAATTTTGAAAATATTAATGCATTGTGCAATCGATCCAAAAGATATTTTTTATTAGGAATAGGATACCTAATCCATTTCAACACTTTATTAAGTGGTTTATAATTGATGACAAGTCTAGGATTACCTCTTTTTTGTTCTGCATGTTTATTAACATAAAAAGCAGTACAACTCCATGGGGAGTATGACTTTCTAATAAGACACTTATGTATAAGATTAGCTATTTATTTTTTACATAAATCAAGATATTCCTGGTTCATTTGACAAGGACGAGCCTTAGCAGGAATCATTTTTTCATTAAAATCAATTTCATACAGTAAAGAAACAATATACTTCCTTCTATCCCAAAAGGCATTTGGGTGATCATTACAGATTTGTAAAGAAAAATCATGTGTAAGATGTTTAATCTTATCCTGTAATTTAGGATTTTTCAACATATTATCAATATTATTGATATTCATCTCGTGCTTTAAGAAATTCAAATGTGATTCCTTAGCTTTCATTAAATTAGCTATCTGCCCTAAAAATTTTTCTCTAGGTTCGGTAATAAAACGAAATATCACAGGTTCTTTATTATAAGTTCCCCTTATTCCATGATTATCTATACCTAATATTGGCATAATTTCGTTTATAAAAGGAGTTCCTAGAATTATAGGACACGTCATGTTTTCAATTAAAAGAAAACTAGTAGATATACAAACTTTTTCATAACATATAAATGCCTGAGGTAATTTATATTTAACCCTTAATTTTTCTCCTGATGCAAAAGAAATAGAATGAGCAGTTTTCTCAAAATACTGAGTTAGAATTTATCCTTCCTGTATGCAATTAAGATCAGCACCAAAGTCAATCAAAGCAATCATATCTTTAATCATATGATTTGGTTGAATAAGTAAATTAATTCTAACCGACCATTTTTGCATAGTAATAACCTTCAGTATATTAAGAAGATTTAAATCTACCATAGTATCTAGTAAAGTATTAGAAGAACTTGGTTCCTGATGAACAAACATATCAATTTGTTCTTTAATTAATTGATTTTCTTGTCTAAGATCATTGATCTGACTTTGAAGTTTATTAACTTCCTGTTTTAATTCATGATGAGTGATAGGAGTATTTCTTTCCTTTTTATTACTTAATTGACTAATACCATCTTTAATATTATAACCCTGGGTTGAACTAAAAATTTTCTCAATGGGTTTATCAACAGAATTTTCTTTGGAGTAATGTTCCAAAATTTTTTATTTTAAGGAATCATCTTTAATATCTTCTAATAATTTTAAAATATCTAACAGCATTAATCATATTGACTTTTAGATCATCAAATTTAGATAATATTTTATAATATTCATAATAAAAAATTATTAACTTTACAAGTACATGGAGAATTCTCCTTAGAAGATATGTTATTAGCTTCATCAGAAGAAGATTCAATATCTGAGCTAGACCTAGACAAATTGTCTATATCAATAAGTAATTTTGTCAATTGTTCTTTAGTATGATCATCAAGATCTAAGGCTTTTATCTTCTTTCGGAATTGCCGTCATTTATTAGCATAATGACCTTTTTTACCACATTTATAACACGTGGGAATAGGCTTAGGTTTAGGTTTATATCCCTTTCTTTAATTTCTTTCTCTCCTTTTCCTAGCTTTCCGCTTATATATAGGAGATGTATAATATTCTTTAGGCTTTTGAGGCCCTTTGGACTTAGTAAGTCTACGAGTAGGTGGAAGTTCCATCGCAAATTGTTCACAAAATTGACCTAATGTCTTTCTATCTGTCAGACCTTGTTTCTTAATTTGATAATTTAATTTAATATGATTGCAAAGATCTAATCCTTCTTTGACACATACACCTATTAATTCACCATAAGTGTACATATTGTAAACAATTTTATTGTTTGTATCTTTAATTAAGACTTTTTCTAATTTTTTCTGCAAATGATGCAGGTAAACCATCAATAAATTATGTCTTCCATTGGCTATCATTAGCTTCCGGGAGTTCAAAAACTTTAGAAAGGAAAACATCTTTATACCATCTAAAAAATGTGAGAGTAGGACAACGTAAATTACGTAATAATGTCCTAGTTCTATCATAACTAGTAGTAAATTGACTACAAAAATGTTCAAGAATAGTGGCACATGTGACGCCCGAGATTCTACCGTACACATTTTTAAATGTTGCATCCATTAATTGCGCATTTAATTCTGTGTTTTACTTGTTGTCTTTTTTAGTTACTGTTTATTCCATTTTTCAACTGCATTATATTAATGAATTAGCATTTTTATTAAATCATATTAATTGTTTTAGGAGTGAGAAAAATATGCATTTGAGCTAGGAGCGATAGGAACCTTCGTTTAGAAAATAGTTTAGTGAACTAGTGAATAGTGTTACGTATGAACAATATGTTTTAGTTAGCTAGCACAAAATTGCAATCATAGACTCATTTTAAAGTTAACTAGGCTCATTTTGTTAGACCATACACTCACCCAAATAGGCCCCACCCTAATATATAATCAACCAAACACAAACAAGTCATAACTAAGCAAAAAAAAAAAGAAAGGGAAGATGCAGAAATTACTGTAGCAAATCCGAGAATCAACATAGGAGGAGAATGAGAGGATTTTGCTCATCAAATCTTCAAGCCAAGCAAGGAGCAAGTAGTTTAAGGTGTTTTCTAGCCTCCCGAGAGTTCTTACGCGCATTGGTGAGGGTTTTTCATGCTTATTTGTTCATTTTAGAAATATTGCTATTTTCTTGATTTGTTAGAAATGTTGTCTAATGTTATTGCAATGCTCAAATAATCTCATATATGTTGTATACGTGTAGTAGATACCACATTTATGCCATTGTTTCACATTTTAAATGGTAGAAATCAATGGTTGATTCGTAGGAGTGAATAGTGACAAGATTTCTAGGGTTTTGTGTAATTGTACGTATTAGCTTGATTCAATGCTCTAATAGATGCCTTAGGTGCTAATAAGGGTAGTCTAATAGGCCCGTGCACTCAAATTGCTCGAAACTTGAATAAGACGTGAATTAGCCCACTTTTTAAAAGGGGTTTCAGGGTTAATGCTAATCCAGGTAGATTCGGGCTTCACTTTTAGTGTTCTTAGGCTACCTAGGTGCTATAGAACTTTTGCTAACTCTTGTTTGAAGCCCGGTTAAGGTAGGTATAGTTCAAAGCTATAAGAGGAAAATTGGGGCTTTAGTGATAAACGTGGGTATTTGGGCAACTTTGAAGGTCCTAAGGATGTCTAATGGTTTAACTAGAAGCATGGAATAGATAACTCACGAATCTAGAACCATAACATGAGTTTGGAAGGAAAACGGTTTGAGTTACAAAGGGGTTTTGGGTCAAACGTGAATCCGAGTGAATTTGGTTGATATATTTGGTGTTCTTAGGATAAGTAAGGACTAAATGTGCTTTTCTAACTCTTAGTTGAGCTTTGATTAAGATACTTGTAGTACAAATGCACAAAGGGATAATCGGGGCTTTTGTGGTTAATACGGGTTAATGAATGATTTAAAGGGTTCTAAGTGTGCCATAATGTGTAACTAGAAGATTAGAATAGTTAGTTGGTGAATCTTGAGTCATAGCCTTCGGTTTGGCTTTAAATGACTTAGGATAACAAAAGGGAAACTCGGGATTTTCATACTTAGCCTTTAAATTAGCTTTGGTGCTTGTATATCTTGCTTTTATATGTTATTGTTTGGCATATGTGAGCATTTCGTGAAGTTTCATGGTCATCAGACATTGATCCCTTAGTGTTCGTATAGTTATTTTCATATTTAATGCTTATAACTTGTTGTAATGTTTATATTACTTGTACTTTGTTAAGATTAAATTGTAATAAACATTGTATGCTAAGTGAGTAGGACTATAAGGATATCTCATCTAGTTATATGATTATTTATTGCTGTAAATAAGAGTAATTGAAATTTATAACTTATAATCTTAACTTGATGGTATTTGATACTTTTAATATCTTCTATATTGACTAATGATATGGTAAGGTGAACCTTGTAGTTCAATTGTGTGTGGGTTATGAACTTGTGTGAATAAGTGATCATAAGTCTAGCTTCTAATGTTGTAGGGTTGAGTTAAGTAAGAGTTAAGTTGGAATTGATATAGTTAATTGCTAAACTTATATGAACACCCTAGGGTTGCATACTTGAGCTAATTCGGGAAAATTGAAGTAAATTGGAGCTATTCTCATGCGTGCTTGGCTTAATTCCAGGTGAGGGAGACTTCATCCTTATGTGCATAATAGTTTATTTACTTGTACTTAGATTATGTGCACTTATTGTCTATATATTGTGTGTAAGGGCAACCTACTTTGTTGTCCCTCAATCATGTGTTTATTGATGTATTCTATTGTTATCATTTTGAGTGCATTGTATTGTGGTTGCGCAACCATTTGGGCATAGTAGGGTCGTGGAAACTGGGGGGGATCGGGCTTGTGGGTATACCTCGGCTAGCATGGTTACCCAGTCCCTCTCTCGCTTGGGGTGCCGCCCAGGGAGAGTTGGGTTGTAGGATTTTGGGATACATCCGGAGTACACCTATTTTGGAGTTATAAAGGGATGTTGGCCTATCGATAACAGTGGCCTTATTACATCGGGATTTCAGTTCGTGGCTCGTGGTTTGTGATTGAAGAATAAGTGAATCATATTCTTTTTAATGTGCGGTAACTTGTTATTTTGATTGTTCCTTAGTTGTTTTAAATGCCTATTGAGTTATCTGCTGCATTGCACGTCCCTGGTAGACCTTATCCCTCACTGAGCAATTGTGATTGCTCATATCTCGCTAAACATGTTTCAAGTGGCGCAGTTGGAAGAATGGCCTTGGTTGCTGTGTGCTATTGCTTGAGATTGGAATGGTTGCCTACTAAATTGTGGAAGATTTTGCTTGTATTATGTCTTGTTCTATTTTGTGCCTATAGGTTTGTATATATATTTGGAGTTGTTGAAGAATTGTAATAGTAGGTTAATGTATGGCTTGAATGGTAGATTGTAATAGTTTATCCTTACTTTCCTTTATGCTGCATGCTTGTGTGTTAATGAAAGTTAACAGTTGTTTAGCTTTAGTTCATAAGAAAGTCTAATGGTTAATATAGAATGGTATGATAAGCGGATTAAAAGAGACAAGGTTTTAAGGATTGTTAAGTGCATGCTTGGGTATGTTTTCTATGTCTTGCTTAAGGCTCGGATGGCCTTGAAGTTGAGATTTTTAAATAGAAATGATGTTCCTATTGTTTTGTGGCTTGAATTGTATGTTTACAGGTTTTTAGAATGTCCACGGTACAGAGGAGACTCTGTCCGTTTTTCCCTAAAATTTTGAGACCGAATTAGAATTGGGTTGATAATAGCTTGATTTTTGGAGCCTCCGGTCTCGTGAGAGATCGGGGCGTTACAACACACATTGTGTAAACAACATTAGAGACTATAACACCATTTTCTTCTCTGGTGGCTTGAGCAATTTCTTGTCTCATTTCTATTGTAACACAATTATCAAACCAGCCTTTTAATTGACCAAAAAATGCAGATAATATAGCATCACATATTACTAGTTCTTGATTACCAACTTGTTTACAAATCTGAGCATACATAAGCATGCGTTCAACAACTCTTTTAATTTGTTTATCAGTCATACCATCTATGTTCCACTCATAAATAGTACGATGATCAAAACTAGCATTTTTACTAAAATTAGTTGTATCTTCCTCATATAAAATATCTTGTGGAGAAGGAAGAAGATAATAATACCTATTATTCTTAGGTTTACTAGCAAATTTACTAGATTCTCCTCTTTCTATTTTATTTACTTCCTCTGAAATATTCATTATTGATTTATAATTTTGAGGAATTAGTTCTTCTTCAGACTGAGAACTGTCAGAATTAATCTGTGTAGATCTATCAAACCCTAGATCAGACAATAATCCAATATGTAAATGAACTAAATTTTTATTAATCAAATTGTCAATTTTTGACTCAGGATCCATCTTAAATCCTTCTAATTTAGGAGCATGTTGAAAACATGTTTTCTTAGCTTGAGAAGAAAATGTTTCTCCTATTTTCAATTTTCCTGAATCTTGGAGTTTTACCTTTGGAGGTTTTTGTTTTAAGGAATCTAATATTTGATTGACCTTTTTTTCTAAAATAAGTAATCGTTCTCCTACAATTTGTAGAGTGCAATTAATATAATTCCCTTGCTGAACAAGAGAGTTCAAATCCTGTATCATAACAGAAACATTACCATTCTCAAATAATTTCAAAAAAGCTTTAGATTCAATTTAAAAATCATCTTTACCAATAATTAATGGTTTAGTAGGAGGGAAAACATATTTTTCCTTGTTACCTTGGGCATCCGTCCATTCTCTCTATATTGTATTAATAGCAAAAGAAATATAATAATCAATAAACCAATGAACAAATTTATAAATTTTTTGTTCTTTTCTCATAAAATCATAATATTGATTTTTAATATTTTGCCATTGGGTTTTATCAAAAGATGAAGAAATCCATTCACGAATAGGTTGCCAGTGAGCATTTAAAAATTCATTGTTAACATAAGTTTTTTCCAAACTTCCGGGACTAAAAGTAAGTTTGGTCATCATCATATGTGGAAACTCATTTCAGATGGAGTTATCCTCCTTATTAATTCCATGAGAAATTTGATTATGCGAAATTCTTATTGCGTCGATCTTTTCTGATTGAACTATTTCACCCTCTTCAGATAGTGGTTTAAACCTATCTATTTCCTTACTAGGATCTTCTCTAATATAAAAAGTAGAGGCTTTTGATGACTGAGGAAATTCCACAATTGGAGATATATAAGAGTGATTTGATGAAAAAGACCTAATTAATGTAGGTTCTTGTTTAAATCTAAGAAAGACATCGCTTTCAGTTGTCTGAACAACTTCAGATAAATCTGATTGAATTCTAGATTGACTCTGGCAAAGCGGTCAACCGAGTCAACACAAAACAACCCACTAACTAGATCCCCATACTTGGGCCTTCTTGTGGTATCAGAGCCTTGGAGCCTTTTTAAGGTTACTTAGAGTAAACATGGTTGGAAGTAGACAGTACGGCAATTTTTATCATGCTTTCTACATTTAGAAAGAAAAATAATATAAAGAATGCTAAAAAGGAAGAATATGATCTTCCAAAACAACTAGATTTGTTAAATAAATGGACTATTCCATATGTGCAACCCAATACTATTTACCAATATGGTATGTTTGAAAATATAGGTCTTAAGCATGTTGTTAAGACTGTTGAACAATCAATCCCTATGGAAGATGATGAGTTAACAATTAAATTGTTGTCTAATGATGATATTTTGCGTCATGATTCTACGCATAATTATTTACATATAGGTTTAATTCAAATAGATTTTAAGCCTCTTACATTAGGAGGATTAAATGAAAGTTTTATTGCAGTTTTAGAGATGCTAAGAACTTACGTTGGAGATAATCTCTAATGGGAATAACCCAGTCTAGTTTGGCTTATGGACCAGTCTATTTTAATGTTCGTCCCAATTTACAGATTTCTTTATCTGATAGAAATATACGTGAAGCTGTTGCATTATATGTAAAGACTAAAGGATATAATTATATGCCTCACTCAGAAACTATGAGTATCTATTATAGAATTTACTATAAGGTTCTACATACTTTGAACCCTAACTGTAAATTACAGGATGAAGCTAGTACAATAGTTATGATAGAGACTAATTTCTTTAAATCAAAAATAACTACTAGAAGAATGATTAAATGGGAAGAAATAGACTTTCCTGAAAACTGAAAATTAGAAAAGGTGACTCCTTGTCAACCTATAATTCAATCAGATTTATCTAAAGTTGTTCAGACAACTGAAGGCGATGTATTTCTTAAATTTAAACAAGAACCTACATTAATTAGGTCTTTTTCATCAAATCACTCTTATATATCTCCAATTGTGGAATTTCCTCAGTCATCAAGAGCCTCTACTTCTTATATTAGAGAAGATCCTAATAAGGAAATAGATAGGTTTAAACCACCATCTGAAGAGGGTGAAATAGTTCAATCAGAAAAGATCGATGCAATAAGAATTTCGCATAATCAAATTCCTCATGGAATTAATAAGGAGGATATAACTCCATCTGAAATGAGTTTCCACGTATGATGACGACCAAACTTACTTTTAGTCCCGGAAGTTGGGAAAAAACTTATGTTAATAATGAATTTTTAAATGCTCACTGGCAACCTATTCGTGAATGGATTTCTTCATCTTTTGATAAAACCCAATGACAAAATATTAAAAATCAATATTATGATTTTATGAGAAAAGAACAAAAAATTTGTAAATTTGTTCCTTGGTTTATTGATCATTATATTTCTTTTGCCATTAATACAATAGAGAGAGAATGGACGGATGTCCAAAGTAACAAGGAAAAATCTGTTTTCCCTCCTACTAAACCATTAATTATTGGAAAAGAAGATTTTCAAATTGAATCTAAAGCTTTTTTGAAATTATTTGAGAATGGTAATATTTATGTTATGATACAGGATTTGAACTCTCTTGTTCAGCAAGGGAATTATATTAATTGCACTCTACAAATTGTAGGAGAACGATTACTTATTTTAGAAAAAAAGGTCAATCAAATATTAGATTCCTTAAAATAGAAACCTCCAAAGGTAAAACTCCAAGATTCAGGAAAATTGAAAATAGGAGAAACATCTTCTTCTCAAGCTAAGAAAACAAGTTTTCAACCTGCTTCTAAATTAGAAGCGTTTAAGATGGATCCTGAGTCAAAAATTGGCAATTTGATTAATAAAAATTTAGTTCATTTACATATTGGATTATTGTCTGATCTAGGGTCTGATAGATCTACACAGATTAATTCTGACAGTTCTCAGTCTGAAGAAGAACTAATTCCTCAAAGTTATGAATCAATAATGAATATTTCAGAGGAAGTAAATAAAATAGAAAGAGGAGAATCTAGTAAATTTTCTAGTAAACCTAAGAATAATAGGTATTATTATCCTCCTCCTACTTCACAAGATATTTTATATGAGGAAGATACAACTAATTTTAGTAAAAATGCTAGTTTTGATCATCGTACTATTTATGAATGGAACATAGATGGTATGACTGATAAACAAATTAAAAGAGTTGTTGAACGCATGCTTATGTATGCTCAGATTTGTAAACAAGTTGGTAATCAAGAACCAGTAATATGTGATGCTATATTATCTGGATTTTTTGGTCAATTAAAAGGCTAGTTTGATAATTGTGTTACAATAGAAATGAGACAAGAAATTGCTCAAGCCACCAAAGAAGAAAATGGTGTTATAGTCTCTAATTCTGTTTACACAATGTGTGCCACTATTCTTGAACATTTTTGTAGTCAATTTACTACTAGTTATGATAGAACTAGGACATTATTACGTAATTTACGTTGTCCCACTCTTACATCTTTTAGATGGTATAAAGATGTTTTCCTTTCTAGAGTTTTTGAACTCCCAGAAGCTAATGATAGCCAATGAAAGGCACAATTTGTTGATGGTTTACTTGCATCATTTGCAGAAAAAATTAGAAAAGTCTTAATTAAAGATACAAACAATAATATTGTTTACAATATGTACACTTATGGTGAATTAATAGGTGTATGTGTCAAAGAAGGATTAGATCTTTGCAATCAGATTAAATTAAATTATCAAATTAAGAAACAAGGTCTGACAGATAAACAAACATTAGGTCAATTTTGTGAACAATTTGCGATAGAACTTCCACCTACTCGTAGACTTACTAAGTCCAAAGGGCCTAAAAAGCCTAAAGAATATTATACATCTCCTATATATAAGCGGAAAGTTAGGAAAAGGAGAGAAAGAAATGAAAGAAAGGGATATAAACCTAAACCTAAGCCTATTCCCATGTGTTATAAATGTGGTAAAAAGGGTCATTATGCTAATAAATGACGGCAATTCCGAAAGAAGATAAAAGCCTTAGATCTTGATGATCACACTAAAGAACAATTGGCAAAATTACTTATTGATATAGACAATTTGTCTAGGTCTAGCTCAGATAGCTCAGATATTAAATCTTCTTCTGATGAAGTTAATAACATATCTTCTATGGAGAATTCTCCATGTACTTGTAAAGTTAATAATTTTGATGATGAATATTATAAAATATTATCTCAATTTGATGATCTAAAAGTCAATATGATTACTGCTGATAAGTGGTTCGATGTTTTAAAATTATTAGAAAATATTAAAGATGATTCTTTAAAATCAAAAATTTTGGAACATTACTCCAAAGAAAATTCTGTTGATAAACCCATTGAGAAAATTTTTAGTTCAACCCAGGGTTATAATATTAAAGATGTTATTAGTCAATTAAGTAATAAAAAGGAAAGAAATACTCCTATCACTCATCATGAATTAAAATAGGAAGTTAATAAACTTCAAAGTCAGATCAATGATCTTAGACAAGAAAATCAATTAATTAAAGAACAAATTGATATGTTTGTTCATCAGGAACCGAGTTCTTCTAATACTTTACCAGATACTATGGTAGATTTAAATCTTCTTAATATACTGAAGGTTATTACTACGCAAAAATGGTTGGTTCGAATTAATTTACTTATTCAACCAAATCATATGATTAAAGATATGATTGCTTTGATTGACTCTGGTGCTGATCTTAATTGCATACAAGAAGGATTAATTCCAACTCAGTATTTTGAGAAAGCTGCTCATTCTATTTCTTCTGCATCATGAGAAAAATTAAGCGTTAAATATAAATTACCTCAGGCATTTATATGTTATGAAAAAGTTTGTATATCTACTAGTTTTTTTTTTAATTGAAAACATGAGATAGCCTATAAATCTAGAAAATCCTTTTATAAATAAAATTATGCAAATATTTGGGATAGATAATCATGGAATAATGGGAACTTATAATAAAGAACCTATGATATTTCGTTTTATTACCGAACCTAGAGAAAAAATTTTAGGGCAGATAGCTAATTTAATGAAAGCTAAGGAATCACATTTGAATTTCTTAAAGCACGAGATGAATATCAATAATATTGATAATATGTTGAAAAATCCTAAATTACAGGATAAGATTAAACATCTTACACATGATTTTTCTTTACAAATCTGTAATGATCACCCAAATGCTTTTTGGGATAGAAAGAAGCATATTGTTTCTTTACCTTATGAAATTGATTTTAATGAAAAAATGATTCCTACTAAGGCTCGTCCTTGTCAGATGAATCAGGAATATCTTGATTTATGTAAAAAAGAAATAGTTAATCTTATAGATAAGCGTCTTATTAGAAAGTCATACTCCCCATGGAGTTGTACTGCTTTTTATATTAATAAACACACAGAACAAGAAATAGGTAATTCTAGACTTGTTATCAATTATAAACCACTTAATAAAGTGTTGAAATGGATTAGGTATCCTATTCCTAATAAGAGAGATCTTTTGGATCGATTGCATAATGCATTAATATTTTTAAAATTTGATCTTAAATCTGGATATTGACAGATACAGATTAGTGAGAAAGACAGATATAAAACTGCTTTTGCTGTTCCAATTGGACATTATGAATGGAATGTTATGCCATTTGAATTAAAAAAAATGCTTGCTTTATATCTTAAACTTTTCCACATAATATCTCAGTGCAGGCTTGATCTTGGCATCCTGGTTATTGTCTCTCGGGTGAGTTTTACTTATGTCCTTCGATTATGTCTAACCATATCCGTGTAAAGAAGCTTGGTCTTATTCCCTTGTGTATTCTGTTTCCTGTTTATAGGGTTAAGAATGCTGAAGTCTTGTGCCTGGGACTAGTTTCGGTCAGGCCGCTGTTTAAAACTACTGGTGGTATCCTGCTCCAAATGACTCCTCCCAGCATTCCAACTTCAGCTTTGAGCAAATGCTGGAGACAGGTAATATATTTATATGTTCTTCATTGTTATATTTTTATGTGAAACTATTGTTAGCTTCTTTCTAGAACCAGAGCCACATCTTCCACGACTGGCTTCAAAGTAGGCATGGCTCAAGCACGAGGACATGGGATTTAGAGCTAAATATTATGTTTACCTAAGAGAATTTTTCATAAGCTTTAATTAAGTTTGGTTAGTCAGATCTTTAGTCATTTACCAGGAGAAAGAGAAGGATCTTAAGTTATTTCTCTTTTATATCTTACATGACGTGGCTAGGTTGCTTCTCGCGAGGACATATCAGAAGTTTCTCAAGCTCGTTTTTGGGAATTGGTGCCAGGTCATGTCATTGGATCAATTTCACTGCAGGTAAATATTTTCTCATCATGTATATACCTGTATTATGTTGGTTCATAGGCAGGTTCCGGCTAAGGTAAATTTTGAAAATTAAAATTAATGAAACTACGGAAGCTAAGTAATTTTGCAACCAAATAATACCGAGGTGTTTCAACGTATTTCATGAAGTCACCCCACTGTTAGTAACTTGCATCCGCCCTTTCTTTTCGCCTTGCATCGCGTAGCGTATTCCCTATGTAAACTGCCTTGTTTTGGACCACAGGTGAAGCAGGGAATGGATGATCGCCCGATACTTCAATATGTGCACGATTTGTACCATGATTTAGGGGTTCAGGACTTGACAGTGCAAACTGACTATGCTTCAGCTTCATGAACTCTTTTCATTCGTAGGCTTCATATTTTTATAAAGCTAGTCTACAGAAAAAAAAAATATAAAAACTACAAGCAATAGGAGACAAAATATGACGAAGAGGACATCACAAAACAATGTATAATTTTCTTTTCGTATTCAATTTTTGAATAATGATCTTTCGTATCTCTTGGGTAAGTATTCCTTTACTGAATGAGTTCTAGAAGACAATGGTTTAGAAATGATATTGATTTGTGAAAGAGTAGGATGCTCTTGATTAAGGATAAGATGTAGGAGAATTGTTTGAGATGATTTGGATATGTTATGAGGCAATCAGTAAAGACACTTATTAGAATGTACGAATATATGGTGGTTGTACTGTAAAGTAGGAATAGAGGGACTTCAGAAGAGTTGTATCAAGTCAATTAGCAAGATTTCGCATGTATGGAGTTAATAAGACTTAGTGGATTTGATTATAAAAATATGAGTTTGAGATTTTTCTTCTATGAGACCATCTTCATGTG
Organism: Ehretia macrophylla; assembly: GCA_037974665.1. Taxonomy (NCBI): domain Eukaryota; kingdom Viridiplantae; phylum Streptophyta; class Magnoliopsida; order Boraginales; family Ehretiaceae; genus Ehretia; species Ehretia macrophylla. Next base: position 69,150,482 of record CM075771.1, on the reverse strand, counting down.
AGACCTTCTAATAAAAAAGTATATGAGATTTACATTCTTGTGAAACTGCAGACCCGGGTCAAGCTATGGACAGCTTAGGCCTGTGCCCAAGGTTCTCTTAGCTTGGGGGCTCCAAGATAATAAAAAAAAAAGTAATACTAACTTAGTAAAAGAATGTCAAATGGTTAACACTTAATCGATTTTTGAACTATTGAAGACCCAATTATTGAAGGCCAGTACTTAAACACTTTTTGTTTATTGTGATATTAATTTTACATATAATACAACAAAACAGTTTTTTTATGTGATAAATTTTGATATTGTTTATATATTTATATATATCTTAACTTGAAATAATTAATTTTTTTACTTATATTTATTTTTTTATTAATTGTTCTTATATGCAATAGACTTAATAAAATTTAATTATTAAGACTCAAGAAATATGCTGAAAAAAGACTTAATAAAGAGAAAGAATATTGGAGAAATGTTCTTTTATTTGTAGTGATTATTTTAATAGAAAATTTAGAGTTTTTTTATTAAAAAAAAATTTAATTATTAAGATCTCTATTTAAATAATCGTTTAAAATTTTTAAATTGTTTGGGACGGTCCTTTGTGAGAGGGAGTGGCTTCATAGAAGAATAACCGTGAGTTTGACATGCAAATAAGATGCTCTGGGATACACGCCCGGATATAAGAAATGATATGCAATCATTAAGAACAGGCCTATAAGTACAACTACATTAGGACCCGAACAAAAGGGAAAAGAGTAAAAAAATGAATAAGCCTATCTTTTGTCAATCGTGTATCACTTCGATTTCACCAATTTATAATAATGTTTCTTTTTAAAGATTTATTTATTTTTTAACGCCAAACTAAAAATGTCTTGATATTAATGAGTATTGAAATAACTAAAATAAAATCATCAATATATTTCCTCTCGTGTTTTCTCTTTTCTTGTTCTTTGTTCCACAATCAGTTTTGTCGATGTTGAAAGTCTCACAGTTGGATTCGGGAGCTGCTTTGGCCGAGCTGGACTTCTCTGGTCCGCCTCCGAGTTAGACTTTCTTGGTCGGCCGAAGGTCCTGCACAAGAAAACAACGAAAAGGCGAGGTGATGACCCGGATTTTCCCCTCAGGCGTGCGAATGATTAGTATGTCCGAGCTGGTAAAGTAGTTGAGAACAATTAATAACGAGAGAGAGACCCCAAATGAGGAGGGTTGAGCTCTATTTATACTAAGTTTGGGTCTGACAGCATTTAATGCGACGCAGCTTTATGTCCCATCAGTGCTTTATGTCCCATCGGAACAGCTGGAACTGAGGTCGGGGTTAACGGGGTCGGGTCAGTCATCTGGGGTTGGACATTGGGCTGAGCGAGCTGCTGATGGAGCGCGGATTGGCCCATCTCTGATCAGAAGGTCGGCTCATTTAGCTCAGCTCGGGAACCCCTCGTCAATTCCCTCCCCCCCCGAGTCGAGATCGAGTGGGCGAGATCTAGAGATAGGAGCTAATCCCGAGCTGTAGGTGCCCGACCCCGATAGAGTAGGGATGGCCACGTCAGCAGTGCATGCCCAACGGATGGCTGCCACGTCACCTGGCAGTTCTGACGAGACGCGACGTTTGGCCTTCCCGAGGCGAATTTCACGGGCGCCTATAAATAGGGCCACCTCCTCCGAGATTTCACTGCATACTTCACTTTCTATTTCTCAAGGAATTTAGGTCGGACGCAAGAGTGGTCGGACGCAACTAGCTCAGAAAGAATATTCTCGGGATTCTTCAGCTCGGACCAAAATAGTCGGCCACACTCCGCAGTTTGAGAGCATTAGGTACGTCCCGACTCCCTTTAGTCATTCCTGTACATTTGTATTTGTTGTAGACAGGATGGGGAGGTCGGAATCAGAAGATTCTCAGGCAATGGAAGTAAGGTCTTATGGTGGAGATGAAAGTCCGCCGAGCTCGGCATCTACCTCGAACAGGATCCGTGGCGGAGAGAGCACCAGCTCGTCCTCAAGGCCGGCTCGGAAATCTAACCGCGAGGAGAGCGACGACGACTGCCAAGTCATTGGGGTTAGACTGGTGCGAGAAGAGGCAGAAGAGGACCCTTTGGCCGACCTGGGAGAATTCGATGTCGGGGAGGATGAGGAGCCGCTGAATCGACTGGAGGGCATCGAAATACCGCAAGAGTTCTTAGCCGGGGTGTCTGCCACCGAGCCGATCGAGGCTATTCCAGTCAGTGCTGTTCGACCTCGGAGCTCGGCTTCAGCTAGCGCTTCTTCAATTCGAGGGAAGAGGATCGAGCAGTTGTTTGCCTGCTGCAAGCGTGAGTGCCATTCCACCGTGCAGATGGCGAACGCAAGACTGAGGAACTGGTCAGTTGACCGGCATCACAAGTTGAAGGTTCCAGGTCGGCAAGAATCGGCGTGTTACCCCCCAGCCAACCACTACACCATATATGATCTGGCCTTTGACGTCATCCAGCTCCCCCTCCCTGGTTTCATCGTTGGAATCCTGAACCATTTCAAGCTCAGCCCGGGTCAGATGTCACCGAATGGTTGGGCCATAATGGTGGCTTTCTACGTGTTCTGTTTGGAGAAGGGAGTGGAGCCGACCTTGCGCCGATTCAGGCATTTCTTCGTATGTAAGCCTAACCTGAAGCAGCCAGGGTGGTTCCACTTCGCAGCTCGGGTCGGCCACTCTGTATTCACCAAGTGGCACTCATCTAACAAGGGCTGGCATAATGATTACTATTGGGTAGAGTCGTCTGTGAATCCTGGATGTAGGCTGGACTGGCTCCCGAGCCTGAGGAAAACCGTCAATGATGACCCTAAACTCTCAAAGGAGGAGCGTAGAGAAGTTGCAGTGCTCAAGCCCGCGCCCGGGATGCTGATAGACATTGACAATGTGCTGAAATGGGAGCGAATCTGGGATTCCAAGTTATTTGGTCGGGAGCCCGACCTCTCGAGGGATCATCCCCACCTGATTCCCGACCTGGAAGGAGATCACGGGACTGGCTCGGAAGAGGGTCAGTTTGCAGGATTGGCGTTCGACCTCCCGTCCCGTTTATTAGCTTCGCTTTAGCTGGGTCTTCGACTCACTTTTAACCCATTTTGCTCTACCTTTTGCATATATGGCGGATATGAGGAAGCTCGCGTACGCCCAGGTGCGGAGGAAGGGTGAAGTAAGTGGCGATGCTTCTGCTCGGTCAGGATCGGGCGGCACTAGACAAGGCCAAAGGCAACGCCCCAGCGGCCAAGGGCGAGAGGTCAGTCCCGAGGTCTCTTCAAAAGGGGCTTTGGGGTCCCTTTTGCCGAAGAAATCAGGGTCGAGCCTAACGATCCCGGAGCGCTTCTCTCCCCGATCCGAGAACAGAAAGCGGCCTCGGCCCGGGCACTCTGGGAAGGGCAAGGACACGGAGTTCAGCCCTCCCGACCAGCACATCATGGAGGCGTCCAAGGTGGATCGCGACCCCAAACTGGCGACGGTCCCAGCTGAGCAACTCTCGCTGGACTTGAGGACGGCCATTGTTACGGTAAGTCCTTAACCATCTTATGTAAAGGTCGCATTCTTAGCTCGGCTAATTGCTTTATCTTTTGCTGAACAGGTCGAGTCCCACATCCTCTCTGCCCCCAGCTTCTTAATCAAGGCCCAAACTCACTGCGTTGAGCTCGAGCAACGGTATGTGGATGCCCGAGCCGAGCTTGAAACAGTGAGAGAGGAGGCCGCTCAGAGGCAGAGGGCCGATACGGTGGAGGTCGAGCGCTTAAGGAAGGAGCTGGACCTAGAGAAGGGCCGACGCGAAGCCGCGGCCAAGGACGTCGATCGCTACAAGCGAGAGAAGCGGGAGGCAGAGGCTAAGTTTAAGGAATTGGCGGAGCGGGTCGGCGTCCAGGGGGAGAAAGCAGTGGAGGCCTTCAAGTCCAGCGACACGGCGATGGACTGGTTGGCCACGGAAGGCGGGGCCATGGCGAAATACGCGGAAATGGAGTTCTACTTCCGAGGTCAAGTTGTGGCTCGGGAGAGAGTGAAGACTTTCTTTCCATCCTCCAAGAACGACTACATCGAGATCTTGGAGGTCCCGCCGCCAATATTCTGGGAGATCCCCGAGCTTCTGTCCGACCTGATATCCTAGGCCAAGGAGGTTACTGAGTTTGTCCAGAAGGGCCTGGACCAGGTTGGGGATGAAGCTGAGGCCATCACCTCCGCTGCCGCGCCAAAATAGATTTAGCAATGCTTCCCTAGTAGGGCTATTGTAATCTTGCCCGAGCTAGGCCTTTGTAACAACTTTCCGGTTTTAATGAAATATTTATTTTGGCTTTATTTGCGTTTTAATTGAGTTCGTACACGTGTACTTTTCTCTTCGCAAATTTTTCCTCAAGTTAGTGTGGTCGGACCAATTTTTAATGGTCCGCACAAACTTAGGTGTAATAATCCGAGCTAGACGCGACTAATGTTTTAACATCCTAATCCGAGCTGGCATAATAAGGGCAACTCATAATGGTTACCAATTCGAACTCGTCAGTCCGTTATAAAAATGGTCAAACTAATGTCGACAAGTATTGAGCTCGAGTTTAGACCCAAGCTAATATACCGACCTGAGGCCGGAATGCACCGAGTTGGAACTTAATCCGAACTGGCAAAACTAATCAAATTGTTATCAATTATGCCCGAGCTGGAACTTAGTCCGAGCTGGTTTACTTTGTCGTTTGCTCGTGATTAAGCGTGGCCACCGCGTTAATCTGAGTTCGAGTCATTTCACAGTTGCAGCATTTACGCCCGGGTCGGGTATTGTGCTGGTTTGTGTACTTATTCCCAAGTCGGGAATTGCACTAGTTTACAAAATCGCATTGTATTGAATTCGTACAAGTAATGTTTCGGCCCGGGGCCTTTGCAAAATACCTTGGCTCGGGGCCGTTTACAAAATATTACGGCTCGTGGCCGTGGACAGAATATTCCAGCTCGGGGCCACTTTTATACAAAATACCGCTTCAAATGTTCTGAATGCCATGCATTTTTTAACAGTTTTTCGTTCTTGTCTCGAAGGTAGAAGGTCCCGGGCCAGACTTCTTTCATGACTTCATAGGGTCCCTCCCAGGTCGAGGAAAGCTTGTTAATGGAGCGCGGCAAAAAGATGGCCTTTCTAAGTACGAGGTCGCCGACCTTAATAGGCTTAGGTTTGACCTGTTTGGAGAAGGCTCTTTTCATTGCGGCTTTGCTGGCCAGCATTCTGATTTGAGCTTTAGCTCGGAGCTCTTCGGCGAGGTCGAGCTCTTCACGGATCCGTGCTCCGTTTAATTCTGGGTCATGGTGGAGGGTCCTACTGGTCGGAGATCCGATCTCCACTGGCAGCAACGCTTGAGTGCCGAAGGTCAGTTCGAAGGGCAATTCTCCCGTCGCCGAGCTGATATTGGTCCGCTGAGCCCACATCACTTCTGGGAGAACTGATGCCCATTGGCCCTCTGCTTCCTCCAGCTTGGTTTTCAGACCCTGCAAAATGATTTGGTTAGTCCTTTCAACTTGGCCATTACTTTGAGGGTGAGCAACAGACGAGAATCTGAGGTCGATCCCAATCTCAGCACATTTGCCTCGAAAGTATGCACTGTCGAATTGCTTGCCGTGGTCGGTGACAATGACCTTTGGTACCCCAAATCGGCATATGATGTTTTTCCATACGAAATCCCAAGCTGCCTTTTCTGTTATTCTGGCAACACCTTCAGCCTCGGGCCATTTAGTGAAGTAGTCTACGGCCACGAAGGCGTGTTTCTTTTGGCCGACACTGGTCGGCAAGGGGCCGATGATGTCTAGACCCCACTGATAGAATGGCCAAGGGCTTACCATCACTGTGAGGTCCACAGCAGGCTTCCGTTGCACGTTGGCGAACCTCTGGCAGGTGTCGCACTTTTTTACATACTCTTTGGCATCTTGCTCTAAGGTTGGCCAAAAATAGCCGTACCTTAACGCCTTCCGAGCCAGAGCTTTACCCCCCAAGTGGTTTCCACACAACCCTTCATGAATCTCCCGGAGTACATAGTTTCCTTCATCGGGTGCAACACATTTCAAAAGAGGCCAGGTGTAGGCTCGTTTGTAGAGCTGCCCAGCGATTATGACAAACCTTGAGGCCTACTTCATGAGTTTCCGAGCAGCTTTTTCATCCTCCGGGGTCATACCCCCTTCCAAGTAGTCCATGATTGGTTTGGTCCAATTTGGATTTAAGTTGAGCTCGGCTACCGCTCGTACCCCCAACTGGATACTAGGTTCAGATACTTCTTCCACGTGGGCAAGGGTAGGTCGGCTCTCGCCCAAGGCTAGCCTGGATAGGGCGTCAACCTTCATATTCTCTTCCCTGGGAATCTGCTATATCGTGAACCTTCTGAGTGTTGAGGTCAAATCCTTGACTCTGTTGAGGTAGGCTAGCATAGCAATGTCCTTGGCTTCGAACTCCCCTGATATCTGACTAGAAACCAACTGAGAGTCGGTGCTTAGGTCGATTGTCTGTGCCCCGAGCTGAGCAGCAATTTTTAGCCCTGCAATCACCGCTTCATACTCTGCTTCATTGTTGGACGCCGAGAAGGTGAACTTGAGGGAGTACTGGTGCTCATGCCGGTTTAGGTCGAGGATGACCACCCCAGCTCCGCTCCCAGACTTCCCTGAGGCCCCATCCACATGGACCTTCCACACGTCCTCCGGGTCATACTCTGCTCGGCCAGTGCACTCTACGACAAAGTCAGCAATGGCTTGGGCTTTGATGGCTGTCCTGGGCTGGTAGGTGATGTCGAATTGACTCAGCTCAACTGCCCATTTCAGTAGCCTGCCCGACGCCTCTGGCTTGTGCATGATGGATTTGAGCGGAGCATCAGTCATGACTTTAATCGGATGAGCATCGAAGTATGGCTTCAACTTTCTAGCCGCCGTGATGAGCGGGAGGGCGAGTTTTTCCAAGGAGGAGTATCTCGCCTCGGCTCCCTGCAAGGTTTTACTAATGTAGTAGACCGGCTTCTGCTCCTTGCCTTCTTCTCGGACTAGCGCCGCCGCCACCGCTGTTCCCGAGCATGCCAAGTATACTACTAACTCCTCCCCCACCTCAAGTCGGGATAACAGAGGTAGCGAGGCTAAGTACCTTTTCAGCTCCTAGAAGGCGTTTTGGCATTCCTCAGTCCATTCAAAGTTCTTAGGGTTCCTCAATATTTTGAATAGGGGAGCGCACTTGTCAGCCGACCTGGACATGAATCTGCTCAGTGCCGCGACTTTTCCTGCCAATACCTGGACGTCCTTCACGCAGGTCGGGGGCACTAGGTCTAGGATCGCCTGGAGTTTCTCCGGGTTGGCTTCTATTCTGCGGGCTGTTACCATGAAGCCCAGGAACTTGCCTGCCTTGACGCCGAATGCGCACTTTTCCGGGTTCAATTTTATCCCAAAGTGCTCCATTACGGCGAAGGCCTCAGCCAGGTCGGTTACATGGTCTTCCGCCCTCCTGCTCTTGACCAACATGTCATCTACATAGATCTCCATATTCCGGCCAATCTGGTTCTTGAAGACCTTGTTCACCATCCGAGTGTATGTGGCTCCAGCATTCTTGAGGCCAAAGGGCATGACCTCATAGTAGTAGAGTCCTTTATCGGTGGTGAAGGCGGTCTTCTCTTTGTCCCCGAGAGCCATCTTGATCTGATTATAACCTTTGAAGGCATCCATGAAGGAGAGCAGCTCGAACCCGGAGGTGGCGTCCACCATTTGGTTAATCCGTGGTAGGGGGAAGCAATCCTTGGGGCAAGCTTTGTTGAGGTCGGTGAAATCAATACATAGTCTCCATCCACCCGAAGACTTCGTCACCAGCACCACATTGGACAGCCAGGTTAGGTATTGTATTTCCTTTATGTGGCCGGCGTCCACCAACTTGTCCACTTCTTCCGCTATGATTTGTTGCTTATCATAATGAAAGTGCCGGCGCCTTTGTTTTACTGGATAGTGATTTGGGTCGGCATTCAGGTGATGCTCAATTACATTCGGGTCAATTCCTGTCATGTCAGAAGCAGACCAGGCAAATACATGCTCATTCTTTAAAAGAAATTGGCTTATACCTTTCTTGAGGTTGGCAGATAGTTCACTCCCAATCTTTGCTCTCTTTGTTTCATCGGAGAGCTCCACCTCCTGAAGATCCTCAGCCGGGCTTCCTCTCTTAGCGTCTCTCTTTTCTTCGGGCAGATCCGGTCCCCAGCCGATTTGATATTTGGGTCGGAGTGAGTTTTCATAACACTCCCGAGCTGAGAGCTGGGCTCCGCGAATGGTGGCTACCCCAGACGGGGTCGGGAACTTCAGGGCCTGGTGGTACGTTGAGGGGATGGCCCTGAAATGATTAAGCGCCACCCGACCTAAGATCCCGTTGTAGGTGGAGTTACAATTCATTACAATGAAGTTGGCCTGCATCGACACCCACTTATCCCCATCCTCCAACTTCAGCGGGAGGTTGATGACTCCCTCGGCTCGGTGGGACTGCCCGGTGAAACCTGCTAAAGTACCACGCAATGGCCTGAGTCGGCTCCTGTCCAACCCCATCTGCTCAAAAACGCTGAGGAATAAGACTTCTGCCGAGCTGGCTATCTCTGCGCTGATCACCAGGGGGTCTTCATGAGGCAATATGACCCCCTCCAAGTCTTTTGAAGAGAAGGTGAGCTCTTGCATCCCCGGGGCCGGTCCCCTCACTGATCCATACTCCCTCCCTGCGTGAACATAACCTTTTCTGCCTGCCGAGGTCTCGCCTCCTGACGCTAATCCTCCCGCTATGGTTTCAATCACGGCCAAACGTCCGCCCCCAACCTGGCGCCTGGGCGGACTCCTCTCCCTATCCCTCTGCTCCGGATTCCGGGTCGGCTGTTGATCTACATATCTCCGGAGGTGGCCTCGGGCTATCAGTGCCTCGATCTCCTGCTTCAAGTCTTTACACTCTTCGGTGGTATGGCCATAGTCCATGTGGTAGCGGCAATATTTGGTCTTATTGCGCTTATCAGGCCGGCCTTTCATTCTCGGAGCCGGAGGCAGGTGGTTCTGGTGCTGGATCTCCATCAAAATCTGTTCCCTCGAGGTGTTAAGGGGAGTGAACATAGTGAACCGGGGGTTCGGCTTCGGCTGTTGTGGCTGCTTGCCTCGGTCGTTCTGGGCTTTGGCCCCGGATGGGGCTCGGGAGGCCTCTCCTTTCTTCCCAGCCTCTTTCTCCTTGTCATCGTCCCTTTTTGCCTGATGGATCTCCTCCGAGTGTATGTACCCTTCTGCTCGCACCATCAACTCAGACACAGTATCCACAGGGTCGATCGCCAAAGAAGATGTGAGGGGGCCCGACCTGAGCCCGCTCTGGTAAGCCATCAGAGCCATGGAATCCTCCAAGTTAGGAATTCGGAGGGACTCTTCATTGAACCTAGCCGTGTAAGCCCTCAAAGTTTCCCCTCTATGCTGCTTCACCAAGAGCAATGTAGAAGTATGGCGGGTGGCACGGCGGCTTCCTGCGAAGCGGGACAGGAAGGCCTCCGCCAACTGGTGAAAGCTTGCAATTGATCCAAGATGAAGTTTTTGGAACCAGTCCAAGGCATTGCCAACCAGGGTGGTCGGGAATGTCTTCGCCTTCATGAGATCCGGCATGTCGTGCAGAGTCATGTGGTGATCAAAATTGAGCAGGTGGCTGGCAGGGTCTCCGTCTCCATTGTAGACGGCCAGGTTGGGCATGCGATTGCCGGTGGGTAGGGGCGTGGCCAATACCTCGGGAGAGAGTGGGCTTACACCGAGTTGGTTGATGACCTTAGCTATGGCAGCCTCGGTCTTTGCTTGCTCGGGGTCGGCTTGAACTGCCCTTTTACCTCTTGCCGGGTCGGATCTTGGTGTCGGCTCGAAGAAGCCCTCCTCTTCCTGCGTCCGTTTTCGTCTAGACTCCGGGATGTGGAACTGGGGGCGCGATGGCCGCGGCGCGGCCTCTTGCGGTGCCAGGGGGCCCTCAGCCAGCCGGGCCACCTGCTCCTTAAGTTCTTCAAACATCCTCAGCATCATCCTTATCTCCGGTGATAGGCCGGAGTTTGGGTCTCCTTCTGCTGCGGGGTGGGTTTGAGTGGCTAAGTGTATACGTTGGCTCGTTCCAACGTCGGCTTGGGTCAGGTTCTGGCTGGGCGCCTGCACGGCTTTGAGGTCCCCTTCCAGGTTGGGCGAATCCTCTACCGGTATGTTGTGACTTCTCGTTTGTACCATGATGGTTTCTCAATGAGTGGCGAAGAGAGCTATAAAAGAACTCGTCGTTTCCTACAGACGGCGCCAAACTGTCGAGGTTGAAAGTCTCATAGTTGGATTCGGGAGCTGCTTTGGCCGAGCTGGACTTCTCTGGTCTGCCTCTGAGCTAGACTTTCTTGGTCGGCTGTAGGTCCTGCACAAGGAAAGCAAGGAAAAGGCGGGGTGATGACCCGGATTTTTCCCTCAGGCGTGCGAATGATTAGTATGCCCGAGCTGGCAAAGTAGTTGAGAGCAATTAATAACGAGAGAGAGACCCCTAAATGAGGAGGGTTGAGCTCTATTTATACTAAGTTTGGGTCTGACAACATTTAATGCGACGCAGCTTTATGTCCCATCAGTGCTTTATGTCCCATCGGAACAGCTGGAACTGAGGTCGGGGTTAACGGGGTCGGGTCAGTCATCTGGGGTTGGACATTGGGCTGAGCGAACTGCTGATGGAGCGAGGATTGGCCCATCTCTGATCAGAAGGTCGGCTCATTTAGCTCAGTTCGGGAACCCCTCGTCAAGTTTCTACATATATTCTGACGTTGATCTACCAATTTTACATTTCTGACTTTAGATGTCAAATGCCCTGTGAACATTCTTTTCATCTTACCAATGCCTGCATCAAATAACTATAATATTAACTATTACATGTAGCCTTATATTGTATTTTTTGAAGAGACTATTTCCGCACTTCTCGAACCCGTGACTTTCACGTCACAAGGCATCAATTCTACTGTTGCTCCAAGCTTCTTTTTTGTTCTAGATTGTTGAATTAAATTTATAGAATGAACTTTATGTTCTGATATAGGATTAACTAGAGAGCACTCACAAATTCGATTTGGATGCGTAGAAAGAAGGTTATAGAATCAACAATACCTAAACCAAGCCCCTAGAGCCCAAAAGGTTTTTGATTTTCTAGTTGGTCTTCAATAAATTAACTTCCCTTCAAAACCTTCAAATAATCACTCTCCTTCACTCTCTTTCCAATCTTAGCTCAAACCAATTTGCTTAACTAATTGGTGAAAACAATAAATAATTAATAAATTCATCTCTAACACTTTAAAATTTTAGATTAGGTGATAATTTAAGATGATATTAAAACACAAGTTACTAAATGATTTTGAGTTCTAAATTTGTCGTAACTTATTTAAAAAAATTAAAACTATTCACGTCTGTCTAATTGTGTCATTGGAACAAAAGTCTAATCTTGTTATGCATACTCTGCTTCCATTGCAGCAAGTGGAGATGTTAGTGGTGCAGACTGGAAATGTTTACTTGTTGCATCTAGTTAGTATCATGTCGAGTTTTTCTAAAGATTATCTCAGAATTTTGCACGTGACCAAAATGTAAATCTGGCAAGTCTTGACAAATTACCATAGACATGAAGGGGTCATAGACGTGCATATTGTAAATGGATTTGGCTTCTTTTAGGGTATATAAGGTTAAAAGGGAGATCAAATAGTTATAATTTGTTCAATTTTTTATTTTTATTTTTATTAGAACTTCATATCAATTCATCATTATTAGATTTTTCTCAAAATATTATATAATTATGAAGAGGTCCGAGTCCTATAGTAAATAAGCTAGATCTGGGGATTAGAGAAAAATAAGATACGCAGAAAAGCACATCAAGAATAGTTCTGTAATAAAAAGCAGAAATTCATCTTTTAACCTGGTAAATATAGTAGTTAGACTATAGGATCGGGTACATCTTCAAATCCAAACTCTTATCAATTATTGAACGCCAAATTCAAAATGAGTGGGAACTTTTTCGATTAATCGATAACATTCTTGGGATTTTATATACAAAACTCATATAGATATAAAACTGTTATGCAATTGACTATTATAGTAAAATTTCAATAAATGAATGCTTGATAAACTAATAACCTTATTTAAATAATAAAATCATCTAGTCCCGATCAATGTACTAAATTCATAACCTTGGTAAAAGCAGAAAATTGTATTTTCTTTTAAATCCTTTAAGACTCATTGAATTTATAAATTAATAATAGATTAAATACGTAAAAGAAATAACACATAATAATTCATAATATTAAGATTTTTTTTTTACATGACAACTTCTATTTTCACAAATCAACACTTCTTTCAAAATATGCATATAAAAACATTTATTTATAAGTCATACATATATCCAATTACTAAAAATATAAAACTTTTTCTAAATGAATGAATGTTCATTTATCAATAAATTAATAAATTATTCATTTATCAATAAAACCTCTCTCAAATAATAATTTGTTATTGCAAGAGTAATAGTTTTATAGGGGTTTTACAGTACTAGGATTGAGTTTCACACTACATTAGTATCTGAATTTTAACGGGAAAATTGCAAGAAAAAATTGCGCATAAGAAAAGGATAAGGTAAAAGAAGAGAGTAAAATGCACCATATACCCTTATATTTTTAAAAAGTTGCATCATAAACCATGTGTTTTAAAAAGTAGCGCTACAAATCCTGTATTTTTGAAAACGTTGCAAATAAAACCCTGCCATTAGTTTTTTCGTTATTTTTAATACAAAAAATAATGAAAAAATTGACGGCAGGGTTTTATTTGTAACGTTTTCAAAAACATAGAGTTTGTGGCGTTACTTTTTAATATAAAAAATAACAATAAAACTGACGGTAAGGTTTTATTTGCAATGTTTTCAAAAATACAGGGTTTGTGGCGCTACTTTTTAAAATACAGGGTTTATGACGCAACTTTTTAAAAACACAACGGTATATGGTGCATTTTACTCTAAAAGAATATAATTACATGGCAAATCAAAATATGTTCTGCATAATTGCCCAACCTTTCTTTAACTAGCAACTTTGATAATAACATTAAACGCATAAATGTGCGGGGCTGTATGTCCTACCGTAATGCTCAATCTTGTATCATTTGATAATAACACTAAACGTACAGAACTCTTATTATGCACGGGATCCTTTGACCAAAAGAAAGTCAATTAGTTTTATTAAAAAGGGTAGAATCAAACTAAAATAAAAGTAAAGATCAAACTCACTTTAAGGTCTATTGTTCATAGTTTTATATTGTATTTTTGCAAGAGACTGTTTTCACAATGAAAGCGACAACTCTACTATCGCACCAAAATTCACATTTGTTTTAAGTTGTTGAATTATTCCAAGTGGACATATGCAAGTTTCAGTCAATTTCCAAAATTTTCAACACTCTCTAGGCTAACTTTGAAGTAATCAGTTGTGAAAGGCTGCTGTAATGAAGCAATAAATTCTACTAAAAGTTGGTAAGACTTCGTAATCTAAATGTGCGTTTGACAAATGCTTAAATTAACTTCATTATGGAAAGAGAGAGAGATCCTTCACGTCATTAGCTGTGATGAAGCAAATAACTTATAGTTGTTTTGCATAGGTAATCAATTCTGTTGTCTTTTTTTTTTATCATAGAGACTTCAAAGAGTTTGTACACAGCTCTATTTTTCTCCCACATCGACAGCCGAGAGAGTTTTCAGCGGTTTATACGTTAACACATAGAACCTACGTTCGTTGAGCTCAGTGACGTGGGCTTGTAACCTGAGTGGGAGTAATAATGTGATGGGACATTAGTTTGATCCAGCGGGTGGGGTTTGGGTCAGCTTTATTCTGGCCTGCCCCTTCCAAGCAATGAGTTGGGCCATGTGTCTTGGGCGAAGGTCTGGGCAGCGTGGTTCTTAAAATGGTAGTAGGCATTGCGTCAGGCTGGTTTCACAGAGCAGCGAAAACTTTCGTCTCTTTACAGTGGAAGGATAACGGGCCGGTGCAACTCGAGCCGCCAAGGCCTGGGCAACGTGGTTCTTAAAATGGTAGTAGGCATTGCGTCAGGCTGGTTTCACAGAGCAGCGAAAACTTTCGTCTCTTTACAGTGGAAGGATAACGGGCCGGTGCAACTCGAGCCGCCAAGGCCTGGGCAACGTGGTTCTTAAAATGGTAGTAGGCATTGCGTCAGGCTGGTTTCACAGAGCAGCGAAAACTTTCGTCTCTTTACAGTGGAAGGATAACGGGCCGGTGCAAGGCCTGGGCAACGTGGTTCTTAAAATGGTAGTAGGCATTGCGTCAGGCTGGTTTCACAGAGCAGCGAAAACTTTCGTCTCTTTACAGTGGAAGGATAACGGGCCGGTGCAACTCGAGCCGCCAAGGCCTGGGCAACGTGGTTCTTAAAATGGTAGTAGGCATTGCGTCAGGCTGGTTTCACAGAGCAGCGAAAACTTTCGTCTCTTTACAGTGGAAGGATAACGGGCTGGTGCAACTCGAGCCCACTATTATCCAATGGGTCAGCCTAATTGAACCATCACTTTTTGAAATTTTATTGGATCTCTAATTTTATAATTTGGATCTTCAAAAAGTTATATAATGAGGCTTTTAGATACCCATGAAAAAACAAACAATTTCAATGATCTGCCAAATTTAGTAACCATTCATATGGTCGTTTTAAATAACTTTGCATGATTTGAATATTTCAAAAATCTTGATTTTAGAATCATAACCATCAATTATTTGTGTAGCACAAAGAAAACACATCAATCATTTTATTTTATAAAATTCATCTTTTTTTTAATCCCCAAGGGAAATGATGTTTAAGTAGTGAAAGTAACAAAATTAGTGCAAAAAACCATTTGATCAAACAACATGATACTCGTTTCTACGAGAGGTTTACGTTCGACGTGGGTTCAAATCTCTCTAAATAGATTTTATGATTTTAGGTCTTCCTATAAAAAAAATAACAAAATTGGTACATCAAACTGGAAAATTAGTTAAATCAGAAATATTCTCTAAAAACATAAGTCAATTGCCATAACAAACAATTGACTGAGAACTATCAGAACTAATCTATGTAGATCTATCAGACCCTAGATCAGACAATAATCCAATATGTAAATGAACTAAATTTTTATTAATCAAATTGTCAATTTTTGACTCAGGATCTATCAGAGCCATGGAGCCTTTTATAGGTTACTTAGAGTAAACATGGTTGGAAGCAGACAGTACGGCAATTTTAATTATGCTTTCTACATTTAGAAAGAAAAATAATATAAAGAATGCTAAGAAGGAAGAATATGATCTTCCAAAACAATTAGATTTGTTAAATAAATGGACTATTTCATATGTGCAGCCCAATACTATTTACCAATACGGTATGCTCGAAAATATGGGTCTTAAGCATGTTGTTAAGACTGTTGAACAATCAATCCCTATGGAAGATAATGAGTTAACAATTAAATTATTGTCTAATGATGATATTTTACGTCATGATTCTACGCATAATTATTTGCATATAGGTTTAATTCAAATAGCCTTTAAGCCTCTTACATTAGGAGGATTAAATGAAAGTTTTATTGCAGTTCTTAGGGATGCTAGGAACATAGATTGGAGACAATCCTTAATGGGTATAACTCAGTCTAGTCTGGCATATGGACCAGTTTATTTTAATGTTCGTCCCAATTTACAGCTTTCTTTATCTGATAGAAATATACGAGAAGTTGTTACTTTATATGTAAAAACTAAGGGATATAATTATATGCCTCACTCAGAAACTATGAGTATCTGTTATCGAATTTATTATAAGGTTTTGCATACTTTGAATCTTAGCTGTAAATTACAGGATGAAGTTGGTACAACAGTTATGATAGAGACTAATTTGTCTAAATCAAAAATCACTACTAGAAGAATGATTAAATGGGAAGAAATAGACTTTCCTAAAAATTAGAAATTAGAAAAGGTGACTCCTAGTCAACCTAGAATTCAATCAGATTTATCTGAAGTTGTTCAGACAACTGAAGGCGATATCTTTCTTAGATTTAAACAAGAACCTTTATTAATTAGGTCTTTTCCATCGAATCATTCTTATATATCTCCGATTGTGGAATTTTCTCAGTCATCAATAGCCTCTACTTCTTATATTAGAGAAGATCCTAATAAGGAACTAGATAGGTTTAAACCACCATCTGAAGAAGGTGAAATAGTTCAACCCGAAAAGATAGATTCGATAAGAATTTCACATAATCAAATTCCTCATGGGATTAATAAGGAGGATATTACTCCATCTGAAATGAGTTTTCACGTATGATGACGACCAAACTCACTTTTTGTCCCGGAAGCTGGGAAAAAACTTATGTTAACAATGAATTTTTAAATGCTCACTGGCAACCTATTAGGGAATGGATTTCTTCATCTTTTGATAAAACCCAATGGCAAAATATTAAAAATCAATATTATGATTTTATGAGAAAAAAACAAAAAATTTATAAATTTGTTCCTTGGTTTATTGATCATTATATTTCTTTTGCTATTAATACCATAGAGAGAGAATGGACTGATGTCCAAGGTAACAAGGAAAAATCTGTTTTTCCCCCGACTAAACCATTAATTATTGGAAAAGATGATTTTCAAATTGAATCTAAAGCTTTTCAAAAATTATTTGAAAATGGTAATGATTCTGTTATGATACAGGATTTGAACTCTTTTGTTCAACAAGGAAACTATACTAATTGTACTCTACAAATAGTAGGAGAACGATTACTTATTTTAGCAAAAAAGGTTAATCAAATATTAGATTCCTTAAAACAGACACCTTCAAAGGTAACACTCCAGGATACAGGAAAATTGAAATTAGGAGAAACATATTCTTCTCAAGCTAAGAAAACAGGTTTTCAACCTGCTCCTAAATTAGAAGGATTTAAGATGGATCCTGAGTCAAAAATTGACCATTTGATTAATAAAAATTTAGTTCATTTACATATTGGATTATTGTCTGATAGATCTACACAGATTAGTTCTGACAGTTCTCAGTCAGAAGATGAATTAATTCCTCAAAATGAATCATCAATAATGAATATTTCAGAGGAAGTAAATAAAATAGAAAAAGGAGAATCTAGTAAATTTGCTAGTAAACCTAAGAATAATAGGTATTATTATCCTCGTCCTACCCCACAGGATATTTTATATGAGGAAGATACTACCAATTTTAGTAAAAATGCTAGTTTTGATCATCGTACTATTTATGAATGGAATATAGATGGTATGACTGATAAACAAATCAAAAGAGTTGTTGAACGCATGCTTATGTATGCTCAGATTTGTAAACAAGTTGGTAATCAAGAACCAGTAATATGTGAAGCTATATTATCTGGATTGTCTGGTCAATTAAAAGGCTGGTTTGATAATTGTGTTACATTGGAAATGAGACAAGAAATTGCTCAAGCCACTAGAGAAGAAAATGGTGTTATAGTTTCTAATGCTGTTTACACAATGTGTGCTACTATTCTTGAACATTTTTGTAGTCAATTTACTACTAGTTATGATAGAACTAGGACATTATTACGTAATTTACGTTGTCCTACTCTCACATCTTTTAGATGGTATAAAGATGTTTTCCTTTCTAGAGTTTTTGAACTTCCAGAAGCTAGTGATAGTCAATGGAAGGCACAATTTGTTGATGGTTTACCTGCATCATTTGCAGAAAAAATTAGAAAAGTCTTAATTAAAGATACAAACAATAATATTGTTTACAATATGTACACTTATGGTGAATTAATAGGTGTATGTGTCAAAGAAGGATTAGATCTTTGCAATCAGATTAAATTAAACTATCAGATTAAGAAACAAGGTCTGACAGATAGACAGACATTAGGTCAATTTTGTGAACAATTTGCGATGGAAATTCCATCTACTCGTAGACTTACTAAGTCTAAAGGGCCTAAAAAGCCTAAGGAATATTATACATCTCCTAAATATAAGAGAAAAGCTAGAAAAAGAAGAGAGAGAAATGAAAGAAAGGGATATAAACCTAAGCCTAAGCCTATTCCCACGTGTTATAGATGTGGTAAAAAAGGTCATTATGCTAATAAATGTCGGCAATTCCGAAAGAAGATAAAGGCTTTAGATCTTGATGATGATACTAAAGAAAAATTAGCAAAATTACTTATTGATATAGACAATTTGTCTAGTTCTAGCTCAGATAGCTCAGATAATGAATCTTCTTCTGATAAAGTTAATAATATATCTTCTAAGGAGGATTATTCATGTGCTTGTAAAGATAATAATATTGATGATGAATATTATAATATATTATCTCAATTTGATGATTTAAAAGTCAATATGATTACTGCTGATAAGTGGTTAGATGTTTTAAAACTATTAGAAGATATTAAAGATGATTCTTTAAAATTAAAGATTTTGGAACATTATTCCAAAGAAAATTTTGTTGAAAAACCCATAGAGAAAATTTTCAGTTCAAAACAGGGTTATAATATTAAAGATGTTATTAATCAAATAAATGATAAAAAAGGGAAAAATATTCCTATCACTCATCATGAATTAAAACAGGAAGTTAATAAACTTCAAAGTCAGATTAATGATCTTAGACAAGAAAATCAATTAATTAAAGAACAAATTGATATGTTTGTTCATCAGGAACCTAGTTCCTCTAATACTTTACCAGATGCAATGGTAGATTTAAATCTTCTTAATATATTGAAGGTTATCACTACGCAAAAATGGTTGGTTAGAATTAATTTACTTATTCAACCAAATCACATAATTAAATATATGATTGCTTTGATTGACCCTGGTGCTGATCTTAATTGTATACAGGAATGATTAATTCCAACTCAGTATTTTGAAAAAACTGCTCATTCTATTTCTTCTGCATCAGGAGAAAAATTAAGGGTTAAATATAAACTACCTCAGGCATTTATATGTTATGAAAAAGTTTGTATATCTACTAGATTCCTTTTAATTGAAAATATGACATGTCCTATAATTTTAGGAACTCCTTTTATAAATGAAATTATGCCAATATTAGGTATAGATAATCATGGAATAACAGGAACTTATAATAAATAACCTGTGATATTCCGTTTTATTACTGAACCTAGAGAAAATATTTTAGGCCAAATAGCTAATTTAATGAAAGCTATGGAATCACATCTGAATTTCTTAAAACATGAGATGAATATCAATAATATTGATAATATGTTGAAAAATCCTAAATTACAGGATAAGATTAAACATCTTACTCATGATTTTTCTTTACAAATCTGTAATGATCACGCAAATGTTTTTTGGGGATAGAAAGAAGCATATTGTTTCTTTAACTTATGAAATTGATTTTAATGAGAAAATGATTCCTACGAAGGCTCGTCCTTGTCAAATGAATCAGGAATATCTGGATTTATGTAAAAAAGAAATAGCTAATCTTATAGATAAGCATCTTATTAGAAAATCATACTCCCCATGGAGTTGTACTGCTTTTTATGTCAATAAACATGTTGAACAAGAACGTGGTAATCCTAGACTTGTTATCAATTATAAACCACTCAATAAAGTGTTGAAATGGATTAGGTATCCTATTCCCAACAAAAAGGATCTTTTGGATCGATTGCATAATGCATTAATATTTTCGAAGTTTGATCTTAAATTTGGTTACTGGCAAATACAGATTAGTGAAAAAGACAAATATAAAACTCCTTTTGCTGTTCCAATTGGACATTATGAATGAAATGTTATGCCATTCGGATTAAAAAATGCTCATTCTGAATTTCAGAATATTATGAATGAAATATTTATTCCTTTTAGCGATTTTATTATCGTATATATTGATGATATTTTAGTCTTTTCTAAAGACATACAATAACATTTCAAACATCTTGATATATTTAAAAAAATTGTTATACAAAATGGTCTTGTTATTTCCAAACCAAAAATGCTTTTATTCCAATCTAAGGTCAGATTTCTTGGTCATAATATTGAAAAAAGAAAGATTATTCCTATTAATAGAAGTATTGAATTTGCTTCTAAATTTCCTGACCAAATTACTGATAAAACTCAATTACAGAGATTTCTTGGTAGCTTAAATTATATTCTACCATATTATAAAAATCTTGCTACTGATACTGCTATCTTATATGATAGACTCAAAAAGAAACCAGGACCATGGACAAATGTTCATACTGAAAAAATTAAGTTAATTAAATCTAAGGTTAAAAATTTGCCTTGCTTAATGCTTGCTAATCCTACATGGAATAAAATTGTTGAAACAGATGCTTCAGAGATTGGGTTTGGAGGAATTTTAAAACAAGTCCAACCAGAAACAAAACAAGAATATCTTGTTCGATTTCATTCAGGAAAATGGAATAATAGTCAACAAAAATATGCGACTGTTGTGAAAGAAATTCTTTCGATTTTTAAATGTGTGTTAAAATTTTAAGATGATTTATATTGTCAAATTTTTTTGATAAAAACAGATTGTCAAGCAGCAAAATATATGTTCAATAAAGATTTTAAGCATGATGTTTCAAAACAAATGTTTGTGAGATGGCAAACTAATCTTGCACCTTTTGATTTTGATATTGATTATATTAAAGGGGATAATAATTCTCTTCCTGATTTTCTTACCCGTGAATTTTTGCAGGATGATCCCCGCTAGGGGAGGATCCTCTAACCCTAATAGGGGAAGAGGAAGAGGACGTAACCTTGATCCTAAGAGGGTCATTGCAAGCAAAAAATTAGTTAATTTAGGTGGGATCACTATTGATCCATCACATCCTGATTTTGATAAAATCAAAAAGGTTATTGAAGAAAGCAGTAATACTGCTCAATCATCATCTTATGCTCATGCGGTTGATCATGAAGAGTCTGATGACTCCTTTGAGATATCTCATCACGAGGAAATAATTTTACCTCTTGAAAATGCTGATAAGCAGTGGATCAATGATCCTTGGTACCTTATGGAACGATATTTAAATAATTATATGTTTCCTGTACTTTATTACAAGTCCAGGGTATATTTTGAATCAATTTTACAAGTCACAAATTCATGTGATATTGAACATTTCAAGAAGAATAATACTCTTCCAATTTATACTTATAGTAAAATTTATATTAGAAAAATTCTTTCTCCAAATGAATGGGGAATCAGTACCTTAAATGAAAGGCAATTTATTCTTGATAAAATTACTTATCATTTTAATTATTGGGATTATGTGGAAGCATTTTCCAAAGTTTTCTTAATCCCCAAGGGAAATGATGTTTAAGTAGTGAAAGTAACAAAATTAGTGCCAAAAACCATTTGATCAAACAACATGATACTCGTTTCTACGAGAGGTTTACGTTCGATGTGGGTTCAAATCTCTCTAAATAGATTTTATGATTTTAGGTCTTCCTATAAAAAAAATAACAAAATTGGTACATCAAACTGGAAAATTAGTTAAATCAGAAATATTCTCTAAAAACATAAGTCAATTGCCATAACCTTAAATTTTCTAGCAAATTACATTTCGTTATTTCAATTCATTGCTTTATAAGGTTTGCTCGGTATCGAAAGGGGAAATTTTCGTTTGCTTAGAGTATTAAATGAATACTTATTTAGATCTTTGTTATGAACCCCCCACAAAAAAAAAAAAAAAAAACCTTTGGAATCATTGACCTCTTCTGGTTGACCAACACCAACCTGAAAGACCCATAAAATACTAAAAAAAGTCACCAAGAATCAACATATCCAGCATTATTGCTTCAATATTCTTAATTCCATCCTCGGCTCAAACCAATTTGCTTAGCTAACTAATACACATTTCAAAAATCGTCCCTCTTCTTTCACAAACCCCTTCTTAATTGTGTCATTGAACAAAAGTCTTTTTTTGTTGCATCTAGTTGTTGTTGTTTTTTTTTTTTTTTTTTTTCTGTCGTATTGTTGCATCTAGTTAGTGTCTGACGATTATGACAAATACTACATATAATGAACTCAAAAATTGAATGGAATAATCGGATAACTACCTATTATGATTGAGGATTTCAAGTCTGAAATACAACTTTGCCTTCCATTCTAATAAACAAATTATGGGTGCAATGTTAATAAGAGTCTAGGCTATGGATTAGAACTGTAAACCTTGTTTGGAGTATCCTAAAAGATATTTTAATGCAAAATTGACAGAAAACAGATAAATAACACTACTTGCATGCATTTGGCCAAGCAAATCTTGATCTGGCAGTTCATGACAAATTACCATAGACATGGTAGGGCCATAGACGTGCATACGTAAATGAATTTAGATCATCTCATAATATATAATATATAACGTTAGGAGAGATTAAATAATTGAAAACCATATAAATTATTTTATTATAACTGTATCATTGCTTCACCAACACTGAATTTTCCTATAACATTATATCATTATAAAATCCTGAAAATTTTGTATACGTAGGGATTGGACGAAAACAAGATATCCAGAGAAGTACATCATACTATTTCTGGAAGAAAAAGTAGCAATTCATCTCCAAGCACCTATGATGTCGAATATTCATTATAGATAATTGATATCCTTTGCTTCATCTACAGTAATCAGTGTAATAAAGTAAGGAGTGAATATCATATAAGTCAAACGACAATATTAATGGAGAAGACTTAGATCAAGCTAGGAGAAGTGCTTTCAAGCTCGTTCTCTTATTAGTCTTCTCAAGTTGTCGGCCACAGTCCAAGAAGTCATTGCCACACTATTTTAAAGGCGCAAATTTTTTTCACCTAAACACACACGGTTATCCATAATTTTTTGTCACTATTTCCACATAGTTGTCTTGATTAAATAGATTTGAAGTACGCTGATTTATAATTTTTTCGTATTTTCTTAGGATACTTAGATTTTTTTGGTGAAATATTGATGTATCTTGAATACTTTTATTTGCTTTCGCAGCACAATATTGATTATTTCTAAAGTATAATTTTAACGCTTCTAAAATTGTATGGAAAATGATAGTTTTCCTAATTAAAAATGAAAATCTATTAAACAAAGTGAAAATATTAAAGAAGTGGGTAAAATAAAATATAAAAAAAAGATTTTCTAGTGGGAGTTTTGAATTAAAAAAAATAGTTTAGTATTGTAGCAAATGACTATTTTGCCTAACTAAAAGTACAGATAAGCTAAAACTAACTGAAAAAAAAAATTGAGGGGGTAGAACGAAACAAAAAATTATTTTAGTGAGTGATTTGGAACAGAAAAAGTTTAATAGGTGAGTTGAAACTTTTTAATAGCCTATGGTGTAATTACCCCCACAAAAAATAAATGTATAAGAACCTAAAACCTAAAACTTTTTCTAAATTAATAAATGAATAACCTCTATAAAATAATATTACTGAAATTAATAATATTATCTTATAGGGGTTTTACAATGCTAAGATTGAATTTCACACTATATTTGTCTAAATTATAAGGCAAAAATATCCCTAGTGCAAAAATAAAATTGTGCAGTAGAAAATTATAAGGTAACACAATATAGTTATATGTCAAATCACACTCACTACTTTGAGATCTATTGTAGATAGCGTTATATTGTACTTTTACAAGTGGTTACTTTCATGACCCGAACTTGTGGCTTTTGAGTTATTCCAAGCGGATAGATGTTGAAATTAATTTCCAAAATTTTGTACACTCTCTAAGCTAACTTTTGAAGCAGAGAGACACTGCTTAATCTAAATATGCGTTTGAAAAATGCTTGATCTAACTTCATGTATGAAAACAGAGAGTCCCTTCACGTCATTACATTTTTTTTTTTGGTCAAACATAAACTTGCATTTCATAAACAAATTGTACATAGGTAACCAATCCCCGAGGAATGGATATCACAAGTGAACAAATACATCATACATGATTACATGTTGAATAGTTGGTTTTAATCAGGAGAGAGTTGAAAAGTATGCACTAAAAAGAATGAGAACTTGTCAGCCTGGATATTATAGGTATAAATGAATGAAACTGGAATTTTCAAAAAAATCAACTAATGGCAATGCGATGTAGCAATAACATACAGTTGCTTTTGATAGCAGCATAGGCAATCAATTCTGTTGTCTTCTTTATCACCACATTTGATGCTATAAAATTTCATAACCAGCAATAGATTGTAAATCTTTTGAGAATGAACTTTATGTTTTATTTAATATAGAAGCAAGTAAAGAGCAATCACAAATTAGATTTCGATGTGTAGAAGAAGTTTGGAGACTTCTGTCTTATTTTTTCCCACATCGGTAGCTAGTTTCATTTAACACCTCTTTATAAGTAGACACATGGCACAGTAACCTGCCGAGCTCGGTAACGTGGGCTTGTGACCGGAGTGGGTGGCATTATTGTAATGGAACATTGGTTTGGCCCAGTAAGGTAGGGTTTGGGTGGTTAGCACTCTTTTATCGGCCCGCCAGTTCCAAGCGGTGAATTGGGCCTTGTATCTTCGGCGAAGGATTGGATCACGTGGTTTCTAAAGTCGAAGGCATAGCGTGAGGCTGCTGGTTTCACGGAGCAGCGAAAACTTCCCGCTCTCTGCAGTGGGAGGATAACGGGCTGGGTACTACGCAAGCCCATTATTATCCAATGGGCTGGCCTAATTGAACCATCACTTTTATGAAATATATTTACCCCATCAAGTTCGAGTAATTGGGTCGGCCCACTATTTTTATTGAATTTTTTCTTATTTAATTTTAAAATCTTGATATCGATATTTCAAAAATTCTTGATTTCTGAATCTCACAACCTTTAATCATTTTTATTTTATTTTATAAAATTTTCCATTTTAAATAACTTAGCCTCATCTAAATATTTCCAAATTATCTTATATATTTTTTTTTTATCAAAGAGTTAGTGAAAGTAGCAAAATTAGTACCGCATTAAAACAAAGCTTGAATGGAAAATTAATTAAAATAATGCAACATTCTCCAAAAATGCTTTAACTTGCTCATAGTGTCACCTCTTAACATAATTAAATCAAAGTTCCTACAAAAATTAAGAAATGGTGTCGTTCTAAATACACCAGCCTTCTCAAAACCTTCAACAAATTTACTCTCCTTCACTTCTTTCTAATCTCAGTTGCACCCAAAATATTATACTGCTTGTGTTGCACGTCTAGTCTTTCTGAAACAAATGAGAAGTGAATGAAGAAATTGAAAAATAAATTGCTTTGATTTTGATTAAAATTATACTTGATTTTATTCCAGAATTCTCTTGTATATTTTCACTGACAGATATATCTCCTCTCTTTATGGAAATAGCTAGCCACAAAATGTGAAATATTTTCTACAAACATGCATTAAAACTCTATAAATCCCTAGAGATTTTAGCATCATTAAGATTTTTACAACATATATACATACATCTAGCTAGATTATCAAAGATAAGAGGTTTGTATTGTTTGATTTTCCGTGTTACCGCTAAACGAAAATCGTTGTATCCTATAGAACTTCCGCCCATATTCTTCAGCACCATAACAGAACAATTAAATCTTAAGGAGACTTAATCAAATTTACTACATTTATTTACCGCATTGAATAACTTTCTGCCGAGACGAGTCGTCTTGAAATATTTTATATTTTGCCTTGTGTTTTTATAATATGTTTTATTGCAATAAATTCAGTCTGTTAAATGCAATATTGTTCAACACACAAGTTATTCACATAATTATGCCAACACTACTTAGCAGAGACTTATCTCAATAAGGCTCTAGTTTTTCTACATTACAAGTATCCTCAAGGATATGCAAATGCTTCTGAAGTCCATAGATGTAAGAGGAGGCACAATGTAGGTGTTATTTAATGCATAATTGACAGGAAACAGATGATGACATTTGCTCGCATTTGGCCAAGCAAATGTGAATCTTCAAGTATCAAAGTTCTCCACTATATTTTTCTCTCTTTAGCTTCAGTCGTCTTCTATTTCTATTCATAAATAGATGACATGTTATTAGCATGAAGAGTACTATCTATTAATCATTACTCATTAGAGGAATGGAGAGATTAATATGAAGGTAGGAAAGTGATGAGATAAAAATATAAAATCAATTTTATGTCAACAATTCGAGTTAACATGCCAGTAAAAATTGGAGTTCAATCTTATAGTATATGCTCTAACAATCAAATTAATAATCATTATATAAAAATTCGAGGTAGAATGATTTTAAGTGTAAAACCCAACAAAAAAGTAATAATAAAGTACGTAAATTTTATTTGAGTTAATTCGGTTTAATCATTAATTGGATTTTAAATATGACTCAGTAGACTTTCTTTTTTATTTATTTATTGTCGGGTTGGTTTATATATATATAATAAGAGTTGATATTACATTATTTTATATTAGTCTATTTCGGTAGGACTAGTGTCCTGATGTATAAGTCTAGAGAGCTTAAGGGGTAATTTAGTAGACTAATAAAACGGTAAAGAGCTAATTTGAATTACATAAGTAACTTAATCTACTACTTGATTGGCCGATTAAAAAAAGTAATAAAAAGAGTAGCCAAAAATAATAGATAAACAAGATAGAGAATTACGAACAAAGAAAAAAAACCTTCAGTCACACTATAATGAACTCAGAAAGCTATCAGACTGGATAATAGCATGGTTTGGAATTTGGTGTGCAGTAATTATTGAAGATGCCAGCTGGCACGCTATTTCATTTGCCTATTGCACTGGAGCACCCAGTAGACTTAATAGTCCATAGTTGAAACCTATTTGGAATCTATATGCAAATCGTGAATAGTCTAGGGTGAACAAAAAAAAAAAAACTAAAAACTAAGGCAAAAACCGAAGCTGCTGCTGGCAATTTTAGTTACAGCTGCTTGACTTAGTCTTCATCAGGTGAGTATTAATTTTGTGTTTAAGTGTGTTTGTACTTGATGACAAAAAAAAAAAAGACAGAGAGGTGGGGGCCTTGCATCACCTCCCACACAAAGCCGAACCATCCGACCCTGCCAAATGGAAAGACTATTGCATTGTATATACACTATACCTGGAAATTAGAGGAAAATAAGATATACAGAGAAGTGCATCCATATTATCTCTGGAACAAAAAGTGACGATTCATCTTGTAATATCCTAAAAGCATGGTAGATACAGTAGTTAGTTACATTAAGGTATAATGTTCCTTCTGCTATAGGGATGAAATACATCTTCAGCCATTACAAACCCAGACTCGTATCACTTATTGAACTGCCAAAATGCAAAACAACAGCGAACTGAACAAGGGACTTTGGTTAGAAAGCCTAAGTTAGCATCTATCACTTATTTATATGCCATTTACAAGTGATACTCGTGCTTGATAAAGACTGATCGTGTATACAGTACACCAATCAGCCTCGAAGGATCATTCAGGAAGTCGAATCAGGCTGTTTGGCAACTTGACTATTTAGGAACTCCAGCACTGAGAGACGCTGCATGCAGAAATAGTGTCAACCCATTTTCGTGATAAAACTCTCTCCTGTCTACAGAAGAATACATGAGAAAGACATCAACTTTACCCGTTGTTCAAGGGCGCTTTCTTCAGAATTCAATTTTAGAGATTTCAATAATTGTATGGCTACTTGGAATCCATCAACAGCTGCATTTTCATTCCCCAGATTTCTATCCACATCGGCAACTTTAGCAAGGGAGACAGCTATATGTAGAACCTGGAATATGGAAAAATTTAAACATAATATGATGGATCAAGAAAGGATGTATGCACTTTCATTAGCAAATGTTAGATTCAGCTTCTTGAATATAGGTTCAGTGGAGATGCGTTCAGTACAATATATTTTAAAAGTTTGCGGCTTAATAGAATTAAAAGCCTATGTATGCACTAGCATAATGCATGTATCCAATTTAGGAGCCAAACTAAAATACATATGATATAAATTATGTCATGGAATCCCCACACTCCAACCCAATAGATAAGAATATGAAATGTTTTATTAGCTAAAAATGGGAAGATATGACATCCATGTCGACTATCTTTAATTTATTATAACTTTTGTGGCTTCAAAATAGTTCTCAAGCAATAAACTCCTTGAAAGAAAGATTCTGACTACGCCTGAGGAAGCAACAATTGCACCAAGGAACAAATCTATGCCATTCCAGGTCAGTTACTATTGACACCCATACTTTCGAGTAGAATGCTACAATCATCAGCGGGAGTGTGAATGGTCTACCAACACTGATCACATCTGTGTTTCTTATCATTGGTATGTTAATCACAACTACTTTGCTAAACAAAGTTTAACCTGGTGAATAACACCACCGAAATCAGCCAGACGGTTTGGTTATTTCTAGATGATTTCCGGAGGGACAAAAGCTTTGCTCACCTGAGATGGCACAGAAGACTCTTGCTTGATGGCATTGCGGCGAACATCTAAAGCCTGAATATAGTAAGATCTTGCAGCTTGCAAATCTCCATCATAATATTTGAGATCTCCAATTTTATTTAGGGACACATATAGCGTGTGGGTGATCTGTCAATGTTCCAAAATGATACATGGTCATGCCAAGATTGGCCTAAAAGAATAGTTGCAGTGCTTATGCAGCAGTAACTTTGATCAACAACCTGGGAGCTTAGAAAATTACCTTTAGATCATCTCTAGGCACTTTCAATAGAAAATTGACACTCTCATTAAAGTAGGTGACTGCAGAACCAACATCAGAGCTCAATGCAGTATTGTTATCAGAAGATATTCATAGAATCTAATTTCTATCAACCACAAAGAAAGGTAGAACGGACCAGCAATCACCAAGCATACCCAGAACTGCTCCTAGCTGTGAGTAGAGTTGGCAAATGGGCCACCCGGCACGGTCCGCCCGAATTGTGGGTTAAGAAAAATGAGCTCGACTCAGCATATATGTTTAGTGGGCTGAGCTCAATTCTTGAAATATAGGACTCAACTCAACCCACGAGCCCGCTACCACGAGTCGCGAGCTGGGCTGGGCCAGCCCATCTTTTTATTTTTATTTTTTATTAATGTGTTCTAAATTTTGATAGTTGGATTAATAACGAAAAAATGTTAAGTTTAACTTTTTTACGATAATGTTAATTTAACAATTAACAATACATAAATTGATTGATAATATTAATATAAATGATAAAAACATTACTTAACAAATTATAAGTTTACGGGACACGGATACGTTATTAATAAACATAAAAAAAAAACATTACATAAATGCTTAAAGAAAGTTGGTGGAGAAGTTCTCCTTTTTTTTATGCTCTTTGTGCGGGTTCTGGGTCTGTTGGTGGCAGTGGCGGGGGTAGGTGAGGATTAA
Organism: Ehretia macrophylla; assembly: GCA_037974665.1. NCBI lineage: Eukaryota > Viridiplantae > Streptophyta > Magnoliopsida > Boraginales > Ehretiaceae > Ehretia > Ehretia macrophylla. Next base: position 69,121,198 of record CM075771.1, on the reverse strand, counting down.
AATAGTTTGGAATATTTAAGTGTTGAGATACAAGATGTCTTACAAGCGTTCTAGTTCCAAAATGACGACGAAATATATATTTACGTTCACAATAGTTACAAATTATATACCCATGTTCTTCAAAGTAAGCAAAATGATTCCAAACATTTAAACGTAATCGTTGTGAAAGATTTTCTTCCTCCATAGCCATAGATATTGTGTATTCTTGTAGTAAAATAAAGAGACAATAGTTAGTAAAATAAATATATAGTTTTGTAGTAAAATGAAGTTGAATACACTAACTATTTATAAGAAAAATTACATGTACAAATTATAATCTCAAGATAGACTTTATCTGGGCTCGAATTAGGCCTGAGTTGGGCTCAAACTAGGCCTGTGTTGGGTTCGAGCTGAGCTGGGCTGGGCTGAGCTGAGTTGGCTTGAGAACAAATTGGCTTGAGTACAAATGGGCTAGGTCAAAAAATATATGACCCATCTTGACCCATCTATATGTGGTGGGCTGATCCGAGTCGAATCCATTTTCATTCGAGTTAGGTTGGGCCCGAATTTTCATATGTTGGGCTGAATTGGGCCTGTGTTGGCCCGACCCAAATTCTACCTCTAGCTGTGAGCATAACTCGAATGTATTCCCCATTCTTTCCAACTGTTCCCTAAAATCTTCCGCACACAGACTGAGTCTTGATTTTGCACTTTTTATATTATTCCCACGGAAAGCCTACAAATGAAACAACTTGTTCCGGAGTTTAGTCAAGTCTAATTTGTGGAATAAGCAAAATAGAACAATTCTAACCAAGTCGATACAGTTCGAAATAAATCTTTACAATGTAAACATAATGTATTTGGCAAACTCACCCTCATGGCTTGCTGCACCAAGAAAGCACATCGTTCTAGAGATACATCCTCGTATATCACTGTTTTCTTCTCACCTACTACTTGTTCATTATTAGTTTGAGACATCTTGATCCTTGCATGTCCTTCAATGAAACAATCAACAACTTTCTGAAGATCTTGGTCATTTTAATCTTCTCAATGTCAGCACCACATAATGGACAATCCTTAAACCGTGAAATGCATACTCTGATTCCACAAAATGTTTTGAATGGTGTACAGTATCAGACAAAAGCTAAATTATCTATCCACTTCTTAAATGCTAACATATATAAGGGAATTTAGCTATCAATAAATACATATAGATAGGCCTAATAATCTGCCCATACAAACTTACTTGCAATAAACATGGGAACAAGGAATGCATTTGCTACATTCATAAAGAAGTGCTTGATAAATCATGCAACTGAGAGGGCCCAATTTAAATGTTTGAGAATCATATCCAAAGGGGCACTTTGTAGGAATGTTGACAGGTTCCCTAGACTCTTGTTTACGGTCACTCTTTTGCGCTGCATGAGAATCATATCTGAAAGAAACTAAAGAGAGAAATTTGATTATTTTTCATTCATTGTAATGATTTGCAGGAAAATACAGCCAAAATAAATAGGATGCTAGCAACCCTAACTTTCCCTAACTTTATCCTTAAATCAAGGAGAATCATAACCAATTAGGGAAACTAAAATCTTGGGCATTTATTTAAAAAATAAATCAAGGAGTATCTGAAGGCTTGCGTCCAGTTATCCCCGTTTCTTCTAGGAGATCTAGAATATATTTCCGTTGTAAAACTACTATTCCTTTCTTTGATCTAGCAATCTCCATACCAAGAAAATATCTTAGTTGTCCAAGATCTTTAATCTCGAACTGGGATGACAGACTCTTCTTCAACTTGTCCATATTTTCAACATCATTACCAGTGAGGATAAAGTCGTCTACATAAACAATCAACACTGCAATCTTTCATTCTCCTTAGATCTTCATGAACAGTGTGTGGTCTGACTGTCCGTGTGAAAAATCTTGGGTTGTTATAAATTTTGTAAATCTCTCAAACCAGGCTCTGGGAGATTGTTTAAGCCCATATAAAGATTTTTTTAATCTGCAAAATTTTTCCCTAAACTTATCAGCAAACCTTGGAGGAGCTTCCATATACACCTCTTCTTCTAGCAACATGAGAAAATGTCTCAGAATAATCAATACCATAGGTTTGTGTAAAACCTTTGGCAACCAACTGAGGTTTGTATCATTCAAGAGAACCATCTGAATTGTACTTTACTATGAGCACCCACTTGCATCCAACTGGAGTTTTTCCTTTTGGAAGCTCAAACTTTTCCCACGTCCTATTTTTTTCCAGAGCTCTCATCTCCTCAAGAACCGCTTCTTTCCATTCAAGAACTTCTAGAGCCTTATGTATATTCTTTGGAATAACAACACATGACAATTTTGAGGTAAATGCCTGAAACGATGGAGATAGACTCTGATAGGATAAAAAATTATACAAAGGATGTTTGGTGCAAGTTCTAGTACCTTTCCTAAGAGCAATAGGTATTTCTAGAGTTTTATTTAACTCTAATGTAGAATCTGGAGTAGGAACTGACATCTCTAGAGTTTTATCTGACTCTACTGTGGAATCTGGACTAAGAACGACTTTAACAGGACTAAACTTAGATTGAGATTTACCTGATTGGTCTTCAACCTCTTGATTTTTCCTTGGTTCAGATTCTCGGCCATGCTCCAAGTTGTTGATCATCTTTTATCGTTCTGGATATTTTCTCACTTAGACTTTCCCTTTATATTGAATACCACCTTGCCTTGCTCATATTTCTTCTCGTTCCGAGTTTCATCTTGCGATGGCACAAATATTTGATCCTTATTTTCATTATTTGAGACATTATTAGTTGAGTTGTGAAATACCTCTATCTCTTTTCCAGCATTGCCCATAATCTCGGATTCATTGGGGTTTTGTTGGAAAATATTTTCAGATTCACTAGTTCTATTATGACTTTGACCATTTTCAGCAACAAGATGATCAAGGAAAAAAATATTTAATCAACCAGTCAAAGTCCGAATCTTCATTAGATGTCTCCCCTTGAGGATGAGTAGATGTAAAAAATGGTTTATCTTCAAAGAAGGTGACATCAATGGAGATAAGAAATTTCTTGGAACCTGGACCAAAATATTTGTATCATTTTTGGTTTGAAGGATAGCCAATAAAGACACATTTCTTTGCCCTAGGGTCCAATTTCCCTCTATTATTATCATGAACATGAACAAATGCAACACACCCAAACACTTTAAGTTGAAGATCATTTGAGAGCCTAGAGGAAGGCAAACAGTTCTTAAAGCAGTTTAATGGGGTTTGAAACTGTAAAACTTTAGAAGGCATCCTATTGATTAAATAAGTAGTTGTAAGAAGAGCCTCACCACACAAATATTTTGGTACCTTAGTTGAAAACACTAAGGACCTAGCAACTTCTAAGAGATGTTTGTTCTTCCTCTCTGCAACTCCATTTTGTTGTGGAGTGTTGTTGCAAGAACTTTGATGAACAATACCTTTTTCAACAAAAAAAATTCCCTAAAAATCTTGTTAAAATATTCTTTGCCATTGTCACTTCGGAAAACCTAAATCTGTGTTTGAAACTGTGTTTGAATCATACTGTAAAATTTTTTGAATATATTTTCAGCTTCAGATTTTTCATGAAGTAAAAATACCTACGTAATCTCCAGTTAAATGGCTGATTTTTCCTTTTCCATCAATGCCCAATTTAACTGATTGAGCCCATTCTAAATAGTTATGGCCATTCAATCTGTTACTTGTCAATTAGAAGGAAGAATTCGGACCAACAAAATACCACTGCCGCTAGTTACCGTTTTTGGTACACCGGACTGCTAGTTGTCTATGACAGCTCCTCCGCTTGTTGCACTAGAACTGTCGCCTTGATTAGCTTTTGATGTAGAGGTATTATTCTTCTAGCCGGTCATCGCCTGCTTGTAATTCATCTAGGGGTTTGGTGTTTTTGGATAAAGAGTTGTGGCTTTGGTACCATGAAAGAAACTAAAGAGAGAAATTTGATGATTTCTCATTCATTGTAATAATTTGTAAGAAAATACAACCAAAATAAATAGGAATCTAGCAGCCTTAACTTTCCCTAACTTTTTCCTTACATCAAGGAGAATCATAACCAATTAGGAAAACTAAAATCTTGGGCATTTATTTAAAAAATAATGGCTAATTATCCCTAATCTACTCCCTAATTTACTGACAATATCCAAAAGGACACTTTGCAGGAATGCTGGCAGGTTTCCCAGACTCTTGTTTAGGGTTGCTCTCTTGCGCTGCCTGTGGTTTGTTTTGGTTATAAACAGTTTTCTTAGAGGATGCATCATCAAGCTGAGCAACTTTTATGAAAGGACAAACATGTGTCATTTTGATCGAAACCCTGTAACAGAATATTGCTAAATCCTCTTAAATAAAGAATTATATTTGATATTTATGATAAAAAGAAAAAAAGAATACCAGCATGAAAAGAAGGAATGTTACAAACAGCTTTTGTACAACTCAAGTAAAAAATTATGTTCCTTAATAGAGCAGTACACAAGATTTTTGAAGACCATAACACTGATTAAATATATAGTGCAGTTCCAATCCCATCACAACAACAATCCTTCAACTTAAGACGCTCAATTAAGCCAATTTTCTTTCCCTCTAATAGAATGGTGATAAAGTGAAATAGAACTACTGACATTGTTTAGGAACAATTACTTAAGTAGCAAAAATGACGTTCCAACAAAAAAATAACATGCTACCTATAAAATAGATAAGTTTGCTATAAAAGAATAGCTCAATTGTATTTCTTTACAGATATTCAAATATATACAACATTGCAGTTGGTCAGAAATAGAAAAGAATTGACATCAGGCTTCATATAAGCCATTATTTGTGCAGCCGTTAGCTTTGACTTTGAGTTGGAGTGCGGCTATTGAGTTGATTTTGTGGAGATTGATTGAGAGCTATTGTTGATTGAGGATCTTTCCAAGTATGCCCCCGCAAGAGGGCGAAGCCATCATCGACACCCATCTTGGATCGAAGACAGGCAACCAATCTTTGGGCAGTGGTTTCATCAGTATGTCAACTAGCTGATTGGTGGTGGAAACATGAACAACTTGGAGTGATCCTTCTGCTACTTTGTCCTGAATGAAATGATAGTCAAGCGCCAAGTGTTTCATTCTTGAATGAAAGATAGGATTTGCACAAAGGTAGGTAGCGCCAATGTTGTCGCAGAGAAGACGAGGTGTGCTGGTGGGTGTGATATGGAGCTCACGGAGTAAGTTTGTAAGCCAACAAACTTCAGCAGTTATGAGACTGGTACATTGCTTTTTGGAACACCATGAGACTGGATTACCCCAAGGAAGACAATGTAAGCAGAAATAGAGGTATAGTCATCTCGGTTGTCGACCCAATTGATATCAGAGTAAGCCACGAGTGATTGATGTTTTGATTTGTTGATGACCAAGCCATAGTTTAATGTGTGTTTTAAGTAGTGTAGGAGTCGTTTTGCTACTGTCCAGTGGTTGGTCTTTGGAGAATGCATATATTGGGCCAATTTATTGGTGGTATAAGCAACGTCGAGGCGAGTGAAAGCCATATATTGCAAACTGCCAATCAAACTGTGATATGCGGAAGCATCAGTACCTTGGGCACCTTCATCCAATGTTAATCGAGTGGTAGAACTGATTGAGGTGTTGGCATCCTTCACACCATCCATATGGAAATGAGCAAAGATATCTCTTACATACTGTTATTGACTAGGAAACAAACCATTTGGCATTTGTATGACTTCGACACCAAGAAAATATGCAAGTTGTCTGAGGTCTTTCACAGAGAATTTGCATGATAGATCAACAATTGTTTTTCTCACATGGGCAAGAGAGCTTCCTGTAACAATTAAGTCATCAACATATACAAGAATATATGTTAGAACTAATTTGTTAAGATAGACAAGCAATGAGCTGTCGGACCGTGTGGGTACAAAGCCAAGTGAAAGAATGAAGTTTTTAAGCTCAAGGAATCACGCTCTTGGCATTTGTTTAAGTCCATAAAGAGAATTATATAGATGGCACACATGGTTGGGTTTGGAGCTATAACTGAATCCCGGTGGTTGTGACATGAATACGTCTTCTTCTATATTCCCATGAAGAAATGCGTTGTTCACATCTAATTGATGAATAGGCCATCCATTAAAGACTGCAATAGAAAGAACTACACGAATAGTAGAAGATTTTACCACCGGACAGAACGTTTCTTGGAAATCAAGGCTCGGGCATTGGTGGAATCCTTTGGCCACTAACCGGGCTTTGTACTGAGCAATGGTTCCATCTAAATTTCTTTTTATGCAAAACACCCATTTATAACCTATTACGTTGTGATGGGGTTCACGAGGCACAAGTTTTCATGTAGAGTTGCGACGGAAAACATCTAACTTATCAAGCATAATGGCTTTCCATGACGGATTTTGAAGGGCTTGGTGCACGGATGTGGGTTCAAGCGATGGGGGTAGCGAATGTTTACTACTGGCTATGAGAGAAAAAAATTTATGGGGCAGATGATGTTATTTTGTGACCTGGTGCGCATGAGATGTTTTGCTTGTGGTAGTAGAGGCATTTCAGTTTGGTGCTCAGATAATGAGACAGTAATAGGGGGCACATCGCAACGATTTGGTTCAACAACGATAGACTGGGATGGAGGCACGATAGGTAACCTTGGACAGCAACTCTTTGGATTAACTGTAGACTCAGTAGACTTGGGAAGTAGAATGGAATGTGGTGAAAAATATGAGATAATGTTTAACGGTGGAGGGACAAATGGCCCATTTGATATTAATGGTGTGGGCGATATAGTTGGAGAAGTGGGAGGGTATTGGATGGTGTTAGAGTCGTTGTGACTGGGGAGCCATTTGGAGAGTGAGTGGTCTTGAATTTGGTCTTGGTGTGAGAGTGTTGGCAGGGAAGGAAATTAGGTCTCTACGAATTGGACATGCCTAGAGATGTAATATTTGTGAGAAAAAGGTTTATAGCATATATAGGAAGTATGAGTGGTGGAGTAGCCAAGGAATATACATGGCTTGGATCTCTGTTAGAGCTTATGATTGTTGTGTGGACGAAGCCATGGGTAGCATAGGCAACCAAACATGCGAAGCTTAACGTAGTTAGGTTTGATTTGAAAGAGCATTTCAAATGGAGATTTGTTATCTATAAGTGGTGTAGGAAGCCAATTGATTAAGTATGTTGCAGTTTTGAAGGCAAAGGTCCATAGAGAGAGTGGTAGTTTGGCACGATGAAGTAAGGTGAGTCCGGTTTTAACGATATGGCGATAGTGCCTTTCAGCTGGGGCCACATGTTCGGGAGTGTATGATGGGGATATTAGATGATGGATGCCATGTTGAGCAAAAATGGGTTTAAGACCATGATATTCTGTACCACCATTCGAATATATAGTGTGTATAGATTGATTGAATTTTTTTTCCACCATAAGCTTGAAATTTGGAAAGATAGAAAATACATCTGATTTGTGAGATAATGGAAATAACCATGAAAATTTACTAAAATGGTGAACGGAGATTACATAGTAAGAGAACCTATCTATTGAACGAATTGGAGAAGGTCATCAAATGTCCTTGAAGATGAGTTGTAGAGGTCGACTACTAGTTAAACTGCGTTGACCAAAGGGCATTTTGTGACTTTTATTACAATGGCAAGAGTCACAATTAGAGAAACTAGATGGGAAGTGAAGTAGTTTATTAATGAGTTGATAAAGCACTTTGGAAGATGGATGTCTAAGTCTGTCGTGCCAGTGATTGAAAGAGGCCTTAACTCCCATGAAAACTTGCTTAGGTTAAGGGTTTGTACCATCTAAAGGCCACTCATAAATGTTATTCCTTCTCCGTCCCACTGCGAGAGGTTCCCCCGTGATCAGATCTTTCACACAAAAAGAAGTGGGAGAAAATTCAATTGAAACATTGTTAGATCGACAAAGTTGATTAACTGAAATTGAATTTTTGTGCATGGACGGAACACAAAGAACATTTTAGAGATGAATGGGTCGACTTTGGGATGGTAGAGTGGAGGTACCCGTGTGGGAGATGTTCAAACCTGATCTGTCTTCATTGATAACATCGTCGAGTCCATCGTATGGTTGGTGAAGGGACAAGTTGGCCAGATCAGATGTCACATGATGAGAGACACCAGAGTCTAGAAGCCATGAGTAGGTTGGTGTCGAGGTGGTTGTATTGGCAGTAGGATTAGAGTAAGGAAAGAAGAGTCGTTTAGCGGTATAGCATTGACGGGCCTTGTGGCCTTTCTTGTCATAGAATTGACAAATTACTGCTGGCTTATTGTTGTGAATGGAAATGTCACCACAACGTTAGTTTTGGCTAGAATTAGAGTGACGATTTTGGGAGTTATTTTTGTTTGGTGTGTAGTTGTTTTTCTTTCTAGATGAATGGCCATTAGAAGAGGAAAAACGTGTGTTGTTGGCTGTTATGGGGCTTAGAATGCCTGCTGCTGTAGAGTCTTCCCTTTTAAGGAATGCATCATATTCAACTAACTTGTCGTGGAGCTCGTCAAAGCTAATGACAGTGTCTTATGCCCGGATAGCAGTAGCAAGTTCCTTAAAGGCAGGACCAACTCCATTACGTGTGTGGGTGATGAGATATTGAAGAGGGACATGAGCGCCAACAAGAGCAAGTTCATCCGCAATATCGCGGACTTGAGCCAAGTAATCTGAGATTGATTGATTGCCTCGTGATAGAAGCATAAGTTGTTCGGCCAAACCCATGATGCGTGAAGAAGATGGGTTTGTATAAATTTTGGCAAGTTTAGACCATGCTTCAGCCGCTGTTTTGCATCAGCGGATGACGGGAACCATATTGTGGCTTAGGGAGCCGATAATGCCAAGCAGCAAGAGCTTGTTTTGGCACATCCAAAACTAATATTTAGGGTTATGAACAGATTTTTCATTGGTGGTCAGCGTTTCGGGTGGGCAGATGTGTGAGCCATTAATATATCCAAGCAAATCATAGCTGTAGAGTAGTGCATCAAACTGGGTCTTCCTTGAGTAATAGTTGGTAGGTGTTGATTTCAATGGCAGTTGATTTGCGACATTGATTGAAATGAGATTTTGGAATTGCGAGGTCGAGGGAACTTTAGATGATTAGGCGGGTGAGGTGGTGTTTGAGGTAGTTGGTGCCATAGAGACAAGGACAAGCGAATGGAGAAAAAAAAAAGCCTACGAGGATCAAGTACTCGTTAGAGATTTGCTAAGCTTTTGATACCATATAAAATAGATAAGTTTGCTATAAAAGAATAGCTCAATTGTATTTCTTTACAGATGTTCAAATATATACAACATTGCAGTAGGTCAGAAATGGAAAAGAATTGATATCAGGCTTGATATAAGCCATTGTTTGTGCAGTCGTTAGCTTTGACTTTGAGCTAGAATGCAGCTATTGAGCTGATCTTGTGGAAATTGATTGAGAGCTATTGTTGATTGAGGATCTTTCCTAATACTACCACAACCTAGAAAGGAACTCCCGTAAAATAAGAATTACAAGAAGACCAAACAACATATATGGGGTCAGCCTTTCTATGATCAAATGTTTGTGCCAGAGCCCCTCAAGCAAAATTAAACTATACATGCCCCCCTGCCCTCAAACCAAACCAAACCAAACCAAACTAAGCCTTATCCCACTAGGTGGGGTCAACTATATGGATTAGACGATATCATTCATTTCTTTTGAGAGCTAATTCTTCTGTAAGCTTCATACACGCAAAGTCTCGTCTTAGTATCTCTGTCTAAGTCAACTTAGGTCTTCCTCTACCCCTCTTTCTATGTGCTATCTCTAAACCTTCACACTATCTAACCAACGCCTCTACAGGTCGTCTCCTAACATGCCTCCCGCCCCTAAACAAATAAATAAATAAATAAATAAATATACATTACCTAGCACTCTCCTAATAACCATAACCGTAACCAAAACCTAACGATTTTCAAAACCAATAACCATAACCGTAACCGTTAAGGATTTAAAAAATTGTGGTTAGCCGTAACCGTAACCGTTTAACTAAAAAATAATTAGTTTAAATAAAAAACCTAAAAAAATGTAAGCAAAATTAGTTTAAATGTAAAGAAATAAAAAATAAAAGAATTCATGCCAATGATAAAACTTGAAATAAATTACATAATAATTTTATGAGCAAAAGTCAAAATCCATAAGTTATGCAAAGATAAATTCATTCTCAAGCGCTGAGCGAGAATTGTCTCTTCTTTTGTTTCGGCAAGTAAGATGACAATTTTTAAAAGTATAAGTATTAGTTTAATAAGCTTAACTTATCTCTTTTAATTGAGTTTAGTTCATTTTTTTTAATTGAGTTTAGTTTAAATTTTTATCATTTTACTTACCAATTTTTGTTTGTCTTCTATTATTTTAAGTGTATATATATATATATATATGTTAGATTTTTTTTTATTAAATTAATAATCGGGTTTCGAATTTCAATTTTTTTTAACGTAAAAAATTAAAACCTATCGGTTTATTCATTGGTTTCCCTTTATAAAATCCAAACCCTAACAGATTCTCCTTCGATTTTTGTTATCGAATTTTTATCAGACGGTTATTCGTCGGTTTCGAATAAAATATGTATCTATACCATCCCTAAACCCTACCCTAAACCCCTGTACATAGCAGGAACTTCATGTACTGGTTACACTTCTATTGAATCTAAAATTAGTAAGTGTTCATTAGTGCCCGTACTTATAAACTTTAGTTCTTCTTCTACAAGAATTCCTACAAAAATATTCCAGATTCAAAAACAAGCCTCACAGAGACATTCTTGTATAGCATCCATTCATATATAACACTCAACAAAAATTAAATTCTCAAATTAACCCACAACAAAAAAAGAATAAGTTTTTCTTCTTTTTTTCTAAAAATTTAAAGGGGGTAAAAATGACAAAACACACTGCAAGATTTAACTTTTCTTCTTCTCTCTATGCTTAATCAAATGACGCCTCAAGTTTCCAACAAAACAAAAGCATAAAAGACCTTGAAAAATACAATACTGCTAAAAGGGAATACTAAAATGGAAGGATTAAAATACCCACATACTAAAATTAAGAATTTCTTTAGGGAATAATATAAAAATTAAAACTTTCAATTTCTTTCAATAAAGCAAAAAAGAAAAAAAGAGATGAATATGTACTTGCTTTTTTTTCTGTTGGTTCTGTTGCTTCAAACTGGTTTATTTATTTTTACATAGGAATTTTGATCATGGAAATTGAGGACTGATAATAGAAATATATATATGTATATGACCTACTAAGCTATGTGTGTTAAAAAGTGAAGAAAAATAGGCGTAGGAGAAGGAAAATCCAATTTAGTCTCTGAGGTTTAGTATAAAAACTAAATAAGTCCCTGTAAAGTCATATTTTTCCAAAATACAGAGATTTATTTGGTCTTTATGCTAAACTTCAAGGACTAAATTGGGTTTTTCTCTTGAAATATGTGATTTTGCTTCAGACCCCACATGAACAACATTCAATAATTTTTTTTTGACAAAATGACTCAATTAGTCCTAAATGTTTATTTGTTTTGATATTTTAATCCCAAACGTTTTAAATTAAACACTTTAGTCCTAAACATTTTATATGAGAGACATTGTTAGTCCATTAGCTCATTTCTGTTAAATTTGTGTCGTTAAGGTCACGAAATTCGCACGATGTGCATAAAAAAATAAAAATATACAAGGTTAAATTGCTCAATTAGCTTACAATTCATGTAGTTTAAATTGGTCACTATGAACTAAATGATTAATTGAACCTTGTATGCATTTTTTTTATGCGCGACGTGCGAATCACCTGATTTTAACGAAGCAAATTTAACAGAAATGAGCGAAGGACTAACGGTGTCCCTTATATAAAACGTTTAGCACTAAAGTGTCTGATTTAAAACGTTTGGGACCAAAATGTCAAAAAAAAAAAATAAACGTTTGAGACTAATTGAATTTTTTTTTTTGGTTATCGAGAAGCACTTCATCCACCCACTCTAATTTGGATCAGTTCGTTTGGACGGACTAATATTTTCTTTTTGTTTTGTCAAACAACATCCGATAATGACTGGATGCATGTTTGATACTTAATTGATTTGAAATATATATTTAAGCACATTGTTAAATTTTTATAATTTAGCGATAAATGTGATGTTATTTTATTTAAAGTGAATTCTTTGTTATAAGAAAATAATTAATAATGAGCTTTCATTTTCTTTTTTGTCAACGATAAATGAGTTGAGTGGCTCCATTTTTTTAAAAAGAAAATATATGAGACCTATGAAATTAGATATATATATATACTAGTTGTGCCATTCCTGTGCATACCCACGGGCCCAACTCAATGTTTGTTAACAGAAATATTATAAATGAAGTAATTATATACACTTATAATTATAATTGATTTATTATAACATAAACTTCTTAATATAAAATAGGCATTAGATTAAATCTTAAGATCTATTAATAGAGTATTGTCCAAAAAAAAAATAATAATAATAATATAGAGTAGTGTTAAATTAAATTTACAATTCATTTGTATAAAGTAGTCATTTACAAAAGCCTAGCCGAGGTAATATATTAAAAATAAAATCAATTATGTGCAACATTGGAGCTTGAAGAATCTATTTTGTTACTTTTTTTTAGAGATGTTTTCTGTATCATACAGCCATGCAACGTTGTATTTTGTTTATTACTTACAGCTGCTTGTCTTGAAGTTCAAGTGAGAAAATTGTTTTTCTATTTTCTCCAAAGACTGCAGCAGTGATGGATCCAGTGTTGTCAATGATGTCGATTTCAAATTTGAATATGAGGAAGATATTAATGTGAAAGAGAGAAATATTAAAACTTGAAAATGAAGAAGAAATATATAATATCTTTAAGAAAACTTAAAAATAATATTTATCTTTACCTTGAGATAGCAATTGTGTCTTTTGTGCAATGGATGCATTGAAAAGCTTCTTTATGTTCTGCTCTTTTTTCCTTTGCCACAATTCACAAAACTTTTGTTCCTCAACCATGATCATCAATCTTCCTTTAGTCCAAATACATCTATTCTGGAGTATTAGAAATAAGACATAGGCATTAAGATATTAAGGATAATTTATGATGTGGTGAAGATGGTTATTTGCATAATGAGAATTACACTAAAGATTTGAGTTGTGTACAAAGACGCTTTTATAAATGTGAATATTGGACATTTCAGAGTAGAAGGAAGATAACCTTAAAAATTTCATTCTAAGTAATACTACAAATTATACACCAATGAATTTTGTAACAGTATATATATTCTACATCTTACCATGTACTTAGCATTGTTGAATGGATTATTAACAACTACCACATCAGTTTCATCATGAGAAGTTATTCTGAAAACTAACCTACCAATGCTTCCAAAATAAGGAAATGCAGTATTTCTCATCAATCAATATTGACTAAGATCCCCATGTTAGGTCAAAACATACTTATCATTAGAAATCATGAACGAGTAAGAGACAGTACAAAAGTAAGAAACTTATTTAGAACTTCAAATTTTTAAATATGAATCAGACATATTGTCCAAGTAATATGCCACGAAAAAACCTAGATAGTAAACCTTCCAATACCTGTTTAAAGATTGTGTTGATTCCAAGCCTTAAAGCCCAAGTAGAAGATGCTTCTGAATTTTTCTATGCTCCAAATAATTTGAACAATAGCATAATTGCTTGGTTCATCTGTTTGCTTGTGAGGCTGGCCATGTGGTCCAGGTAAGGATAAGGAGGAGCACGTGTACCTTGTTGATGCACGTTTAGCAAAAATATTTTATTAATAGTTCAAAACACTTACGTCACTAATATAGTATTACTAAAATCCCACGATGATAAGTACCATGTGATTTCAAGCAAAAAAGAAAGAATAAACATACCATGAGCTTTACAGAGCAGGCATATTCTGCAATTTTATATGCTTGTAGTTCTGCGTCGTATTGAAGCATCTTGCAGTTTCTGTCAGGCCTTTGGACACAAACTGTCTCAATGCATCAGCCCCCTCTTGTAGTGCAGCATCAATCTTGTCAACAAAAGAATAAACAAGTTAATTCTTTGGAGAAAAGTGAGACCTCAAAATGCAGCATGATCATAATAATTTTGATAGTATAGAAGAATAAATCACCAATAAGGCCTTGGCCCACTAAGAAAGAAGACCAAGGTTGAGGCCTTCGGAGTATAAGGTCACAGGTTAAAGGAAGATCAAAATTCAGGAAAGAAAGGAAGTGCTACATGGTAAAACCAAATCCAGCCATATCAACCTAGCCGTTCTCATGCTGTGACATTCAACTTTTGAAGCAAAAATGCTTTGGGATCGATTTGACCAGGAGGCTTACCAATACCTTAAAAAACAATAAGTAGTTTAGTCATGCATCATCAAACAAAATGCCATCAGAGAACGACATATGGAACTTAGGGATTTTGAAACCAACCGATTCTTAACCGAGGAAACTCTGTGTTCCCATGAAAATGATAAATTACACTATTTAGCCTAGCAAAATTCAAAAGAAATGTTTAAATAGATAATGGTGGCGTTCAAAATAAACTAAACATCTTCCAGTATCTTCCATTAATAAGGACAACCTTATTGTCACTGGATGTATAATCACAACAGAGAAACTATGCCACTTAGATCCTATAACAATTTCAATACCCAAGAGAGTACCTCAAAGTTAACAAGAGAAAAATATACTACAAATGGCATTTCCAGATTTATATAAGGCAATAAAACTATAACCATTTCCTTCCAAAACAGAATTAACTTTAAGTACCAAAGAAAAGAAACCATGGTAAGTTGGGGCCAGGAAGTGAATAACTTTAAGTACCAAAGAAAAGAAACCAGGTTTATATAAGGCAATAAAACTATACCCATTATGACTTCCATGGCCTCCCTTGTGGTGAAGACGAAGTACCCCACATGGCAAATCCATGTCATCATGAATCTACAACCACAAAGAGGACTAAGCATAATAAGCAGGGAATAAAGCCTGAAGGTTATCCTAAATCAGAAGGGAAAAAGCATATCAGTAGGGTAAGATACGTACCACAAGCACACGATGCAAGGGAAGCTTATAGTAAGCCGCAAGCAGCCCACTCTGGTAGACAAAGCATGTGTTAGATTGTTGAAGTATAATGATATGGGAAATTATATTCGGTCAACAGTGGAGATGCAATTAGATTGTATATAGATGTCCAATCAACAATGCAAAAGTCACAGAAGACTCATAGATGTAATTTTATAAAAAAATTACTTTAGATTATCTAAAGTATAGCTTGAGGCTTCCGGTAATGGGTTGGATATTCTTAGAAAACAAAGAAGAATGACAACAGCAGCAGCAGCAGAACAAGACAATATAAGTATATAATAATTAATTTCTTAAATTTAAAGAAGGGAAAAAATTAGCTAAAAAAGCAACATAAAACACTTCTTTATGTGAGATACATCAACAATCTATTTGAAAATATCATATCTATTGATACTGTGGTAAAATTCAGGTCCAGGGATGTGACATTAGGACACATGAACTTGACGTTCTTATAATGTCCATTAATGCTCTCATTCTACAAGGAATAAATAGTTATGGTGAAATCGTCTTGAAAGAATATTTTTTTTTATTAAAGTATAGGCTACAAACCTTTTCTATTACACTTTCACTGAAGTGAGGCGCAATAACCTATCCAGCCTTTTTAGCTAATTCAGCAGTAAACCGACCAATGCCACCCCGTAGTTCCATAATCAATTTCCCTTCATATGATGGGAGTAGAGAAGTACCTGGAGAAACCATTGGTAACATGAGTTTTCAAGTATTGATACATTAATAGAAAATGTTATTTAACGAAAGCTCTTTAAGACAACACAATAAGACAAGAATAAATATAGTGTGTAATTGACGTAGAAGGTTAATAGATTTTGGTTTGTATTACATGAAACACATCTAAATGCTAATTATTGTTAAAAAATATATATTTATGAATATGAAAAGGTTTAATTGAGTTAGACAGAAGTAAAGGTGCCATCTTGGAAGCATAATGATAAAAAAGAAACTAAAAAAGTGTGGGATGGACATTATACAGTGAAACCAATGAGAAATCAACAACCCAGGGAATTACTTTTTAGTTAAACATAATCAGAAGCCAATAATAAATTTGAAAAAACATGTATAATAAGTATTAGAATTTGCTCTTGAACATGTATAATGGAATCTTTCGAGTGAAAAACAACACAAGCATCTCTAATAAAAGTAAATACATGAATCAAGTCAAAATATATACAGATGAAAAGGACTCAGAAAAACAAACTTAAGCCAAAATAGCAAAAAGAAAGAACTGACTATGATGCAAAAGTAGAAAGCCAATAATACATCAAAGATCAAATTTTGATGTAGTCAACACTAAATTAAGATCCTAAAAAGCCCAAAAAAGGAAAAAGATCAACATAAAATTCAACAAAAAACAAAAATATAGCATATTCTTAAACATTTACCTAATTATGAATGTCCAAAATGAACAAATATCAGAAAATGAACATAAAGGAGAGAAAAACAAACATACGTCAGGCCTCTCTTCTTTGTCAAGATCAGTAGACTTGAATGGACAATTTAAATAACAATTTTTGAATATAACTTATATGAGGAACTTCTTACAAGTAAACACAAAAAATTCTTCTTAATTTGAAGCAAGTGCCAAGACTTCTTTGTAAACCACATTTTTTGTTTCATCATCAATCATACTATCAATTGTAAGTGGTCTTATCAAAATTTTAACAGCATACTTTTTTTCACTCTAGATAATGCTACATAAAGTTGGCCATGAAAAAAAATAGGCTCTCGAAGATATATACCAACAAAATCTAATGTTTGACCTTGTGCTTTATTTATTGTCATGGCAAAACAAAGTCTAATAGGAAATTGTGTTCTTTTAAATGCAACTGGACACTTTTCATCTTGTTGTGGTTCTAAAGGTATTCGAGGTATAAATACATGTTTTCCTCGCATTTCACCAGAAGCTATGAATGCATTGATTATATTGTTTTGAAAACTATGACAAATTAATCTTGTACCATTGCAAAGACCCTCATGAGGATTTATGTTTCTCAAAAGAATGAAGGGACAATTCATTTTAAGCACTAAACGATGAGGAGGAAGACCTATTGGTGTCAAACTATGGATGAAATCTTGGTATTGTAATTGTTCATTGACATTTTTAGTTTTATCAAAACTCAAGTATATTGTTTCATTACCTAAAAATTGCTTAATTAAAGTATCATTGATTTCATCAACTATATCATTTTTTGTTGTTAATATTGCTATATTAATAACTTCAAAAGGATTACTGGTAAAAGAATTAAAAGTAGGAAAAACACAATGAAACAAAACATCTAAAGAATCATCATCATTTTGAAATGGTACAATAAAAGATCTAGGAATTTTTACTACATTTTCATGATTTGTTTTTTCTTTTCCATCTCCAATTTTCATTAGGTATTCACAAAATATAGGATCAGATTTGGCTCTCATATTTTTTGTTAATTTGAAATTTTCAAGTTTATGCCACAATACTGATTTGACAAAGCTAGCATTTATAAAATCTTCTTTCTTTCCTTTTTTGACTACTGGGAGAGTTTTTCTAAAGTCACCACCAAAAACAATTACCTTTCCTCCAAAAATTTCTAACGTATCCATTAAATCTTGTAAAGTGTGATCAAATGTTTCAATTGCATGTTTATTAGCCATAGAAGCTTCATCCCATATAATCAACTTTGACATTATAATTAACTTCCCTATAGCACTTTGTTTTGTAATTTTGCAAGTCATTCTATCATCAGGTTCAATTGGAATTTTAAATCTTGAATGCGTAGTTCGTCCTCCAGAATATTGGTGCTGCAATTCCAGATGTTGCAGTAGCAAGAGCAAAATGTCCCATTGATCTTACAGTAGCTAAAAGTGCTTTGTACAAGAAAGTTTTTCCTGTACCACCTAGACCATCTACGAAAAATGCACAACTATGTTTTGAAAGAATTCTTGTAGTTACTTCATTAAATATAAAACGTTGTTCAGTATTAAATTTTGAAACAGATAATAAATCTTCTTCAGTGATATGTATATTCTTTTTTGCTTCTATTTCCTTTGCTTCTCTTTCTGCTTGTGAAAATTGTATTTCATATGGAACTAAATGGAAGTCATTAATGTTTTTCCCCATAGATTCAAGGATATCATTTAGATTTTCAAAAACTTTGTTCCTAATTTCATCTTTTGTTAAATTGGGATTCTGTTTTTCAATGTCCTCTGATATTGCATGCTCATATTTTTTCCATAATGTTTTGGGATCTTTAGAAAGACAATAAACCAAAAGTGTTGCGAAAAGTCTTCTTAAACTTATTGGCATCTCGAATAAAGATGCTTTTTCTAAAGATTTATCTAAGGAATCATTTGTTTCCAAGAATCCTCTTAATTCACAGGCTTGTCTATATGATATTACTATGTTTCCATTTACAAATTTTAGATCCTAAAAACTTTTTGGGGCCCTGAGATTTTGTAAGAGTAATCTTAAGTTATATCTTTCTCCTTGAGTTGGATGAACTGACACTAATTTACCAATTACATCTTTTTTTGTCTTCTAACCCAAATTCTTTGGCTATTTATCCTAACAAAGTATTCTGGAAACTCAACATACAATAAATTTAATGTTTTTGTTTCTTCATCAGTTCTGTTCATATAAAAGAATTATGTCAACATGGTTTTGGAATAGAATTTGTTGTTAATGATTTTTTGTAAATTAGCATTTTCTGTAAATGACACAGATTGCCAATTTTCAATGTGAATAGGAAAACTAATTACTGATGGATGCATCGCATTTAAAAGAAATCTAAAAATCTTGCACGCAGCTTCTGGTGGAGAAATCCATCTTGCCGATTGAAACTCTTTTATTTCATCATCTTATTCGAAGAATCATCAGAACAAATATAGAAATTAACCCTATCATGACCTTTGTATATGTATTTGTATATGTATTTCATGGCTTTAATTGTTGAAAAAATTTCAACATTTATGTGACTATCATACTGAGCAAGGAGATATGGATTATAAGGCGCAACTCATCTATTGTCCAAAATTTCACCTCTAACTTTTACAATTTTACCATAATTTATTCTTCTATAAATTGGGTATGTGTTGTTCCCTATTTTGGTTTCATCACAAAAATCTTTTAGATATTTACTTTTGCACATTCCATTTTTTTCATACAAGAATTTTCAGGATTTTTTTCACCACAAGGTCCATGCATCATATGTTTAACCACAAGACTATGCAAGAAATGAAAATTTACAACATCAGGCAACTCAGCACTAACTATTTTATCAAAAGATTCGACAGCATAAACATTTGATTTTTTCTTTGAAATTATCAAAAAATGAGCATGTGGCAACGCACCCGTTTGAAATTCTATCACATAAGTGATAGCAACAATTTTTCCAAAAAATTTTCTTTTTAAAATATAATTTTTTAATTCTTCTAGTTTGGCACGAAAGATTCGAGAGACGAGATCTGGGCGATTTTGAGCCTGCTCGTTTGACAATAAATTTTCATTGATTTCTATCCAAGAAGGATTACAAGTCATTGTCAAAAAAATATAAGGTTTACCAAATTGTTGTACCAGTGACATTGTATCCATATATCTTTTTCTCATATCTCGTGGTCCACCAATGAAACTTACTGACAATAAGATTTTTGTTCTAACTCTAGACCCTTGCAAATTACCACCGGCGACAGCATCCATAATACCTTGGTAGTAATCACATCTAAGTTTATCCTGGTTGTTTCTGACAAAATCAAGCATTTGTGTTTCAATCTTAATGTACATATCAACTATAAATTGTTGAAATAACCTTCCAGTGTGAATCACTAATGTCTTGTCATTGACTCTAATTTGAAACTTATAAGCATAATAGTCTCGACAAGAAACATAAGATCTTTTTCTTTTTCTAGAATTTGAGACTAAATAATAGTTGTAAAAAAAGAAAAAAAGAACAGAAAAACAAAGGAAAAGAACGTTAGAATTTGTATATATTGATGTTTATTAAAAAAATTTAACTTTGTGTGAAAAAAATTATTTACCTTGATCTTCTATATTAAGTAAATGTTCTGCTAATTTCATATAAGCAGGCTTTACAATTGATTATCCACGACAAACTCTTGAAGAATTGACTCGATGAATCATTCTAGGTATTTTTTTTTATCCTTTTATGCCAACCTGTGTCACCCTTAGGAAATATCAAAGGATACTGAAGTAGATCATAACAACCAAAATAATATTTCACTCGTTGTTTTTCTCCTGATTTACTATACACCTTAATATTCATTCCTTCACTATAGTCAATGTTATTTTCTTCAATCCAAATTGCAGCTACTTGAGATGCAGTTGGGGCATTGTAAACTCGTTGATCCAACCCTGTATCTGATCTAATAAAGATTCTATAGTCATCAAGATTTGGCATAGATTTCAAATTCTTAAAAAATTTGGAATATGGATTCACATCTAAAATTTTGATGATGTACTTAACAATTTCTTCATCCAATTTATCTGATGTTTCCAATCTTTTTTGGATCTCGTCTTCAGTATCAAAGAAGTAAAGCTGCAAATTTGATGGTATTGAAGTGCTTGAATCAATTGGAGAGATATAATGATGGAGTTGGCCGTTAACTCTAAAAGTATAGACTCCTTTATTAGACTTTGCTAATTCTTTGTCAAATTTTGCTCCAAGAGATGTAAAACAAAAAGCATTATTATATGATCTTACGGATTTTCTGAATTGTTTAGCCTTCTCAAAATTTTGAAGAAAAAGATCAGACAACTCTCTTGGCATATCATTTCCTACCAATGTAATTTGTCCATTGAGACAACAAAAACCATTTGGTTCAAATTCAAATCTTTTTGCATCACAGAAATTGCAATTTGGTTACAATTCGTAGCAAGCCTTTTGTTGGGAGAACCTAATACAAAGAAAGAATTGATTAAGTAAAATATAAATTAAATAGTTCCTAGAAAGAAAAGAAAAATTTGAAGAATAGTAAAAGTATAAAAGTAACCTGAAATAGCGAAGCTATCTTGTTTAGATAAATTACTAATATTAGTTTGTTGTGAAGTTGACCCTAAATCCAAAAGTTTAAGATTAAAAGTTAGGAAAACACTATAATATAAAATCATAAGTATATCATAGTAAAAAGCAATTCTCACCTTTTTCAAATATTACAAAACTTGATACCTGAGTTTTGTCTTTTGCGTGAGAAGTTTCAGTAAAACTATTTACTCCTAAAGATGATTAAAAATTATATCAATGAACTTACTTGGTCATTACTTGATGATGATGATCAAAGTAAATCTTAATACCAGCTCGTGGATTATCTTGAGATGGCTCCCGTATAACTATTCTTTTTTTATTTTCGAGGCGAGACTGAAAAAAAGTAAAGTGTATGTTTAATACTATTGTTGTTCATCTTATAATAAAAGTTGATATATAAATCTGTAATATAACTTACTGGTTGAATTCTAAATGCGCTATTTGATTTAGAACCTAAAAGTAAATAAAAATGAAAAGACTATTTTAGTAAATAAGAATAATAATAGTCAACTTCCTAACATAGGAGGAAAAATAGGCAAAAAGAAATTTATATACCGTTTTTCAAAGATAAGGAAGGGTGCTTTTGATCTTGTGCTTGTTTCCTTTTTCCACTCCGTTGCAAAGCAAGTTCGTATTTTTTCTCTATAGATAGCGAAGCAGATCTTTCTCGCTTTCTTTTATTAATCTTATATTTTTCCTCACGTGATAATTCAAAATAACGTTTCCTCTTAGGTTGTGAGGAAGTTAAATTTCTCTGATTAGTGTTCATTGTGATTATCCTTTCAACAAACATAGAAAAACATGAATTTTGAAGAGATCAAAATAACATCTAGCATATTTAAAAACAACATCAAATTAAACAGTATAACAAATTTATATTAATATTGATGTACAACAGAAAAAGACGCATGACAAGATAAAACTGGGCTTGCTATATAAGAGATTCACCAATAACAAACAAATAATGAGAAGATATATAAAGCAAAATAAGAAGCAAAATTAAAGAACGCTTAAGGAATTTATTTTTACTAAAATAAATAATCAGAAGATGAAGCTTTTATATCAAAATACTTACTTTGTTTCTCTTATGATCAAGACACTCTAAAGCTGAATGTAGTTTAGATACTTGTACAAAGTCTTTGGCCACGTCAGTAGCAAAACCACGATCGTTGTATTTACATATATACAACTAGACACAAACACACTAAAAAAAAAAACAAAAAAAATAAGAGAATAAATCAACAATCAGTTATTACATCATAAAAAGACTAATTACAACCTAAATTTACCAAGTAGGTAAAGCAATAAAAGAATCTATTGCTAACAAATTTACCTTATAACTACTATAGACAGAACCAGCAGCAAGATCGTTGTATTTATATATATATAACCAGCCAAAACCTGCCATTTCATGCTTATTATTACCAATACAATTACATGCATATAAGACCACTGATAAACTTTCTTTTTCAAAATCAATTACCAACAAATGATAAACTTTTAGATATTCAATTTCAAAACCCAAAGCAACAATCTAAAAAAGCCAAAAAAATTAAATAGTTAAATCAAGAAAATGACCAGATACCAATAAAACTACAACCTTTACACACAGAAACACATATATTAGTATATCAACTTTTTACCAGAAATCAAGCGTGTAAACCAAAACAGAGCAAAACTGATATTTCTTCTCCACACAGCCACAGATCTCTCCACCTCTTAATCTATCAGAATTCCATAAAATTACCTCGAAACCACCCAAAAACTGTATAATGACTATAAACTATTAGTGTGTGAGGGTATTGCGTTCTCTAGGTTTGCTATGATCGGTTTAAGAGACGTAATAAAATTGACCAATTTAAGAGACGTGACAAAATTAACATGTAAATAACGATACATCATGAATCAAAGGCAATATAAAAGGATGACGCAAGGACAAAATAATAATTCTTGCTTAAGTGGCATATGTGACAGGCATGTAGGACCAAAACTTATGCATTTATAAATTTCTTAATTTGAAATGATCTCAACCACAAATTCCACAATTGTGAATTACATGGCTCTAAGGGGATGACATCTCAGATTTCAACACAAAATAAATCCAACTACCAATCCAACAAAAGGGGTCCATTATATCGATTTCAAAGGTTGATATATATATATATATATATATATATATATATATATATATATATATATATATATATAGAGGGAGAGTATCATGGAAAAATCTGATTAAAAATCTTCATTCATGACCTGAGGGTACTTAATAAATGCCATTAAGGTGTGATGGAACTCAAAACTAAGCCACAACCACCACAAGAAGAACAATGACAAACTCAAAGTGCATATGTTTGAAACTATTTCAATCATGTTCTCAGAAGAAATAGCTTGTCCCTAATACCTCTTTTTCTCTTCTAATTCTCAAATCCAACATTTAAAACTTATTCTTGTGATATAGCTGATAATACTGACAAAGTACAACCAAAACATCTACTTGATCACATTACTTTTTTCTTTTGTGTGTGTATATATCATATCTCTGTGTGTGTGTGTGTGTGTGTCTATTCTTTTGTTTTTCCTTTACATAGTCAAAGGGGAAGGCGAGAACAAAGCATGTAATTAATAACTCAATTACAAAATTCAAATAAAACTAAGGACTCAAATGTAGGCAAAATTACTATGCCAAATCTTTTTGCAAACCTTTCCCGACAAATCTTTTTGCAAACCGCTCCCAACAAATCTTATGCAGACTAAAGATTATTAGTAATATAATGAATTTTAGAAAACAATAATAGCAAAAAAAATAAATTAATTAAAACATCTTAATTAACGCTAAGCAATGCAAAGAGATAAACAATGAGAAATTGATTGCTGATTTTTTTTTTTCAATTGAGTTTTATGGACCATATATACTGAGAAATGGTCTTGCTAATAAAATAAGAAATCAAATTATTACTTATGAATTTCAACCAACAATAAAGTAGAGATAGAAAAGGAAAACCTTGTCTTTGGATGCATGGTAATGATATATCTCTTAGCAAATGAAGAAGTGATAATAGAGTGGTTTGGTAGCGTATGCAAAGAGAGATGGGGTTGAATTTATAATAATGTAAGTTTATATAGAAAGATTCATCATTCTTGCCATATATATCCTTGAGCATCTGTATCTTGTTTGTATGAGTTTATATGATGTACGCTGTTAATCATGGATACATTCAACAATTAGCTCCTTTCCATCTATTTATGCATCTTTGTAGATATGAAAAGAATAGGACAAAATACTACTTTACCTATTAATTTTTATATAAAAGAGAAAATTGATCAATTCGTACCCTTCCACTCTCGTTCAGTTACTGATCAGTGGTTATAGCTTCCAGCTCAAACATTTTCATTCATTTCAATTTCTTCTTTCAGGTACGCACAGATCTCTCTACCTCTTAAATTCTCTCTCTACAACATACATACACACACACACACACATATATATATACACACACATACCCAACACGCAATTCTCACACAGTACACACAGTAAACAATACACAGAACTCACCATCTCACTCCTTTTTCATCTCTCTAAAAAATTCCCTTATCAATTCAGCTAAGAAATATGAAAATGTGAACAAAATGCTTAGTCAATAAAAATCTAGGGTTTATATTTTTGTTCTTTGGGTTTAGATCTTGAAATAGGGCATATGCTGATCTAGGGTTAATAACTCTCCCATATCTTCTAGTTAAATCAAAACTTCTCCTTTAAAGAATATTGCAAAGACCAAAACCAAAATCAAAAGTTTTAAACAAGTAAAATTTCAAAGCTACAAACTTGTTTACCTCAAATCAAAGAACACAAACAATTCAAGCAACACACCCTCGAATCCTTTGTGATGCTGTGTATTGTGACGAGACACAGGGTCCGAAGATTTAGATTCAAAAGTTATTCGACATGAGTGTGTGTATGTAGAGAGGAGAAAGAAAGAGACAGAGCTGAAGAAACTTATGGAGAAACCTTTTGAAGCGCGATCGTGTGTTTGTAGAAAGAGGTGTGTGAAGATAAGAAAAAGTAAAAAAACTTGTCATATACCACTAAAGGGTATTATGGTCATACAAATAAAAGTACAAAATTATTAAAATATAGTACAATCCTCTTAATGCATTCATGAGCTATAAATATGCATGAGTTGCTAACTTTGTCCAAAGGACATTAAGGTCTTAAAAAATAAGAAGTACAATATGGCTAGCACATAGTACAAACATTCTAAAGCAATGACGACCTACAAATATGCACTTCTGGATAATTATACCCCTGCATATTCTTTTATGTATTAATAGAGATATATATAAGTGGATATCCATTTAACAAAAATAGAAACATAGTTTTAATAAAAAGAACTCAAGTACCGTATTCTTCTCCAATTTTATCCATTTAACTTAGTTTATAATTTATAAAGATAGTGGTGGATTGTGACATAAATTTTAAGTCTAAAAAGACAAGCAACAGTCCTATTTACGATTATTTGGAAGACAAACAATAATTTTCTGTAAGTGGAATATTCTGCATTCTAAAATTAAAGTTAATAGAGAGAGACTTAGGCTCCGTTTGTTTGCCGTAAAATAACTTGCTTATGTAAAATATTTTCCGTGAAAAGTGTTTTCCTGGAAAATAAAATATTTTACAGGGCTCTGTTTGTTTGCCGTAAAATAACTTGTTGGAGGAAAATATTTTACTGAAAAATAGAATACTGAAAAATATTTTTTGGTGTTTGGATGTGCCGTAAGTTTTGTAAAATGTTTTCTTCTCCCAAAGGACATGAAAACATTTTACATAATTTTGTACTAGCCGCAATTGTTGACCGGAAAATATTTTACGGTTGACCAATTTTCCGGTGTTACCAAACACTGTAAAATTAAGAAAAAGCAGCCGCAATTTTTTACCAGAAAACATTTTACGGTTGACCAATTTTCCAGTGTTACCAAACACCGTAAAATCCGGAAAATGTTTTCTGGGAAAATATTTTATGGCAAGCAAACGGAGCCTTACATATCAATTAATTAGTCTCCTTTGTCTCCACTATATTTTTCTCTCCTTAGCTTCAGTCGTCTTCTATTTCTATTCTCTTAATTTTATGACATGTTATTAGCATGAAGAGTACTATCTATTAATCATTACTCATTAGAGGAATGGAGAGATTAATATGAAGGTAGGAAAGTGATGAGATAAAAATATAAAATCAATTTTATGTCAACAGTTCGAGTTAACGTGCAAGTAAAAACTGGAGTTCAATCTCGTAATATATGCTCTAACGATCAAATTAATAATTATTATATAAAAAATCAAGGTAGAATGATTTAAAGTGTGAAACCCAACAAAAAAGTAATAATAAAGTGCATAAATTTTATTTGAGTTCATTCGGTTTAATCATTAATTGGATTTAAAATATGACTCGGTAGACTTTCTTTTTATTTATTTATTTATTGCCGGGTTGGTTTATATATATATAATAAGAGTTGATATTACTTTATTTTATATTAGTCTATTTCTGTAGAACTAGTGTCCTGATGTACAAGTTTAAAGAGCTGAAGAGGTAATTTAGTAGACTAATAAAACGGTAAAGAGCCTATTTGAATTGCATAAGCAACTTAATCTATTACTTGATTGGCCAATTGAAAAAAGTAATAAAAAGAGTAGCCAAAAATAATAGATAAACAAGATAGAGAATTACGAACAAAGAAAATAAACCTTCAGTCACACTATAATGAACTCAGAAAGCTATCAGACTGGATAATAGCATGGTTTGGAATTTGGTGTGCGGTGATTATTGAAGATGCCAGCTGGCAAGCTATTTCATTTGCCTATTGCACTGGAGCACCCAGTAGACTTAATAGTCCATAGTTGAAACCTATTTGGAATCTATATGCAAATCGTGAATAGTCTAGGGTGAACATTTGACCAAAAAAAAAGGGTGAACAAAAAAAAAAAAAAAAACTAAAAACCAAAAACGAAGGCAAAAACCGAAGCTGCTGCTGGCAATTTTAGTTACAGCTGGGCAGATTCTAATTAACTTGTTGGAAAAGAGTGAATTAAGGTTTTTTTTTTTACATGACAATTTCTATTTTCACAAATCAACACTTTTTTTTCAAAATATGCATATAAAAACTTTTATTTATATGTCATACATATATCTAATTACTAAAAATATAAAACTTTTTCTAAACGAATAAATGTTCATTTATCAATAAATTAATTAATTATTCATTTATCAATAAAACCTCTCTCAAATAATAATTTGTCTTTATTGCAAGACTAATAATTTTATAGGGGCTTTACAGTACTAGCATTGAGTTTCACACTACATTAGTATCTGAATTTTAACGGGAAAATTGCAAGAAAAAATTGCGCATAAGAAAAGGATAAGGTAAAAGAATATAATTACATGGCAAATCAAAATATGTTCTTCTTAATTGTCCATCCTTTCTTTAACTAGTAACTTCGATAATAACATTAAACGCATAAATGTGCAGGGCTGTATGTCCTACCGTAATACTCAATCTTGTATCATTTTGATAATAACACTAAACGTACAAAACTCTTATTATGCACGAGATCCTTTGACCGAAAGAAAGTCAATTAGTTTTATTAAAAGGGGTAGAATCAAACTAAGATAAAAGTAAAGATCGAACTCACTTTAAGGTCTATTGTTCATAGTTTTATATTGTATTTTTGCAAGAGACTATTTTTACGATCTGAACATGTAAAAGTGACAACTCTACTATCGCACCAAAATTCACATTTGTTTTAAGTTGTTGAATTATTCCAAGTGGACATATGCAAGTTTCAGTCAATTTCCAAAATTTTCAACACTCTCTAGGCTAACTTTGAAGTAATCAGTTGTGAAAGGCTGCTGTAATGAAGCAATAAATTCTACTGAAAGTTGGTAAGACTTCTTAATCTAAATGTGCGTTTGACAAATGCTTAAATTAACTTCATTATGGAAAGAAAGAGAGATCCTTCACGTCATTAGCTGTGATGAAGCAAATAACTTATAGTTGTTTTTGCATAGGTAATCAATTCTGTTGTCTTTTTTTTATGATAGAGACTTCAAAGAGTTTGTACACACAGCTCTATTATTCTCCCACATCGATAGCCGAGAGAGTTTTCAGCAGTTTTATATGTTAACACATAGAACCAACATTCGCCGAGCTCGGTGACGTGGGCTTGTAACCTGAGTAGGGGCGATAATGTGATTGAACATTAGTTTGACTCAGAGAGTAGGGTTTGGGTTAGCTTAATTCTGGCCCGCCCGTTCCAAGCTAAGAGTTGGGCCATGTTTCTTGGGCGAAGGCCTAGGCAGCGTGGTTCTTAAAGTGGAAGGCATTGCGTCAGGCTGGTTTCACAGAGCAGCGAAAACTTTCCTCTCCTTGCAGTGGAAGGATAACGGGCCGGTGCAACTCGAGCCCACTATTATTCAATGGGTCGGCCTAATTGAACCATCACTTTTTGGAATTTTATTGGATCTCTAATTTTATAATTTGGATCTTCAAAAAGTTATATAATTGAGGCTTTTAGATACCCTATGAAAAACAAGCAATTTTAATAGATTTTTAAATATACGCGAGATCCATCAATTTTACCATTTTTGAAGCCAAATTTAGTAACCATTCATATGGTCGTTTTAAATAACTTTGCATGATTTGAATATTTCAAAAATCTTGATTTTAATCATAACCATCAATTATTTATGTAGCACAAAGAAAAAAAAAAAGAAAACACATCAATCATTTTATTTTATAAAATTCATCTTCTTTTTTTTTTTTTAATCCCCAACGAAATGATGTTTAAGTAGTGAAAGTAACAAAATTAGTGCCAAAAACCATTTGATCAAGCAGCATGATACTCGTTTCTACGAAAGATTTACGTTCGACGTGGGTTCAAATCTCTCTAAGTAGATTTCATGATTTGAGGTCTTCCTATAAAAAAAATAACAAAATTGGTACATCAAACTGGAAAATTAGTTAAATCAGAAATATTCTCTAAAAACATAAGTCAATTGCCATAACCTTAAATTTTCTAGCAAATTACATTTCGTTATTTCAATTCATTGCTTTATAAGGTTTGCTCGGTATCGAAAGGGGAATTTTTCGTTTCCTTAGATTATTAAACGAATACTTATTTAGATCTTTGTTATGAACCCAAAAAAAAAAAAAACTTTTGGAATCATTGACCTCTTCTGGTTGACCAACACCAACCTGAAAGACCCATAAAATACTAAAAAAAGTCACCAAGAATCAACATATCCAGCATTATTGCTTCAATATTCTTAATTCCATTCTCAGCTCAAACCAATTTGCTTAGCTAACTAATACACATTTCAAAAATAGTCCCTCATCATTGACAAAACCCTTCATAATTGTGTCATTGAACAAAAGTCTGATTTTGTTGCATCTAGTTGTTGTTGTTGTTTTTTTTTTTTTGTTTTTTTGTTTTCGTATTGTTGCATCTAGTTAGTGTCTGACGATTATGACAAATGCTACATATAATGAATTCAAGAATTGAGTGGAATAATCGGATAACTACCTATTATGATTGAGGATTTCAAGTCTAAAGTACAACTTTGCATTCCATTCTAATAAACAAATTATGGGTGCAATGTTAATAAGAGTCTAGGCTATGGATTAGAACTGTAAACCTTGTTTGGAGTATCCTAAAAGATATTTTAATGCAAAATTGACAGAAAATAGATAAATAACACTACTTGCATGCATTTGGCCAAGCAAATCTTAATCTGGCAGCTCATGACAAATTACCATAGACATGGTAGGGCCATAGACGTGCATACGTAAATGAATTTAGATCATCTCATAATATATAACATATAACGTTAGCAGAGATCAAATAATTAAAATCATATAAATCATTTTATTATAACTGTATCATTACTTCACCAACGCTGAATTTTCATATAATATTATATCATTATAAAATCCTGAAAATTTTGTATACGCAGGGATTGGAGGAAAACAAGATATCCAGAGTACATCATACTATTTCTGGAAGAAAAAGCAGCAATTCATCTTATAATGTCCAAGCACCTACGACGTCGAATATTCATTATAGATAATTGATGTCCTTTGCTTCATCTACAGTTTTCAGTGTAATAAAGTAAGGGAAGAAGATCATATAAGTCACACGACAATATTAATAGAGAAGACTTAGATCAAGCTAGGGGAACTGCTTTCAGGCTTGGTCGCTTAGCAAATCTCTGATTAGTCTTCTCAGTTGTTGGTCACAGTCCAAAAAGTCATTGCTACACTATTTCAAAGACACTAAAATTTTTCACTTAAACACACACGGTTATCCATAATTTTGTGTCACTATTTCCACATAGTTGTCTTGATTAAATAGATTTGAAGTACGCTGATTTATAATTTGTTCGTATTTTCTTAGGATACTTAGATTGTTTTGGTGAAATATTGATGTATCTTGAATACTTCTATTTGCTTTCGCAGCACAATGTTGATTATTTCTAAAGAATAATTTTAACGCTTCTAAAATTGTATGGAAAATGATAGTTTTCCTAATTAAAAATGAAAATCTATTAAACTAGGTGAAAATATTAAAGAAGTGGGTAAAATAAAATAAAATAAAAGATTTTCTAGTGGGAGTTTTGAATTACAAAAATAGTTTAGTATCGTATCAAATGACTATTTTGCCTAACTAAAAGTACAGATAAGCTAAAACTAACTGAAAAAAAAAATTGAGGGGGTAGAACGAAACAAAAAATTATTTTAGTGGGTGATTTGGAACAGAAAAAGTTTAATAGGTGAGTTGAAACTTTTTAATAGCCTATGGTGTAATTAACCCCCACAAAAAATAAATGTATAAGAACCTAAAACCTAAAACTTTTTCTAAATTAATAAATGAATAACCGCTATAAAATAATATTATTGAAATTAATAATATTATCTTATAGGGGTTTTACAGTGCTAAGATTGAATTTCACACTATATTTGTCAGAATTATAAGGCAAAAATATCCCTAGTGCAAAAATAAAATTGCGCAGAAGAAAATTATAAGGTAACATAATATAGTTATATGTCAAATTACACTCACTACTTTGAGATCTATTGTAGATAACGTTATATTGTACTTTTACAAGTAGTTACTTTCACGACCTGAACCTGTGGCTTTTGAGTTATTCCAAACGGATAGATGCAAGTTGAAATTAATTTTCAAAATTTTGTACACTCTCTAAGCTAACTTTTGAAGCAGTGAGTTGTGACAGGCTGATGTAATGAAGCAGAGAGACACTGCTTAATCTGAATATGCGTTCGAAAAATGCTTGATCTAACTTCATGTATGAAAACCGAGAGACCCTTCACGTCATTACATTTTCTTTTTTTGGTCAAACATAAACTTGCATTTCATAAACAAATTGTAAATAGCTAACCAATCCCCGAGGGATGATATCACAAGTGAGCTAATACATCATACATGATTACATGTTGAATAGTTGGTTTTAATCAGGAGAGAGTTGAAAGGTATGTACTAAAAGGAATGAGAACCTGCCAGCCTAGATATTATAAGTATAAATGAATGAAACTGAAATTTTCAAAAAAATCAACTAATGGCAATGCGATGAAGCAATAACATACAGTTGCTTTTGATAGCAACATAGGCAATCAATTCTGTTGTCTTCTTTATCACCACATTTGATGCTATAAAATTTCATAACCAGCAATAGATTGCAAATCTTTTGAGAATGAACTTTATGTTTTATTTAATATAGAAGCAAGTAAAGAGCAATCACAAATTAGATTTCGATGTGTAGAAGAAGTTTGGAGACTTCTGTCTTTTTTTTTCCCACATCGGTAGCTGGTTTCATTTAACACCTCTTTATAAGTAGACACATGGCACAGTAACCAGCCGAGCTCGGTAACGTGGGCTTGTGACCAAAGTGGGGGTATTATTGTGATGGAACATTGGTTTGGCCTAGTAGGTAGGGTTTGGGTTAGCTCTCTTACCAGCCTGCCCGTTTAACTTCGGTGAAGGCCTGGATCACGTGGTTTCTAAAGTGGAAGGCATAGCGTGAGAATGGTTTCAGAGAGCCAGCGAAAACTTCCCGGTCTCTGCAGTGGGAGGATACGGGTTGGGTGCTACTTAAGCCAATTATGGGCTGGCCTAATTGAACCATCACTTTTATGAAATATATTTACCCCATCAAGTTCGAGTAATTGGGTCGGCCCACTATTTTTATCGAACTTTTTCTTATTGAATTTTAAAATCTTGATATCGATATTTCGAAAATTCTTGATTTTTGAATCTCACAACCTTTAATCATTTTTATTTTATTTTATAAAATTTTCCATTTTAAATAACTTAGCATCATCTAAATATTTCCAAATTATCTTATATTTTTATTTTTATCGAAGAGTTAGTGAAAGTAACAAAATTAGTACCGCATTAAAACAAAACTTGAATGGAAAATTAATTAAAATAATGCAACATTCTCCAAAAATGCTTTAACTTGCTCATAGTGTCACCTCTTAACATAATTAAATCAAATTTCCTATAAAAATTAAGAAATGGTGTCGTTCTAAATACACCAGCCTTCTCAAAACCTTCAACAAATTTACTTTCCTTCACTTCTTTCTAATCTCAGTTGCACCCAAAATATTATACGGCTTGTGTTGCACGTCTAGTCTTTCTGAAACAAATGAGAAGTGAATGAAGAAATTGAAAAATAAATTGCTTTGATTTTGATTAAAATTATACTTGATTTTATTCCAGAATTCTCTTGTATATTTTCCCTGATAGATATATCTCCTCTCTTTATGGAAATAGCTAGCCACAAAATGTGAAATATTTTCTACAAACATGCATTAAAACTCTATAAATTCCTAGAGATTTTAGCATCAGTAAGATTTTTACAACATATATACATACATCTAGCTAGATTATCAAAGATAAAGGTTTGTATTATTTGATTTTCAGTGTTACCGCTAAACGAAAATCGTTGTATCCTATAGAACTTTCGCCCGTGTTCGTTAGCACCATAGCAGGACAATTAAATCTTAAGGAGACTTAATCAAATTTACTACATTTATATACCGCATTGAATAACTTTCTGTGGAGACGAGTGGTCTTGGAATATTTTATATTTTGCCTTGTGTTTTTATAATATGTTTTATTGCAATAAATTCAGTCTGTTAAATGCAATATTGTTCAACACACAAGTTATTCACATAATTATGCCAACACTACTTAGCAGAGACTTATCTCAATAAGGCTTTAGTTTTTCTACATTACAAGTATCCTCAAGGATATGCAAATGCTTCTGAAGTCCATAGATGTAAGAGGAGGCACAATGTAGGTGTTATTTAATGCATAATTGACAGGAAACAGATGATGACATTTGCTCGCATTTGGCCAAGCAAATGTAAATCTTCAAGTATCAAAATTCTCCATAGACCCGTGTCAAACGTGAATGGGCAGCACTTTCATTCACTAACCAGATGGCCTAGCTGAGACAGAGAGGTGGGGCCTTGCATCACCTCCCACACAAAGCCGAACCATATGACCCTGCCAAATGGAAAGACTTTTGCATTGTATATACACTATACCTGGAAATTAGAGGAAAATAAGATATACAGAAAAGTGCATCCATATTATCTCTGGAACAAAAAGTGACGATTCATCTTGTAATATCCTAAAAGCATGGTAGATACAGTAGTTAGTTACAATAAGGTATAATGTTCCTTCTGCTATAGGGATGAAACACATCTTCAAGCATTACAAACCCAGACTCGTATCACTTATTGAACTGCCAAAATGCAAAACAACAACGAACTGAACAAGGGACTTTGGTTAGAAAGCCCAAGTTAGCATCTCTTACTTATTTATATGCCATTTACACGTGATACTCGTGCTCGATAGAGACTGATCGTGTATACAGTACACCAATCAGTCTCGAAGGATCATTCAGGAAGTCGAATCAGGCTGTTTGACAACTTGACTATTTAGGAACTCCAACACTGAGAGATGCTGCATGCAGAAATAGTGTCAACCAATTTTTCATGATAAAAATCTCTGCCCTCTACAGAAGAATACATGAGAAAGACAACAACTTTACCCATTGTTCAAGGACGCTTTCTTCACAATTCAATTTTAGAGATTTCAATAATTTTATGGCTTCTTGGAATCCATCAACAGCTGCAATTTCATTCCCCAGATTTCTAGCCACATTTGCAACTTTAGCAAGGGAGACAGCTATATCTAGACCCTGGAATATAGAAAAATTTAAACATTATATGATGGATCAAGAAAGGACGTATGCACTTTCATTAGCAAATGTTAGATTCAGCTTCTTGAATATAGGTTCAGTGGAGATGCGTTCAGTACAATATATTTTAAAAGTTTGCGGCTTAATAGAATTAAAAGCCTATGTATGCACTAGCATAATGCAGGTATCCAATTT
The DNA here is from genome assembly GCA_037974665.1 of Ehretia macrophylla. Lineage (NCBI taxonomy): Eukaryota > Viridiplantae > Streptophyta > Magnoliopsida > Boraginales > Ehretiaceae > Ehretia > Ehretia macrophylla. Next base: position 69,086,600 of record CM075771.1, on the reverse strand, counting down.
AGGAGCCAAACTAAAATACATCTGATATAAATTATGTCATAGAATCCCCACACTCCAACCCAATAGATAAGAATATGAAATGCTTTATAAGCTAAAAATGGGAAGATATGACATCCATGTCGACTATCTTTAATTTATTATAACTTTTGTGGCTTCAAAATAGTTCTCAAGCCATAAACTCCTAGAAAGAAAGATTCTGACTATGCCTGAGGAAGCAACAACTGCACCAAGGAACAAATCTATGCCATTCCAGGGCAGTTACTATTGATACCCATACTTTCGAATAGAATGCTACAATCATCGGCGGGAGAATGAATGGTCTACCAACACCGATCACATCTGTGCTTCTTATGATTGGTATGTTAATCACAACTACTTTGCTAAAAAAAGTTTAACCTGGTGAATAACACCACCGAAATCAGCCAGCCGGTTTGGTTATTTCTAGATGATTTCCTGAGGGACAAAAGCTTTGCTCACTTGAGATGGAACAGAAGACTCTTGCTTGATGGCATTGCGGCGAACATCTAAAGCCTGAACATAGTAAGATCTTGCAGCTTGCAACTCTCCATCATAATATTTGAGATCTCCAATTTTATTTAGGGACACAGATAGCGTGTGGGTGATCTGTCAATGTTCCAAAATGATACATGGCCATGCCAAGATTGGCCTAAAAGAATAGTTGCAGTGCTTATGCAGCACAGCAGCAGTAACTTTGATCAAGAACCTGGGAGCTTAGAAAATTACCTCTAGATCATCTCTATGCAATTTCAATAGAAAATTGATACTCTCTTCAAAGTAGGTGACTGCAGAACCAACATCTCTTGTTGCTCGACTGCAGTAGGAAAATGTTTAGATATCAGAGCTCAATGCAGTATTGTTATCAGAAGATATTCATAGAATCTAATTTCTATCAACCACAAAGAAAGGTAGAACAGACTAGCAATCACCAAGCATACCCAGAACTGCTCCTAGCTGTGAGTAGAGTTGGCAAATGGGCCAGCCCAGCACGGCCCGCCCGAATCGTGGGTTAAAAAAAATGAGCCCAACTCAGCATATATGTTTAGTGGGCTGAGGTGGGCTGAGCTCAATTCTTGAAATATAGGACCCAATTCAGCTCATGCCCCCTCTATCATGATTCGCGAGCTGGGCTGGGCCAGCCCATCTTTTAATTTTTATTTTTTTATTAATGTGTTCTGAATTTTGATAGTTGGATTAATAACGGAAAAATGTTAAGCTTAACTTTTTTTTAATGAAAAAGTTAATTTAATAATTAACAATACATAAGTTGATTGATAATATTAATATAAATAATAAAATATTACTTAACAAAGCACAAGTTTACGGGACACGAATACGTTACTAAAAAATAAAAAAAAGAACATTACATAAATGCTTAAAGAAAGTTGGTAGAGAAGTTCTTCATTTTATTATGCTCCTTGTGCGGGTGCTGGGTCTGTTGGGGGCAGTGGTTGAAGATTAAAATAGTTTGGAACATTTGAGTATTGAGATACAAGATATCTTACAAGCGTTTTTGTTCCAAATTGACGATGAAATATATATTTACGTTCACAATAATTACAAATTATATACACATGTTTTTCAAAGTAAGCAAAATGATTCCAAACATTTGAATGTAATCATTATGAAAGATTTTCTTCCCCCATAGCCATAGATATTGTGTATTCTCTTATAGTAAAATAAAGAGACAATATATAGTAAAATAAATATAAAGATTTGTAGTAAAATGAAATAAAATACACTAACTATTTAGTAGAAAAATTACATGTACACATTATAATCTCAAGATGGGCTTTATCTGGGCTCGAATTGGGCCTGAGCTGGGCTTGAACTGGGCCTGTTCTGGGTTCGAGTTGGGTTGGGCTGAGTTTATGGGCTGAGCTGGGCTGAGCTTGGGCACAAATGGGCTAGATTCAAAAATATATGACCCAGCTCGGCCCACCTATATGTGGTGGGCTGAGCCGAGGCAAACCCACTTTCATTTGAGCGGGGCTGGGGCTGCATTTTCGTGTGTTGGGCTGAATTGGGCCTGTGTCGGCCCGGCCCAAATGCCATCTCTAGTTGTAAGCATAACTCGAATGTATTCCCCATTCTTTCCAACTGTTCCCTAATATCTTTCGCACACAGACTGAGTCTTGATTTTGCACTTTCTATATTATTCCCACGAAAAGCCTACAAATGAAACAACTTGCTCCGGAGTTTAGCCAAGTCTAATTTGTGGAATAAGCAAAATAGAACAATTTTAGCCAAGTCGATACAGTTCGAAATAAATCTTTACAATGTAAACATAATGTATTTGGCAAACTCACCCTCATGGCTTGCTACACCAAGAAAGCACATCGCTCTAGAGATACATCCTCGTATATCACTGTTTTCTTCTCACCTACTTCTTGTTCATTATTAGTTTGAGACCTCTTGATCCTTGCATGACCTTCAATGAAGCGATCAACAACTTTCTGAAGATCTTGGTCATCTTCAATCTTCTCAATGTCAGTACCACATAATGGACAATCCTTAAACCGTGATATGCATACTCTGATTCCACAAAATGTTATGAATGGTGTACAGTATCAGACAAAAGCTAAATTATATATCCACTTCTTAAATGCTAACATAAATAAGGGAATTTAGCCATCCATATATACATATAGATAGGCCTAATAATCTGCCCATACAAACTTACTTGCAATAAACATGGGAACAAGGAATGCATTTGCTACATTCATAAAGAAGTGCTTGATAAATCATGCAATTGAGAGAGCCCAATTTAAATGTTTGAGAATCATATCCAAAGAGGCACTTTGTAGGAATGCTGACAGGTTCACCAGACTCTTGTTTACGGTCGCTCTCTTGCGCTGCATGAGAATCATATCTGAAAGAAACTAAAGAGAGAAATTTGATTATTTTTCATTCATTGTAATGATTTGCAGGAAAATACAACCAAAATAAATAGGAAGATAGCAACCCTAACTTTCCCTAACTTTCTCCTTAAATCAAGGAGAATCATAACCAATTAAGGAAACTAAAATCTTGGGCATTTATTTAAAAAATAAATCAAGGAGTATCTGAAGGCTTGCATCCAGTCATCCTCGTTTCTTCTAGGAGATCTAGAACATATTTTCTTTGTAAAACTACTATTCCTTTCTTTGATCTAGCAATCTCCATACCAAGAAAATATCTTAGTTGTCCAAGATCTTTAATCTCGAACTCGGATGACAGACTTTTCTTCAACTTTTCCATCTCTTCAGCATCATTACCAGTGAGGGTAAAGTCGTCTACATAAACAATCAACACTGCAATCTTTCTTTCTCTTTAGATCTTCATGAACAATGTGTGGTCTAACTGTCCCTGTGAAAAATCTTGGGTTGTTATAAATTTTGTAAATCTCTCAAACCAGGCTCTGGAAGATTTTTTTAGCCCATATAAAGATTTTTTTAATCTGCAAATTTTTTCCCTGAACTTATCAGCAAACCTTGGAGGAGCTTCCATGTACACCTCTTCTTCTAGCAACAGGAGAAAATGTCTCAGAATAATCAGTACCATAGGTTTGTGTTAAACCTTTGGCAACCAATCGAGCTTTGTATCCTTCAAGAGAACCATATGAATTGTACTTTACTATGAACACCCACTTGCATCCAACTAAAGTTTTTTCCTTTTTGAAGATCAACCTTTTCCCACGTCCTATTTTTTTCCAGAGCTTTCATCTCCTCAAGAACCGCTTCCTTCCATTCAAGAACTTCTAGAGCCTCATGTATATTCTTTGGAATAACAACACATGACAATTTTGAGGTAAATGCCTGAAACGATGGAGATAGACTCTGATAGGATAAAAAATTATACAAAGGATGTTTGGTGCAAGTTCTAGTACCTTTCCTAAGAGCAATAGGTATTTCTAGAGTTTTATCTAGCTCTAATGTAGAATTTGGAGTAGGAACTGATATCTCTAAAGTTTTATCTGACTCTACTGTGGAATCTGGACTAAGAACAACTTTAACAGGACTAAACTTAGATTGAAAATAACCTGATTGGTCTTCAACCTCTTGATTTTTCCTTGGTTCAGATTCTTGGCCATGCTCCAAGTTGTTAATCATCTTTTCTCGTTCTGGATATTTCCTCACATAGACTTTCCCTTTATATTGAATACCACCTTCCCTTGCTCATATTTGTTCTCCTTTCTGAGTTTCATCTTGCGATGGCATACATATTTGATCCTTATTTTTATTATTTGAGACATTATTAGTTGAGTTGTGAAATACCTCTATCTATTTTCCAGCATTGCCCATAATCTCGGATTCCTTGGGGTTTTGTTGAAAAATATTTTCAGATTCACTAGGTCTCTTATGACTTTGACCATTTTTAGCAACAAGATGATCAAGGAAAAAAATCATTAATCAACCAGTCAAAGTCTGAATCTTCATTAGATATCTCCAGTTGAGGATGAGTAGATGTAAAAAATGGTTTATCTTCAAAGAAAGTGACATCCATGGAGATAAGAAATTTCTTGGAACCTGGATCAAAATATTTGTATCCTTTTGGGTTTGAAGGATAGCCAATAAAGACACATTTCTTTGCCCTGGGGTCCAATTTCCCTCTATTATTATCATGAACATGAACAAATGAAACACACCCAAACACTTTAAGTGGAAGATCATTTGAGAGCCTAGAGGAAGGAAAACACTTCTTAAAGCAGTTTAATGGGGTTTGAAACTTTAAAACTTTAGAAAGCATCCTATTGATTAAATAAGTAGTTGTAAGAAGAGCCTCACCCAACAAATATTTTGGTACATTAGTTGAAAACACTAAGGACCTAGCAACTTTTAAAAGATGTTTGTTCTTCCTCTCTGCAACTCCATTTTGTTGTGGAGTGTTGTTGCAAGAACTTTGATGAACAATACCCTTTTCAACAAAAAAATTCCCTAAAAATCTTGTTAAAATATTTTTTGCGATTGTCACTTCGGAAAACCTGAATCTGTGTTTGAAACTGTGTTTGAATCATACTGTAAAAATTTTTGAACACATTTTCAACTTCATATTTTTCATGAAGTAAAAATACCCACGTAGTCCGAGTATGGTCATCGATAAAGGTTATAAACCATTTTCTACAAGATGTTGTTTTAATTCGTGAAGGCCCCTACACATCATTATGAATTACAGTGAATGGCTTTGATGCTTTGTACGATTGAGGATAGAATGAATTTCTATGATGCTTTGCAATTTCACAGATCTCACACTGAAACAACGATGGATTTTTATTCATAAAAAGCTTTGGAAACAAATGTCTCATATAATGAAAATTTGAATGTCCTAATCTATTATGCCATAACATAATTTCATTCTCATTAAGAATTGAAATAGAATTGAGACAAGTCCTCTAGGATTGCCTACATGAGTTATATCTATCGTCAAAGAAATAGAGACCTCCAACTTGCTTAGCATTGCCAATCATCTTCCCCCGGGTCAAATCTTGAAATTGACAATCAGAGGAAGAAAACTTAGCTTGACAATTTTGATCAAGAGTTAATTTACTGATTGACAATAGATTACAGGACAACTTAGGGACATGAAGAACATTATGGAGTATAAAATCAGGGAAAATAACAACTGATCTTTTCCCGGCTACAGCCGAGAAAGTTCCATCTACTATCTTTAGTCTTTGATTTCCTACACATGGACTATATGAAGAAAATAATTTAGAAGACCTAGTCATATGATTTGTTGCCCCATAATCAATTATTCAAGACACATTAGAATTGACGCTAAAATATGATGACACTAGGTGATTACCTTTTTGGGTGAAAGAACAAGAAGGGTTTGAATTTACGAGGTTTTGAGACTAAATAATTTTACAGATTTGCTCTATTTGTTCCTTTGTGAATGGTTGCGATCTAGAAGGAGTTTCATGCCCTGATTCAATGATGTTTTCTTAGGACACATGGTTGTCTCCTATTGGCTTTTTCTTCTAGTTAGTTGGCTTTCCATGTATCTTCCAGCACGTTTCCCGAGTATGCCATGGATGCTTGCAATGATCACACCAGGGCTTCGTTTTGTTACTTCTCCTATCTCCTTTAGAATCAGCTACTCTAGACACAGGAGCCGAACCTTTAGTTCCTAATTCTTGTTTCCCGATTATCACATTCCTCCTTGTTTCATCTCTTCACACTTCAGAGAAAACTTCTCGCATTGACGGCAGAGGATTCCTTCCTAAAATTCGGCCTCTCACTTCATCTAAATCTCGATTGAGTCCAGCAAGGAATCTGTCATTCTCTTCTCTTTTTTTGTGTCGAACACTATCAGATTTGCAATCCCAATCCTCATAGCAAATATCTAACTTCTGCCACAATGTAACAATTATGTTGTAGTATGTGGTAATATCTCGGTCATTTTGCTTAGATTTCCACAACTTTGTTTTCAGTTCAAAAATTTGAGAAGAGTTTTCAATGTCAGAATACATCTCACGCACGGTGTCCTACACGTCCTTCGCTGTTGGCAAAACATGTGGAGTTTTGCAATGGTTGATTCCATAGAATTAATCAGCCAAGCTGTGACTAGTGAGTTCTCTGAACTCCATGTCGCCATTCTTGGATCACCCACTTTCGGCTTTGTTAAATCTCTAGTTAAATGGCTGATTTTTCCTTTTCCATCAATGGCCAATTTAATTGATTGAGCCCATTCTAAATAGTTCTGGCCATTCAATTTGTTCCTCGTCAATTGGAAGGAAGAATTCGAACCAAAAAAATCACCATCGCCGCTAGTTACTGTTTCTGGTACACCGGACTGCTGGCTGTCTATGACGGCTCCTCTGCCTGTTGCACTAGAACTGTCGCCTTGATTAGTTTATGATGTAGAGGTATTATTCTTCTAGCCGGTCATCGCCTGCTTGTAATTCATCTAGGGTTTTGGTGTTTTTGGATAAAGAGCCGTGGCTTTGGTACCATGAAAGAAACTAAAGAGAGAAATTTGATGATTTCTCATTCATTGTAATGATTTGCAAGAAAATATAACCAAAATAAATAGGAATCTAGCAGCCTTAACTTTCCCTAACTTTTTCCTTAAATCAAGGAGAATCATAACCAATTAGGAAAACTAAAATCTTCGGCATTTATTTCACAAATAATAGCTAATTATCCCTAATCTACTCCTTAATTTACCAGCAATATCCAAATGGGCACTTTGCAGGAATGCTAGCAGGTTCACTAGACTCTTGTTTAGGGTTGCTCTCTTGCACTGCCTGTGGTTTGTTTTGGTTATAACCAGTTTTCTTAGAGGATGCATCATCAGGCTGAGCAGTTTTTACAAAAGGACAAACATGTGTCATTTTGATCCAAACCCTGTAACATAATATTGCTAAATCCTATTAAATAAAGGATTATATTTGATATTTATGATAAAAAGAAAAAAAGAATACCAGCATGAAAAGAAGGAATGTTACAAGCAATTTTTGTACAACTCAAGTAAAAAATTATGTTCCTTGATAGAGCAGCACACAAGATTTTTGAAGACCATAACACTGATTAAATATATAGTGCGATTTCAATCCCATTACAACAACAATCCTTCAATTTAAGACGCTCAATTAATCCAATTTTATTTCCCTCTAATAGAATGGTGATAGAGTGAAATAGAACTACTGACATTCTTTAGGAACAATTATTTAAGTAGCCAAAATGACGTTCCAACAAAAAAATAACATGCTACCTATAAAATAGATAAGTTTGCTGTAAAAGAATAGCTCAATTGTATTTATTTACAGGTTTTCAAATATATACAACATTGTAGTAGGTCAGAAATGGAAAAGAATTGATATCAGGTTTGATAAAAGCCATTACTTGTGCAGCCGTTAGCTTTGACTTTGAGTTGGAATGCAGCTATTGAGTTGATTTTGTGGAGATTGATTGAGAGCTATTGTTGATTGAGGATCTTTCCTAATATGCCACCGCAAGAGGGTGGAGCCATCAACGACACCCATCTTGGATCGAAGACAGACAAACCGATCTTTGGGCAGTGGTTTCATCAGTATGTCAACTAGCTGATTGGTAGTGGAAACATGAACAACTTCGAGTGATCCTTCTGCTACTTTGTCCTAAACGAAATGATAGTCAAGCGCCAAGTGTTTCATTCTTGAATGAAAGATAGGATTTGCACAAAGGTAGGTGGTGCCAATGTTGTCGCAGAGAAGGCGAGATGTGCTGGTGGGTGTGATATGGAGCTCACGGAGTAAGTTTGTAAGCCAATAAACTTTAGCAGTTATGAGACTAGTACGTTGCTTTGTGGAACACCATGAGACTGGATTAACCCCAAGGAAGACAATGTAAGCAGAAATAGAGGTATAGTCGTCTCAGTTGTCGGCCCAATTGGCATTGGAGTAAGCCACGAGTGATTGATGTTTTGATTTGTTGATGACCAAGCCATAGTTTAATGTGTGTTTTAAGTAGCGTATGAGTCGTTTTGCCACTGTCTAGTGGTTGGTCTTTGGAGAATGCATATATTGGGCCAATTTATTGGTGGCATAAGCAATGTCGAGACGAGTGAAAGCCATATATTACAAGCTGCCAATCAAACTGCGATATGCGAAAGCATCAGTACCTTGGGCACCTTCATCCAATGTTAATCGAGTGGTAGAACTGATTGGGGTGTTGGCATCCTTCGCACCATCCATATGGAAACAAACAAGGATATCTCTTACATACTGTTGTTGACTGGGAAACAAACCATTTGGCATTTGTATGACTTCGACACCAAGAAAATAGGCAAGTTGTCTGAGGTCTTTCACAGAGAATTTGCGTGATAGATCAACAATTGTTTTTCTCACATGGGCAAGAGAGCTTCCTATAACAATTAAGTCATCAACATATACAAGAATATATGTTACAACTATTTTGTTAAGATAGATAAGCAATGAGCTGTCGGACCGTGTGGGTACAAAGCCAAGTGAGAGAATGAAATTTTTAAGCTCCAGGAACCACGCTCTTGGCGTTTGTTTAAGTCCATAGAGAGATTTATGTAGTTAGCACACATGGTTAGGCTTGGAGCCGTAACTGAATCCCGGTGGTTGTGACATGAATACGTCTTCTTCCAGATTCCCATGAAGAAATGCATTGTTCATACCTAATTGATGAATAGGCCATCCATTAAAGACTGCAACAGAAAGAACTACACGAATAGTGGAAGATTTTACCATCGGACAGAATGTTTCTTAGAAATCAAGGCTCGGGTATTGGTGAAATCCTTTGGCCACTAACCGGGCTTTGTACTGAGCAATGGGTCCATCTAATTTCTTTTTATGCGAAACACCCATTTACAACCTATTACGTTGTGATGGGGTTCACGAGGCACAAGTTTCCATGTAGTGTTGCGATGAAAACATCTAACTCATCAAGCATAGCGGCTTTCCATGATGGATTTTAAAGGGCTTGGTACACGGATGTGGGTTCAAGCGATCGGGGTAGTGAATGTTTACTACTGGCTGTGAGAGAAAAAAAAATTTATAGGGCAGATGATGTTATTTTGTGACCTGGTGCGCATGGGATGTTTTGCTTGTAGTAGTGGAGGCATTTCAGTTTGGTGCTCGGATGATGAGGTAGTAGTTGGGGGCACATCACAACGATCTGGTTCAACAATGATAGATTGGGATAGAGGCACGTAGGTGACCTTGGACAACAACTCTCTGGATTAACCGTGGACTCAGTAGACATGGGAAGTTGAGTGGATTATGGTGAAGAATCTGAGATAATGTTTAACGGTGGAGGGTCAAATGGCACATTTGATATTAATGGTGTGGTCGATATAGTTGGACGAGTGGGAGGGTATTGGATAGTGTTAGAGTCGTTGGAACTGGGGAGCCATTTGGAGAGTGAGTGTTCTTGAATTTGGTCTTGGTGTAAGAGTGTTGGTAGGGAAGAAAATTGTGTCTCTACGAAGTGGACATGCTTAGAGATGTAATATTTATGAGAAAAATGTTCATAGCATATATAGGAAGTATGAGTGGTGGAGTAGCCAAGGAATATACATGGCTTGGATCTTTGTTGGAGCTTATGCTTGTTGTATGGATGAAGCCATGGGTACCATAGGCAACCAAACGTGCGAAGCTTAACGTAGTTGGGTTTGATTTGAAAGAGTATTTCAAATGGAGATTTTTTATCTAGGAGTGGTGTAGGAAGCCAATTGATTAAGTATGTTGCAGTTTGGAAGGCAAAGGTCCATATAGAGAGTGGTAGTTTGGCACGATGAAGTAAGGTGAGTCCGGTTTTGACGATATGGTGATGGTGCCTTTCAGCTGGGGGCCATATATTCGGGAGTGTATGGTAGGGATATTAGATGATGGATGCCATGTTGAACAAAAATGGGTTTAAGACCATGATATTTTGTACCACTATTCAAATATATAGTGTGTATAGATTGATTGAATTGTTTTTCCACCATAAGCTTGAACTTTGGAAAGATAGAAAATACATCTGATTTGTGAGATAATGGAAATAACCATGAAAATTTACTAAAATGGTCAACGAAGATTACATAGTAAGAAAACCTATCTATTGAACGAATTGGAGAAGGTCCTCAAATGTCCGTGAAGATGAGTTGTAGAGGTCGACTACTAGTTAAACTGCGTTGACCAAAGGGCATTTTGTGACTTTTATTACAATGGCAAAAGTCACAATTAGAGAGACGGGATGGGAAGTGAGGTAGTTTATTAATGAGTTGATGAAGCACTTTGAAAGAGAGATGTCCAAGTCTGTCGTGCCAGTGATTGAAAGAGGCCTTAACTCCCATGAAAACTTGCTTAGGTTAAGGGTCTGTACCATTTAAAGGCCACTCATAAATGTTATTCCTGCTCCGTCCCGCTACGAAAGGTGCCCCCGTGATGAGATCTTTCACACAAAAAGAAGTGGGAGCAAATTCAATTGAAACATTGTTAGATCGACAAAGTTGATTAACTGAAATTGAATTTTTGTGCATGGACGGAACACAAAGAACAATTGAGAGATGAAGGGGTTGACTTTGGAATGGTAGAGTGGAGGTACCCGTGTGGGAGATGTTCAAACCTGATCCGTCTTCAATGATAACATCGTCAAGTCCATCGTATGGTTGGTGAAGAAACAAGTTGGCCAGATCAAATGTCACATGATGAGAGGCACCAGAGTCAAGGAGCCATGAGTTGGTTGGTGTCGAGGTAGTTGTATTGGTAGTGGGATTAGAGGAAGGAAAGAAGAGTCGTTTAGTGGTATAGCATTGACGGGCCTTGTGGCCTTTTTTGTTACAGAATTGACAAATTACTGCTAGCTTATTGTTGTGAATGGATGTGTCATAACAACGTTGGTTTTGGCTAGAATTAGAGTGACGATTTTGGGAGTTATTTTTGTTTGGTGTATAGTTGTTTTTCTTTCTAGATGAATGGCCATTGGAAGAGGAAAAACGTGTGTTGTTGGCTATTATGTAGAGTCTTCCCTTTTAAGGAATGCATCATATTCAACTAACTTGTCGTGGAACTCGTCGAAGCTAATGACAGTGTCTCGTGCACGGATAGCAGCAGCAAGTTCCTTGAAGGCAGGACCAACTCCATTAAGTGTGTGAGTGATGAGATATTGAGGGAGGACATGAGCACCAACAAGAGCAAGTTCATTCGTAATATCGCGGACTTGAGCCAAGTAATCTGAGATTGATTGATTGCCTCGTGATAGAAGCGTAAGTTGTTCGGCCAAATCCATGATGTGTGAAGAAGAGGGGTTTGCATAATTTTTGGCAAGTTTAGACCATGCTTCAGGCGCTGTTTTGCATGAGCGGATGACGGGAACCACATTGTGGCTTAGGGAGCCGATAATGCCAAGTAGCAAGAGCTTGTCTTGGCCCATCCAAAACTAATATTCAGGGTTAGGAACATATTTTTCATTGGTGGTTAGCGTTTCGGGTGGGCAGAGGTGTGAGCCATCAATATATCCAAGCAAATCATAGCCGTAGAGTAGTGCATCAAACTGGGTCTTCCATGAGTAATAGTTGGTGGGTGTTAATTTCAATGGCAGTTGATTTGCGACATTGATTGCAATGAGATTTTGGAATTGCGAGGTCGAGGGTACTTTAGATGATGGGTAGGTGAGGTGGTGTTTGAGGTAGTTGGTGCCATGGAGACAAGGACGAACAAAGGGAGAAAAAAAAAAGCCTACGAGGATCAAGTACTCGTTAGAGATTTGCTAAGCTCTTGATACCATATAAAATAGATAAGTTTGCTATAAAAGAATAGCTCAATTGTATTTCGTTACAGATGTTCAAATATATACAACATTGCAGTAGGTCAGAAATGGAAATGAATTGATATCAGGCTTGATATAAGCCATTGTTTGTGCAGTCGTTAGCTTTGACTTTGAGCTAGAATGTAGCTATTGAGCTGATCTTGTGGAGATTTATTGAGAGCTATTGTTGATTGAGGATCTTTCCTAATATTACCATAACCTAGAAAGGAACTCCCGTAAAATAAGAATTACAAGAAGACCAAACAACATATATGGGGTCAGCTTATCTATGATCAAATGTTTGTGCCAGAGCCCTTCAAGCAAAATTAAACTATACATGCCCCCCTGCCCTCAAACCAAACCAAACCAAACCAAACCAAACTAAGCCTTGTCCCACTCGGTGGGGTTGACTATATGGATTAGACGATGTCATTCATTTCTTTTGAGAGCTAATTCTTCTGTAAGCTCCATACACGCAAAGTCTCGTCTTAGTGTCTCTGTCTAAGCCAACTTAGGTCTTCCTCTACCCCTCTTTCTATGTGCTATCTCTAAACCTTCACATCGTCTAACCTGCGCCTCTACAGGTCGTCCCCTAACATGTCCCCCGCCCCCAAACAAAGAAAGAAAGAAATAAATATACACTACCTAGTACCTTCAATTCTTTGCAGTTATATAAAATTTTATATACTCTCCTAAAACAGTTCGGCTCCCAATCTTGGAGGAGAACAAGTATACATACAAAAAGCCATGCTATCAGAGAAAGTAACCTGATAATGAATAAGTTCCTCTATTACGCATCATAACTATTACTACTCTATAATGTCCAAGACAAGATACTATCAAACTATCCTATAACTCTTATAACTTTAATCCATGACATAACACGCACACAGAGAGACAAGTGACGTATAATACACTCCAAACTGAGTCGGACCCTACTAGGAATGACAACGGTTTGGATAACTGTGAAAAATGACAAAACCGTTTAGCAAACTAATAACCATAACCGTAACCAAAACCTAACGATTTTCAAACCAATAACCATAACCATAACCGTAACCGTTAAGGACTTAAAAAATTGTGGTTAGCCATAACCGTAACTGTTTAACTAAAAAATAATTAGTTTAAATAAAAAATCTAAAAAAATGTAAGAAAAATTAGTTTAAATGTAAAGAAATCAAAAATAAAAGAATTTATGCCAATGATAAAACTTGAAATAAATTACATAATAATTTTATGAGCAAAAACAAAATTCATAAGTTATGCAAAGAGAAATTCATTCTCAAGCGCTGAGCGAGAATTGTCTCTTCTTTCATTTCGGCAAGTAAGATGACAATTCTTAAGTGTATAAGTATTAGTTTAATAAGCTTAGCCCATCTCTTTTAATTGAGCTTAGTTCACTTTTTTTAATTGAGTTTAGTTCAAATTTCTATCATTTCACTTAGCAATTTTAGTTAGCTTTCTATTATTTTAAGTGTATATATATATATATATATATATATATATGTTAGATTTTTTTATTAAATTAATAACCGGGTTTCGGATTTTGATTTTTTTAACGTTAAAAACCAAAACCTATCTGTTTATTCATTGGTTTTCCTATATAAAATCCAAACCCTAACGAATTCTCCTTTGTTTTTTGTTTTTGATTTTTTATCGGGTGGTTATTCGTCGGTGTTAGATAAAGTAGGTACCTATTACTATCCCTAAACCCTACCCTAAACCTCTATACATAGCAGGAACTTCATGCACCGACTACAGTTCTATTGAATCAAAAATTAATAAGTGTTCATTAGTGCCCATACTTATAAACTTTAGTTCTTTTTCTACAAGAATTCCTACAAAAATATTCCAGATTAAAAAACAAGCCTCACAGAGACATTCTTGTATAGCATCCATTCATATATAACACTCAACAAAAATTAAATTCTCAAATTAACCCACAAAAAAAGAATAAATTTTTCTTCGTTTTTTCTAAAAAGTTAAAAGGGGGTAAAAATGACAAAACACACTGCAAGATTTAACTTTTCTTCTTCTCTCTATGCTTAATCAAATGACGCCTCAAGTTTCCAACAAAACAAAAGCATAAAAGACCTCGAAAAATACAATAATGCTAAAAGGGAATACTAAAATGGAAGGATTAAAATACCCACATAGTAAAATTAAGAATTTCTTTAGGGAATAATATAAAAATTAAAACTTACAATTTCTTTCAATAAAGCAAAAAAGAAAAAAGGAGATGAATATGTACTCGCTTTTTTTTTTTTTTTTTTTTTTTTCTGTTGGTTCTGTTGCTTCAAACTGGTTTATTTATTTTTACATAGAAATTTTGATAATGGAAATTGAGGACTGATAATAGAAATATATATATGTATGTGACCCACTAAGCTATGTTTGTTAAAAAGTGAAGAAAAATAGGCGTAGGAGAAGGAAAATCCAATTTAGTCCTTGAGGTTTAGCATAAAAACCAAATAAGTCTTTGTAAAGTCATATTTTTCCAAAACACAAGGACTTATTTGGTCTTTATGCTAAACTTCAAGGACTAAATTGATTTTTTTCCTTGAAATATGTGATTTTGCTTCAAACCCCACATGAACAACATTCGGTAATTTTTTTTTGACAAAATGGTTCAATTAGTTCTAAACGTTTATTTCTTTTGATATTTTAATCCCAAACGTTTCAAATTAAACACTTTAGTTCTAAACCTTTTATATAAGAGACATTGTTAGTCCATTAGCTCATTTATGTTAAATTTGCGTCGTTAAAGTCACGAAATTCACACGACGTGCATAAAAAAATAAAAACATACAAGGTTAAATTGCTCAATTAGCTTACAATTCATGTAGTTTAAATTGGTCACTATGATCTAAATGATTAATTGAGCCTTGTATGCATTTTTTTTTACGCGCGGAGTGCGAATCACCTGATTTTAACGAAGCAAATTTAACAGAAATGAGCAAAGGACTAACAGTGTCCCTTATGTAAAATGTTTAGGACTAAAGTGTCCGATTTAAAACGTTTGGGACCAAAATGTCAAAAAAAATAAACGTTTGAGACTAATTGAGTCATTTTTTTTTTAGTTGTCGAGAAGCACTTCATCCACCCACTCTAATTCGGATCAGTCCGTTTGGACGCACTAATATTTTCTTTTTGTTTTGTTTAACAACATCCGATAATGACTCAATACATGTTTGATACTTAATTGATTTGGAATATATATTTAAGCACATTGTTAAATTTTTATAATTTAGCAATAAATGTGATATTATTTTATTTAAAGTGAATTCTTTGTTATGAGAAAAGAATTAATAATGAGCTTTCATTTTCTTTTTTGTCAAGGATAAATGAGTTGAGTGGCTCCATTTTTTTAAAAAGAAAATATATGAGACCTATGAAATTATATATATATATATATATAAGTGGATATCCATTTAAAAAAAATAGAAACATAGCTTTAATAAAAAGAACTCAAGTACCGTATTCTTCTCCAATTTTATCCAAAAATAATAGATAAACAAGATAGAGAATTACGAACAAAGAAAATAAACCTTCAGTCATACTATAATGAACTCAGAAAGCTATCAGACTGGATAATAGCGTGGTTTGGAATTTGGTGTGCGGTGATTATTGAAGATGCCAGCTGGCAAGCTATTTCATTTGCCTATTGCACTGGAGCACCCAGTAGACTTAATAGTCCATAGTTGAAACCTATTTGGAACCCATATGCAAATCGTGAATAGTCTAGGGTGAACATTTGACCAAAAAAAAAGGGTGAAAAAAAAAATAAATAAATAAATAAAAACTAAAAACTAACGCAAAAACCGAAGCTGCTGCTGGCAATTTTAGTTACAGCTGGGCAGATTCTAATTAACTTGTTGGAAAAGAGTGAATTAAGGTTTTTTTTTTTTTACATGACAACTTCTATTTTCACAAATCAACACTTTTTTCAAAATATGCATATAAAAACTTTTATTTATATGTCATACATATATCTAATTACTAAAAATATAAAACTTTTTCTAAAGGAATAAACGTTCATTTATCAATAAATTAATAAATTATTCATTTATCAATAAAACCTCTCTCAAATAATAATTTGTCTTTATTGCAAGAGTAATAATTTTATAGGGGCTTTACAGTACTAGGATTGAGTTTCACACTACATTAGTATCTGAATTTTAACGGGAAAATTGCAAGAAAAAATTGCGCATAAGAAAAGGATAAGGTAGAAGAATATAATTACATGGCAAATCAAAATATGTTCTTCTTAATTGTCCAGCCTTTCTTTAACTAGTAACTTCGATAATAACATTAAACGCATAAATGTGCCGGGCTGTATGTCCTACCGTAATACTCAATCTTGTATCATTTTGATAATAACACTAAACGTACAAAACTTTTATTATGCACGAGATCTTTTGACCGAAAGAAAGTCAATTAGTTTTATTAAAAGGGGTAGAATCAAACTAAGATAAAAGTAAAGATCGAACTCACTTTAAGGTCTATTGTTCATAGTTTTATATTGTATTTGTGCAAGAGACTATTTTTACGATCTGAACATGTGAAAGCGACAACTCTACTATCGCACCAAAATTCACATTTGTTTTAAGTTGTTGAATTATTCCAAGTGGACATATGCAAGTTTCAGTCAATTTCCAAAATTTTCAACACTCTCTAGGCTAACTTTGAAGTAATCAGTTGTGAAAGGCTGCTGTAATGAAGCAATAAATTCTACTGAAAGTTGGTAAGACTTCTTAATCTAAATGTGCGTTTGACAAATGCTTAAATTAACTTCATTATGGAAAGAGAGAGAGATCCTTCACGTCATTAGCTGTGATGAAGCAAATAACTTATAGTTGTTTTTGCATAGGTAATCAATTCTGTTGTCTTTTTTTTATGATAGAGACTTCAAAGAGTTTGTACACACAGCTCTATTATTCTCCCACATCGATAGCCGAGAGAGTTTTCAGCAGTTTTATACGTTAACACATGGAACCGACATTCGCCGAGCTCGGTGACGTGGGCTTGTAACCTGAGTAGGGGCGATAATGTGATTGAACATTAGTTTGACTCAGAGAGTAGGGTTTGGGTTAGCTTAATTCTGGCCCGCCCGTTCCAAGCTAAGAGTTGGGCCATGTTTCTTGGGCGAAGGCCTAGGCAGCGTGGTTCTTAAAGTGGAAGGCATTGCGTCAGGCTGGTTTCACAGAGCAGCGAAAACTTTCCTCTCTTTGCAGTGGAAGGATAACGGGCCGGTGCAACTCGAGTCCACTATTATTCAATGGGTCGGCCTAATTGAACCATCACTTTTTGGAATTTTATTGGATCTCTAATTTTATAATTTGGATATTCAAAAAGTTATATAATTGAGGCTTTTAGATACCCTATAAAAAACAAGCAATTTTAATGGATTTTTAAATATACGCGAGATCCATCAATTTTACCATTTTTGAAGCCAAATTTAGTAACCATTCATATGGTCGTTTTAAATAACTTTGCATGATTTGTATATTTCAAAAATCTTGATTTTAATCATAACCATCAATTATTTATGTAGCACAAAGAAAAAAAAAAGAAAACACATCAATCATTTTATTTTATAAAATTCATCTTCTTTTTTTTTTTTAATCCCCAAGGAAATGATGTTTAAGTAGTGAAAGTAACAAAATTAGTGCCAAAAACCATTTGATCAAGCAGCATGATACTCGTTTCTACGAAAGGTTTACGTTCGACGTAGGTTCAAATCTCTATAAGTAGATTTCATGATTTGAGGTCTTCCTATAAAAAAAATAACTAAATTGGTACATCAAACTGGAAAATTAGTTAAATCAGAAATATTCTCTAAAAACATAAGTCAATTGCCATAACCTTAAATTTTCTAGCAAATTACAATTCGGTATTTCAATTCATTGCTTTATAAGGTTTGCTCGGTATCGAAAGGGGAATTTTTCGTTTCCTTAGATTATTAAACGAATACTTTTTTAGATCTTTGTTATGAACCCAAAAAAAAAAAAAAAAACTTTTGGAATCATTGACCTCTTCTGGTTGACCAACACCAACCTGAAAGACCCATAAAATACTAAAAAAAGTCACCAAGAATCAACATATCCAGCATTATTGCTTCAATATTCTTAATTCCATTCTCAGCTCAAACCAATTTGCTTAGCTAACTAATACACATTTCAAAAATAGTCCCTCATCATTGACAAAACCCTTCATAATTAGGTCATTGAACAAAAGTCTGATTTTGTTGCATCTAGTTGTTGTTGTTTTTTTTTTTTTTTTTCGTATTGTTGCATTTAGTTAGTGTCTGACGATTATGACAAATGCTACATATAATGAATTCAAGAATTGAGTGGAATAATCGGATAACTACCTATTATGATTGAGGATTTCAAGTCTAAAGTACAACTTTGCATTCCATTCTAATAAACAAATTATGGGTGCAATGTTAATAAGAGTCTAGGCTATGGATTAGAACTGTAAACCTTGTTTGGAGTATCCTAAAAGATATTTTAATGCAAAATTGACAGAAAATAGATAAATAACACTACTTGCATGCATTTGGCCAAGCAAATCTTAATCTGGCAGTTCATGACAAATTACCATAGACATGGTAGGGCCATAGACGTGCATACGTAAATGAATTTAGATCATCTCATAATATATAACATATAACGTTAGGAGAGATCAAATAATTAAAAATTATATAAATCATTTTATTATAACTGTATCATTGCTTCACCAACGCTGAATTTTCCTATAACATTATATCATTATAAAATCCTGAAAATTTTGTATACGCAGGGATTGGAGGAAAACAAGATATCCAGAGAAGTACATCATACTATTTCTGGAAGAAAAAGCAGCAATTCGTCTTATAATGTCCAAGCACCTACAACGTCGAATATTCGTTATAGATAATTGATGTCCTTTGCTTCATCTACAGTTTTCAGTGTAATAAAGTAAGGGAAGAATATCATATAAGTCACACGACAATATTAATAGAGAAGACTTAGATCAAGCTAGGAGAAGTGCTTTCAGGCTTGTTCGCTTAGCAAATCTCTGATTAGTCTTCTCAGTTGTTGGTCACAGTCCAAAAAGTCATTGCTACACTATTTCAAAGGCACTAAAATTTTTCACTTAGGCTCCGTTTGTTTGTCGTAAAATAACTTGCTTGTGTAAAATATTTTCCGTAGAAAGTGTTTTCCTGGAAAATAAAATATTTTACATGGCTCCGTTTGTTTGCCGTAAAATAACTTATTGAGGGAAAATATTTTACTGAAAAATAGAATACTGAAAAATATTTTCTGGTGTTTGTATGTACGGTAAGTTCGGTAAAATATTTTCTTATCTCAAAAGACATGAAAATATTTTGCATAATTTTGTACTAGTCGCAATTGTTGACCGAAAAATATTTTACCGTTGACCAATTTTCCGATGTTACCAAACACCGTAAAATGCAAAAAATGTTTTCCGGTAAAATATTTTACAGCAAACAAACGGAGCCTTAAACACACACGGTTATCCATAATTTTTTGTCACTATTTCCACATAGTTGTCTTGATTAAATAGATTTGAAGTACGCTGATTTATAATTTGTTCGTATTTTCTTAGGATACTTAGATTGTTTTAGTGAAATATTGATGTATCTTGAATACCTTTATTTGCTTTCGCAGCACAATGTTGATTATTTCTAAAGAATAATTTTAACGCTTCTAAAATTGTATGGAAAATGATAGTTTTCCTAATTAAAAATGAAAATCTATTAAACTAGGTGAAAATATTAAAGAAGTGGGTAAAATAAAATAAAATAAAAGATTTTATAGTGGGAGTTTTGAATTACAAAAATAGTTTAGTATTGTAGCAAATGACTATTTTGCCTAACTAAAAGTATAGATAAGCCAAAACTAACTGAAAAAAAAAACTGAGGGGGTAGAACGAAACAAAAAATTATTTTAGTGGGTGATTTGGAACAGAAAAAGTTTAATAGGTGAGTTGAAACTTTTTAATAGCCTATGGTGTAATTAACCCCCACAAAAAATAAAAGTATAAGAACCTAAAACCTAAAACTTTTTCTAAAATAATAAAAGAATAACCGCTATAAAAAAAAATCATTGAAATTAATAATATTATCTTGTAGGGGTTTTATAGTGCTAAGATTGAATTTCACACTATATTTGTCAGAATTATAAGGCAAAAATATCCCTAGTGCAAAAATAAAATTGCGCAGAAGAAAATTATAAGGTAACACAATATAGTTATATGTCAAATTACACTCACTACTTTGAGATCTATTGTAGATAACGTTATATTGTACTTTTACAAGTAGTTACTTTCACGACCTGAACCTGTGGCTTTTGAGTTATTCCAAACGGATAGATGCAAGTTGAAATTAATTTTCAAAATTTTGTACACTCTCTAAGCTAACTTTTGAAGCAGTGAGTTGTGACAAGCTGATGTAATGAAGCAGAGAGACACTGCTTAATCTAAATATGCGTTCGAAAAATGCTTGATCTAACTTCATGTATGAAAACCGAGAGACCCTTCACGTCATTACATTTTCTTTTTTTGGTCAAACATAAACTTGCATTTCATAAACAAATTGTACATAGCTAACCAATCCCCGAAGGATGATATCACAAGTGAGCAAATACATCATACATGATTACATGTTGAATAGTTGGTTTTAATCAGGAGAGAGTTGAAAGGTATGTACTAAAAGGAATGAGAACCTGCCAGCCTAGATATTATAAGTATAAATGAATGAAACTGAAATTTTCAAAAAAATCAACTAATGGCAATGCGATGAAGCAATAACATATAGTTGCTTTTGATAGCAGCACAGGCAATCAATTCTGTTGTCTTCTTTATCACCACATTTGATGCTATAAAATTTCATAACCAGCAATAGATTGCAAATCTTTTGAGAATGAACTTTATGTTTTATTTAATATAGAAGCAAGTAAAGAGCAATCACAAATTAGATTTCGATGTGTAGAAGAAGTTTGGAGACTTCTGTCTTTTTTTTCCCACATCGGTAGCTGGTTTCATTTAACACCTCTTTATAAGTAGACACATGGCACAGTAACCATCCGAGCTCGGTAACGTGGGCTTGTGACCAAAGTTGGGGTATTATTGTGATGGAACATTGGTTTGGCCCAGTAGGTAAGGTTTGGGTTAGCTCTCTTACCAGCCCGCCCGTTTAACTTCGGTGAAGGCCTGGATCACATGGTTTCTAAAGTGGAAGGCATAGCGTGAGAATGGTTTCAGAGAGCCAGCGAAAACTTCCCGCTCTCTGCAGTGGGAGGATACGGGCTGGGTGCTACTTAAGCCAATTATGGGCTGGCCTAATTGAACCATCACTTTTATGAAATATATTTACCCTATCAAGTTCGAGTAATTGGGTCGGCCCACTATTTTTATCGAACTTTTTCTTATTGAATTTTAAAATCTTGATATCGATATTTCGAAAATTCTTGATTTTTGAATCTCACAACCTTTAATCATTTTTATTTTATTTTATAAAATTTTCCATTTTAAATAACTTAGCATCATCTAAATATTTCCAAATTATCTTATATTTTTATTTTTATCAAAGAGTTAGTGAAAGTAACAAAATTAGTACCGCATTAAAACAAAACTTGAATGGAAAATTAATTAAAATAATGCAACATTCTCCAAAAATGCTTTAACTTGCTCATAGTGTCACCTCTTAACATAATTAAATCAAATTTCCTACAAAAATTAAGAAATGGTGTCGTTCTAAATACACCAGCCTTCTCAAAACCTTCAACCAATTTCCTTCCCTTCTCTTCTTGATAATCTCAGTTGCACCCAAAATATTCTACTAGTTGTGTTGCACGTCTAGTCTTTCTGAAACAAATGAGAAGTGAATGAAGAAATTGAAAAATAAATTGCTTTGATTTTGATTAAAATTATACTTGATTTTATTCCAGAATTCTCTTGTATATTTTCACTGAGAGATATATCTCCTCTCTTTATGGAAATAGCTAGCCACAAAATGTGAAATATTTTCTACAAACATGCATTAAAACTCTATAAATTCCTAGAGATTTTAGCATCATTAAGAATTTTACAACATATATACATACATCTAGCTAGATTATCAAAGATAAAGGTTTGTATTATTTGATTTTCAGTGTTACCGCTAAACGAAAATCGTTGTATCCTATAGAACTTTCGCCCGTGTTCGTCAGCACCATAGCAGAACAATTAAATCTTAAGGAGACTTAATCAAATTTACTACATTTATATACTGCATTGAATAACTTTCTGTGGAGACGAGTGGTCTTGGAATATTTTATATTTTGCCTTGTGTTTTTATAATATGTTTTATTGCAATAAATTCAGTATGTTAAATGCAATATTGTTCAACACACAAGTTATTCACATAATTATGCCAACACTACTTCGCAGAGACTTATCTCAATAAGGCTTTAGTTTTTCTACATTACAAGTATCCTCAAGGATATGCAAATGCTTCTGAAGTCCATAGATGTAAGAGGAGGCACAATGTAGGTGTTATTTAATGCATAATTGACAGGAAACAGATGATGACATTTGCTCGCATTTGGCCAAACAAATGTAAATCTTCAAGTATCAAAATTTTCCATAGACCCGTGTCAAACGTGAATGGGCAGCACTTTCATTCACTAACCAGATGGCCTAGCTGAGACAGAGAGGTGGGGCCTTGCATCACCTCCCACACAAAGCCGAACCATCTGACCCTGCCAAATGGAAAGACTTTTGCATTGTATATACACTATACCTGGAAATTAGAGGAAAATAAGATATACAGAGAAGTGCATCCATATTATCTCTGGAACAAAAAGTGACGATTCATCTTGTAATATCCTAAAAGCATGGTAGATATAGTAGTTAGTTACAATAAGGTATAATGTTCCTTCTGCTATAGGGATGAAACACATCTTCAAGCATTACAAACCCAGACTCGTATCACTTATTGAACTTCCAAAATGCAAAACAACAGCGAACTGAACAAGGGACTTTGCTTAGAAAGCCCAAGTTAGCATCTCTTACTTATTTATATGCCATTTACACGTGATACTCATGCTCGATAGAGACTGATCGTGTATACAGTACACCAATCAGTCTCGAAGGATCATTCAGGAAGTCGAATCAGGCTGTTTGACAACTTGACTATTTAGGAACTCCAACACTGAGAGATGCTGCATGCAGAAATAGTGTCAACCAATTTTTCATGATAAAAATCTCTGCCGTCTACAGAAGAATACATGAGAAAGACATCAACTTTACCCGTTGTTCAAGGGCGCTTTCTTCAGAATTCAATTTTAGAGATTTCAATAATTGTATGGCTTCTTGGAATCCATCAACAGCTGCAATTTCATTCCCCAGATTTCTAGCCACATTGGCAACTTTAGCAAGGGAGACAGCTATATCTAGAACCTGGAATATAGAAAAATTTAAACATTATATGATGGATCAAGAAAGGACGTATGCACTTTCATTAGCAAATGTTAGATTCAGCTTCTTGAATATAGGTTCAGTGGAGATGCGTTCAGTACAATATATTTTAAAAGTTTGCAGCTTAATAGAATTAAAAGCCTATGTATGCACTAGCATAATGCATGTATCCAATTTAGGAGCCAAACTAAAATACATATGATATAAATTATGTCATGGAATCCCCACACTCCAACCCAATAGATAAGAATATGAAATGCTTTATAAGCTAAAAATGGGAAGATATGACATCCATGTCGACTATCTTTAATTTATTATAACTTTTGTGGCTTCAAAATAGTTCTCAAGCCATAAACTCCTAGAAAGAAAGATTCTGACTACGCCTGAGGAAGCAACAACTGCACCAAGGAACAAATCTATGCCATTCCAGGGCAGTTACTATTGATACCCATACTTTCGAATAGAATGCTACAATCATCGGCGGGAGAATGAATGGTCTACCAACACCGATCACATCTGTGCTTCTTATGATTGGTATGTTAATCACAACTACTTTGCTAAAAAAAGTTTAACCTGGTGATTAACACCACCGAAATCAGCCAGCTGGTTTGGTTATTTCTAGATGATTTCCTGAGGGACAAAAGCTTTGCTCACTTGAGATGGAACAGAAGACTCTTGCTTGATGGCATTGCGGCGAACATCTAAAGCCTGAACATAGTAAGATCTTGCAGCTTGCAACTCTTCATCATAATATTTGAGATCTCCAATTTTATTTAGGGACACAGATAGCGTGTGGGTGATCTGTCAATGTTCCAAAATGATACATGGTCATGCCAAGATTGGCCTAAAAGAATAGTTGCAGTGCTTATGCAGCACAGCAGCAGTAACTTTGATCAAGAACCTGGGAGCTTAGAAAATTACCTCTAGATCATCTCTATGCACTTTCAATAGAAAATTGATACTCTCTTCAAAGTAGGTGACTGCAGAACCAACATCTCCTGTTGCACCACTGCAGGAGGAGAATGTTTAGATATCAGAGCTCAATACAGTATTGTTATCAGAAGATATTCATAGAATCTAATTTCTATCAACCACAAAGAAAGGTAGAACGGACTAGCAATCACCAAGCATACCCAGAACTGCTCCTAGCTGTGAGTAGAGTTGGCAAAAGGGCCAGCCCAGCACGGCCCGCCCGAATCGTGGGTTAAAAAAAATGAGCCCAACTCAGCATATATGTTTAGTGGACTGAGGTGGGCTGAGCTCAATTCTTGAAATATAGGACCCAACTCAGCCCATGACCCCTCTACCATGAATCGCGAACTGGGCTGGGCCAGCCCATCTTTTAATTTTTATTTTTTTATTAATGTGTTCTGAATTTTGATAGTTGGATTAATAACGGAAAAATGTTAAGCTTAACTTTTTTTTAATGAAAAAGTTAATTTAATAATTAACAATACATAAGTTGATTGATAATATTAATATAAATAATAAAACATTACTTAACAAATCACAAGTTTACGGGACACGAATACGTTACTAATAAATATAAAAAAAGAACATTACATAAATGCTTGAAGAAAGTTGGTGGAGAAGTTCTCCATTTTATTATGCTCCTTGTGCGGGTGCTGGGTCTGTTGGTGGCGGTGGTTGAAGATTAAAATAGTTTGGAACATTTGAGTGTTGAGATACAAGATATCTTACAAGCGTTTTTGTTCCAAATTGACGACGAAATATATATTTACATTCATAATAGTTACAAATTACATACCCATGTTCTTCAAAGTAAGCAAAATGATTCCAAACATTTGAATGTAATCATTATGAAAGATTTTCTTCCCCCATAGCCATAGATATTGTGTATTCTCTTATAGTAAAATAAAGAGACAATATGTAGTAAAATAAATATATAATTTTGTAGTAAAATGAAGTTGAATACACTAACTATTAATAAGAAAAATTACATGTACAAATTATAATATTAAGATGAGCTTTATTTGGGCTCGAATTGGGCTTGAGTTGGGCTCGAACTGGGCCTGTGCTGGGTTCGAGTTAAGCTGGACTGAATTTATGGGTTGAGTTGGGCTGGGCTTGGGCACAAATGGGCTAGATCAAAAAATATGACCCAACTCGGCCTACCTATATATGGTGGGCTGAGCCGAGTCAAAGCCACTTTGATTTGAGCTGGGCTGGGCCTGAATTTTCGTGTGTTGGGCTGAATTGGGCCTGTGTCGGCCCGGCCCAAATGCCACCTCTAGTTGTAAGCATAACTCGAATGTATTCCCCATTCTTTCCAACTGTTCCCTAATATCTTTCGCACACAGACTGAGTCTTGATTTTGCACTTTCTATATTATTCCCACGAAAAGCCTACAAATGAAACAACTTTCTCCAGAGTTTAGCCAAGTCTAATTTGTGGAATAAGCAAAATAGAACAATTTTAGCCAAGTCGATACAGTTCGAAATAAATCTTTACAATGTAAACATAATGTATTTGGCAAACTCACCCTCATGGCTTGCTACACCAAGAAAGCACATCGCTCTAGAGATACATCCTCGTATATCACTGTTTTCTTCTCACTTACTTCTTGTTCATTATTAGTTTGAGACCTCTTGATCCTTGCATGACTTTCAATGAAGCGATCAATAACTTTCTGAAGATCTTGGTCATCTTCAATCTTCTCAATGTCAGCACCACATAATGGACAATCCTTAAACCGTGATATGCATACTCTGATTCCACAAAATGTTATGAATGGTGTACAGTATCAGACAAAAGCTAAATTATCTATCCACTTCTTAAATGCTAACATAAATAAGGGAATTTAGCCATCCATATATACATATAGATAGGCCTAATAATCTGCCCATACAAACTTACTTGCAATAAACATGGGAACAAGGAATGCATTTGCTACATTCATAAAGAAGTGCTTGATAAATCATGCAATTGAGAGAGCCCAATTTAAATGTTTGAGAATCATATCCAAAGAGGCACTTTGTAGGAATGCTGACAGGTTCACCAGACTCTTGTTTACGGTCGCTCTCTTGCGCTGCATGAGAATCATATCTGAAAGAAACTAAAGAGAGAAATTTGATTATTTTTCATTCATTGTAATGATTTGCAGGAAAATACAACCAAAATAAATAGGAAGATAGCAACCCTAACTTTCCCTAACTTTCTCCTTAAATCAAGGAGAATCATAACCAATTAAGGAAACTAAAATCTTGGGCATTTATTTAAAAAATAAATCAAGGAGTATTTGAAGGCTTGCATTCAGTCATCCCCGTTTCTTCTAGGAGATCTAGAATATATTTCCGTTGTAAAACTACTATTCCTTTCTTTGATCTAGCAATCTCCATACCAAGAAAATATCTTAGTTGTCCAAGATCTTTAATCTCGAACTCGGATGACAGACTCTTCTTCAATTTGTCCATCTCTTCAACATCATTGCCAGTGAGGGTAAAGTCGTCTACATAAACAATCAACATTGCAATCTTTCCTTTTCTTTAGATCTTCATGAACAATGTGTGGTTTGACTGTCCCTGTGAAAAATCTTGGGTTGTTATAAATTTTGTAAATCTTTCAAACTAGGCTATGGGAGATTGTTTAAGCCCATATAAAGATTTTTTTAATCTGCAAATTTTTTCCCTGAACTTATCAGCAAACCTTGGAGGAGCTTCCATGTACACCTTTTCTTCTAGCAACAGGAGAAAATGTCTCAGAATAATCAGTACCATAGGTTTGTGTTAAACCTTTGGCAACCAATCGAGCTTTGTATCCTTCAAGAGAACCATATGAATTGTACTTTACTATGAACACCCACTTGCATCCAACTGGAGTTTTTCCTTTTGGAAGATCAACCTTTTCCCACGTCCTATTTTTTTCCAGAGCTCTCATCTCCTCAAGAACCGCTTCCTTCTATTCAAGAACTTCTAGAGCCTCATGTATATTATTTGGAATAACAACACATGACAATTTTGAGGTAAATGCCTGAAACAATGGAGACAGACTCTGATAGGATAAAAAATTATACAAAGGATGTTTGGTGCAAGTTCTAGTACCTTTCCTAAGAGCAATAGGTATTTCTAGAGTTTTATCTAGCTCTAATGTAGAATTTGGAGTAGGAACTGATATCTCTAAAGTTTTATCTGACTCTAGTGTGGAATCTGGACTAAGAACGACTTTAATAGGACTAAACTTAGATTGAGATTTACCTTATTGGTCTTCAACCTCTTGATTTTTCCTTGGTTCAGATTCTTGGCCATGCTCCAAGTTGTTAATCATCTTTTCTCGTTCTGGATATTTCCTCACATAGACTTTCCCTTTATATTGAATACCACCTTCCCTTGCTCATATTTCTTCTCCTTTCTGAGTTTCATCTTGCGATGACACAAATATTTGATCCTTATTTTTATTATTTGAGACATTATTAGTTGAGTTGTGAAATACCTCTATCTCTTTTCTAGCATTGCCCATAATCTCGGATTCCTTGGGGCTTTGTTGAAAAATATTTTCAGATTCACTAGTTCTCTTATGACTTTGACCATTTTTAGCAACAAGATGATCAAGGAAAAAAATCATTAATCAACCAGTCAAAGTCTGAATCTTCATTAGATATCTCCAGTTGAGGATGAGTAGATGTAAAAAATGGTTTATCTTCAAAGAAAGTGACATCCATGGAGATAAGAAATTTCTTGGAACCTGGATCAAAATATTTGTATCCTTTTGGGTTTGAAGGATAGCCAATAAAGACACATTTCTTTGCCCTAGGGTCCAATTTCCCTCTATTATTATCATGAACATGAACAAATGAAACACACCTAAACACTTTAAGTGGAAGATCATTTGAGAGCCTAGAGGAAGGAAAACACTTCTTAAAGCAGTTTAATGGGGTTTGAAACTTTAAAACTTTAGGAAGCATCCTATTGATTAAATAAGCAGTTGTAAGAAGAGCCTCACCCAACAAATATTTTGGTACATTAGTTGAAAACACTAAGGACCTAGCAACTTCTAAGAGATGTTTGTTCTTCCTCTCTGCAACTCCATTTTGTTGTGGAGTGTTGTTGCAAGAACTTTGATGAACAATACCCTTTTCAACAAAAAAAATTCCCTAAAAATCTTGTTAAAATATTTTTTGCGATTGTCACTTCGGAAAACCTGAATCTGTGTTTGAAACTGTGTTTGAATCATACTGTAAAAATTTTTGAACACATTTTCAACTTCATATTTTTCATGAAGTAAAAATACCCACGTAGTCCGAGTATGGTCATCGATAAAGGTTATAAACCATTTTCTACAAGATGTTGTTTTAATTCGTGAAGGCCCCTACACATCATTATGAATTACAGTGAATGGCTTTGATGCTTTGTACGATTGAGGATAGAATGAATTTCTATGATGCTTTGCAATTTCACAGATCTCACACTGAAACAACGATGGATTTTTATTCATAAAAAGCTTTGGAAACAAATGTCTCATATAATGAAAATTTGAATGTCCTAATCTATTATGCCATAACATAATTTCATTCTCATTAAGAATTGAAATAGAATTGAGACAAGGCCTCTAGGATTGCCTACTTGAGTTATATCTATCGTCAAAGAAATAAAGACCTCCAACTTGCTTAGCATTTCCAATCATCTTCCCCCGGGTCAAATCTTGAAATTGACAATCAGAAGAAGAAAACTTAGCTTGACAATTTTGATCAAGAGTTAATTTACTGATTGACAATAGATTACAGGACAACTTAGGGACATGAAGAACATTATGGAGTATAAAATCAGGGAAAATAACAACTGATCTTTTCCCGGCTACAGCCGAGAAAGTTCCATCTACTATCTTTAGTCTTTGATTTCCTACACATGGACTATATGAAGAAAATAATTTAGAAGACCTAGTCATATGATTTGTTGCCCCATAATCAATTATTCAAGACACATTAGAATTGACGCTAAAATATGATGACACTAGGTGATTACCTTTTTGGGTGAAAGAACAAGAAGGGTTTGAATTTACGAGGTTTTGAGACTAAATAATTTTACAGATTTGCTCTATTTGTTCCTTTGTGAATGGTTGCGATCTAGAAGGAGTTTCATGCCCTGATTCAATGATGTTTGCTTAGGACACATGGTTGTCTCCTATTGGCTTTTTCTTCTAGTTAGTTGGCTTTCCATGTATCTTCCAGCACGTTTCCCGAGTATGCCATGGATGCTTGCAATGATCACACCAGGGCTTCATTTTGTTGCTTCTCCTATCTCCTTCAGAATCAGCTACTCTAGACACAGGAGCCGAACCTTCAGTTCCTAATTCTTGTTTCCCGATTATCACCTTCCTCCTTGTTTCTTCTCTTCACACTTCTGAGAAAACTTCTCGCATTGACGGAAGAGGATTCCTTCCTAAAATTCGGCCTCTTACTTCATTTAAATCTCGATTGAGTCCAGCAAGGAATCTGTCATTCTCTTCTTTTTTTTGTGTCGAACACTATCAGATTTGCAATCCCAATCCTCATAGCAAATATCTAACTTCTGCCACAATGTAACAATTATGTTGTAGTATGTGGTAATATCTCGGTCATTTTGCTTAGATTTCCACAACTTTGTTTTCAGTTCAAAAATTTGAGAAGAGTTTTCAATGTCAGAATACATCTCACGCACGGTGTCCTACACGTCCTTCGCTGTTGGCAAAACATGTGGAGTTTTGCAATGGTTGATTCCATAGAATTAATCAGCCAAGCTGTGACTAGTGAGTTCTCTGAACTCCATGTCGCCATTCTTGGATCACCCACTTTCGGCTTTGTTAAATCTCTAGTTAAATGGCTGATTTTTCCTTTTCCATCAATGGCCAGTTTAACTAATTGAGCCCATTCTAAATAGTTATGGCCATTCAATTTGTTACTCGTCAATTGGAAGGAAGAATTCGAACCAAAAAAATCACCATCGCCGCTAGTTACTGTTTCTGGTACACCGGACTGCTGGCTGTCTATGACGGCTCCTCTGCCTGTTGCACTAGAACTGTCGCCTTGATTAGTTTATGATGTAGAGGTATTATTCTTCTAGCCGGTCATCGCCTGCTTGTAATTCATCTAGGGTTTTAGTTTTTTTGGATAAAGAGCCGTGGCTTTGGTACCATGAAAGAAACTAAAGAGAGAAATTTGATGATTTCTCATTCATTGTAATGATTTGCAAGAAAATATAACCAAAATAAATAGGAATCTAGCAGCCTTAACTTTCCCTAACTTTTTCCTTAAATCAAGGAAAATTAATTAGGAAAACTAAAATCTTGGGCATTTATTTAAAAAATAATAGCTAATTATCCCTAATCTACTCCCTAATTTACCAACAATATCCAAATGGGCACTTTGCAGGAATGCTAGCAGGTTCACTAGACTCTTGTTTAGGGTTGCTCTCTTGCACTGCCTGTGGTTTGTTTTGGTTATAACCAGTTTTATTAGAGGATGCATCATCAGGCTGAGCAGTTTTTACAAAAGGACAAACATGTGTCATTTTGATCCAAACCCTGTAACATAATATTGCTAAATCCTCTTAAATAAAGGATTATATTTGATATTTATGATAAAAAGAAAAAAAGAATACCAGCATGAAAAGAAGGAATGTTACAAGCAGTTTTTGTACAACTCAAGTAAAAAATTATGTTCCTTGATAGAGCAGTACACAAGATTTTTGAAGACCATAACACTGATTAAATATATAGTGCGATTCTAATCCCATCACAACAACAATCCTTCAATTTAAGACGCTTAATTAAGACAATTTTCTTTCCCTCTAATAGAATGGTGATAAAGTGAAATAGAACTACTGACATTCTTTAGGAACAATTACTTAAGTAGCCAAAATGACGTTCCAACAAAAAAATAATATGTTACCTATAAAATATATAAGTTTGCTGTAAAAGAATAGCTCAATTGTATTTCTTTACAGATATACAAATATATACAACATTGCAGTAGGTCAGAAATGGAAAAGAATTGATATCAGGCTTGATATAAGCCATTGCTTGTGCAGCCGTTAGTTTTGACTTTGAGTTAGAATGCAGCTATTGAGTTGATTTTGTGGAGATTGATTGAGATCTATTATTGATTGAGGATCTTTCCTAATATGCCCTTGCAAGAGGGTGGAGCCATCAGCGACACCAATCTTGGATCGAAGACAGGCAAACCAATCTTTGGGCAGTGGTTTCGTCAGTATGTCAACTAGCTGATTGGTGGTGGAAACATGAACAACTTGGAGTGATCCTTCTGCTACTTTGTCCCGAATGAAATGATAGTCAAGCTCCAAGTGTTTCATTCTTGAATGAAATATAGGATCTGCACAAAGGTAGGTGGTGCCAATGTTGTCGCAGAGAAGGCGAGATGTGCTGGTGGGTGTGATATGGAGCTCACGGAGTAAGTTTGTAAGCCAATAAACTTTAGCAGTTATGAGACTGGTACGTTGCTTTGTGGAACACCATGAGACTGGATTAACCCCAAGGAAGACAATGTAAGCAGAAATAGAGGTATAGTCGTCTCAGTTGTCGGCCCAATTGGCATTGGAGTAAGCCACGAGTGATTGATGTTTTGATTTGTTGATGACCAAGCCATAGTTTAATGTGTGTTTTAAGTAGCGTAGGAGTCGTTTTGCCACTGTCTAGTGGTTGGTCTTTGGAGAATGCATATATTGGGGCAATTTATTGGTGGCATAAGCAACGTCGAGACGAGTGAAAGCCATATATTACAAGC
This sequence comes from Ehretia macrophylla, assembly GCA_037974665.1. Classification (NCBI taxonomy): domain Eukaryota; kingdom Viridiplantae; phylum Streptophyta; class Magnoliopsida; order Boraginales; family Ehretiaceae; genus Ehretia; species Ehretia macrophylla. The sequence continues at coordinate 69,054,161 of CM075771.1, read as the reverse complement.
TGCCAATCAAACTGCGATATGCGAAAGCATCAGTACCTTGGGTACCTTCATCCAATGTTAATCGAATGGTAGAACTGATTGGGGTGTTGGCATCCTTCGTACCATCCATATGGAAACAAACAAGGATATCTCTTACATACTGTTGTTGACTGGGAAACAAACCATTTGGCATTTGTATGACTTCGACACCAAGAAAATAGGCAAGTTGTCTGAGGTCTTTCACAGAGAATTTGCGTGATAGATCAACAATTGTTTTTCTCACATGGGCAAGAGAGCTTCCTATAACAATTAAGTCATCAACATATACAAGAATATATGTTACAACTATTTTGTTAAGATAGATAAGCAATGAGCTGTCGGACCGTATGGGTACAAAGCCAAGTGAGAGAATGAAGTTTTTAAGCTCAAGGAACCACGCTCTTGGCGTTTGTTTAAGTCCATAGAGAGATTTATGTAGTTAGCACACATGGTTAGGCTTGGAGCCGTAACTGAATCCCGGTGGTTGTGACATGAATACGTCTTCTTCCAGATTCCCATGAAGAAATGCATTGTTCATACCTAATTGATGAATAGGCCATCCATTAAAGACTGCAACAGAAAGAACTACACGAATAGTGGAAGATTTTACCATCGGACAGAACGTTTCTTGGAAATCAAGGCTCGGGCATTGGTGGAATCCTTTAGCCACTAACTGGGCTTTGTACTGAGCAATAGTTCCATCTGAATTTCTTTTTATGCGAAACACCTATTTACAACCTATTACGATGTGATGGGGTTCATGAGGCACAAGTTTCCATGTAGAGTTGCGACGAAAAACATCTAACTCATCAAGCATAGTAGCTTTCCATGACGAATTTTGAAGGGCTTGGTGCACGGATGTGGGTTCAAGTGATGGGGGTAGTGAATGTTTACTATTGGCTGTAAGAGAAAAAATATTTCTGGGGCAGATGATGTTATTTTGTGACCTGGAGCGCATGGGATATTTTGCTTGTGGTAGTAGAGGCATTTTAGTTTGGTGCTCAGATGATGAGGCAGTAGCAGGGGGCACATCACAACGATCTGGGTCAACAATGATAGATTGGGATAGAGGCACGTAGGTGACCTTGGACAACAACTCTCTGGATTAACCATGGACTCAGTAGACATGGGAAGTAGAGTGGATTATGGTGAAGAATCTGAGATAATGTTTAACGGTGGAAGGTCAAATGGCACATTTGATATTAATGGTGTGGGCGATATAGTTGGAGGAGTGGGAAGGTATTGGATGGTGTTAGAGTCGTTGTGACTGGGGAGCCATTTGGAGAGTGAGTGTTCTTGAATTTGGTCTTGGTGTAAGAGTGTTGGTAGGGAAGAAAATTGTGTCTCTACGAAGTGGACATGCTTAGAGATGTAATATTTATGAGAAAAATGTTCATACCATATATAGGAAGTATGAGTGGTGGAGTAGCCAAGGAATATACATGGCTTGGATCTCTGTTGGAGCTTATGCTTGTTGTATGGATGAAGCCATGGGTACCATAGGCAACCAAACGTGCGAAGCTTAACGTAGTTGGGTTTGATTTGAAAGAGTATTTCAAATGGAGATTTTTTATCTAGGAGTGGTGTAGGAAGCCAATTGATTAAGTATGTTGCAGTTTGGAAGGCAAAGGTCCATATAGAGAGTGGTAGTTTGGCACGATGAAGTAAGGTGAGTCCGGTTTTGACGATATGGTGATGGTGCCTTTCAGCTGGGGGCCATATATTCGGGAGTGTATGGTAGGGATATTAGATGATGGATGCCATGTTGAACAAAAATGGGTTTAAGACCATGATATTTTGTACCACTATTCGAATATATAGTGTGTATAGATTGATTGAATTGTTTTCCCACCATAAGTTTGAACTTTGGAAAGATAGAAAATACATCTGATTTGTGAGATAATGGAAATAACCATGAAAATTTACTAAAATGGTCAACGAAGATTACATAGTAAGAAAACCTATCTATTGAACGAATTGGAGAAGGTCCTCAAATGTCTGTGAAGATGAGTTGTAGAGGTCGACTACTAGTTAAACTGCGTTGACCAAAGGGCATTTTGTGACTTTTATTACAATGGCAAAAGTCACAATTAGAGAGACGAGATGGGAAGTGAGGTAGTTTATTAATGAGTTGATGAAGCACTTTGAAAGAGAGATGTCCAAGTCTGTCGTGCCAGTGATTGAAAGAGGCCTTAACTCCCATGAAAACTTGTTTAGGTTAAGGGTCTGTACCATTTAAAGGCCACTCATAAATGTTATTCCTGCTCCTTCCCGCTGCGAAAGGTGCCCCCGTGATGAGATCTTTCACACAAAAAGAAGTGGGAGCAAATTCAATTGAAACATTGTTAGATCGACAAAGTTGATTAACTGAAATTGAATTTTTGTGCATGGACGGAACACAAAGAACATTTGAGAGATGAAGGGGTTGACTTTGGAATGGTAGAGTGGAGGTACCCGTGTGGGAGATGTTCAAACCTGATCCGTGTTCAATGATAACATCGTCGAGTCCATCGTATGGTTGGTGAAGAAACAAGTTGACCAGATCAAATGTCACATGATGAGAGGCACCAGAGTCAAGGAGCCATGAGTTGGTTGGTGTCGAGGTAGTTGTATTGGTAGTGGGATAAGAGGAAGGAAAGAAGATTCGTTTAGTGGTATAGCATTGACGGGCCTTGTGGCCTTTTTTGTTACAGAATTGACAAATTACTGCTAGCTTATTATTGTGAATGGATGCGTCACAACAACGTTGGTTTTGGCTAGAATTAGAGTGACGATTTTGGGAGTTATTTTTGTTTGGTGTATAGTTGTTTTTCTTTCTAGATGAATGGCCATTGGAAGAGGAAAAACGTGTGTTGTTGGCTGTTATGTAGAGTCTTCCCTTTTAAGGAATGCATCATATTCAACTAACTTGTCGTGGAACTCGTCGAAGCTAATGACAGTGTCTCGTGCACGGATAGCAGCAGCAAGTTCCTTGAAGGCAGGACCAACTCCATTAAGTGTGTAAGTGATGAGATATTGAGGGGGGACATGAGCACCAACAAGATCAAGTTCATTCGTAATATCGCGGACTTGAGCCAAGTAATCTGAGATTGATTGATTGCCTCGTGATAGAAGCGTAAGTTGTTCGGCCAAATCCATGATGTGTGAAGAATAGGGGTTTGCATAATTTTTGGCAAGTTTAGACCATGCTTCAGCCGCTGTTTTGCATGAGCGGATGACGGGAACCACATTGTGGCTTAGGGAGCCGATAATGCCAAGCAGCAAAAGCTTGTCTTGGCCCATACAAAACTAATATTCAGGGTTAGGAACATATTTTTCATTGGTGGTCAGCGTTTCGGGTGGGCAGAGGTGTGAGCCATCAATATATCCAAGCAAATCATAGCCGTAGAGTAGTGCATCAAATTGGGTCTTCCATGAGTAATAGTTGGTGGGTGTTAATTTCAATGGCAGTTGATTTTCGACATTGATTGCAATGAGATTTTGGAATTGCGAGGTCGAGGGTACTTTAGATGATGGGTAGGTGAGGTGGTGTTTGAGGTAGTTGGTGCCATGGAGACAAGGACGAACAAAGGGAGAAAAAAAAAAGCCTATGAGGATCAAGTACTCGTTAGAGATTTGCTAAGCTCTTGATACCATATAAAATAGATAAGTTTGCTATAAAAGAATAGCTCAATTGTATTTCGTTACAGATGTTCAAATATATACAACATTGCAGTAGGTCAGAAATGGAAATGAATTGATATCAGGCTTGATATAAGCCATTGTTTGTGCAGTCGTTAGCTTTGACTTTGAGCTAGAATGTAGCTATTGAGCTGATCTTGTGGAGATTGATTGAGAGCTATTGTTGATTGAGGATCTTTCCTAATACTACCATAACCTAGAAAGGAACTCTCGTAAAATAAGAATTACAAGAAGACCAAACAACATATATGGGGTCAGCTTATCTATGATCAAATGTTTGTGCCAGAGCCCTTCAAGCAAAATTAAACTATACATGCCCCCCTGCCCTCAAACCAAACCAAACCAAACCAAACTAAGCCTTGTCCCACTCGGTGGGGTTGACTATATGGATTAGACGATGTCATTCATTTTTTTTGAGAGCTAATTCTTCTGTAAGTTCCATACACGCAAAGTCTCGTCTTAGTGTCTCTGTCTAAGCCAACTTAGGTCTTCCTCTACCCCTCTTTCTATGTGCTATCTCTAAACCTTCACATCGTCTAACCTGCGCCTCTACAGGTCGTCCCCTAACATGTCCCCCGCCCCCAAACAAAGAAAGAAAGAAATAAATATACACTACCTAGTACCTTCAATTCTTTGCAGTTATATAAAATTTTATATACTCTCCTAAAACAGTTCGGCTCCCAATCTTGGAGGAGAACAAGTATACATACAAAAAGCCATGCTATCAGAGAAAGTAACCTGATAATGAATAAGTTCCTCTATTACGCATCATAACTACTACTACTCTATAATGTCCAAGACAAGATACTATCAAACTATCCTATAACTCTTATAACTTTAATCCATGACATAACACGCACACAGACAGACAAGTGACGTATAATACACTCCAAACTGAGTCAGACCCTACTAGGAATGGCAACGGTTTGGATAACTGCGAAAAATGACAAAACCGTTTAGCAAACTAATAACCATAACCGTAACCAAAACCTAACGATTTTCAAACCAATAACCATAACCATAACTGTAACCGTTAAGGATTTAAAAAATTATAGTTAACCGTAACCGTAACCGTTTAACTAAAAAATAATTAGTTAAAATAAAAAACCTAAAAAAATGTAAGAAAAATTAGTTTAAATGTAAAGAAATAAAAAATAAAAGAATTCATGCCAATGATAAAACTTGAAATAAATTACATAATAATTTTATGAGCAAAAATCAAAATCCATAAGTTATGCAAAGAGAAATTCATTCTCAAGCGCTGAGTGAGAATTGTCTCTTCTTTCATTTCGGCAAGTAAGATGACAATTCTTAAGTGTATAAGTATTAGTTTAATAAGCTTAGCCCATCTCTTTTAATTGAGCTTAGTTCACTTTTTTTAATTGAGTTTAGTTCAAATTTCTATCATTTCACTTAGCAATTTTAGTTAGTCTTCTATTATTTTAAGTGTATATATATATATATATATATATAAATATATATATATGTTAGATTTTTTTATTAAATTAATAATTGGGTTTCGGATTTCGATTTTTTTTAACGTTAAAAACCAAAACCTATCGGTTTATCCATTGGTTTCCTTTTATAAAATCCAAACCCTAACGAATTCTCCTTCGGTTTTTGTTTTTGAATTTTTATCGGGTGGTTATTCGTCGGTGTTAGATAAAGTAGGTACCTATTACTATCCCTAAACCCTACCCTAAACCTCTATACATAGCAGGAACTTCATGCACCGACTACAGTTCTATTGAATCAAAAATTAATAAGTGTTCATTAGTGCCCATACTTATAAACTTTAGTTCTTTTTCTACAAGAATTCCTACAAAAATATTCCAGATTAAAAAACAAGCCTCACAGAGACATTCTTGTATAGCATCCATTCATATATAACACTCAACAAAAATTAAATTCTCAAATTAACCCACAAAAAAAGAATAAATTTTTCTTCGTTTTTTCTAAAAAGTTAAAAGGGGGTAAAAATGACAAAACACACTGCAAGATTTAACTTTTCTTCTTCTCTCTATGCTTAATCAAATGACGCCTCAAGTTTCCAACAAAACAAAAGCATAAAAGACCTCAAAAAATACAATACTGCTAAAAGGGAATACTAAAATGGAAGGATTAAAATACCCAAATAGTAAAATTAAGAATTTCTTTAAGGAATAATATAAAAATTAAAACTTTCAATTTCTTTCAATAAAGCAAAAAAGAAAAAAAGAGATGAATATGTACTTGCTTTTTTTTTTTATGTTGGTTCTGTTGCTTCAAACTGATTTATTTATTTTTACACAGGAATTTTGATAATGGAAATTGAGGACTGATAATAAAAATATATATATGTATGTGACCCACTAAGCTATGTGTGTTAAAAAGTGAAGAAAAATAGGCGTAGGAGAAGGAAAATCCAATTTAGTCATTGAGGTTTAGGATAAAAACCAAATAAGTCTTTGTAAAGTCATATTTTTCCAAAACACAAGGACTTATTTGGTCTTTATGCTAAACTTCAAGGACTAAATTAATTTTTTTCCTTGAAATATGTGATTTTGCTTCAGACCCCACATGAACAACATTCGGTAATTTTTTTTTTGACAAAATGGTTCAATTAGTTCTAAACGTTTATTTCTTTTGATATTTTAATCCCAAACGTTTCAAATTAAACACTTTAGTTCTAAACGTTTTATATAAGAGACATTGTTAGTTCATTAGCTCATTTATGTTAAATTTGCGTCGTTAAGGTCACGAAATTCGCACGACGTGCGTAAAAAAATAAAAACATACAAGGTTAAATTGCTTAATTAGCTTACAATTCATGTAGTTTAAATTGGTCACTATGATCTAAATGATTAATTGAGCCTTGTATGCATTTTTTTTTACGCGCGGAGTGCGAATCACCTGATTTTAACGAAGCAAATTTAACAAAAATGAGCAAAGGACTAACAGTATCCCTTATGTAAAATATTTAGGACTAAAGTGTCCGATTTAAAACGTTTGGGAACAAAATGTCAAAAAAAATAAATGTTTGAGACTAATTGAGTCTTTTTTTTTTGGTTGTCGAGAAGCACTTCATCCACCCACTCTAATTCGGATCAGTCCGTTTGGACGGACTAATATTTTTTTTATTTTTGTCGAACAACATCCGATAATGACTCGATGCATGTTTGATACTTAATTGATTTGGAATATATATTTAAGCACATTGTTAAATTTTTATAATTTAGCAATAAATGTGATATTATTTTATTTAAAGTGAATTCTTTGTTATAAGAAAATAATTAATAATGAGCTTTCATTTTCTTTTTTGTCAAGGATAAATGAGTTGAGTGGCTCCATTTTTTTAAAAAGAAAATATATGAGACCTATGAAATTATATATATATATATATATATATATATATATATATATATATATATAAGTGGATATCTATTTAAAAAAATAGAAACATAGCTTTAATAAAAAGAACTCAAGTACCGTTTTCTTCTCCAATTTTATCCATTTAACTTATTTTATAATTTATAAAGATAGTGGTGGATTGTGACATAAATTTTAAGTCTAAAAAGGCAAGCAACAGTCCTATTTACGATTATTTGGAAGACAAACAATAATTTCCTGTAAGTGGAATATTCTGCATTCTAAAAGTAAAGTTAATAGAGAGACATTTACATATCAATTAATTAGTCTCCTTTGTCTCCACTATATTTTTCTCTCTTTAGCTTCAGTCGTCTTCTATTTTTATGCTCTTAATTTTATGACATGTTATTAGCATGAAGAGTACTATCTATTAATCATTACTCATTAGAGGAATGGAGAGATTAATATGAAGGTAGGAAAGTGACGAGATAAAAATATAAAATCAAATTTATGTCAACAATTCGAGTTAACGTGCAAGTAAAAACTAGAGTTCAATCTCGTAGTATATGCTCTAACGATCAAATTAATAATCATTATATAAAAATTCGAGGTAGAATGATTTAAAGTGTGAAACCCAACAAAAAAGTAATAATAAAGTGCATAAATTTTATTTGAGTTCATTTGGTTTAATCATTAATTGGATTTAAAATATGACTCGGTAGACTTTCTTTTTATTTATTTATTTATTGCCGGGTTGGTTTATATATATATAATAAGAGTTGATATTACTTTATTTTATATTAGTCTATTTCTGTAGGACTAGTGTGCTGATGTACAAGTTTAGAGAGCTGAAGAGGTAATCTAGTAGACTAATAAAACGGTAAAGAGCCTATTTGAATTGCATAAGCAACTTAATCTATTAGTTGATTGGCAAATTGAAAAAAGAAAAAAAAAGAGTAGCCAAAAAAAAAAGATAACCAAGATAGAGAATTACGAACAAAGAAAATAAACCTTCAGTCACACTATAATGAACTCAGAAAGCTATCAGACTGGATAATAGCATGGTTTGGAATTTGGTGTGCGGTGATTATTGAAGATGCCAGCTGGCAAGCTATTGCATTTGCCTGTTGCACTGGAGCACCCAGTAGACTTAATAGTCCATAGTTGAAACCTATTTGGAACCCATATGCAAATCGTGAATAGTCTAGGGTGAACATTTGACCAAAAAAAAAGGGTGAACAAAAAAAAAAAAAAAAAAAACTTTAAACCAAAAACTAAGGCAAAAACCGAAGCTGCTGCTGGCAATTTTAGTTACAGCTGGGCAGATTCTAATTAACTTGTTGGAAAAGAGTGAATTAAGGTTTTTTTTTTTACATGACAACTTCTATTTTCACAAATCAACACTTTTTTCAAAATATACATATAAAAACTTTTATTTATATGTCATACATATATCTAATTACTAAAAATATAAAACTTTTTCTAAACGAATAAATGTTCATTTATCAAAAAATTAATAATTTATTCATTTATCAATAAAACCTCTCTCACATAATAATTTGTCTTTATTGCAAGAGTAATAATTTTATAGGCGCTTTACAGTACTAGCATTGAGTTTCACACTACATTAGTATCTGAATTTTAACGGGAAAATTGCAAGAAAAAATTGCGCATAAGAAAAGGATAAGGTAAAAGAATATAATTACATGGCAAATCAAAATATGTTCTTCTTAATTGTCCAGCCTTTTTTAACTAGTAACTTCGATAATAATATTAAACGCATAAATGTGCGGGGCTGTATGTCCTACCGTAATACTCAATCTTGTATCATTTTGATAATAACACTAAACGTACAAAACTCTTATTATGCACGAGATCCTTTGACCGAAAGAAAGTCAATTAGTTTTATTAAAAGGGGTAGAATCAAACTAAGATAAAAGTAAAGATCGAACTCACTTTAAGGTCTATTGTTCATAGTTTTATATTGTATTTTTGCAAGAGATTATTTTTACGATATGAACATGTAAAAGCGACAACTCTACTATCGCACCAAAATTCACATTTGTTTTAAGTTGTTGAATTATTCCAAGTGAACATATGCAAGTTTCAGTCAATTTCCAAAATTTTCAACACTCTCTAGGCTAACTTTGAAGTAATCAGTTGTGAAAGGCTGCTGTAATGAAGCAATAAATTCTACTGAAAGTTGGTAAGACTTCTTAATCTAAATGTGCGTTTGACAAATGCTTAAATTAACTTCATTATGGAAAGAAAGAGAGATCCTTCACGTCATTAGCTGTGATGAAGCAAATAACTTATAGTTGTTTTTGCATAGGTAATCAATTCTGTTGTCTTTTTTTTATGATAGAGACTTCAAAGAGTTTGTACACACAGCTCTATTATTCTCCCACATCGATAGCCGAGAGAGTTTTCAGCAGTTTTATACGTTAACACATGGAACCGACATTCGCCGAGCTCGGTGACGGGGGCTTGTAACCTGAGTGGGGGCAATAATGTGATGGAACATTAGTTTGATTCAGAGGGTAGGGTTTGGGTTAGCTTAATTCTGGCCCGCCCGTTCCAAGCTAAGAGTTGGGCCATGTTTCTTGGGCGAAGGCCTATGCAGCGTGGTTCTTAAAGTGGAAGGCATTGCGTCAGGCTGGTTTCACAGAGCAGCGAAAACTTTCCTCTCCTTGCAGTGGAAGGATAACGGGCCGGTGCAACTCGAGCCCACTATTATTATTCAATGGGTCGTCCTAATTGAACCATCACTTTTTGGAATTTTATTGGATCTCTAATTTTATAATTTGGATCTTCAAAAAGTTATATAATTGAGGCTTTTAGATACCCTATGAAAAAACAAGCAATTTTAATGGATTTTTAAATATACGCGAGATCCATCAATTTTACCATTTTTGAAGCCAAATTTAGTAACCATTCATATGGTCGTTTTAAATAACTTTGCATGATTTGAATATTTCAAAAATTTTGATTTTAATCATAACCATCAATTATTTATGTAGCACAAAGAAAAAAAAAAAAAAACACATCAATCATTTTATTTTATAAAATTCATCTTTTTTTTTTTTTTAATCCCCAAGGAAATGATGTTTAAGTAGTGAAAGTAACAAAATTAGTGCCAAAAACCATTTGATCAAGCAGCATGATACTCGTTTCTACGAAAGATTTACATTCGACGTGGGTTCAAATCTCTCTAAGTAGATTTCATGATTTGAGGTCTTCCTATAAAAAAAATAACAAAATTGGTACATCAAACTGGAAAATTAGTTAAATCAGAAATATTCTCTAAAAACATAAGTCAATTGCCATAACCTTAAATTTTCTAGCAAATTACATTTCGTTATTTCAATTCATTGCTTTATAAGGTTTGCTTGGTATCGAAAGGGGAATTTTTCGTTTCCTTAGAGTATTAAACGAATACTTATTTAGATCTTTGTTATGAACCCAAAAAAAAAAAAACTTTTGGAATCATTGACCTCTTCTGGTTGACCAACACCAACCTGAAAGACCCATAAAATACTAAAAAAAGTCACCAAGAATCAACATATCCAGCATTATTGCTTCAATATTCTTAATTCCATTCTCAGCTCAAACCAATTTGCTTAGCTAACTAATACACATTTCAAAAATAGTCCCTCATCATTGACAAAACCCTTCATAATTGTGTCATTGAACAAAAGTTTGTTTTTGTTGCATTTAGTTGTTGTTGTTTTTTTTTTTTTTTTTTTTTTCGTATTGTTGCATCTAGTTAGTGTCTGACGATTATGACAAATGCTACATATAATGAATTCAAGAATTGAGTGGAATAATCGGATAACTACCTATTATGATTGAGGATTTCAAGTCTAAAGTACAACTTTGCATTCCATTCTAATAAACAAATTATGGGTGCAATGTTAATAAGAGTCTAGGCTATGGATTAGAACTGTAAACCTTGTTTGGAGTATCCTAAAAGATATTTTAATGCAAAATTGACAGAAAATAGATAAATAACACTACTTGCATGCATTTGGCCAAGCAAATCTTAATCTGGCAGCTCATGACAAATTACCATAGACATGGTAGGGCCATAGACGTGCATACGTAAATGAATTTAGATCATCTCATAATATATAACATATAACGTTAGCAGAGATCAAATAATTAAAATCATATAAATCATTTTATTATAACTGTATCATTACTTCACCAACGCTGAATTTTCATATAATATTATATCATTATAAAATCCTGAAAATTTTGTATACGCAGGGATTGGAGGAAAACAAGATATCCAGAGAAGTACATCATACTATTTCTGGAAGAAAAAGCAGCAATTCATCTTATAATGTCCAAGCACCTACGACGTCGAATATTCATTATAGATAATTGATGTCCTTTGCTTCATCTACAGTTTTCAGTGTAATAAAGTAAGGGAAGAATATCATATAAGTCACACGACAATATTAATAGAGAAGACTTAGATCAAGCTAGGAGAACTGCTTTCAGGCTTGTTCGCTTAGCAAATCTCTGATTAGTCTTCTCAGTTGTTGGTCACAGTCCAAAAAGTCATTGCTACACTATTTCAAAGACACTAAAATTTTTCACTTAAACACACACGGTTATCCATAATTTTGTGTCACTATTTCCACATAGTTGTCTTGATTAAATAGATTTGAAGTACGCTGATTTATAATTTGTTCGTATTTTCTTAGGATACTTAGATTGTTTTGGTGAAATATTGATGTATCTTGAATACTTCTATTTGCTTTCGCAGCACAATGTTGATTATTTCTAAAGAATAATTTTAACGCTTCTAAAATTGTATGGAAAATGATAGTTTTCCTAATTAAAAATGAAAATCTATTAAACTAGGTGAAAATATTAAAGAAGTGGGTAAAATAAAATAAAATAAAAGTTTTTCTAGTGGGAGTTTTGAATTACAAAAATAGTTTAGTATTGTAGCAAATGACTATTTTGCCTAACTAAAAGTACAGATAAGCTAAAACTAACTGAAAAAAAAAACTGAGGGGGTAGAACGAAACAAAAAATTATTTTAGTGGGTGATTTGGAACAGAAAAAGTTTAATAGGTGAGGTGAAACGTTTTAATAACCTATGGTGTAATTAAGCCCCACAAAAAATAAATGTATAAGAACCTAAAACCTAAAACTTTTTCTAAATTAATAAATGAATAACCGCTATAAAATAATATTATTGAAATTAATAATATTATCTTGTAGGGGTTTTACAGTGCTAAGATTGAATTTCACACTATATTTGTCAGAATTATAAGGCAAAAATATCCCTAGTGCAAAAATAAAATTGCGCAGAAGAAAATTATAAGGTAACATAATATAGTTATATGTCAAATTACACTCACTACTTTGAGATCTATTGTAGATAACGTTATATTGTACTTTTACAAGTAGTTACTTTCACGACCTGAACCTGTGGCTTTTGAGTTATTCCAAACGGATAGATGCAAGTTGAAATTAATTTTCAAAATTTTGTACACTCTCTAAGCTAACTTTTGAAGCAGTGAGTTGTGACAGGCTGATGTAATGAAGCAGAGAGACACTGCTTAATCTAAATATGCGTTCGAAAAATGCTTGATCTAACTTCATGTATGAAAACCGAGAGACCCTTCACGTCATTACATTTTCTTTTTTTGGTCAAACATAAACTTGCATTTCATAAACAAATTGTACATAGCTAACCAATCCCCGAGGGATGATATCACAAGTGAGCAAATACATCATACATGATTACATGTTGAATAGTTGGTTTTAATCAGGAGAGAGTTGAAAGGTATGTACTAAAAGGAATGAGAACCTGCCAGCCTAGATATTATAAGTATAAATGAATGAAACTGAAATTTTCAAAAAAATCAACTAATGGCAATGTGATGAAGCAATAACATACAGTTGCTTTTGATAGCAGCATAGGCAATCAATTCTGTTGTCTTCTTTATCACCACATTTGATGCTATAAAATTTCATAACCAGCAATAGATTGCAAATCTTTTGAGAATGAACTTTATGTTTTATTTAATATAGAAGCAAGTAAAGAGCAATCACAAATTAGATTTCGATGTGTAGAAGAAGTTTGGAGACTTCTGTCTTTTTTTTTCCCACATCGGTAGCTGGTTTCATTTAACACCTCTTTATAAGTAGACACATGGCACAGTAACCAGCCGAGCTCGGTAACGTGGGCTTGTGACCAAAGTGGGGGTATTATTGTGATGGAACATTGGTTTGGCCCAGTAGGTAAGGTTTGGGTTAGCTCTCTTACCAGCCCGCCCGTTTAACTTCGGTGAAGGCCTGGATCACATGGTTTCTAAAGTGGAAGGCATAGCGTGAGAATGGTTTCAGAGAGCCAGCGAAAACTTCCCGCTCTCTGCAGTGGGAGGATACGGGTTGGGTGCTACTTAAGCCAATTATGGGCTGGCCTAATTGAACCATCACTTTTATGAAATATATTTACCCCATCAAGTTCGAGTAATTGGGTCGGCCCACTATTTTTATCGAACTTTTTCTTATTGAATTTTAAAATCTTGATATCGATATTTCGAAAATTCTTGATTTTTGAATCTCACAACCTTTAATCATTTTTATTTTATTTTATAAAATTTTCCATTTTAAATAACTTAGCATCATCTAAATATTTCCAAATTATCTTATATTTTTATTTTTATCAAAGAGTTAGTGAAAGTAACAAAATTAGTACCGCATTAAAACAAAACTTGAATGGAAAATTAATTAAAATAATGCAACATTCTCCAAAAATGCTTTAACTTGCTCATAGTGTCACCTCTTAACATAATTAAATCAAATTTACTACAAAAATTAAGAAATGGTGTCGTTCTAAATACACCAGCCTTCTCAAAACCTTCAACAAATTTACTTTCCTTCACTTCTTTCTAATCTCAGTTGCACCCAAAATATTATACTACTTGTGTTGCACGTCTAGTCTTTCTGAAACAAATGAGAAGTGAATGAAGAAATTGAAAAATAAATTGCTTTGATTTTGATTAAAATTATACTTGATTTTATTCCAGAATTCTCTTGTATATTTTCACTGACATATATATCTCCTCTCTTTATGGAAATAGCTAGCCACAAAATGTGAAATATTTTCTACAAACATGCATTAAAACTCTATAAATTCCTAGAGATTTTAGCATCATTAAGATTTTTACAACATATATACATACATCTAGCTAGATTATCAAAGATAAAGGTTTGTATTATTTGATTTTCAGTGTTACCGCTAAACGAAAATCGTTGTATCCTATAGAACTTTCGCCCGTGTTCGTTAGCACCATAGCAGGACAATTAAATCTTAAGGAGACTTAATCAAATTTACTACATTTATATACCGCATTGAATAACTTTCTGTGGAGACGAGTGGTCTTGGAATATTTTATATTTTGCCTTGTGTTTTTATAATATGTTTTATTGCAATAAATTCAGTCTGTTAAATGCAATATTGTTCAACACACAAGTTATTCACATAATTATGCCAACACTACTTAGCAGAGACTTATCTCAATAAGGCTTTAGTTTTTCTACATTACAAGTATCCTCAAGGATATGCAAATGCTTCTGAAGTCCATAGATGTAAGAGGAGGCACAATGTAGGTGTTATTTAATGCATAATTGACAGGAAACAGATGATGACATTTGCTCGCATTTGGCCAAGCAAATGTAAATCTTCAAGTATCAAAATTCTCCATAGACCCGTGTCAAACGTGAATGGGCAGCACTTTCATTCACTAACCAGATGGCCTAGCTGAGACAGAGAGGTGGGGCCTTGCATCACCTCCCACACAAAGCCGAACCATCTGACCCTGCCAAATGGAAAGACTTTTGCATTGTATATACACTATACCTGGAAATTAGAGGAAAATAAGATATACAGAAAAGTGCATCCATATTATCTCTGGAACAAAAAGTGACGATTTATCTTGTAATATCCTAAAAGCATGGTAGATACAGTAGTTAGTTACAATAAGGTATAATGTTCCTTCTGCTATAGGGATGAAACACATCTTCAAGCATTACAAACCCAGACTCGTATCACTTATTGAACTTCCAAAATGCAAAACAACAGTGAACTGAACAAGGGACTTGGTTAGAAAGCCCAAGTTAGCATCTCTCACTTATTTATATGCCATTTACACGTGATACTCGTGCTCGATAGAGACTGATCGTGTATACAGTACACCAATCAGTCTCGAAGGATCATTCAGGAAGTCGAATCAGGCTGTTTGACAACTTGACTATTTAGGAACTCCAACACTGAGAGATGCTGCATGCAGAAATAGTGTCAACCAATTTTTCATGATAAAAATCTCTGCCGTCTACAGAAGAATACATGAGAAAGACATCAACTTTACCCGTTGTTCAAGGGCGCTTTCTTCAGAATTCAATTTTAGAGATTTCAATAATTGTATGTCTTCTTGGAATCCATCAACAGCTGCAATTTCATTCCCCAGATTTCTAGCCACATTGGCAACTTTAGCAAGGGAGACAGCTATATCTAGAACCTGGAATATAGAAAAATTTAAACATTATATGATGGATCAAGAAAGGACGTATGCACTTTCATTAGCAAATGTTAGATTCAGCTTCTTGAATATAGGTTCAGTGGAGATGCGTTTAGTACAATATATTTTAAAAGTTTGCGGCTTAATAGAATTAAAAGCCTATGTATGCACTAGCATAATGCAGGTATCCAATTTAGGAGCCAAACTAAAATACATCTGATATAAATTATGTCATGGAATCCCCACACTCCAACCCAATAGATAAGAATATGAAATGCTTTATAAGCTAAAAATGGGAAGATATGACATCCATGTCGACTATCTTTAATTTATTATAACTTTTGTGGCTTCAAAATAGTTCTCAAGCCATAAACTCCTAGAAAGAAAGATTCTGACTACGCCTGAGGAAGCAACAACTGCACCAAGGAACAAATCTATGCCATTCCAGGGCAGTTACTATTGATACCCATACTTTCGAATAGAATGCTACAATCATCGGCGGGAGAATGAATGGTCTACCAACACCGATCACATCTGTGCTTCTTATGATTGGTATGTTAATCACAACTACTTTGCTAAAAAAAGTTTAACCTGGTGATTAACACCACCGAAATCAGCCAGCTGGTTTGGTTATTTCTAGATGATTTCCTGAGGGACAAAAGCTTTGCTCACCTGAGATGGAACAGAAGACTCTTGCTTGATGGCATTGCGGCGAACATCTAAAGCCTGAACATAGTAAGATCTTGCAGCTTGCAACTCTTCATCATAATATTTGAGATCTCCAATTTTATTTAGGGACACAGATAGCGTGTGGGTGATCTGTCAATGTTCCAAAATGATACATGGTCATGCCAAGATTGGCCTAAAAGAATAGTTGCAGTGCTTATGCAGCACAGCAGCAGTAACTTTGATCAAGAACCTGGGAGCTTAGAAAATTACCTCTAGATCATCTCTATGCACTTTCAATAGAAAATTGATACTCTCTTCAAAGTAGGTGACTGCAGAACCAACATCTCCTGTTGCTCGACTGCAGTAGGAAAATGTTTAGATATCAGAGCTCAATGCAGTATTGTTATCAGAAGATATTCATAGAATCTAATTTCTATCAACCACAAAGAAAGGTAGAACGGACTAGCAATCACCAAGCATACCCAGAACTGCTCCTAGCTGTGAGTAGAGTTGGCAAATGGGCCAGCCCAGCACGGCCCGCCCGAATCGTGGGTTAAAAAAAATGAGCCCAACTCAGCATATATGTTTAGTGGGCTGAGGTGGGCTGAGCTCAATTCTTGAAATATAGGACTCAACTCAGCCCATGACCCCTCTACCATGAATCGCGAGCTGGGCTGGGCCAGCCCATCTTTTAATTTTTATTTTTTTATTAATGTGTTCTGAATTTTGATAGTTGGATTAATAACGGAAAAATGTTAAGCTTAACTTTTTTTTAATGAAAAAGTTAATTTAATAATTAACAATACATAAGTTGATTGATAATATTAATATAAATAATAAAACATTACTTAACAAATCACAAGTTTACGGGACACGAATACGTTACTAATAAATATAAAAAAAGAACATTACATAAATGCTTGAAGAAAGTTGGTGGAGAAGTTCTCCATTTTATTATGCTCCTTGTGCGGGTGCTGGGTCTGTTGGTGGCGGAGGTTGAAGATTAAAATAGTTTGGAACATGTGAGTGTTGAGATACCAGATATCTTACAAGCGTTTTTGTTCCAAATTGACGACGAAATATATATTTACGTTCATAATAGTTACAAATTACATACCCATATATATTTATGAAAGATTTTTTTCCCCCATAGCCATAGATATTGTGTATTCTCTTATAGTAAAATAAAGAGACAATATGTAGTAAAATAAATATAAAGTTTTGTAGTAAAATGAAGTTGAATACACTAACTATTTATAAGAAAAATTACATGTACACATTATAATCTCAAGATGGGCTTTATCTGGGCTCGAATTGGGCCTGAGCTGGGCTTGAACTGGGCCTGTGCTGGGTTCGAGTTGGGTTGGGCTGAGTTTATGGGCTGAGCTGGGCTGGGCTTGGGCACAAATGGGTTAGATTCAAAAATATATGACCCAGCTCGGCCCACCTATATGTGGTGGGCTGAGCCGAGTCAAAGCCACTTTCATTTGAGCTGGGCTGGGCCTGAATTTTCGTGTGTTGGGCTGAATTGGGCCTGTGTCGGCCCGGCCCAAATGCCACCTCTAGTTGTAAGCATAACTCGAATGTATTCCCCATTCTTTCCAACTGTTCCCTAATATCTTTCGCACACAGACTGAGTCTTGATTTTGCACTTTCTATATTATTCCCACGAAAAGCCTACAAATGAAACAACTTGCTCCGGAGTTTAGCCAAGTCTAATTTGTGGAATAAGCAAAATAGAACAATTTTAGCCAAGTCGATACAGTTCGAAATAAATCTTTACAATGTAAACATAATGTATTTGGCAAACTCACCCTCATGGCTTGCTACACCAAGAAAGCACACCGCTCTAGAGATACATCCTCGTATATCACTGTTTTCTTCTCACCTACTTCTTGTTCATTATTAGTTTGAGACCTCTTGATCCTTGCATGACCTTCAATGAAGCGATCAACAACTTTCTGAAGATCTTGGTCATCTTCAATCTTCTCAATGTCAGTACCACATAATGGACAATCCTTAAACCGTGATATGCATATTCTGATTCGACAAAATGTTATGAATGGTGTACAGTATCAGACAAAAGCTAAATTATCTATCCACTTCTTAAATGCTAACATAAATAAGGGAATTTAGCTATCAATATATACATATAGATAGGCCTAATAATCTGCCCATACAAACTTACTTGCAATAAACATGGGAACAAGGAATGCATTTGCTACATTCATAAAGAAGTGCTTGATAAATCATGCAATTGAGAGGGCCCAATTTAAATGTTTGAGAATCATATCCAAAGGGGCATTTTGTAGGAATGTTGACAGGTTCCCCAGATTCTTGTTTACGGTCGCTCTCTTGCGCTGCTTGAGAATCATATCTGAAAGAAACTAAAGAGAGAAATTTGATTATTTTTCATTCATTGTAATGATTAGCAGGAAAATACAGCCAAAATAAATAGGAAGCTAGCAACCCTAACTTTCCCTAACTTTCTCCTTAAATCAAGGAGAATCATAACCAATTAGGGAAACTAAAATCTTGGGCATTTATTTAAAAAATAAATCAAGGAGTATCTGAAGGCTTGCATCCAGTCATCCTCGTTTCTTCTAGGAGATCTAGAACATATTTTCTTTGTAAAACTACTATTCCTTTCTTTGATCTAGCAATCTCCATACCAAGAAAATATCTTAGTTGTCCAAGATCTTTAATCTCGAACTCGGATGACAGACTTTTCTTCAACTTTTCCATCTCTTCAGCATCATTACCAGTGAGGGTAAAGTCGTCTACATAAACAATCAACACTGCAATCTTTCTTTCTCTTTAGATCTTCATGAACAATGTGTGGTCTAACTGTCCCTGTGAAAAATCTTGGGTTGTTATAAATTTTGTAAATCTCTCAAACCAGGCTCTGGAAGATTTTTTTAGCCCATATAAAGATTTTTTTAATCTGCAAATTTTTTCCCTGAACTTATCAGCAAACCTTAGAGGAGCTTCCATGTACACCTCTTCTTCTAGCAACAGGAGAAAATGTCTCAGAATAATCAATACCATAGGTTTGTGTAAAACCTTTGGCAACCAATCGAACTTTGTATCCTTCAAGAGAACCATATGAATTGTACTTTACTATGAACACCCACTTGCATCCAACTGGAGTTTTTCCTTTTGGAAGATCAACCTTTTCCCACGTCCTATTTTTTTCCAGAGCTTTCCTCTCCTCAAGAACCGCTTCCTTCCATTCAAGAACTTCTAGAGCCTCATGTATATTCTTTGGAATAACAACACATGACAATTTTGAGGTAAATGCCTGAAACGATGGAGACAGACTCTGATAGGATAAAAAATTATACAAAGGATGTTTGGTGCAAGTTCTAGTACCTTTCCTAAGAGCAATAGGTATTTCTAGAGTTTTATCTAGCTCTAATGTAGAATTTGGAGTAGGAACTGATATCTCTAAAGTTTTATCTGACTCTACTGTGGAATCTGGACTAAGAACAACTTTAACAGGACTAAACTTAGATTGAGATTTACCTGATTGGTCTTCAACATCTTGATTTTTCCTTGGTTCAGATTCTCGGCCATGCTCCAAGTTGTTGATCATCTTTTCTCATTCTAGATATTTCCTCACATAGACTTTCCCTTTATATTGAATACCACCTTCCCTTGCTCACATTTCTTCTCCTTTTTGAGTTTCATCTTGCAATGGCATAAATATTTGATCCTTATTTTTATTATTTGAGACATTATTAGTTGAGTTGTGAAATACCTTTATCTATTTTCCAGCATTGCCCATAATCTCGGATTCCTTGGGGTTTTGTTGAAAAATATTTTCAGATTCACTAGTTCTCTTATGACTTTGACCATTTTTAACAACAAGATGATCAAGGAAAAAAATCATTAATCAACCAGTCAAAGTCTGAATCTTCATTAGATATCTCCAGTTGAGGATGAGTAGATGTAAAAAATGGTTTATCTTCAAAGAAAGTGACATCCATGGAGATAAGAAATTTCTTGGAACCTGGATCAAAATATTTGTATCCTTTTGGGTTTGAAGGATAGCCAATAAAGACACATTTCTTTGCCCTGGGGTCCAATTTCCCTCTATTATTATCATGAACATGAACAAATGAAACACACCCAAACACTTTAAGTGGAAGATCATTTGAGAGCCTAGAGGAAGGAAAACACTTCTTAAAGCAGTTTAATGGGGTTTGAAACTTTAAAACTTTAGAAAGCATCCTATTGATTAAATAAGTAGTTGTAAGAAGAGCCTCACCCAACAAATATTTTGGTACATTAGTTGAAAACACTAAGGACCTAGCAACTTCTAAGAGATGTTTGTTCTTCCTCTCTGCAACTCCATTTTGTTGTGGAGTGTTGTTGCAAGAACTTTGATGAACAATACACTTTTCAACAAAAAAATTCCCTAAAAATCTTGTTAAAAATATTTTTTGCCATTGTCACTTCGGAAAACCTGAATCTGTGTTTGAAATTGTGTTTGAATCATACTGTAAAAATTTTTGAACACATTTTCAGCTTCAGATTTTTCATGAAGTAAAAATACCCACGTAGTCCGAGTATGGTCATCGATAAAGGTTATAAACCATTTTCTACAAGATGTTGTTTTAATTCGTGAAGGCCCCTACACATCATTATGAATTACAGTGAATGGCTTTGATGCTTTGTACGATTGAGGATAGAATGAATTTCTATGATGCTTTGCAATTTCACAGATCTCACACTGAAACAACGATGGATTTTTATTCATAAAAAGCTTTGGAAACAAATGTCTCATATAATGAAAATTTGAATGTCCTAATCTATTATGCCATAACATAATTTCATTCTCATTAAGAATTGAAATAGAATTGAGACAAGGCCTCTAGGATTGCCTACTTGAGTTATATCTATCGTCAAAGAAATAGAGACCTCCAACTTGCTTAGCATTGCCAATCATCTTCCCCCGGGTCAAATCTTGAAATTGACAATCAGAGGAAGAAAACTTAGCTTGACAATTTTGATCAAGAGTTAATTTACTGATTGACAATAGATTACAGGACAACTTAGGGACATGAAGAACATTATGGAGTATAAAATCAGGGAAAATAACAACTGATCTTTTCCCGGCTACAGCCGTGAAAGTTCTATCTGCTATCTTTACTCTTTGATTTCCTACACATGGACTATATGAAGAAAATAATTTAGAAGACCCAGTCATATGATCTGTTGCCCTATAATCAATTATCCAAGGCACATTAGAATTGACGCTAAAACATGATGACACTAGGTGATTACTTTTTTGGGTGAAAGAACAAGAAGGGTTTGAATTTACGAGGTTTTGAGACTAAATAATTTTACAGATTTGCTCTATTTGTTCCTTTGTGAATGGTTGCGATCTAGAAGGAGTTTCATGCCCTGATTCAATGATGTTTGCTTAGGACACATGGTTGTCTCCTATTGGCTTTTTCTTCTAGTTAGTTGGCTTTCCATGTATCTTCCAGCACGTTTCCCGAGTATGCCATGGATGCTTGCAATGATCACACCAGGGCTTCATTTTGTTGCTTCTCCTATCTCCTTCAGAATCAGCTACTCTAGACACAGGAGCCGAACCTTCAGTTCCTAATTCTTGTTTCCCGATTATCACCTTCCTCCTTGTTTCTTCTCTTCACACTTCTGAGAAAACTTCTCGCATTGACGGAAGAGGATTCCTTCCTAAAATTCGGCCTCTTACTTCATCTAAATCTCGATTGAGTCCAGCAAGGAATCTGTCATTCTCTTCTCTTTTTTTGTGTCGAACACTATCAGATTTGCAATCCCAATCCTCATAGCAAAGATCTAACTTCTGCCACAACGTAACAATTACGTTGTAGTATGTAGTAATATCTCGGTCTTTTTGCTTAGATTTCCACAACTTTGTTTTCAGCTCAAAAATTTGAGAAGAGTTTTCAATGTCAGAATACATCTCACGCCCGGTGTCCCACATGTCCTTGGCTATTGGTAAAAACATGTGGAGTTTTGCAATGGTTGATTCCATAGAATTAATCAGCCAAGCCGTGACTAGTGAGTTCTCTGAACTCCATGTCGTCATTCTTGGATCACCCACTTTCGGCTTTGTTAAATCTCCAGTTAAATGGCTGATTTTTCCTTTTCCATCAATGGCCAGTTTAATTGATTGAGCCCATTCTAAATAGTTATGGCCATTCAATCTGTTACTCGTCAAATGGAAAGAAGAATTTGAACCAAAAAAATTACCACCGCCACTAGTTACTGTTTCTGGTACACCGGACTGCTGGCTGTCTATGACGGCTCATCTGCCTGTTGCACTAGAACTGTCGCCTTGATTAGCCTCTGATGTAGAGGTATTATTCTTCTAGCCGGTCATCACCTGCTTGTAATTCATCTAGGGTTTTAGTTTTTTTGGATAAAGAGCCGTGGCTTTGGTACCATGAAAGAAACTAAAGAGAGAAATTTGATGATTTCTCATTCATTGTAATGATTTGCAAGAAAATACAACCAAAATAAATAGGAATCTAACAGCCTTAACTTTCCCTAACTTTTTCCTTAAATCAAGGAGAATCATAACCAATTAGGAAAACTAAAATATTGGGCATTTATTTGAAAAATAATAGCTAATTATCCCTAATCTACTCCCTAATTTGCCAACAATATCCAAATGGGCACTTTGCAGGAATGCTAGCAGGTTCACTAGACTCTTGTTTAGGGTTGCTCTCTTGCACTGCCTGTGGTTTGTTTTGGTTATAACCAGTTTTCTTAGAGGATGCATCATCAAGCTGAGCAGTTTTTACAAAAGGACAAACATGTGTCATTTTGATCCAAACCCTATAACAGAATATTACTAAATCCTCTTAAATAAAGAATTATATTTGATATTTCTGATAAAAAGAAAAAAAAATACTAGCATGAAAAGAAAGAATGTTACAAGCAGCTTTTGTAAGACTCAAGTAAAAAATTATGTTCCTTGATAGAGTAGTACACAAGATTTTTGAAGACCATAACACTGATTAAATATATAGTGCGATTTCAATCCCATTACAACAACAATCCTTCAATTTAAGACGCTCAATTAATCCAATTTTATTTCCCTCTAATAGAATGGTGATAGAGTGAAATAGAACTACTGACATTCTTTAGGAACAATTATTTAAGTAGCCAAAATGACGTTCCAACAAAAAAATAACATGCTACCTATAAAATAGATAAGTTTGCTGTAAAAGAATAGCTCAATTGTATTTATTTACAGATATACAATTATATACAACATTGCAGTAGGTCAGAAATGGAAAAGAATTGATATCAGGCTTGATATAAGCAATT
The DNA here is from genome assembly GCA_037974665.1 of Ehretia macrophylla. Lineage (NCBI taxonomy): Eukaryota > Viridiplantae > Streptophyta > Magnoliopsida > Boraginales > Ehretiaceae > Ehretia > Ehretia macrophylla. Next base: position 69,030,570 of record CM075771.1, on the reverse strand, counting down.
GCTTGTGCAGCCGTTAGCTTTGACTTTGAGTTAGAATGCAGCTATTGAGTTGATTTTGTGGAGATTGATTGAGATCTATTATTGATTGAGGATCTTTCCTAATATGCCCCTGTAAGAGGGTGGAGTCATCAGCGACACCAATCTTGGATCGAAGACAGGCAAACCAATCTTTGGGCAGTGGTTTCGTCAGTATGTCAACTAGCTGATTGGTGGTGGAAACATGAACAACTTGGAGTGATCCTTCTGCTACTTTGTCCCGAATGAAATGATAGTCAAGCTCCAAGTGTTTCATTCTTGAATGAAATATAGGATCTGCACAAAGGTAGGTGGTGCCAATGTTGTCGCAGAGAAGGCGAGATGTGCTGGTGGGTGTGATATGGAGCTCACGGAGTAAGTTTGTAAGCCAATAAACTTTAGCAGTTATGAGACTGGTACGTTGCTTTGTGGAACACCATGAGACTGGATTAACCCCAAGGAAGACAATGTAAGCAGAAATAGAGGTATAGTCGTCTCAGTTGTCGGCCCAATTGGCATTGGAGTAAGCCACGAGTGATTGATGTTTTGATTTGTTGATGACCAAGCCATAGTTTAATGTGTGTTTTAAGTAGCGTATGAGTCGTTTTGCCACTGTCTAGTGGTTGGTCTTTGGAGAATGCATATATTGGGCCAATTTATTGGTGGCATAAGCAATGTCGAGACGAGTGAAAGCCATATATTACAAGCTGCCAATCAAACTGCGATATGCGAAAGCATCAGTACCTTGGGTACCTTCATCCAATGTTAATCGAATGGTAGACCTGATTGGGGTGTTGGCATCCTTCGTACCATCCATATGGAAACAAACAATGATATCTCTTACATACTGTTGTTGACTGGGAAACAAACCATTTGGCATTTGTATGACTTCGACACCAAGAAAATAGGCAAGTTGTCTGAGGTCTTTCATAGAGAATTTGCGTGATAGATCAACAATTGTTTTTCTCACATGGGCAAGAGAGCTTCCTATAACAATTAAGTCATCAACATATACAAGAATATATGTTAGAACTATTTTGTTAAGATAGATAAGCAATGAGCTGTCGGACCGTGTGGGTACAAAGCCAAGTGAGAGAATAAAGTTTTTAAGCTCAAGGAACCACACTCTTGGCGTTTGTTTAAGTCCATAGAGAGATTTATGTAGTTGGCACACATGGTTAGGCTTGGAGCCGTAACTGAATCCCGGTGGTTGTGACATGAATACGTCTTCTTCCAGATTCCCATGAAGAAATGCATTGTTCATACCTAATTGATGAATAGGCCATCCATTAAAGACTGCAACAGAAAGAACTACACGAATAGTGGAAGATTTTACCATCGGACAGAACGTTTCTTGGAAATCAAGGCTCGGGCATTGGTGGAATCCTTTAGCCACTAACTGGGCTTTGTACTGAGCAATAGTTCCATCTGAATTTCTTTTTATGCGAAACACCTATTTACAACCTATTACGATGTGATGGGGTTCATGAGGCACAAGTTTCCATGTAGAGTTGCGACGAAAAACATCTAACTCATCAAGCATAGCGGCATTCCATGACGGATTTTGAAGGGCTTGGTGCACGGATGTGGGTTCAAGTGATGGGGGTAGTGAATGTTTACTATTGGCTGTAAGAGAAAAAAAATTTCTGGGGCAGATGATGTTATTTTGTGACCTGGTGCGCATGGGATATTTTGCTTGTGGTAGTAGAGGCATTTTAGTTTGGTGCTCAGATGATGAGGTAGTAGCAGGGGGCACATCACAACGATTTGGTTCAACAATGATAGATTGGGATAGAGGCACGTAGGTGACCTTGGACAACAACTCTCTGGATTAACCGTGGACTCAGTAGACATGGGAAGTAGAGTGGATTATGGTGAAGAATCTGAGATAATGTTTAACGGTGGAGGGTCAAATGGCACATTTGATATTAATGGTGTGGGCGATATAGTTGGAGGAGTGGGAGGGTATTGGATAGTGTTATAGTCGTTGTGACTGGGGAGCCATTTGGAGAGTGAGTGTTGTTGAATTTGGTCTTGTTGTAAGAGTGTTGGCAGGGAAGAAAATTGTGTCTCTACGAAGTGGACATGCTTAGAGATGTAATATTTATGAGAAAAATGTTCATAGCATATATAGGACGTTTGAGTGGTGGAGTACCAAAGGAATATACATGGCTTGGATCTTTGTTGGAGCTTATGCTTGTTGTATGGATGAAGCCATGGGTACCATAGGCAACCAAACGTGCGAAGCTTAACGTAGTTGGGTTTGATTTGAAAGAGTATTTCAAATGGAGATTTTTTATCTAGGAGTGGTGTAGGAAGCCAATTGATTAAGTATGTTGCAGTTTGGAAGGCAAAGGTCCATATAGAGAGTGGTAGTTTGGCATGATGAAGAAAGGTGAGTCCGGTTTTGACGATATGGTGATGGTGCCTTTCAGCTGGGGGCCATATATTCGGGAGTGTATGGTAGGGATATTAGATGATGGATGTCATGTTGAACAAAAATGGGAATAAGACCATGATATTTTGTAACACTATTCAAATATATAGTGTGTATAGATTGATTGAATTACTTTTCCACCATAAGCTTGAACTTTGGAAAGATAGAAAATACATCTGATTTGTGAGATAATGGAAATAACCATGAAAATTTACTAAAATGGTCAACGAAGATTACATAGTAAGAAAACCTATCTATTGAACGAATTGGAGAAGGTCCTCAAATGTCCGTGAAGATGAGTTGTAGAGGTCGACTACTAGTTAAACTGCGTTGACCAAAGGGCATTTTGTGACTTTTATTACAATGGCAAAAGTCACAATTAGAGAGACGGGATGGGAAGTGAGGTAGTTTATTAATGAGTTGATGAAGCACTTTGAAAGAGAGATGTCCAAGTCTGTCGTGCCAGTGATTGAAAGAGGCCTTAACTCCCATGAAAACTTGCTTAGGTTAAGGGTCTGTACCATTTAAAGGCCACTCATAAATGTTATTCCTGCTCCGTCCCGCTCCGAAAGGTGCCCCCGTGATGAGATCTTTCACACAAAAAGAAGTGGGAGCAAATTCAATTGAAACATTGTTAGATCGACAAAGTTGATTAACTGAAATTGAATTTTTGTGCATGGACGGAACACAAAGAACATTTGAGAGATGAAGGGGTTGACTTTGGAATGGTAGAGTGGAGGTACCCGTGTGGGAGATGTTCAAACCTGATCCGTCTTCAATGATAACATCGTCGAGTCCATCGTATGGTTGGTGAAGAAACAAGTTGACGCAGATCAAATGTCACATGATGAGAGGCACCAGAGTCAAGGATCCATGAGTTGGTTGGTGTCGAGGTAGTTGTATTGGTAGTGGGATTAGAGGAAGGAAAGAAGAGTCGTTTAGTGGTATAGCATTGACGGGCCTTGTGGCCTTTTTTGTTACAGAATTGACAAATTACTGCTAGCTTATTATTGTGAATGGATGCGTCACAACAACGTTGGTTTTGGCTAGAATTAGAGTGACGATTTTGGGAGTTATTTTTGTTTGGTGTATAGTTGTTTTTCTTTCTAGATGAATGGCCATTGGAAGAGGAAAAACGTGTGTTGTTGGCTGTTATGTAGAGTCTTCCCTTTTAAGGAATGCATCATATTCAACTAACTTGTCGTGGAACTCGTCGAAGCTAATGACAGTGTCTCGTGCACGGATAGCAGCAGCAAGTTCCTTGAAGGCAGGACCAACTCCATTAAGTGTGTGAGTGATGAGATATTGAGGGGGGACATGAGCACCAACAAGAGCAAGTTCATTCGTAATATCGCGGACTTGAGCCAAGTAATCTGAGATTGATTGATTGCCTCGTGATAGAAGCGTAAGTTGTTCGGCCAAATCCATGATGTGTGAAGAAGAGGGGTTTGCATAATTTTTGGCAAGTTTAGACCATGCTTCAGCCGCTGTTTTGCATGAGCGGATGACGGGAACCACATTGTAGCTTAGGGAGCCGATAATGCCAAGCAGCAAAAGCTTGTCTTGGCCCATACAAAACTAATATTCAGGGTTAGGAACATATTTTTCATTGGTGGTCAGCGTTTCGGGTGGGCAAAGGTGTGAGCCATCAATATATCCAAGCAAATCATAGCCGTAGAGTAGTGCATCAAATTGGGTCTTCCATGAGTAATAGTTGGTGGGTGTTAATTTCAATGGCAGTTGATTTGCGACATTGATTGCAATGAGATTTTGGAATTGCGAGGTCGAGGGTACTTTAGATGATGGGTAGGTGAGGTGGTGTTTGAGGTAGTTGGTGCCATGGAGACAAGGACGAACGAAGGGAGAAAAAAAAAGCCTATGAGGATCAAGTACTCGTTAGAGATTTGCTAAGCTCCTGATACCATATAAAATAGATAAGTTTGCTATAAAAGAATAGCTCAATTGTATTTCGTTACAGATGTTCAAATATATACAACATTGCAGTAGGTCAGAAATGGAAATGAATTGATATCAGGCTTGATATAAGCCATTGTTTGTGCAGTCGTTAGCTTTGACTTTGAGCTAGAATGTAGCTATTGAGCTGATCTTGTGGAGATTGATTGAGAGCTATTGTTGATTGAGGATCTTTCCTAATACTACCATAACCTTGAAAGGAACTCCCGTAAAATAAGAATTAGAAGAAGACCAAACAACATATATGGGGTCAGCTTATCTATGATCAAATGTTTGTGCCAGAGCCCTTCAAGCAAAATTAAACTATACATGCCCCCCTGCCCTCAAACCAAACCAAACCAAACTAAGCCTTGTCCCACTCGGTGGGGTTGACTATATGGATTAGACGATGTCATTCATTTCTTTTGAGAGCTAATTCTTCTGTAAGCTCCATACACGTAAAGTCTCGTCTTAGTGTCTCTGTCTAAGTCAACTTAGGTCTTCCTCTATCCTTCTTTCTATGTGCTGTCTCTAAACCTTCACACCGTCTAACCTGCGCCTCTACAGGTCGTCCCCTAACATGTCCCCCGCCCCCAAACAAAGAAAGAAATAAATAAATATACACTACCTAGTACCCTCAATTCTTTGTAGTTATATAAAATTTTATATACTCTCCTAAAACAGTTCGGCTCCCAATCTTGGAGGAGAACAAGTATACATACAAAAAGCCATGCTATCAGAGAAAGTAACCTGATAATGAATAAGTTCCTCTATTACGCATCATAACTATTACTACTCTATAATGTCCAAGACAAGATACTATCAAACTATCCTATAACTCTTATAACTTTAATCCATGACATAACACGCACACAGACAGACAAGTGACGTATAATACACTCCAAACTGAGTCAGACCCTACTAGGAATGGCAACGGTTTGGATAACTGCGAAAAATGACAAAACCGTTTAGCAAACTAATAACCATAACCGTAACCAAAACCTAATGATTTTCAAACCAATAACCATAACCATAACCGTAACCGTTAAGGACTTAAAAAACTGTGGTTAGCCGTAACCGTAACCGTTTAACTAAAAAATAATTAGTTTAAATAAAAAATCTAAAAAAATGTAAGAAAAATTAGTTTAAATGTAAAGAAATCAAAAATAAAAGAATTTATGCCAATGATAAAACTTGAAATAAATTACATAATAATTTTATGAACAAAAATCAAAATTCATAAGTTATGCAAAGAGAAATTCATTCTCAAGCGCTGAGCGAGAATTGTCTCTTCTTTCATTTCGGCAAGTAAGATGACAATTCTTAAGTGTATAAGTATTAGTTTAATAAGCTTAGCCCATCTCTTTTAATTGAGCTTAGTTCACTTTTTTTTAATTGAGTTTAGTTCAAATTTTTATCATTTTACTTACCAATTTTAGTTAGTCCTCTATTATTATAAGTGTATATATATATATATATATATATGTTAGAATTTTTTTATTAAATTAATAATCGAGTTTTGGGTTTTGATTTTTTTTAACGCCAAAAACCAAAACCTATCGGTTTACCCATCGGTTTCCCTTTATAAAATCTAAACCCTAACGAATTCTCTTTCGGTTTTTGTTATCGAATTTTTATCGGGCGGTTATTCGTCGGTTTCGGATAAAGTATGTACCTATTACCATCCCTAAACCCTATCCTAAACCTCTGTACATAGCAGAAACGTCATGCACTGGCTACACTTCTATTGAATCTAAAATTAGTAAGTGTTCATTAGTGCCCGTACTTATAAACTTTAGTTCTTTTTCTACAAGAATTCCAACAAAAATATTCCAGATTCAAAAACAAGCCTCACAGAGACATTCTTGTATAGCATCCATTCATATATAACACTCAACAAAAATTAAATTCTCAAATTAACCCACAAAAAAAGAATAAATTTTTCTTCTTTTCTTCAAAAAAGTTAAAAGGGGGTAAAAATGAAAAAACACACTACAAGATTTAACTTTTCTTCTTCTCTCTATGCTTAATCAAATGACGCCTCAAGTTTCCAACAAAACAAAAGCATAAAAGACCTCGAAAAATACAATAATGCTAAAAGGGAATACTAAAATGGAAGGAGTAAAATACCCACATAGTAAAATTAAGAATTTCTTTAGGGAATAATATAAAAATTAAAACTTTCAATTTCTTTCAATAAAGCAAAAAAGAAAAAAGGAGATGAATATGTACTCGTTTTTTTTTTTCTTTTTCTGTTGGTTCTGTTGCTTCAAACTGGTTTATTTATTTTTACATAGAAATTTTGATAATGGAAATTGAGGACTGATAATAGAAATATATATATGTATGTGACCCACTAAGCTATGTCTGTTAAAAAGTGAAGAAAAATAGGCGTAGGAGAAGGAAAATCCAATTTAGTCCCTGAGGTTTAGCATAAAAACCAAATAAGTCTTTGTAAAGTCATATTTTTCCAAAACACAAGGACTTATTTGGTCTTTATGCTAAACTTCAAGGACTAAATTGATTTTTTTCCTTGAAATATGTGATTTTGCTTCAGACCCCACATGAACAACATTCGGTAATTTTTTTTTGACAAAATGGTTCAATTAGTTCTAAACGTTTATTTCTTTTGATATTTTAATCCCAAACGTTTCAAATTAAACACTTTAGTTCTAAACGTTTTATATAAGAGACATTGTTAGTCCATTAGCTCATTTATATTAAATTTGCGTCGTTAAGGTCACGAAATTCGCACGACGTGCGTAAAAAAATAAAAACATACAAGGTTAAATTGCTCAATTAGCTTACAATTCATGTAGTTTAAATTGGTCACTATAATCTAAATGATTAATTGAGCCTTGTATGCATTTTTTTTTACGCGCGGAGTGCGAATCACCTGATTTTAACGAAGCAAATTTAACAGAAATGAGCAAAGGACTAACAGTGTCCCTTATGTAAAATGTTTAGGACTAAAGTGTCCGATTTAAAACGTTTGGGACCAAAATGTCAAAAAAAATAAACGTTTGAGACTAATTGAGTCATTTTTTTTTTTAGTTGTCGAGAAGCACTTCATCCACCCACTCTAATTCGGATCAGTCCGTTTGGACGGATTAATATTTTCTTTTTGTTTTGTTTAACAACATCTGATAATGACTCAATGCATGTTTGATACTTAATTGATTTGGAATATATATTTAAGCACATTGTTAAATTTTTATAATTTATCAATAAATGTGATATTATTTTATTTAAAGTGAATTCTTTGTTATAAGAAAAGAATTAATAATGAGCTTTCATTTTCTTTTTTGTCAAGGATAAATGAGTTTATATGATGTACGCTGTTAATCATGGATACATTCAACAATTAGCTCCTTTCCATCTATTTATGCATCTTTGTAGATATGAAAAGAATAGGACAAAATACTACTTTACCTATTAATTTTGATATAAAAGAGAAAATTGATCAATTCGTACCCTTCCACCCTCGTTCAGTTACTGATCAGTGGTTATAGCTTCCAGCTCAAACATTTTCATTCATTTCAATTTCTTCTTTCAGGTACGCACAGATCTCTCTACCTCTTAAATTCTCTCTCTACAACATACATACACACACACACACACACATATATATATACACACACATACCCAACACGCAATTCTCACACAGTACACACAGTAAACAATACACAGAACTCACCATCTCACTCCTTTTTCATCTCTCTAAAAAATTCCCTTATCAATTCAGCTAAGAAATATGAAAATGTGAACAAAATGCTTAGTCAATAAAAATCTAGGGTTTATATTTTTGTTCTTTGGGTTTAGATCTTGAAATAGGGCATATGCTGATCTAGGGTTAATAACTCTCCCATATCTTCTAGTTAAATCAAAACTTCTCCTTTAAAGAATATTGCAAAGACCAAAACCAAAATCAAAAGTTTTAAACAAGTAAAATTTCAAAGCTACAAACTTGTTTACCTCAAATCAAAGAACACAAACAATTCAAGAAACAGACCCTCGAATCCTTTGTGATGCTGTGTATTGTGATGAGACATAGGGTCCGAAGATTTAGATTCAAAAGTTATTCGACATGAGTGTGTGTATGTAGAGAGGAGAAAGAAAGAGACAGAGCTGAAGAAACTTATGGAGAAACCTTTTGAAGCGCGATCGTGTGTTTGTAGAAAGAGGTGTGTGAAGATAAGAAAAAGTAAAAAAACTTGTCAGATACCACTAAAGGGTATTATGGTCATACAAATAAAAGTACAAAATTATTAAAATATAGTACAATCCTCTTAATGCATTCATGAGCTATAAATATGCATGAGTTGCTAACTTTGTCCAAAGGACATTAAGGTCTTAAAAAATAAGAAGTACAATATGGCTAGCACATAGTACAAACATTCTAAAGCAATGACGACCTACAAATATGCACTTCTGGATAATTATACCCCTGCATATTCGTTTATGTATTAATAGAGATATATATAAGTGGATATCCATTTAACAAAAATAGAAACATAGTTTTAATAAAAAGAACTCAAGTACCGTATTTTTCTCCAATTTTATCCATTTAACTTAGTTTATAATTTATAAAGATAGTGGTGGATTGTGACATAAATTTTAAGTCTAAAAAGACAAGCAACAGTCCTATTTACGATTATTTGGAAGACAAACAATAATTTTCTGTAAGTGGAATATTCTGCATTCTAAAAGTAAAGTTAATAGAGAGAGATTACATATCAATTAATTAGTCTCCTTTGTCTCCACTATATTTTTCTCTCCTTAGCTTCAGTCGTCTTCTATTTCTATTCTCTTAATTTTATGACATGTTATTAGCATGAAGAGTACTATCTATTAATCATTACTCATTAGAGGAATGGAGAGATTAATATGAAGGTAGGAAAGTGATGAGATAAAAATATAAAATCAATTTTATGTCAACAGTTCGAGTTAACGTGCAAGTAAAAACTGGAGTTCAATCTCGTAATATATGCTCTAACGATCAAATTAATAATTATTATATAAAAATTCGAGGTAGAATGATTTAAAGTGTGAAACCCAACAAAAAAGTAATAATAAAGTGCATAAATTTTATTTGAGTTCATTCGGTTTAATCATTAATTGGATTTAAAATATGACTCGGTAGACTTTTATTTATTTATTTATTTATTGTCGGGTTGGTTTATATATATATAATAAGAGTTGATATTACTTTATTTTATATTAGTCTATTTCTGTAAGACTAGTATTCCGATGTACAAGTTTAGAGAGTTCAAGAGGTAATCTAGTAGACTAATAAAACGGTAAAGAGTCTATTTGAATTGCATAAGCAACTTAATCTATTACTTGATTGGCCAATTGAAAAAAGTAATAAAAAGAGTAGCCAAAAATAATAGATAAACAAGATAGAGAATTACGAACAAAGAAAATAAACCTTCAGTCACACTATAATGAACTCAGAAAGCTATCAGACTGGATAATAGCATGGTTTGGAATTTGGTGTGCGGTGATTATTGAAGATGCCAGCTGGCAAGCTATTGCATTTGCCTGTTGCACTGGAGCGCCCAGTAGACTTAATAGTCCATAGTTGAAACCTATTTGGAACCCATATGCAAATCGTGAATAGTCTAGGGTGAACATTTGACCAAAAAAAAAGGGTGAAAAAAAAAAAAAAAAAAACTTTAAACCAAAAACTAAGGCAAAAACCGAAGCTGCTGCTGGCAATTTTAGTTACAGCTGGGCAGATTCTAATTAACTTGTTGGAAAAGAGTGAATTAAGGTTTTTTTTTTTACATGACAACTTCTATTTTCACAAATCAACACTTTTTTCAAAATATGCATATAAAAACTTTTATTTATATGTCATACATATATCTAATTACTAAAAATATAAAACTTTTTCTAAACGAATAAATGTTCGTTTATCAATAAATTAATAAATTATTCATTTATCAATAAAACCTCTCTCAAATAATAATTTGTCTTTATTGCAAGAGTAATAATTTTATAGGGGCTTTACAGTACTAGCATTGAGTTTCACACTACATTAGTATCTGAATTTTAACGGGAAAATTGCAAGAAAAAATTGCGCATAAGAAAAGGATAAGGTAAAAGAATATAATTACATGGCAAATCAAAATATGTTCTTCTTAATTGTCCAGCCTTTCTTTAACTAGTAACTTCGATAATAACATTAAACGCATAAATGTGCGGGGCTGTATGTCTTACCGTAATACTCAATCTTGTATCATTTTGATAATAACACTAAACGTACAAAACTTTTATTATGCACGAGATCCTTTGACCGAAAGAAAGTCAATTAGTTTTATTAAAAGGGGTAGAATCAAACTAAGATAAAAGTAAAGATCGAACTCACTTTAAGGTCTATTGTTCATAGTTTTATATTATATTTTTGCAAGAGACTATTTTTACGATCTGAACATGTGAAAGCGACAACTCTACTATCGCACCAAAATTCACATTTGTTTTAAGTTGTTGAATTATTCCAAGTGGACATATGCAAGTTTCAGTCAATTTCCAAAATTTTCAACACTCTCTAGGCTAACTTTGAAGTAATCAGTTGTGAAAGGCTGCTGTAATGAAGCAATAAATTCTACTGAAAGTTGGTAAGACTTCTTAATCTAAATGTGCGTTTGACAAATGCTTAAATTAACTTCATTATGGAAAGAGAGAGAGATCCTTCACGTCATTAGCTGTGATGAAGCAAATAACTTATAGTTGTTTTTGCATAGGTAATCAATTCTGTTGTCTTTTTTTTATGATAGAGACTTCAAAGAGTTTGTACACACAGCTCTATTATTCTCCCACATCGATAGCCGAGAGAGTTTTCAGCAGTTTTATACGTTAACACATGGAACCGACATTCGCCGAGCTCGGTGATGTGGGCTTGTAACCTGAGTGGGGGCAATAATGTGATGGAACATTAGTTTGATTCAGAGGGTAGGGTTTGGGTTAGCTTAATTCTGGGCCGCCCGTTCCAAGCTAAGAGTAGGGCCATGTTTCTTGGGCGAAGGCCTAGGCAGCGTGGTTCTTAAAGTGGAAGGCATTGCGTCAGGCTGGTTTCACAGAGCAGCGAAAACTTTCCTCTCCTTGCAGTGGAAGGATAACGGGCCGGTGCAACTCGAGCCCACTATTATTCAATGGGTCGGCCTAATTGAACCATCACTTTTTGGAATTTTATTGGATCTCTAATTTTATAATTTGGATCTTCAAAAAGTTATATAATTGAGGCTTTTAGATACCCTATGAAAAACAAGCAATTTTAATGGATTTTTAAATATACGCGAGATCCATCAATTTTACCATTTTTGAAGCCAAATTTAGTAACCATTCATATGGTCGTTTTAAATAACTTTGCATGATTTGAATATTTCAAAAATCTTGATTTTAATCATAACCATCAATTATTTATGTAGCACAAAGAAAAAAAAAAGAAAACACATCAATCATTTTATTTTATAAAATTCATCTTTTTTTTTTTTTTTTTTTAATCCCCAAGGAAATGATGTTTAAGTAGTGAAAGTAACAAAATTAGTGCCAAAAACCATTTGATCAAGCAGCATGATACTCGTTTCTACGAAAGGTTTACGTTCGACGTGGGTTCAAATCTCTCTAAGTAGATTTCATGATTTGAGGTCTTCCTATAAAAAAATAACTAAATTGGTACATCAAACTGGAAAATTAGTTAAATCAGAAATATTCTCTAAAAACATAAGTCAATTGCCATAACCTTAAATTTTCTAGCAAATTACATTTCGTTAATTCAATTCATTCCTTTATAAGGTTTGCTCCGTATCGAAAGTGGAATTTTTCGTTTCCTTAGAGTATTAAACGAATACTTAATTAGATCTTTGTTATGAACCCGAAAAAAAAAAAAACTTTTGGAATCATTGACCTCTTTTGGTTGACCAACACCAACCTGAAAGACCCATAAAATACTAAAAAAAGTCACCAAGAATCAACATATCCAGCATTATTGCTTCAGTATTCTTAATTCCATTCTCAGCTCAAACCAATTTGCTTAGCTAACTAATACACATTTCAAAAATAGTCCCTCATCATTGACAAAACCCTTCATAATTGTGTCATTGAACAAAAGTCTGATTTTGTTGCATCTAGTTGTTGTTGTTTTTTTTTTTTTTTTTTTTTTCGTATTGTTGCATCTAGTTAGTGTCTGACGATTATGACAAATGCTACATATAATGAATTCAAGAATTGAGTGGAATAATCGGATAACTACCTATTATGATTGAGGATTTCAAGTCTGAAGTACAACTTTGCATTCCATTCTAATAAACAAATTATGGGTGCAATGTTAATAAGAGTCTAGGCTATGGATTAGAACTGTAAACCTTGTTTGGAGTATCCTAAAAGATATTTTAATGCAAAATTGACAGAAAATAGATAAATAACACTACTTGCATGCATTTGGCCAAGCAAATCTTAATATGGCAGTTCATGAAAAATTACCATAGACATGGTAGGGCCATGGACGTGCATACATAAATGAATTTAGATCATCTCATAATATATAACATATAACGTTAGGAGAGATTAAATAATTGAAAATCATATAAATCATTTTATTATAACTGTATCATTGATTCACCAACGCTGAATTTTCCTATAACATTATATATCATTATAAAATCCTGAAAATTTTGTATACGCAGGGATTGGAGAAAAACAAGATATCCAGAGAAGTACATCATACTATTTCTGGAAGAAAAAGTAGCAATTCATCTCCAAGCACCTATGATGTCAAATATTCGTTATAGATAATTGATGTCCTTTGCTTCATTTACAGTAATTAGTGTAATAAAGTAAGGGAAGAATATCATATAAGTCAGACAACAATATTAATGGAGAAGACTTAAATCAAACTACGAGAAGTGCTTTGAGGCTCGTTCTCTTATTAGTCTTCTCAAGTTGTCAGCCACAATCCAAGAAATCATTGCCACACTATTTTAAAGGCGCAAAATTTTTTCACCTAAGCACACACGGTTATCCATAATTTTTTGTCACTATTTCCACATAGTTGTCTTGATTAAATAGATTTGAAGTACGCTGATTTATAATTTTTTCGTATTTTCTTAGGATACTTAGATTTTTTTGGTGAAATATTGATGTATCTTGAATACTTTTATTTGCTTTCGCAGCACAATATTGATTATTTCTAAAGTATAATTTTAACGCTTCTAAAATTGTATGGAAAATGATAGTTTTTCTAATTAAAAATGAAAATCTACTAAACTAAGTGAAAATAGTAGTGATAATTTACATGCTATTGAATCTGATTATTTAATTAGTTTTTCTGATGATGAAAATAATACTAAATGTTGTAATAAATGTCAAAAAGATGATAGTGAATCTGATATTGATATTTATAAATTACAATATCAATTTCAAGATATTGAGTTGAATGTTATTACTTCAAGTAATAAAATTGTTGATTTACGTGATAGTATTAGTGATACAAAGTTGAAAGCTAAAATTATTGATTGTTTTAACTCCAATCAAGAATTAAAAACCCCTATTATTCAGGACCCACAACCATATAGGTTTTCAGAATTAATAAATCAATTGAATGAAAAACAGAATACGGTAGTTACTGTCAATGATTTAAACAGGGAAGTAAAAACTTTGAAAGAGGAAATTCGAACTCTAAAACAGCAGAATGATGTGATTGAAAATCGTCTTTCTTTAATAGAAAAAGGAAAAATGAAAGAAGAAATTTCTCATTCTTTATATATAGATGATCAACATAATCTACTAGCTAATCTTAAGTTAGTTACCTCACAGAAATGGCATGTTAATATTAATCTTTTAATCAAAAAAGATTTTATTAAACGTGATTTAATTGCTTTAATTGATACTGGAGCAGATATAAATTGTATACAGGAAGGATTAGTTCCTACGAAATATTTTGAGAAAACTACTCATACTATTTCTGCTGCAACTGGACAAAATTTACATGTTCAATACAAATTGACTGACACTTATATTTGTCATGATAAAGTCTGTATACCTGCAACTTTTCTATTAGTTAAAAATTTGACTAATCAAGTTATACTTGGTACTCCTTTTATACAGGAAATTATGCCTCTTACTCATATAGATGCTAATGGTATAAAAGCTTCTTTTCAAGGAATGAATTTACATTTTCAGTTTATAACTGATCCTAAAATAAAAATTTTAAATCAAATTCAAGATTTGCTTCTTGCAAAAAATTCTCAATTGAATTTTATTCAAAAAGAAATTTCTTTTTATAATATAGAGGAAAGATTGAAAACCTTAAAAGTTCAAGAAAAAATCAAATTAATTCAAGAACAATTTTTTGTTGATATTTGTAATGATCATCCAAATGCTTTCTGGAATAGGAAAAAACATATTGTTACTCTTCCTTATGAAGAAGATTTTGTTGAAAAGAATATACCGACAAAAGCTAAACCTTGTCAAATGAATTCTGAATATTTAGAATTATGTAAGAAAGAAATAAATTCTTTGATAGAAAAGAAATTAATTAGAGTTTCTCATTCCCCATGGAGTTGTACCGCTTTTTATGTTAATAAACACTCGGAACAAGAAAGAGGTGTTCCTAGACTTGTTATTAATTATAAACCTCTTAATAAGGTTATTAAATGGATTAGGTATCCTATCCCTAATAAAAAGATCTTTTAGATAGATTACATGATGCTTTGATATTTTCAAAGTTTGATTTAAAATCAGGATATTGGCAGATTCAAAATCATGAATCTGATAGATATAAAACTGCTTTTACTGTCCCAATTGGACATTATGAATGGAATGTTATGCCTTTTGGCTTGAAAAATGCTCCTTCAGAATTTCAACATATTATGAATGATATTTTTATTCCTTATAGTGAATTTATTATTGTTTACATTGATGATATTTTGGTATTTTTCAAAAATATTGAACAACATTTTAAACATTTGAATATTTTTAAAAATATTATTATACAAAGTGGTTTGGTTATATCTAGACCAAAAATGGTTCTTTGTCAAACAAAGATTAGATTTTTGGGTCATAATATTGAACAGGGAAAAATTATTCCTATAAATAGAAGTATAGAATTTGCTTCTAAATTTCCTGATGAAATTCTTGATAAAACTCAATTACAGAGATTTCTTGGTAGCTTAAACACTCAATATCTTGAAATTGAGATTGTAATTTATAAATATTAATATCAGATTCACTATCATCTTTTTGACATTTATTACAACATTTAGTATTATTTTCATTATCAGAAAAACTAATTAAATCATCAAATTCAATAGCATGTAAATTGTCACTACTAGTATCACTAGTATAAGTATCACTTTCAGTCCTATCTCTTTCTGAATTTAATAACACTTTAGCTAAAGATTCTTTAAGCTTATCATCAATATCAAGACTATTAATCTTCTTTTTCATTATACATTTATTAGCATAATGCCCTTTTTTTCCACATGTATAACAAGTGGGTATTTTCTTTTGGGGAACATAACCCTTTTTCTCACGCCATGCGCGTTTCCTAGCTGCCTGTTTTTTATAAGCATTAGACTTATATTTCTTATAATATTCCATCTTATGAGGTCGTTCTTTATTACGTTTTCTAGGTTTATTCCTAGAGGTACTAGGCATATCCATAGCAAATTGTTCACAAAATTCTCCTAACTGATTTTTCTCAATTAATTTTTGTTTCTTCAATTGATAATTCATACGAATATCATTACAAAGAGATAATCCCTCTTCAACACATAAAGTAATAAGTGTACCATAATTAAAGGGATCCCAATCAATATTATTACTATCTGATCTTTTCCTAAGATCTTTTCTAATTCTTTCTGCAAAAACAGAAGGTAATCCATCAACAAATTTTGATTTCCAATGATTACTATTAGCATCAGGGAGATTCATGACTCTAGACAAGAAAACATCCTTATACCATTTAAAAGATGTTAAAATAGGACAACGCAAATTCTGCAAAAGAGTCCTAGAATTATCATAATGATGTAAATATCTACATGTAAAATGCTCACAAATAGCAAGACAAAGAGTATAAACAGCATTTTCATGAACATTTTCATTAACTATTTTAGTAGTATTTAAAATTTCATCACGTTGACTTTGGACTAAATAATTATCCCACCAACCTTTTAATTGGCCAGCAAATCCTGCTGTAATCATCAAAGCTATTTTTCTATCAGTATTTCCATTTTGTTTACAAATAGTAGAATACATAAGCATTCTATGAGCAGTATTATAAATCTGTAATTCAGTTTGACCATCAATAGTCCATTCATATATTTGTCTACCATGAAATGTAATGGTTTCAGTCATTAATGGTTCTTCAAAAAGAACATCCTGTGGAGTTGGACGAGGATAATAATATTTAATTTGAGTAGGAACATCCTAATACCTATTCCTATAATTTTTTAACTTATTGACATCAAAAGCTAATTGCAAATTTCTAGCATGAGCTATCTTTTCTTCTTGAGTAAGATTTGGTTCAAATTTGTCACGCCCCAAATCTCGTCTTAGAGAAACCAGCTCATAACGCGACGACACACGGACATTATAACGGCTGTAATATGGACATCCAACAAAAGAATATAAACACTCAAACACATTTATATAAAGTCTACATCCAAGTAGATACAATTCTCAAACCATGTTCTCAATGAGCATAAGTAAAACCAAAACGTGATCATAAATCCAATCATGATCACCTACATATACAATCAAAACAAACTAGACTTCAAAATAAATAAGTTATCAAGTATACCAAACATAAATTAAAACATAACCTCATTACAACAAACTACTAAAAGCCACTCAACATTGTTTCAACTCTATCACAAGCTAAACATAGTTCACATTCCATGGTTCCTCAATAGTCTCCTCGTGCACATAGTCAACGTCATGTACACCTGTAGCATGCATCACAGAAGGGTGAGCTTATTTATAACAAAGCTCAGTGGGGAGGGGAAACAGTTAAGGGAACTTTTAAAGCCACAACCTGTAAACCAGTTGATCATATTAGAAACAACATATAGCATGAGCAATAAAGCCATAAACCACGTTATAAGGATACTGCTCATTGTTTGTTGATGCCGTCACTTATAGCCCCTACACGAACTCATCACGTTCACTTTTCACATCTTCTTATCACTCCCGCATATTGGTACTCCGGATGTACCCACCTAGACACCCCACTCCCCATGGCCTTACACCGACCACGCGAGAATGGTGTCAGACTATGGTAGTCGTGCAATTACCTGCAAGCCCTATGCCGCCCGGCACGACACGACGCTACCAAGCCCCGCATAAGGTTGCAACCTTTCGAACATGGGTATCTACCCAACGCATTCACATTCGCATAAGGGTATCCACCCAACTTAATCATATTCGTATAAACCATTTAACTCATATTCATGACAAATAAAAGAGATCAACAAAGTAGGTTGAACTCACGAGCATATTCACGTATCATGTTCATTTGACAAATTCCCAACCATATACTCGAGCAATCGTGCCACATTTAACATACAACAATATACTCACATTTAAAGGTAACAAATTATTTAATTCAACCGAACTTCATTAAACATATATCCAACACATTAGTACCAATATTCAACTATCAAAGAATATGATTTTTTCAACACATTAACATCACCTAAGTACATAAAAACATGACATTTATACGTTAACACCAATTAAACCTTGAAAGAATATAATCACTACAAATCAACTTTAAGCTTCTAACAAGATTAAACCATCCTATGAATTTCTACAACACATAACTTCAACCCAATCAATATAGCAACTAACCATAATGCATTATCAACACATTGTAACAACAAAACTAAGCATTAAACAAGCTAAACAAACAAATCTATAAAATCACATAGTTGCTGGAATTTTATGAAATAGATCAAAATAAACTCCTAAATTCACCAAACTCTCACTAAAGCCATGAAATCATATACCAATCACATATATATAATCATAAACACCAAATCTAACTCAAATTCTTAACTTCTAATTAATAAAGTTAATACATAATCACCTATTTAATCTCCAATAAATTCATATGTATGTATTAAGCTCTCAAATACTACTACAACATATAATCATCCATACAAGCATTTAAAACACACTTGTACATGATTTCCACAAATCAAAGTAAGCATATACTAACAAAAACTTAAAATCTCCACCTTTAGCTAAAGCACTTCAAATTCCTAATTCAACGGAAGCTTAAATTAATTAAATTGTATGTCTATGTTATTAATCTCTAAATACCCTGTTTGCTATCTAGAAACGAAGCTTATCGAATGTAGATAGTTCTAGGTTCAAACGGAACTCAATTCCGAGTTAAATTCATTGAGTTATAGCCATTTTAGTGCAAGTACTACTAACTGTCCAGTTGCAACGTTTTTCTGCCACATTTCGGAAATGGAAAAATCGGAAGGTCCAAACGTTGGAATCTGACTTTTTGTAAAACACAAAGTTTGTTCCCAACTGCCTAATCTAGCTACTGTAAAAATTTTGTTCAATTCTGAGGTCGTTTACTATTTTTAAAACGTAAAAGACGTTGGAGGCAGTGAGCTGTCCAATAAATGATTAATAGCTTTCATGGCAAATTCACTTCCTATCTTGCTTCTACAACATCATAAACCTCAAATACAAGTATAAACAAGATCACACAATACTACAACAACCTAGATCTATAAACCCTAGCATTTATCTTCAAAAATACAAAATAAATACAAGATATAACAACAAGAACACATCAAGCCCAAAAGTCTACTCCTAACACATATATCTAACATTATAAATCAAGATAACAACATTTCTTCAAACTAAATTTAATTTTCAGAATTTAAATCATGCAAGAACATAACCTCCCTCACCTTAAATTAGCAACTAAGGCAAGAAATGAAGATGAAATAGCAAGGAGCAACTTTTCTATGGATCAAACTTTGCTCAAATCCACCAAGAAATGAAGAATCAAGCTTGGAATGAATTTTTTTCTTCTCTTTTCTCTTATGGCAGAATTTTGTAGGTGATCTAGGTGTTGTGTGTGTTTTTCCTTC
Organism: Ehretia macrophylla; assembly: GCA_037974665.1. Taxonomy (NCBI): domain Eukaryota; kingdom Viridiplantae; phylum Streptophyta; class Magnoliopsida; order Boraginales; family Ehretiaceae; genus Ehretia; species Ehretia macrophylla. The sequence continues at coordinate 69,011,043 of CM075771.1, read as the reverse complement.
TGCAAAATGAACTTGGTTGTAATAAATAGGCTAAGTCCAATGGTCAACTAACTAAATAAGAAAAGTCAAATAACACTTATTTGGTTAAACCCGTATATACAAATCAGTTTTGACACATTTTACTAAAACGATCATAACTTATGCTAGAGAACTCCGATTTGCGAACGGTTTGAAGCGTTAGAAACTAGACTCGTAGAGCTTTCTAACCATATATAATTTGCCACCTAACTCTTTCCAAATTGTGCATTGAATATGTGTTATTTTGCAAGAATGATGTTAGGTTGCTATAAACAAAGTCAACAAGTCAAAGATGACAACTTTGAAGACTAAGGCTAAAATTACCTAGGAACCAAAGCTATTTCACATAATTACAAGTTTGTCATTCTAGCCACAATAATAGAAGTCAAAGTCAAAAGTCAACCCAAAATCAAATAAAGTCAAATACCACTTAAAATGCAAATAAAGACTTCTAATTAGATGATTAAAGCATTTAAATAAGCAATGCATGTTCGGGGTCTCACAAAATTGATCATTTATCATACTAAGTTTTAAACCTTTCAAAGCATCATCTAATACTTTTTCTAATTTAGAAGTGGAAGGTTCTAATTTAAATCCATCTATAAGAGGTGGAGGCTGTAAATCAGCTTGAACTTCAATCACAGTCTCGGAATCTGAAGAGGTTGATTGGTTCTTCTTTGAACTTTTTTTCATATTATTATTTATTTTCTGTAGCGTATTCAAAACAAAAGAAAGTTGTTCACCAAAAATTTTAAGTGAAATATTTGTAAAATTATTTTGTTAAAAAAGCTTATTTATATGGTCAGTGACCGTAGGTAAGACATTATTATCAATCATTTTCATAAAAGCATTGCCTTCTATTTCAGCTGAAGTCTTAGCATTTGAATGTTTAAATGGCTGTAAAGGCGGATAAGTAGCCTGTAAAATTTTTGTAGAACCAGAAGTTCTAATATTCCATTTTCTTTCAATAACAACAATATTTGCATTCATAAGATTTTCAAAAAACCAAGGAACAAAATATTTGCACTCTTGTATTTCATTTAAATGATTGTAAAACTGATCTCTTAATTGAAATCTTTCCTCTTGTGAAAAATAAGAGAAAAACCAATCACGAAATTCTTTCCATTTAGGTTGTAAAAACTCATTATTAATAAGTTTTCTTTCATTACTTCCAGGTGTAAAATCCATTAACCACTAAAATTAATTTCTGAAGTATTATCTCCAAAATCAGAAGGAGTAGGATTAACCCCAAATCCAAGAATATCTTTTTTAATTCCTTGAGGAATTTGACTTTTAGTTAATCTAATTTTCTCTATTATTTCTTGAGGAAGTTCTAAATATTCCTCTGATTCAGATTTATCTAAATCTGCTCTTATATGAGAAATTGAAGCCCTAGATGTAGAATGTATATCTACCCTATAATCTAAAGGGGATATATAACTGTGTGATGACACAGATCTGATAAAGCGAGGAATACCTAAATTTGGCATCTGTTGAAATCTAAGTCTAATTTGACCTTCAGGAGTCTGTTCTACTTATGTTAATTCAGTCTCAATTCTAGGTTGACTAAGAACAGCTTTATCTATTTCCTAACATTCTGGAAATTCTATTTCATCCCATTGAATCATTCTTCTAGTAGATATTTTACATCTACTTAAATTTGTTTCTATCATAACAGTTTCACATGTTTTATCCTGTAATTTATAGTTAGGGTTAAGAGTATGTAGAACCTTATAATAAATGCGATAACATATACACATAATTTCTGATCCAATTTTATAATCATAACCATGAGCTTTAACATATAATGTAAGAGCATCAAGAATATTTCTATCAGATAAAGAAAGCTGTGAATTTGGTCTAACATTAAAATAGACTGGTCCATGTGCTAGACTTGTTTGCATAATTCCTATTAAAGATTATCTCCAATTTAAATTTCTAGCGTCTCTAAGAACTGCCATAAAATTTTCTGGTAAGCCTGATAAGGTTAAGGGTTTAAAAGCAATTTGTATTAAACCAATATGTAAAAATCTATGCGTATGAGCATATCTATCAATATCAGCCTGAGTTAATAATTGTATTGTAAGTTCATTATCATCCATAGGGATAGATTCTTCTATTGTTTTTACTATATGTTTAATACCTAAATTTTCAAAGGTACCAAACTGATATATTGTCCTAGGTTCTATTCTAGGAATAGTCCATTTATTCAATAATTCTAAGTTCTGAGGAAGATCATATTCTTCCTTTTTAACATTTTTAACGTAGGTCTTGGACCTAAAAGGATTGATCATATTGATAAAATACTGTTTGGTAAATCAACTATACTATATAGTCCATGGCTCTAATACCATTTGAGGCCCAGGGGATAACAGCTTGTGGCATATGTGCATAGAATACAATAGTATAAAGATACCACTAACAGTGTCAATGGAGAATTAAAACAGTAAAATGACAGAGCTACAGTCAACGACTTACAGCCCACAAATAACCATCACACGGCTGGAGAAGGGCATAACAGCACGACTCGAGAGATATCAAACACTGACCATGACAATAGTAGTGGTAGGACTATACTACTGTTTTATATACTATGTCATAAATTATTATGCCTTGGGTCAAAAATTATATTTGAGCATTTCCTATATTAGAATAGTGATTACCAAATAGTAACAAACTAGCCTATCATTAGGCTAAGAGAAACAATAAAAGACAAAAAATAAAAAGATATACCTGAAGAAAAGATTTCTTTGATTGCACACAATAAAATTTACAAAATATAAAAGATGAGAGAACGAAAATAGCTTGTTCGAGCTCTGCCTAAAAACAAGAAAATGCCGCCTACTTATACAACGTTGCGGACTTGAAAACAAAATAAAAAAGCCTAAACCGGATTCGAAATGTTTGGAGTCCGGAGTCATTATACACTCACGTGAAAAAAGCAAATAGTTGCTTCTACTTTTAATAAAGCAAACAGTAAACTTTGTCCACTGAAAATGATATTTCTCCTGATAAAAGCGAGATTCCACTTGCCATAATTCCGCGAATATCGGCTTTATGAATCAGTCCAAAAATCCTTTAAGCATCTTCAGACTTTATCTCTATCTTTTCATAAATTTGTCCAAGAACAGCATCATTGTTCCTGGGCAGGTGCTTTCCCTTTTTGTTTTGCTTGGAGAGCTTTCTCGATCAGGACATCTTTAAGGCTGTCCTAAACATCTTCTGCCAGCACATTAGGATTCTGTGCTTCTCCTGCTAAAACATTGAATTGATTTGAGCGCATTGACGCATCTGATGCGGAATCACCATCATTGCCATCATTGTCACCATCAACTTCCTTTCCAAAATTTTTCAAAAAGTCCTGCTTTATTGCTTCAAGATAAGACGCCATAATATCACCTTTAGAGCTGATTTGTTGATGCATTTGGAGTTTGCGTAGAAAATGGGAAAAAGGAGATTCTTCTTCTTGAGTTGATTGCTCCAGTTGATCTTTGTAAATCTGCACCATCTGAGTGATTTCATCCACCATATTTTGTCCATAAGGCTTATTCGTCTCTGGATCAATTTTCAAAAGTTTTGGCCAAAATTTAGAAAAGAATTTTCTTTTTAAGCAAAACATTTTTTTGTTTATTCATAACGGCAATAGGTACCCACTTCCAAATCCATGGGACACCAAATTCCATAAAGAAAAATAAAGAACATGATCCTTCAATATAAAGATCTGGATTATTTCCAATATGAGGACAAGATGCTAACCATTCAGTAAAAAGTCCTTTGAAAGATTCAGGGAAAATATTTATAGGAGGCCCATATTGAGGCCACCAAGTATGGATCCAAGCAGGGAATTTCATCTGTTGAAAAATTTGAGGGTTAAATTTTAAAAACCAAGTATATTTTTTCTGAGGATTTTCATATAAGAAAACATTAAAAAATGCTTCAACATAATCCCAATAATTAAATTGGTAAACATTTTTATTATCATTAGGATATGTAAATTGTCTTTCAGCCATAGTGCTGATTCCCCAATCTGAGGGTGAAAGAATTTTCTTAATATAAGTTTTACTATAAGTATAAATTGGGAGAGAATTATTCCTCTTAAAATGTTCAAATTCACAACTATCAGTTGCCTGCAAGAGAGACTCATAAAAGACTCTTAACTTGTGATGATGCACAGGGAAAAAGAAGTTATTAAGATAACGGTCCATAAGGTACCATGGGTCATTCTCCCATTGCTTATCCGAAATCTCAAGGATAAGTATAGTTTCTTCATGAGAGTGTGATTCATAAGAATCAATCTCATCTTCCTGTTCCACAATATTGGCATAGGATGATGCCTGTGGGGCAAAAGTGTATGCATCAAGCAATTTCTTGATTTATGCATAATTTGGATGGGATGGGTCGATAGCAACACCACCACTAGTTAGATTAACTAGTTGTTTTCCTGCAATGACCCTTTGAGAGTCATTTTTACCACGTTCTCTTCCTCTACCCCTTTGAGGGTTAGAGTAATTTCCCCTAGTGGGGAGCATCCTGCAAAAATTCACGAGTAAGAAAATCAGGTAGGGAATTTTTATCCCCTTTGATATAACAAATATCAAAATCAAAAGCAGCAAGATGAGCTTGCCATCTAGCAAACATTTGCTTAGAAACATCATGCTTAAAATCTTTCTGAAGCATAAATTTTGCAGCACTACAATCAGTACGTATAAGAAATTTTTGATTATATAAATCATCTTGAAATTTTAAAACACATTTAACAATTGCGAGAATTTCTTTTGCAACAGTAGCATAATTTTTCTGGCTATCTCTCCATTTACCAGAATAAAATCTAACAAGAAATTCTTGTTTTGATTGAGGATGAATTTGTTTTAAAATTCCTCCAAAACCAATTTCAGAAGCATCAGTTTCAATAATCTTATCCCATGCAGGATTAGCTAGAGAAAGACAAGGTAATCTAGCAACTTTAGATTTTATTAATTTAACAGCATTTGTATGAGCTTCTGTCCAAGTAGAAGGTGATTTTTTTAATCTATCATATAAGATAGCTGTATCAAAAGCAAGATTTTGATAATAAGGTAAAATATAATTTAAGCTACCAAGAAATCTCTGTAATTGAGTTTTATCAAGAATTTCATCAGGAAATTTAGAAGCAAATTCTATACTTCTATTTATAGGAATAATTTTTCCCTGTTCAATATTATGACCCAAAAATCTAATATTTGTTTGACAAAGAACCATTTTTGGTCTAGATATAACCAAACCACTTTGTATAATAATATTTTTAAAAATATTCAAATATTTAAAATGTTGTTCAATATTTTTGGAAAATACCAAAATATCATCAATGTAAACAATAATAAATTCACTATAAAAAATAAAAATATCATTCATAATATGTTGAAATTCTGAAGGAGCATTTTTCAAGCCAAAAGGCATAACATTCCATTCATAATGTCCAATTGGGACAGTAAAAGTAGTTTTATATCTATCAGATTCATGAATTTGAATCTGCCAATATCCTGATTTTAAATCAAATTTTGAAAATATCAAAGCATCATGTAATCTATCTAAAAGATCTTTTTTAATAGGGATAGGATACCTAATCCATTTAATAACCTTATTAAGAGGTTTATAATTAATAACAAGTCTAGGAACACCTCTTTCTTGTTCCGAGTATTTATTAACATAAAAAGCGGTACAACTTCATGGGGAATGAGAAACTTTAATTAATTTATTTTCTATCAAAAAATTTATTTCTTTCTCACATAATTCTAAATATTCATAATTCATTTGACAAGGTCTAGCTTTTGTCGGTATATTCTTTTCAACAAAATCTTCTTCATAAGGAAGAGTAACAATATGTTTTTTCCTATTCCAGAAAGCATTTGGATGATCATTACAAATATCAACAGAAAATTGTTCTTGAATTAATTTGATTTTTTCTTGAACTTTTAAGGTTTTCAATCTTTCCTCTATATTATAAAAAGAAATTTCTTTTTGAATAAAATTCAATTGAGAATTTTTTGCAAGAAGCAAATCTTGAATTTGATTTAAAAATTTTATTTTAGGATCAGTTATAAACTGAAAATGTAAATTCATTCCTTGAAAAAAAGCTTTTATACCATTAGCATCTATATGAGTAAGAGGCATAATTTCCTGTATAAAAGGAGTACCAAATATAACTTGATTAGTCAAATTTTTAACTAATAGAAAAGTTGCAGGTATACAAACTTTATCATGACAAATATAAGTGTCAGTCAATTTATATTGAACATGTAAATTTTGTCCAGTTGCAGCAGAAATAGTATGAGTAGTTTTCTCAAAATATTTCGTAGGAACTAATCCTTCCTATATACAATTTATATCTGCTCCAGTATCAATTAAAGTAATTAAATCACGTTTAATAAAATCTTTTTCGATTAAAAGATTAATTTTAACATGCCATTTCTGTGAGGTAACTAACTTAAGATTAGCAAGTAGATTATGTTGATCATCTATATATAAAGAATGAGAAATTTCTTCTTTCATTTTTCCTTTTTCTATTAAAGAAAGACGATTTTCAATCACATCATTTTGCTGTTTTAAAGCTCGAACAAGCTATTTTCCATCTCTCATCTTTTATATTTTGTAAATTTTACTGTGTGCAATCAAAGAAATCTTTTCTTCAGGTATATCTTTTTATTTTCTATCTTTTATTGTTTCTCTTAGCCTAATGATAGGCTAGTTTGTTACTGTTTGGTAATCACTATTCTAATATAGGAAATGCTCAAATATAATTTTTGCGCAAAAGAAAATTATAAGGTTGTACAATATTGTTATATGTCAAATCACACTCACTACTTTGAGATCTATTGTCGATAGCATTACATTGTACTTTTACAAGTGGTTACTTTCACGACCCGAACCTATGGCTTTTGAGTTATTCCAAGCGGATAGATGCAAATTGAAATTAATTTCCAAAATTTTGTACACTCTCTAAGCTAACTTTTGAAGCAGTGAGTTGTGACAGGCTGATTTAGTGAAGCAGAGAGACACTGCTTAATCTAAATATGTGTTCGAAAAATGCTTGATCTAACTTCATGTATGAAAACAGAGAGACCCTTCACGTCATTACATTTTCTTTTTTTGGTCAAACATAAACTTGCATTTCATAAACAAATTGTACATAGCTAACCAATCCCCGAGGAATGGATATCACAAGTGAGCAAATACATCATACATGATTACATGTTGAATAGTTGGTTTTAATCAGTAGAGAGTTGAAAGGTATGCACTAAAAGGAATGAGAACCTGTCAGCCTGGATATTACTAGGCATATCCATAGCAAATTGTTCACAAAATTCTCCTAACTGATTTTTCTCAGTTAATTTTTGTTTCTTCAATTGATAATTCATACGAATATCATTACAAAGAGATAATCCCTCTTCAACACATAAAGTAATAAGTGTACCATAATTAAAGGAATCCCAATCAATATTATTACTATCTGATCTTTTCCTAAGATCTTTTCTAATTCTTTCTACAAAAACAGAAGGTAATCCATCAACAAATTTTGATTTCCAATGATTACTATTAGCATCAGGGAGATTCGTGACTCTAGACAAGAAAACATCCTTATACCATCTAAAAGATGTTAAAGTAGGACAACGCAAATTCTGCAAAAGAGTCCTAGAATTATCATAATGATGTAAATATCTACCTGTAAAATGCTCACAAATAGCAAGACAAAGAGTATAAACAGCATTTTCATGAACATTTTCATTAACTATTTTAGTAGTATTTAAAATTTCATCACGTTGACTTTGAACTAAATAATTATCCCACCAACCTTTTAGTTGGCCAACAAATCATGCTGTAATCATCAAAGCAATTTGTGTATCAGTATTTCCATTATGTTTACAAATAGTAGAATACATAAGCATTCTATGAGCAGTATTATATATCTGTAATTCAGTTTGACCATCAATAGTCCATTCATATATTTGTCTACCATGAAATGTAATGGTTTCAGTCATTAATGGTTCTTCAAAAAGAACATCCTGTGGAGTTGGACGAGGATAATAATATTTAATTTGAGTAGGAACGTCTTGATATCTATTCCTATAATTCTTTAGCTTATTAACATCAAAAGCTAATTGCAAATTTCTAGCATGAGCTATCTTCTCTTCTTGAGTAAGATTGGGTTCAAATTGATCATTTATCATACTAAGTTTTAAACCTTTCAAAGCATCATCTAATACTTTTTCTAATTTAGAAGTGGAAGGTTCTAATTTAAATCCATCTATAAGAGGTGGAGGCTGTAAATCAGCTTGAACTTCAATCACAGTCTCGGAATCTGAAGAGGTTGATTGGTTATTCTTTGAACTTTTTTTCATATTATTATTTATTTTCTGTAGCGTATTCAAAACTAAAGAAAGTTGTTCACCAAAAATTTTAAGTAAAATATTTGGAAAATTATTTTGTTTAAAAAGCTTATTTATATGGTCAGTGACCGTATGTAAGACATTATTATCAATCATTTTCATAAAAGCATTGCCTTCTATTTCAGCTGAAGTCTTAGCATCTGAGTGTTTAAATGGCTGTAAAGGCGGATAAGTAGCCTGTAAAATTTTTGTAGAACCAGAAGTTCCAATATTCCATTTTCTTTCAATAACAGCAATATTTGCATTCATAAGATTTTCAAAAAACCAAGGAACAAAATATTTGCGCTCTTGTATTTCATTTAAATGGTTGTAAAACTGATCTCTTAATTGAAATCTTTCCTCTTGTGAAAAATAAGAGAAAAACCAATCACGAAATTCTTTCCATTTAGGTTGTAAAAACTCATTATTAATAAGTTTTCTTTCATTACTTCCAGGTGTAAAATCCATTAACCACTAAAATTAATTTCTGAAGTATTATCTCCAAAATCAGAAGGAGTAGGATTAACCCCAAATCCAAGAATATCTTTTTTAATTCCTTGAGGAATTTGACTTTTAGTTAATCTAATTTTCTCTATTATTTATTGAGGAAGTTCTAAATATTCCTCTGATTCAGATTTATCTAAATCTGCTCTTATATGAGAAATTGAAGCCCTATATGTATAAGGTATATCTACCCTATAATCTAAAGGGGATATATAACTGTGTGATGACACAGATCTGATAAAGCGAGGAATACCTAAATTTGGCATCTGTTGAAATCTAAGTCTAATTTGACCTTCAGGAGTCTGTTCTACTTTTGTTAATTCAGTCTCAATTCTAGGTTGACTAGGAACAGCTTTATCTATTTCCTAACATTCTGGAAATTCTATTTCATCCCATTGAATCATTCTTCTAGTAGATATTTTACATCTACTTAAATTTGTTTCTATCATAACAGTTTCACATGTTTTATCCTGTAATTTATAGTTAGGGTTAAGAGTATGTAGAACCTTATAATAAATGCGATAACATATACACATAATTTCTGATCCAATTTTATAATCATAACCATGAGCTTTAACATATAATGTAAGAGCATCAAGAATATTTCTATCAGATAAAGAAAGATGTGAATTTGGTCTAACATTAAAATAGACTGGTCCATGTGCTAGACTTGTTTGCATAATGCCTATTAAAAATTGTCTCCAATTTAAATTTCTAGCGTCTCTGAGAACTGCCATAAAATTTTCTGGTAAGCCTGATAAGGTTAAGGGTTTAAAAGTAATTTGTATTAAACCAATATGTAAAAATCTATGCGTATGAGCATATCTATCAATATAAGCCTGAGTTAATAATTGTATTGTAAGTTCATTATCATCTATAGGGATAGATTCTTCTATTGTTTTTACTATATGTTTAAGACCTAAATTTTCAAAGGTACCAAATTGATATATTGTCCTAGGTTCTATTCTAGGAATAGTCCATTTATTCAATAATTCTAAGTTCTGAGGAAGATCAAACTGATATATTGTCGATAGCATTACATTGTACTTTTACAAGTGGTTACTTTCACGACCCGAACCTGTGGCTTTTGAGTTATTCCAAGAGGATAGATGCAAATTGAAATTAATTTCCAAAATTTTGTACACTCTCTAGGCTAACTTTTGAAGCAGTGAGTTGTGACAGGCTGATGTAATGAAGCAGAGAGACACTGCTTAATCTAAATATGTGTTCGAAAAATGCTTGATCTAACTTCATGTATGAAAACAGAGAGACCCTTCACGTCATTACATTTTCTTTTTTTGGTCAAACATAAACTTGCATTTCATAAACAAATTGTACATAGCTAACCAATCCCTGAGGAATGGATATCACAAGTGAGCAAATACATCATACATGGTTACATGTTGAATAGTTGGTTTTAATCAGCCAAGAGTTGAAAGGTATGCACTAAAAGGAATGAGAACCTGTCAGCCTGGATATTACAGGTATAAATGAATGAAACTGAAATTTTCAAAAAAATCAACTAATGGCAATGCGATAAAGCAATAACATACAGTTGTTTTTGATAGCAGCATACGCAATCAATTCTGTTGTCTTCTTTATCACCACATTTGATGCTATAAAATTTCATAACCAGCAATAGATTGTAAATCTTTTGAGAATGAACTTTATGTTTTATTTAATATAGAAGCAAGTAAAGAGCAATCACTAATTAGATTTCGATGTGTAGAAGAAGTTTGGAGACTTCTGTCTTATTTTTTCCCACATCGGTAGCTGGTTTCATTTAACACCTCTTTTTAAGTAGACACATGGCACAGTAACCTGCCGAGCTCGGTAACGTGGGCTTGTGACCAAAGTGGGGGCATTATTGTGATGGAACATTGGTTTGGCCCGGTAGGTAGGGTTTGGGTTAGCTCACTTACCCGGGCCTGCCCTTTCGAAGCGGTGAGTTGGGCCATGTATCTATGGCGAAGGCCTGGATCACGTGGTTTCTAAAGTGGGAAGGCATAGCGTGAGGCTAGTTTTACAGAGCAGCGAAAACTTCCCGCTCTCTACAGTGGGGAGGATAATGGGCTGGGTGCTACGTAAGCCCATTATTACCCAATGGGCTGGCCTAATTGAACCATCACTTTTATGAAATATATTTACCCCATCAAGTTCGAGTAATTGGGTCGGCCCACTATTTTTATCAAACTTTTTCTTATTGAATTTTAAAATCTTGATATCGATATTTCGAAAATTCTTGATTTTTGAATCTCACAACCTTTAATCATTTTTATTTTATTTTATAAAATTTTCCATTTTAAATAACTTAGTATCATCTAAATATTTCCAAATTATCTTATATTTTTATTTTTATCAAAGAGTTAGTGAAAGTAACAAAATTAGTACCGCATTAAAACAAAACTTGAACGGAAAATTAATTAAGATAATGCAACATTCTCCAAAAATGCTTTAACTTGCTCATAGTGTCACCTCTTAACATAATTAAATCAAAGTTCCGACAAAAATTAAGAAATGGTGTCGTTCTAAATACACCAGCCTTCTCAAAACCTTCAACAAATTTACTTTCCTTCACTTCTTTTTAATCTTAGTTGCACCCAAAATATTATACTACTTGTGTTGCACGTCTAGTCTTTCTGAAACAAATGAGAAGTGAATGAAGAAATTGAAAAATAAATTGCTTTGATTTTGATTAAAATTATACTTGATTTTATTCCAGAATTCTCTTGTATATTTTCACTGACAGATATATCTCCTCTCTTTATGGAAATAGCTAGCCATAAAATGTGAAATATTTTCTACAAACATGCATTAAAACTCTATAAATCCCTAGAGATTTTAGCATCATTAAGATTTTTACAACATATATACATACATCTAGCTAGATTATCAAAGATAGAGGTTTGTATTGTTTGATTTTCGGTGTTACCGCTAAACGAAAATCGTTGTATCCTATAGAACTTCCGCCCGTATTCGTCAGCACCATAGCAGAACAATTAAATCTTAAGGAGACTTAATCAAATTTACTACATTTATTTACCGCATTGAATAACTTTATGTGGAGACGAGTCGTCTTGGAATATTTTATATTTTGCCTTGTGTTTTTATAATATGTTTTATTGCAATAAATTCAGTCTGTTAAATGCAATATTGTTCAACACACAAGTTATTCACATAATTATGCCAACACTACTTAGCAGAGACTTATCTCAATAAGGCTTTAGTTTTTCTACATTACAAGTATCCTCAAGGATATGCAAATGCTTCTGAAGTACATAGATGTAAGAGGAGGCACAATGTAGGTGTTATTTAATGCATAATTGACAGGAAACAGATGATTATATTTGCTCGCATTTGGCCAAGCAAATGTAAATCTTCAAGTATCAAAATTCTCCATAGACACGTGTCAAACGTGAATGGGCAGCACTTTCATTCACTAACAAGATAGCCTAGCTGAGACAGAGAGGTGGGGGCTTTGCATCACCTCCCACACAAAGCCGAACCATCTGACCCTGCCAGATGGAAAGACTTTTGCATTGTAAATACACTATATCTGAAAATTAGAGGAAAATAAGATATACAGAGAAGTGCATCCATATTATTTATGGAACAAAAAGTGACAATTCATCTTGTAATATCCTAAAAGCATGGTAGATACAGTAGTTAGTTACATTAAATTAAGGTATAATGTTCCTTCTGCTATAGGGATGAAATACATCTTCAGCCATTACAAACCCAGACTCGATCACTTATTGAACTGCCAAAATGCAAAACAACAGCGAACTGAATAAGGGACTTTGGTTAGAAAGCCTTAGTTAGCATCTATCACTTATTTATATGCCATTTACACGTGATACTCGTGCTTGATAGAGACTGATCGTGTATACAGTACACCAATCAGCCTCGAAGGATCATTCAAGAAGTCAAATCAGGCTGTTTGGCAACTTGACTATTTAGGAACTCCAGCACTGAGAGACGCTGCATGCAGAAATAGTGTCAACCAATTTTTCGTGCCGTCTACAGAAGAATACATGAGAAAGACATCAACTTTACGCGTTGTTCAAGGGCGCTTTCTTCAGAATTCAATTTTAGAGATTTCAATAATTGTATGGCTTCTTGGAATCCATCAACAGCTGCATTTTCATTCCCCAGATTTCTATCCACATCGGTAACTTTAGCAAGGGAGACAGCTATATCTAGAACCTGGAATAAATGTTCTATCAATGTTCCAAAATGATACATGGTCACGCCAAGATTGGCCTAAAAGAATAGTTGCAATGCTTATGCAGCAGTAACTTTGATCAACAACCTGGGAGCTTAGAAAATTACCTCTAGATCATCTCTAGGCACTTTCAATAGAAAATTGACACTCTCATCAAAGTAGGTGACTGCATAACCAACATCTCCTGTTGCTCGACTGCAGTAGGAACATGTTTAGATATCAGAGCTCAATGCAGTATTGTTATCAGAAGATATTCATAGAATCTAATTTCTATCAACCACAAAGAAATGTAGAACGGACCAGCAATCACCAAGCATACCCAGAACTGCTCCTAGCTGTGAGTAGAGTTGGCAAATGGGCTAGCCCGGCACGGCCCACCCGAATCGTGGGTTAAGAAAAATGAGCCCGAATCAGCATATATGTCTAGTGTGCTGAGCTAGGCTGAGCTCAATTCTTGAAATGTAGGACTCAATTCAGCCCACGAGCCCACTACCACGAGTCGAGAGCTGGGCTGGGCCAGTCCATCTTTTTATTTTTATTTTTTATTAGTGTGTTCTGAATTTTGATAGTTGGATTAATAACGAAAAAATGTTAAGCTTAATTTTTTTTACGAAAAAGTTAATTTAACAATTAACAATACATAAATTGATAGATAATATTAATATAAATGATAAAACATTACTTAACAAATTACAAGTTTACGAGACACGGATACGTTACTAATAAACATAAAAAAAGAACATTACATAAATGCTTGAAGAAAGTTGGTGGAGAAGTTCTCCATTTTATTATGCTCTTTGTGCGGGTTCTGGGTTTGTTGGTGGCGGTGGTGGAGGATTAAAATAGTTTGGAATATTTGAGTGTTGAAATACAAGATGTCTTACAAGCATTCCAGTTCCAACATGACGACAAAATATATATTTACATTCACAATAGTTACAAGTTACATACCCATGTTCTTCAAAGTAAGCAAAATAATTCCAAACATTTAAACGTAATCGTTGTGAAAGATTTTCTTCTCCCATAGCCATAGATATTGTGTATTCTCTTGTAGTAAAATAAAGAGACAATAGGTAGTAAAATAAATATATAGTTTTGTAGGAAAATTAAGTTGAATACACTAACTATTTATAAAAAAAATTACATGTACACATTATAATCTCAAGATGGGCTTTATCTGGGCTCGAATTGGGCCTGAGCGGGGCTCGAACTGGGCTTGTGCTGGGTTCGAGCTGGATTGGGCTGAGCTGGGCTGGGCTTAGGCACAAATGGGCTAGGTCAAAAAATATATGACCCAGCTCGGCCCACCTATATGTGGTGGGCTGAGCTGAGTCGAAGCCACTTTCATTCGAGTTGGGCTGGGCTTGAATTTTCATGTGTTGGGCTGAATTGGACCTGTGTCGGCCCAACCCAAATGCCACCTCTAGCTGTGAGCATAACTCCAATGTCTTCTTCATTCTTTCCAACTGTTCCTTAATATCTTCCGCACACAGACTGAGTCTTGATTTTGCACTTTCTATATTATTCCCACGGAAAGCCTACAAATGAAACAACTTGCTCCGGAGTTTAGTCAAGTCTAATTTGTGGAATAAGCAAAATAGAACAATTTTAACCAAGTCGATACAGTTCGAAATAAATCTTTACAATGTAAACATAATGTATTTGGCAAACTCACCCTCATGGCTTGTTGCACCAAGAAAGCATATCGCTTTAGAGATACATCCTCGTATATCACTGTTTTCTTCTCACCTACTTCTTGTTCATTATTAGTTTGAGACCTCTTGATCCTTGCATGTCCTTCAATGAAGTGATCAAACAACTTTCTGAAGATCTTGGTCATCTTCAATCTTCTCAATGTCAGCACCACATAATGGACAATCCTTAAACCGTGATATGCATACTCTGATTCCACAAAATGTTTTGAATGGTGTACAATATCAAACAAAAGCTAAATTATCTATCCACTTCTTAAATGCTAACATAAATAAGGGAATTTAGCTATCAATAAATACATATAGATAGGCCTAATAATCTGTCCATACAAACTTACTTGCAATAAACATGGGAACAAGGAATGCATTTGCTACATTCATAAAGAAGTGCTTGATAAATCATGCAACTGAGAGGGCCTAATTTAAATGTTTGAGAATCATATCCAAAGGGACACTTTGTAGGAATGCTGACAGGTTCCCCAGACTCTTGTTTACGGTCACTCTCTTGCGCTGCATGAGAATCATATCTGAAAGAAACTAAAGAGAGAAATTTGATTATTTTTCATTCATTGTAATGATTTGTAGGAAAATACAACCAAAATAAATAGGAAGCTAGCAACCCTAACTTTCCCTAACTTTATCCTTAAATCAAGGAGAATCATAACCAATTAGGGAAACTAAAATCTTGGGCATTTATTTAAAAAATAAATCAAGGAGTATCTGAAGGCTTGCGTCCAGTCATCCCCGTTTCTTCTAGGAGATCTAGAATATATTTTCGTTGTAAAACTACTATTCCTTTCTTTGATCTAGCAATCTCCATACCAAGAAAATATCTTTGTTGTCCAAGATCTTTAATCTCGAACTCGGATGACAGACTCTTCTTCAACTTGTCCATCTTTTCAACATCATTACCAGTGAGGGTAAAGTCGTCTACATAAACAATCAACATTGCAATCTTTCCTTTTCTTTAGATCTTCATGAACAATGTGTGGTTTGACTGTCCCTGTGAAAAATCTTGGGTTGTTATAAATTTTGTAAATCTTTCAAACTAGGCTATGGGAGATTGTTTAAGCCCATATAAAGATTTTTTTAATCTGCAAATTTTTTCCTTGAACTTGTCAACAAACCTTGGAGGAGCTTCCATATACACATCTTCTTCTAGCAACAGGAGAAAATGTCTCAGAATAATCAATACCATAGGTTTGTGTAAAACCTTTGGCAACCAACCGAGGTTTGTGTCATTCAAGAGAACCATCTGAATTGTACTTTACTATGAACACCCATTTGCATCCAACTGGAGTTTTTCCTTTTGGAAAATCAACCCTTTCCCACGTCCTATTTTTTTTCCAGAGCTCTCATCTCCTCAAGAACGGGTTCCTTCCATTCAATAACTTCTAGAGCCTCATGTATATTCTTTGGAATAACAACACATGACGATTTTGAGGTAAATGCCTGAAACGATGGAGACAGACTCTGATAGGATAAAAAATTATACAAAGGATGTTTGATGCAAGTTCTAGTACCTTTCCTAAGGGCAATAGGTATTTCTAGAGTTTTATCTAGCTCTAATGTAGAATCTGGAGTAGGAATTGACATCTCTAGAGTTTTATCTGACTCTACTATGGAATATGGACTAAGAACGACTTTAACAGGACTACACTTAGATTGAGATTTATCTGATTGGTCTTCAACCTCTTGATTTTTCCTTGGTTCAGATTCTCGGCCATGCTCCAAGTTGTTGATCATCTTTTCTCGTTCTGGATATTTCCTCACATAGACTTTCCCTTTATATTGAATACCACCGTGCCTTGCTCACATTTCTTCTCCTTCTGAGTTTCATCTTGCGATGGCACAAATATTTGATCCTTATTTTCATTATTTGAGACATTATTAGTTGAGTTGTGAAATACCTCTATCTCTTTTCCAACATTGCCCATAATCTCGGATTCATTGGGGTTTTGTTGGAAAATATTTTCAGATTCACTAGTTCTCTTATGACTTTGACCATTTTTAGCAACAAGATGATCAAGGAAAAAAATCTTTAATCAACCAGTCAAAGTCCGAATCTTCATTAGATGTCTCCCCTTGAGGATGAGTAGATGTACAAAATGGTTTATCTTCAAAGAAGGTGACATCCATGGAGATAAGAAATTTCTTGGAACCTGGATCAAAATATTTATATCTTTTTTGGTTTGAAGGATAGCCAATAAAGACACATTTCTTTGCCCTAGGGTCCAATTTCCCTCTATTATTATCATAAACATGAACAAATGCAACACACCCAAACACTTTAAGTAGAAGATCATTTGACAGCCTAGAAGAAGGAAAACACCTCTCAAATCAGCTTAAGGGGGTTTATAACTTTAAAACTTTAGAAGGCATCCTATTGATTAAATAAGTAGTTGTAAGAAGAGCCTCACCCCACAAATATTTTGGTACCTTAGTTGAAAACACTAAGGACCTAGCAACTTCTAAGAGATATTTGTTCTTCCTCTCTGCAACTCCATTTTGTTGTGGAGTGTTGTTGCAAGAACTTTGATGAACAATACCTTTTTCAACAAAAAAATTTCCTAAAAATCTTGTTAAAATATTCTTTGCCATTGTCACATCGGAAAACCTGAATCTGTGTTTGAATCATACTGTAAAAATTTTTGAACACATTTTCAGCTTCAGATTTTTCATGAAGTAAAAATACCCATGTAATCTCCAGTTAAATGGATGATTTTTCCTTTTCCATCAATGGCCAGTTTAACTAATTGAGCCCATTCTAAATAGTTATGGCCATTCAATCTGTTACTCGTCAATTGGAAGGAAGAATTCGAACCAAAAAAAATCACCACCGCCGCTAGTTACTATTTTTGGTACACCGGACTGCTAGTTGTCTATGACGGCTCCTCCGCCTGTTGCACTAGAACTGTCGCCTTGATTAGCTTCTGATGCAGATGTATTATTCTTCTAGCCGGTCATTGCCTGCTTGTAATTCATCTAGGGTTTTGGTGTTTTTGGATAAAGAGCCGTGGCTTTGGTACCATGAAAGAAACTAAAGAGAGAAATTTGATGATTTCTCATTCATTGTAATGATTTGCAAGAAAATACAACCAAAATATATAGGAATCTAGCAGCCTTAACTTTCCCTAACTTTTTCCTTAAATCAAGAAGAATCATAACCAATTAGGAAAACTAAAATCTTGGGCATTTATTTAAAAAATAATAGCTAATTATCCCTAATCTACTCCCTAGTTTACCGAAAATATCCAAAGGGGCACTTTGCAGGAATGCTGGCAGGTTCCCCAGACTCTTGTTTAGGGTTGCTCTCTTGCACTGCCTGTGGTTTGTTTTGGTTATAACCAGTTTTCTTAGAGGATGCATCATCAAGCTGAGCAGCTTTTACGAAAGGACAAACATGTGTCATTTTGATCCAAACCCTGTAACAGAAGCTAAATCCTCTTAAATAAAGAATTATATTTGATATTTATGATAAAAAGAAAACAAGAATACCAGCATGAAAAGAAGGAATGTTACAAGCAGCTTTTGTACGACTCAAGTAAAAAATTATGTTCCTTGATAAAGCAGTACACAAGATTTTTGAAGACCATAACACTGATTAAATATATAGTGCAGTTCTAATCCCATCACAACAACAATCCTTCAATTTAAGATGCTCAATTAAGCCGATTTTCTTTCCTTCTAATAGAATGGTCATAGAGTGAAATAGAACTACTGACATTCTTTAGGAACAATTACTTTAGTAGCCAAAATGACGTTCCAACAAAAAAATAACATGCTACCTATAAAATAGATAAGTTTGCTGTAAAAGAATAGCTCAATTGTATTTCTTTACAGATATTCAAATATATACAACATTGCAGTAGGTCAGAAATGGAAAATAATTGATATCAGGCTTGAGATAAGCCATTATTTTTGCAGCCGTTAGCTTTGACTTTAAGTTGGAATGCAACTATTGAGTTGATTTTGTGGAGATTGATTGAGAGCTATTGTTCATTGAGGATCTTTCCTAATATGCCCCCGCAAGAGGGTGAAGCCATCAGCGACACCCATCTTGGATCGATTCAAGCAACCGATCTTTGGGCAGTGGTTTCATCAGTATGTCAACTAGCTGATTGGTAGTGGAAACATGAACAACTTCGAGTGATCCTTCTGCTACTTTGTCCTAAACGAAATGATAGCCAAGCGCCAAGTGTTTCATTCTTGAATGAAAGATAGGATTTGCACAAAGGTTGGTGGCGCCAATGTTGTCGCAGAGAAGGCGAGGTGTGCTGGTGGGTGTGATATAGAGCTCACGGAGTAAGTTTGTAAGCCAACAAACTTTAGCAGTTATGAGACTGGTACATTGCTTTTTGGAACACCATGAGACTAGATTACCCCCAACGCACACAATGTAAGCAGAAATAGAGGTATAGTCATCTCGGTTGTCGGCCCAATCAATATCGGAGTAAGCCACGAGTGATTGATGTTTTGATTTGTTGATGACCAAGCCATAGTTTAATATGTGTTTTAAGTAGCGTACGAGTCGTTTTGCCACTGTCCAGGGGTTGATCTTTGGAGAATGCATATATTGGGCCAATTTATTGGTAGCATAAGCAACATCGAGGCGAGTGAAAGCCATATATTGCAAGCTGCCAATCAAATTGCGATATGCGGAAGCATCAGTACCTTGGGCACATTCATCCAATGTTAATCGAGTGGTAGAACTGATTGATCCATATGGAAACGAGCAAGGATGTCTCTTACATGCTGTTGTTGACTGGGAAACAAACCATTTGGCATTTGTATGACTTCGACACCAAGAAAATAGGCAAGTTGTCTGAGGTCTTTCACAAAGAATTTGCATGATAGATCAACAATTGTTTTTCTCACATGGGCAAGAAAGCTTCCTGTAACAATTAAGTTATCAACATATACAAGAATATATGTTAGAACTAATTTGTTAAGATAGACAAGAAATGAGCTGTCGGACCGTGTGGGTTCAAAGCCAAGTGAGTGAATGAAGTTTTTAAGCTCAAGGAACCATGCTCTTGGCATGTGTTTAAGTCCATAAAGAGATTTATGTAGATGGCACACATGGTTGGGTTTGGAGCTGTAACCGAATCCCGGTGGTTATGACATGAATACGTCTTCTTCCAGATTCCCATGAAGAAATGCGTTGTTCATATCTAATTGATGAATAGGCCATCCATTAAAGACTGCAATAGAAAGAACTACACGAATAGTGGAAGATTTTTACCACCGGACAGAATGTTTCTTGGAAATCAAGGCTCGGGCATTGGTGGAATCCTTTGGCCACTAACCGGGCTTTGTACTGAGCAATGGTTCCATCTGAATTTCTTTTTATGTGAAACACCCATTTACAACCTATTACGCTGTGATAGGGTTCACAAGGCGCAAGTTTTCATGTAGAGTTACAACAGAAAATATCTAACTTATCAAGCATAGCGGCTTTCCATGACGGATTTTGAAGGGCTTGGTGCACGGATGTGGGTTCAAGTGACGGGGGTAGTGAATGTTTACTACTGGCTGTGAGAATAAAAAAATTTCTGGGGCAGATGATGTTATTTTGTGACCTGGTACGCATGGGATATTTTGCTTGTGGTAGTGGAGGCATTTCAGTTTGGTGCTCGGATGATGAGGCAGTAGTAGGGGGCACATCGTAACGGTTTGGTTCAACAATGATAGACTAGGATGGAGGCATGATAGGTAACCTTGGATAGCAACTCTCTGGATTAACCGTGGACTCAGTAGACATGGGAAGTAGAGTGGATTGTGGTGAAGAATCTGAGATAATGTTTAACGGTGGAGGGTCAAATGGCACATTTGATATTAATGGTGTGGGCGATATAGTTGGAAGAGTGGGAGGGTGTTGGATGGTGTTAGAGTCGTTGTGACTGGGGAGCCATTTGGAGAGTGAGTGGTCTTGAATTTGGTCTTGGTGTAAGAGTGTTGGCAGGGAGAAAAATTGGGTCTCTACGAATTGGACATGCCTAGAGATGTAATATTTGTGAGAAAAAGGTTCATAGTATACATAGGAAGTATGAGTGGTGGAGTAGCCAAGGAATATACATGGCTTGGATCTCTATTGGAGCTTATGCTTGTTGTGTGGACGAAGCCATGGGTAGCATAGGCAACCAAACGTGCGAAGCTTAACGTAGTTGGGTTTGATTTGAAAGAGTGTTTCAAATGGAGATTTGTTATCTAGAAGTGGTGTAGGAAGCCAATTGATTAAGTATGTTGCAGTTTGGAAGGCAAAGGTCCATAGAGAGAGTGGTAGTTTGGCACGATGAAGTAAGGTGAGTCCGGTTTTGACGATATGGCGATGGCGCCTTTTAGCTGGGGTCACATGTTCGAGAGTGTATGGTGGGGATATTAGATGATGGATGCCATGTTGAGCAAAAATGGGTTTAAGACCATGATATTCTGTACCACCATTCGAATATATAGTGTGTATAGATTGATTGAATTGTTTTTCCACCATAAGCTTGAACTTTGGAAAGATAGAAAATAGATCTGATTTGTGAGATAATGGAAATAACCATGAAAATTTACTAAAATGGTCAACGGAGATTACATAGTAAGAGAACCTATCTATTGAACGAATTGGAGAAGGTCCTCAAATGTCCTTGAAGATGAGTTGTAGAGGTCGACTACTAGTTAAACTGCGTTGACCAAATGGCATTTTGTGACTTTTATTACAATGGCAAGAGTCACAATTAAAGAAACGAGATGGGAAGTGATGTAGTTTATTAATGAGTTGATGAAGCATTTTGGAAGAGGGATGCCCAAATCTGTCGTGCCAGTGATTGAAAGAGGCCTTAACTCCCATGAAAACTTGCTTAGGTTAAGGGTCTGTACCATCTAAAGGCCACTCATAAATGTTATTCCTGCTCAGTCCTGCTGCGAGAGGTACCCTCGTGATGAGATCTTTCACACAAAAAGAAGTGGGAGAAAATTCAATTGAAACATTGTTAGATCGACAAAGTTGATTAACTGACATTGAATTTTTGTGCATGGACGGAACACAAAGAACATTTGAGAGATGAAGGGGTCTACTTTGGGATGGTAGAGTGGAGGTACCCATGTGGGAGATGTTAAAACCTGATCCGTCTTCAATGATAACATCTTCAAGTCCATCGTATGGTTGGTGAAGGGACAAGTTGGCCAGATCAGATGTCACACGATGAGAGGCACCAGAGTCAAGAAGCCATGAGTTGGTTGGTGTCGAGGTGGTTGTATTGGCAGTGGGATTGGAGGAATGAAAGACGAGTAGTTTAGCGGTATAGCATTGACGGGCCTTGTGGCTTTTCTTGTCACAGAATTGACAAATTACTACTGGCTTATTGTTGTGAATGGAGTTGTCACCACAACGTTGGTTTTGGCTAGAATTAGAGTGACGATTTTGGGAGTTATTTTTGTTTGGTGTGTAGTTGTTTTTCTTTCTAGATGAATGGCCATTGGAAGAGGAAAAATGTGTGTTGTTGGCTATTATGGGGCCAAGAATGCCTGCTGCTGTAGACTCTTCCCTTTTAAGGAATCCATCATATTCAACTAACTTGTCGTGGAGCTCGTCGAAGCTAATGACAGTGTCTTGTGCCTGGATAGCACCAGCAAGTTCCTTGAAGGCAAGATCAACTCCATTAAGTGTGTGAGTGATGAGATATTGAGGGGGGGACATGAGCACGAACAAGAGCAAGTTCATCCATAATAACGCGGACTTGAGCCAAGTAATCTGAGATTGATTGATTGCCTTGTGATAGAAGCGTAAGTTGTTCGGCCAAACCCATGATGCGTGAAGAAGAGGGGTTTGCATAATTTTTGGCAAGTTTAGACTATGCTTCAGCCACTGTTTTGCATGAGCGGATGACGGGAACCACATTGTGGCTTAGGGAGCCAATAATGCCCAAAAGCAAGAGCTTGTCTTGTCGTAGCCAAAACTAATATTTAGGGTTAGGAACAGATTTTTCATTGGTGGTCAGCGTTTCGGGTGGGCAAAGGTATGAGCCATCAATATATCCAAGCAAATCATAGCCGTAGAGTAGTACATCAAATTGGGTCTTCCATGAGTAATAGTTGGTGGGTGTTAATTTCAATGGCAGTTGATTTGCGACATTGATTGCAATGAGATTTTGGAATTGCGAGGTTGAGGGAACTTCAGATGATTGGGCGGGTGAGGTGGTGTTTGAGGTAGCTGGCGCCATGGAGACAAGGACGAGCGAAGGGAGAAAAAAAAAAGCTTACGAGGATCAAGTGCTCGTTAGAGATTTGCTAAGCTCTTGATACCATATAAAATAGATAAGTTTGCTATAAAAGAATAGCTCAATTGTATTTCTTTATAGATGTTCAAATATATACAACATTGCAGTAGGTCAGAAATGGAAAAGAATTGATATCAGGCTTGATATAAGCCATTGTTTGTGCAGTCGTTAGCTTTGACTTTGAGCTAGAATGCAGCTATTGAGCTGATCTTGTGGAGATTGATTGAGAGCTATTATTGATTGAGGATCTTTCCTAATACTACCACAACCTAGAAAGGAACTCCCGTAAAATAATAATTACAAGAAGACCAAACAACATATATGGGGTCAGCTTTTCTATGATCAAATGTTTGTGCCAGAGCCCCTCAAGCAAAATTAAACTATACATGCCCGTCTGCCCTCAAACCAAACCAAACCAAACTAAGCCTTGTCCCACTAGGTGGGGTTGACTATATGGATTAGACGATATCATTCATTTCTTTTGAGAGCTAATTCTTCTGTAAGCTTTATACACGCAAAGTCTCGTCTTAGTGTCTCTGTCTAAGTCAATTTAGGTCTTCCTCTATCCCTCTTTCTATGTGCTATCTCTAAATCTTCACACTGTCTAACCAGCGCCTCTACAGGTCGTCTCCTAACATGCCCCCCGCCCCCAAACAAAGAAATAAATAAATAAATATACATTACCTAGCACCCTCAATTCTTTGCAGTTATATAAAATTTTATATACTCTCCTAAAACAGTTCGGCTCCCGATTTTGGAGGAGAACAAGTATACATACAAAAAGCCATGCTATCAAAGAAAGTAGCCCGATAATGAATAAGTTCCTCTATTACACAGCAAAACTATTACTACTCTATAATGTCCAAGACAAGATACTATCAAACTATCTTATAACTCTTATAACTTTAATCCATGACATAACACGCACACAGAGAGACAAGTGACGTATAATACACTCCAAACTGGGTTGGACCCTACTAGGAATGGCAACGGTTCAAATAACCGCGAAAAATGACAAAACCATTTAGCAAACCAATAACCATAACCGTAACCAAAACCTAACGATTTTCAAAACCAATAACCATAACCGTAACTGTTAAGGATTTAAAAAACTGTGGTTAGCCGTAACCGTAACCGTTTAACTAAAAAATAATTAGTTTAAATAAAAAACCTAAAAAAATGTAAGAAAAATTAGTTTAAATATAAAGAAATCAAAAATAAAAGAATTCATGCCAATGATAAAACTTGAAATAAATTACATAATAATTTTATGAGCAAAAATCAAAATCCATAAGTTATGCAAAGAGAAATTCATTCTCAAGCGCTGAGCGAGAATTGTCTCTTCTTTCGTTTCGGCAAATAAGATGACAATTCTTAAGAGTATAAGTATTAGTTTAATAAGCTTAACTCATCTTTTTTAATTGAGCTTAGTTCATTTTTTTTAATTGAGTTTAGTTCAAATTTTTATCATTTTACTTACCAATTTTAGTTAGACTTTTATTATTTTAAGTGTATATATACATGCTAGATTTTTTTTATTAAATTAATAATCTGGTTTCGGATTTTGGTTTTTTTTAACGTTAAAAATCAAAACCTATCGATTTATCTATTGGTTTCCCTTTATAAAATCCAAACCCTAACGAATTCTCATTCGGTTTTTGTTATCGAATTTTTATCGGACGGTTATTCGTAGGTTTCGGATAAAATAGGTACCTATTACCATTCCTAAACCCTACCCTAAACCCCTGTATATGGAACTTTATGCACCGGCTACACTTCTATTGAATCTAAAATTAGTAAGTGTTCATTAGTGCCCGTACTTATAAACTTTAGTTCTTTTTCTACAAGAATTCCTACAAAAATATTCCAGATTCAAAAACAAGCCTCATAGAGACATTGTTGTATAGCATCCATTCATATATAACACTCAACAAAAATTAAATTCTCAAATTAACCCACAAAAGAAAAAGAATAATTTTTTCTTCTTTTTTTCTAAAAAGTTAAAGGGGTTAAAAATGACAAAACACACTGCAAGATTTAACTTTTCTTCTTTTCTCTATGCTTAATCAAATGACGCCTCAAGTTTCCAACAAAACAAAAGCATAAAAGACCTCGAAAAATACAATACTGCTAAAAGGGAATACTAAAATGGAAGGATTAAAATACCCACATAGTAAAATTAAGAATTTCTTTAGGGAATAATATAAAAATTAAAACTTTCAATTGCTTTCAATAAAGCAAAAAAGAAAAAAAGAGATGAATGTGTACTTGCTTTTTTTTTTATGTTGGTTCTGTTGCTTTATACTGGTTTATTTATTTTTACATAGGAATTTTGATAATGGAAATTGAGGACTGATAATAGAAATATATATATGTATGTGACCCTTTAAGCTACGTGTGTTAAAAAGTGAAGAAAAATAGGCGTAGGAGAAGGAAAATCCAATTTAGTTCATGAGGTTTAGCATAAAAACTAAACAAGTCTCTGTAAAGTCATATTTTTCCAAAACACAGGGACTTATTTGGTCTTTATGCTAAACTTCAAGGACTAAGTTGTGTTTTTCCCTTGAAATATGTGATTTTTCTTCAGACCCCACATGAACAACATTCGGTAATTTTTTTTGACAAAATAGCTCAATTAGTCCTAAACGTTTATTTGTTTTGATATTTTAATCCCAAACATTTCAAATTAAACACTTTAGTTCTAAACGTTTTATATAAGAGACATTGTTAGTCCATTAGCTCATTTCTGTTAAATTTGCGTCGTTAAGGCCACGAAATTCACACGACGTGCATAAAAAAATAAAAACATACAAGGTTAAATTGCTCAATTAGCTTACAATTCATGTAGTTTAAATTGGTCACTATGATCTAAATGATTAATTGAGCCTTGTATGCATTTTTTTTACACGCGACATGCGAATCACCTGATTTTAACGAAGCAAATTTAACAGAAATGAGCGAAGGACTAACGGTGTCCCTTATGTAAAACGTTTAAGACTAAAGTATCTGATTTAAAATGTTTGGGACCAAAATGTCAAAAAAAATAAACGTTTGAGATTAATTGAGTCATTTTTTTTTTGGTTGTCGAGAAGCACTTCATCCACCCACTCTAATTCGGATCAATCCGTTTGGACGGACTAATATTGTCTTTTTGTTCTATCGAACAACATCCAATAATGACTCGACGCATGTTTGATACTTAATTGATTTGGAATATATATTTAAGCACATTGTTAAATTTTTATAATTTAGCGATAAATGTGATATTATTTTATTTAAAGTGAATTCTTTGTTATAAGAAAAGAATTAATAATGAGCTTTCATTTTCTTTTTTGTCAAGGATAAATGAGTTGAGTGGCTCCATTTTTTTAAAAAGAAAATATATGAGACCTATGAAATTATATATATATATATATATATATATATATATATATATATATATATATATATATATATATATATAAAAGTGGATATCCATTTAACAAAAATAGAAACATAGCTTTAATAAAAAGAACTCAAGTACCGAATTCTTCTCCAATTTTATCCATTTAACTTAGTTTATAATTTATAGAGATAGTGGTGGATTGTGACATAAATTTTAAGTCTAAAAAGACAAGCAACAGTCCTATTTACGATTATTTGGAAGACAAAAAATAATTTCCTGTAAGTGGAATATTCTGCATTCTAAAAGTAAAGTTAATAGAGAGAGACTTACATATCAATTAATTAGTCTCCTTTGTCTCCACTATATTTTTCTCTCTTTAGCTTCAGTCGTCTTCTAGTTCTATTCGCTTAATTTTATGACATGTTATTAGCATGAAGAGTACTATCTATTAATCATTACTCATTAGAGGAATGGAGAGATTAATATGAAGGTAGGAAAGTAATGAGATAAAAATATAAAATTAATTTTATGTCAACAATTCGAGTTAACGTGCAAGTAAAAACTGAAGTTCAATCTCGTAGTATATGTTCTAACGATTAAATTAATAATTATTATATAAAAATTCGAGGTAGAATGATTTAAAGTGTAGAACCCAACAAAAAAGTAATAATAAAGTGCGTGAATTTTATTTGAGTTCATTCGGTTTAATCATTAATTGGATTTAAAATATGACTAGGTAGACTTTCTTTTTTATTTATTTATTGTCGGGTTGGTTTATATATATATAATAAGAGTTGATATTACATTATTTTATATTAGTCTATTTCTGTAGGACTAGTGTCCTGAAATATAAGTTTAGAGAGTTCAAAGGGTAATCTAGTAAACTAATAAAACAGTATAGAGCCTATTTAAATTGTATTAGCAATTTAATATACTATTCAATTTGCCGATTGAAAAACGTGATAAAAGGAATAACTAGAAATAATAGATAAAAAAGATAGAGAATTACGAACAAAGAAAGTAAACCTCCAGTCACAATGTAAAGAAGTCAGAAAGCTATCAGACTGGATTAAAACATGGTTTGGAATTTGGTGTGCGGTGATTATTGAAGATGCCAGCTGGCAAGAAGCTATTGCATTTGCCTGTTGCACTGGAGCACATAGTAGACTTAATAGTCCACAGTTGAAACCTATTTGGAATCCATATGCAAATCGTGAATAGTCTAGGGTGAACAAAAAAAAAAAAAAAAAAACTAAAAACTAAAAACTAAAAACTAAGGCAAAAACCGAAGCTGCTGCTGGCAATTTTAGTTACAGCTGGGCAGATTCTAATTAACTTGTTGGAAAAGAGTGAATTAAGATATACTATACAAAATTGAGGAGATAGAGATACAAAGAAGAAAAGTTACTTTTTCTCTTGCTGCTTGACTTAGTCTTCATCAGGTGAGTATTAATTTTGTGTTTAAGTGTGTTTGTACTTAATGACAAAAAAAAAAAAAAAAGTGCGTTTGTAGTTCTTTACGCATGTATATCTATATATTTGAATTCATTTTAGTTTAATTAATTGCCTTGAACCCATATATAGTCTGTGAGAATTAATCTTCTTAGTTTAATTGTGATTATTTGTTCTGTTATGTACATATGTGTTAAGTAGTTATGAGTTTTAATGGTTAGGTTACTACGCTATTTGGATTGTTAGTTGGTGCTTTGCCTTCAGGGACAGATTCAGGATTTTAATATAGAGAAGTTGAGATTCAGTTAAAAAGATTAGCGATATTATATTTTTTAAACACAAAAACATATAAAGAATACTATTTAATAAAATGACATATATAAGATTATGACAAGTAATGTTTACTAATTTCGTTAATAAAGTTAGACTCGTCTATCCTTTATGGTATTGAACTCATCAATTATCCTATCAACATATATATCTTTAGCAATTTTCGTTTCAATATTGAATAAAGAATAAAGAATATTGAAGCAATAATGCTGGATATGTTGATTCTTGTTTCGTGACTTTTTTTCAGCATTTTATGGATCTTTCGCAGCACAATGTTGATTATTTCTAAAGTATAATTTTAACGCTTTTAAAATTGTATAGAAAATGATAGTTTTCCTAATTAAAAACGAAAATCTATTAAACTAAGTAAAAATATTAAAGAAGTGGGTAAAATAAAATAAAATAAAAGATTTTCTAGTGGGAGTTTTGAATAAAAAAAATAGTTTAGTATTGTAGCAAATGACTATTTTTCCTAACCAAAAGTACAGAGAAGCTAAAACTAACTGGAAAAAAACTAAGAAGGGGGTAGAACGAAACAAAAAATTATTTTAGTGGGTGATTTGGAAAAGAAAAAGTTTAATATGTGAGTTGAAACTTCATTCAAGTTTAATAGCCTATCGTGAAACTAACCCCCCCACCCGCCACCCCCCCCCCCCCCCCCCCCCCCACCAAGAAAAAATAATAATAATAATAATATTGTACATGTACACGAACCTAAAACATAAAACTTTTTCTAAATTAATAAATGAATAACCTCTATAAAATAATATTATTGAAATTAATAATATTATCTTATAGGGGTTTTACATTGCTAAGATTTAATTTCACACTATATTTGTCTGAATTATAAGGCGAAAATATCCCTAGTGCAAAAATAAAATTGCGAGGAGAAAATTATAAGGTAACACAATATTGTTACATGTCAAATCACGCTTACTTTGGGATCTATTGTAAATAGCGTTACATGGTACTTTTATAAGTGGTTGTTTTCACGACCGAACATGTGGCTTTTGAGTTATTCCAAGCAGATAGATGCAAGTTGAAATTAACTTCCAAAATTTTATACACTTTCTAAGCTAACTTTTGAAGCAGTGAGTTGTGACAGGTTGATGTAATGAAGCAGTGAGTTGTGACACTACTTAATCTAAATATACGTTCGAAAAATGCTTGATCTAACTTCATGCATGAAAACAGAGAGACCGTTCACGTCATTACATTTTTTTTTTTTGGGTCAAACATAAACTTGCATTTCATAAACAAATTATACATAGTTAACCAATCCCCGAGGGATGATATCACAAGTGAGCAAATACATCATTCGTGATTACTTGTTGAATTGTTGGTTTTAATCAGGAGAAAGTTGAAAGGTATGCACTAAAAAGAGTAAGAATCCGCCAGTATGAATATTATAGGTATAAATGAATGAAACTGGAATTTTCAAAAAAATCAACTAATGGCAATGCGATCAAGCAATAACATAGTTGCTTTTGATAGCAGCATAGACAATCAATTCTGTTGTCTTTTTTATCACCACATTTGATGCTATAAAAGTTCATAACCAGTAATAGATTGTAAATCTTTTGAGAATGAACTTTATGTTTTATTTAATATAGAAGCAAGTAAAGAGCAAGGACAAATTATATTTGGATGCGTAGAAGAACTTTGGAGACTTCTGTCTTATTTTTTCCCACATCAGTAGCTGGATGAATTTGTAACGCCCCGATCCCTCACGAGACCGGAGGCTCTAATAACCATGCTATTCTCAACCCAATACCAAACCCGGTCACAAAATTTTAGGAAAAAACGAACAGAGTTTCCTCTGTACCGCGGATATTTTTCAAACCTGTAAATGCTCAAAATAGCCACAATATACTAAAACAAGCTTTTATAATTAAAATTCAAAGGTTCAAGGTCATCCAAGCCAGGAGACAAACAACAGCTCCAAATCACACATGCATGCACCCAACTTAACTTTTCATTAAACCTTTTTAACATGCCATCCTATGATAACATTAGAGCAATTTTAGAAGTTGAAATCAACACCTCTAAACATACACCCCCAAGCATGCAAGAACTAAAAGGAGAATTAAAAGTTATTACAAACCATAATATCTCAAAGCTAACATTACAACCAACAGCTTTCAACTTGCAACTACAAGAATATACATAGCCTTAAGGCCACAAAATAGATCATGCTATAGCAATACAAGTACACCATGTAACAACAAGAAGGCAAATCCACCTTAGACAACAAACACACAACAACTAGGGCAAAGGCTCAGCCTGAACTTCTTCCTCTTCCACTAGCACCTCAACTAGTTGGGGTTCACCCTCAGCACTTCCTGAAACATGTTTAGCGAGGTATGAGCAATCACAATTGCTCTGTGAGGGATAAGGTCTACCGGGGACGTGCAATGCAGCAACTTAACACAATTAATACAATAGATAAACAGTGAATAACAATTCTAATACCACATTTTAAAATGATACAATCGATAACCCTTATCACTCCAAATCTTCGATCCCCGGTCCACGAACCACGATCTCGATCTCGATATACTGGCATCCTTTACACCAATGGATACTCCGGATGTACCCGATCCTACGACTCAACACCCCCTGGCAATCTCCGGACCAGGCGAGTGAGGGAATAGCAGACGGAGCTAAGGCAACCAACACTGGCAAGCCCGATGCCGCCCAGCGAGGCCATCGCATCCACCGCGACAATAAGGTTGCGCAATCACGATGCAATGCAAGAATGATAACAATGACAATATAATCAGGAAACACATTTAAGAACAAAGTAAGTTGTTCTCGCACCAAGTTACAATTTAGCAATAATAAGCATATATCAATTACGCAATTATACTAAACAATATACTCTTTTAGAAAGAAAATAAACTATGATGCACGTAAGGATGCAGGTCCCTCACCTCTACCGAGCTCCAAGATGTAAGTTTGAATCACATCATTTCCAGTCACCTTGAACCTATGAACAAACATTACTTCAATTACTCTTAACCTACAACATTCATTCTAAGTTAGCTAACTTATAACTTTGCTTATTTAGCATATATACAATATCTATTAGAATTCTATTTTTAACAAAACACCACTTTTATATACTTTAACTTAACATATATTCCATATTTTCAATAGTCTACAAGTTAATTAAGAAGATAGTTCAAAAACTTAAAAGAGAATGATTCAACCAGCATGCTATAACTAGATATAAATTGAGCTAGAATTTAGTTTAACTAAGATCAACACATGAGCCTGCAGTTACTCATACTATTTCTCATTTGACTTTAGTTAATAACTTGTACAAGAAACTAATTCACTCCACATACAATAAACTAGCCATTAACTCAACTCAAATAATTTCTCCAAAGAATTTATAGATAATAAAGGTTAGGTTACTTTAATGTTCAAATGACACATTCATTTACAATGATACTACCCAGTCTTTTACTACTTTAATGAACTTCTAATTCATATTCTACTTTACTTACAATAGTTAGTAATATCTCTATGAAGATAGCCCAACATTAGCACATAGGAAAAGAAATGCATTTATCAACTAATAGAAAAGTTAACTATCAACCATTTAATAACTAACATACTTTTTTAGTAAAATAACTATACTTCAAGCTAAGATTCTAACATATCACTAGTAGTATTAACTTAAGTTAATTACATTTAACATATAATAGACAACTATCAACTTACAATTAACCTTACATGTAGTTTCAAAAAGCATTAAACACATTCTTCCACATAGTTTACTTGACCTTTCCAAGTGTTCACTAGTTGCACATTGATAACAACAACTAATTCTAACAGTTGAATTGTTTAGCATATATAGAAACATTACCTATGTCTAAAGGTGGTGACCATCATAACTCTACTAGCATTTCTCATTCACAGTCGAATATAATAGCTTTCAATTTAAATTAACTTTACTAGCAATTAGATTTCAATTACAATTCATGAAAACAACATAACTATAAGAGCCCCATTACGTTATTAATCATCCAAAGACACTACACAATAAGGTCTTGATCGAATACATCCAATTAGAACTGAATTATATCATTACTATAGCAAAATAACAACAAAATTCAGATTCTCGCGTAACAGGACATTTCTGACACATCTCACCAAAATGATCATAACTTGCTCTAGACAACTCCGATTAATGCACCGTAAAAAGCTGTAGAAACTAGACTCGTAAGGCTTTCTAATGGTATATAATTCAACCCCTAATCCTTCTCCAATTAATACAGTTTTAAGCTCGAAGTTGCCTCAATGCAATTAGAATAGAAGCAGTTTATACAAGCAAATAAGCTGTTTTACAAAAAGGCATATACAAGATATAATTAGAATTATATCAAAAGTTGCACACCAACTTGAAACTACATTTAAACATTCAAGAAGTCATGCCAAGGTCTTAGAAGTGCGAGACAGCCGAAATTGCACCTAAACCCCTTTGTTATTCAAGCTATTTATCCTCCAAACCAAAGTTAATGATTCCATTTTCAAGAGAAACTCTCCCAACCTTCTAACTAACCCTCAAGGTACCCTCTCAACCCT
Organism: Ehretia macrophylla; assembly: GCA_037974665.1. Taxonomy (NCBI): domain Eukaryota; kingdom Viridiplantae; phylum Streptophyta; class Magnoliopsida; order Boraginales; family Ehretiaceae; genus Ehretia; species Ehretia macrophylla. The sequence continues at coordinate 68,978,155 of CM075771.1, read as the reverse complement.
CTAACTCATTCAAACACCCGCGATTACCCCGAAAACCCCAAATTCTCTCTTATGGCTTTAAACTACACATACCTTATCTCGGCTTCAAACAAGGATTATCAAAGCTTCTATAGCACCTAAGTAACCTAAGAATACTAGAAGTGAAGCCCAAATCCACCCGGATTCGCATTAACCCCGAAAGCCCTTTGTTAAAGTCGGCTATTTCACGTTTTATGCGATTCTAGAGCAATGCAAGTGAATGGGGCTATTAGACTACCTTCATTAGCACCTAAGGCATCTATTAGGAGTGTTAAATCAAGCTAATTCGAGCAATTACACAAACCATAGAAAAACGTCACTATTCACCTCCTAGATCAAACTAACGATTCTAACCTTTTAAAAAGCGAAACAATGGTTCAAATATGTTTTCTAGCACTCATATACAAGGTATAATAGCATAGATAATCAATACAATAGCATTTGAACACATTTTCAACAAATCAAGAAAATAGCAACTATTTTAAAATGCGAAAATAAGCTGTGAAATCCCTCACCAATGCGCATAGGAGCTCCTAGGAGGCTAGTAGACACCCTAAACCACTTGCACCTAGCTTGGCTTGGCTTGGAATGAGGATTTGTTGAGCAAAAAAACTCTATTTCTTCTCCTATGCAATTCTCGGATTTGCTACAGTATTTTCAGCATGCTCTTTTTTGTTTTGTTTTGCTAAGTTATAAGCTAATGTGTGTGTTGTGTGAGTTATATATTAAATGGGGCTAAGTTGCTTGCTTAAATGGTTCACTAAATGCGCTTAGTTAGCTTAAAATGAGCCTAGATAGTAAAATGAATGCTAGCTAATTCATTCCCTAAGTTATGTTACGTAACACTATTCATACAACTACAAAAATCATTTTCTAAACGAGCTCTCCTATCGCCTCTAGCTCAAATGCACATTTTTTTCACTACTCTAACAATTAATATGATTTAATAAAAATGATAATTCGCTAATAGCATGAAGTTAAAAATAGAGTGAATAGTAATTTAAGAAGACAGTTAATAATGCACAGAAGGAAATGCGCAAACAAGGGATGCAACAGTAATTGAATGCATGGCTAAAACTCGGGCGTCATAGAATTTAACACCACTTTATAATTAAACACATAGCACAGTAACTTTCCGAGCCTGGTGACGTGGGCTTGTTTCCCGAGTGGGGGCATTATTGTTATAGGACATTGGTTTGGCCCAAACGTTGGGGTTTGGGCTTAGCTCTGAACTGGCGCGCCCGTTCCAAGCAGTGAGTTGGGCTATGTATCCTGGGCGAAGGCCCGGGTCAAGTGGTTCCTGTAGTGGAAGGCTTAGCGTGAGGCTGGTTTCACAGAACAGCGAAAACTTCCTGCTCTCTGCAGTGGGAGGATAACGGGCTGGTGTTACTTGAGTTCCGTTATAACCCGATGGGCCGGCCTAATTGAACCATCACTTTTTTCAAATATATGTACCCCATCAAGCTCGGGTAATTGGGTCGCCCACTACTTTTATAGAACTTTTTCTTATTTAATTTTAAAATCTGATATCTTATATTTCGAAAACTCTTGAATTCTGAATCTCACAACCTTTTCAATCATTTTATTTTATTTTATAAAATTTTTCATTTTAAATAACTTAGCATCATCTAAATATTTCCAAATTATCTTATAATATATTTTTACCCCATCAAGTTCAGGTAATTGGGTCGCCCATTATTTTTATTGAACTTTTTCTTATTTAATTTTAAATTTCTTGATTTTTAATCTCACAACCTTCAATCATTTTAATTTTATTTTATAAAATTTTTCATTTTAAATAACTTAGCATCATCTAAATATTTCCAAATTATCTTATATTTTTCGATCCTCTATAAGAAATGAGTTAGTGAAAGTAACAAAATTAGTACCGCATTAAAACAAAGCTTGAATGTAAAATTAGTTAAAACAATGCAACATTCTCCAAAAAGGCTTTAACTTGCTCATCGTCACCTCTTAACATAATTAAATCAAAGTTTCTACAAAAATTAAGAAATGAAGTCGTTATAAATACACCAGCCTTCTACAAACATACATTAAAACTCTATAAATACCGAGAGATTTTAGCATCAGGAAGGATTAATTCCAACTCAGTATTTTGAGAAAACTACTCATTCTATTTCTTCTGCATCAGGAGAAAAATTAAGGGTTAAATATAAATTACCTCAGGCATTTATATGTTATGAAAAAGTTTGTATATCCACTAGTTTTCTTTTAATTGAAAACATGACGTGTCCTATAATTCTAGGAACTCCTTTTATAAATGAAATTATGCCAATATTAGGTATAGATAATCATGGAATAACGGGAACTTATAATAAAGAACCTGTGATATTTCGTTTAATTACCGAACCTAGATAAATTTTTTTAGGGCAGATAGCTAATTTAATGAAAGCTAAGGAATCACATTTGAATTTCTTAAAGCACGAGATGAATATCAATAATATTGATAATATGTTAAAAAATCCTAAATTACAGGATAAGATTAAACATCTTACACATGATTTTTCTTTACAAATCTGTAATGATCACCCAAATGCTTTTTGGGATAGAAAGAAGCATATTGTTTCTTTACCTTATGAAATTGATTTTAATGAAAAAATAATTCATACTAAAGCTCGTCCTTGTCAGATGAATTAGGAATATCTTGATTTATGTAAAAAAGAAATAGCTAATCTTATAGATAAGCGTCTTATTAGAAAGTCATACTCCCCATGGAGTTGTACTGCTTTTTATGTTAATAAACACGCAGAACAAGAAAGAGGTAATCCTAGACTTGTTATCAATTATAAACCACTTAATAAAGTGTTGAAATGGATTAGGTATCCTACTCCTAATAAGAAAGATCTTTTGGATCGATTGCATAATGCATTAATATTTTCAAATTTTGATCTTAAATCTGGATATTGGCAGATACAGATTAGTGAGAAAGACATATATAAAACTGCTTTTGCTGTTCCAATTGGACATTATGAATGGAATGTTATGCCATTTGGATTAAAAAATGCTTCTTCTGAATTTCAGAATATTATGAATAAAATATTCATTCCTTTTAGCGATTTTATTATCGTCTATATTGATGATATCTTGGTCTTTTCTAAAGACATACAACAACATTTTAAACATCTTGATATATTTAAGAAAATTGTTATACAAAATGGTCTTGTTATTTCCAAACCAAAAATGCTTTTATTTCAAACCAAGGTCAGATTTCTTGGTCATAATATTGAAAAAGGAAAGATTATTCCTATTAATAGAAGTATTGAATTTGCTTCTAAATTTTCTGATCAAATTACTAATAAAACTCAACTACAGAGATTTCTTGGTAGCTTAAATTATATTCTACCATATTACAAAAATCTTGCTATTGATACTGCTTTCTTATATGATAGACTTAAAAAGAAACCACGACCATGGACAGATGTTCATACTGAAAAAATTAGAATAATTAAATCTAATGTTAAAAATTTGCCTTGCTTAATGCTTGCTAATCCAACATGGAATAAAATTGTTGAAACAGATGCTTCGGAAATTGGTTTTGGAGGAATTTTAAAGCAAGTTCATCCAGAAACAAAACAAGAATATCTTGTTCGATTTCATTCAGGAAAATGGAATAATAGTCAACAAAAATATGCGACTGTTGCGATAGAAATTCTTTCAATTATTAAATGTTTGTTAAAATTTCAAGATGATTTATTTTGCCAAATTTTTTTAATAAAAACAGATTGTCAAGCAGCAAAATATATGTTTAATAAAGATTTTAAACATAATGTTTCCAAACAAATGTTTGCGAGATGGCAAGCTAATCTTGCACCTTTTGATTTTGATATCGATTATATTAAAGGGAATAATAATTCTCTTCCTGATTTTCTTACCCGTGAATTTTTGCAAGATGATCCCCACTAGGAGAGGATCCTCTAACCCTAATAGGGGAAGAGGGAGAGGACGTAACCTTGATCCTAATAGGGTCATTGCAGGAAAAAAATTTGTCAATTTAGGTGGGATCACTATTGATCCATCACATCCTGATTTTGATAAAATCAAAAAGGTTATTGAAGAAAGCAGTAATACTGCTCAATCATCATCTTATGCTCATGCAGTTGATCATGAAGAGTCTGATGACTCCTTTGAAATATCTCATCATGAGGAAATAATTTTACCTCTTGAAAATGCTGATAAGCAGTGGATCAATGATCCTTGGTACCTTATGGAATGATATTTGAATAATTATATGTTTCCTGTACTTTATTACAAGTCCAGGGTATATTTTGAATCAATTTTACAAGTCACAAATTCATGTGATATTGAACATTTCAAGAAGAATAATACTCTTCCAATTTATACTTATAGTAAAATCTATATTAGAAAAATTATTTCTCCAAATGAATGAGGAATCAATACCTTAAATGAAAGGCAATTTATTCTTGATAAAAATACTTATCATTTTAATTATTGGGATTATGTGGTAGCATTTTCCAAAGTTTTCTTATATGAAAACCCCCAGCATAAGCATTCTTAGTTTATAAAATTCAATCCTGAAATATTCCAGAACCGCAGATTTCCTGCATGGATCCATCAATGGTGGAAAAGTTTTGGACCTCCGGTCAAAATTCTCCCTGATCCTTATAAAGGACTTTTTACTGAATGGTTGGCAATTTGTCCCCATATTGGAAATGATCCTGATCTTTATATTGAAGGATCAAACTCTTTATTTTTCTTTATGGAATTTGGTCTCCCATGGATATGGAAATGGATCCCTGTCGTAGAGACAAATAAAGAAAAATATTTTGTTTAAAAAGAAAATTTCTTTCAAAATTTTGGGTAAAACTCTTGAAAAATGATCCTGAGACAAAGAAACCTTATGGTCAACCTAATATCAACGAAATTTCTCAGACGATAGCACTCTATCAAGACCAAATGGAAGAAACAAAGAAAAAGACTCAAGAAAAGGAATCTCCTTTTTCTCATATTTTATGAAAAATCCAAATGAGGAAACAGATAAGCTCCCATGAAGATGTTATGGCATCATATCTGGATGAAGTCAAGGAAGATTTCCTAAGGTATTTTAAAAGTGTAGTGGACACTGACTCTACATCAGAAGACACTTTGATGAGGTCTACAAATGCTTTTGCTTGTTTACCAGGGGAATCCCAAGATCCTAATGAGGACATCCCATCCGCTCTAGATGTGTTGGCAGAAGATCTGTTTGACAGCTTGAAGGATGAATTATTACGTAAAGCCAAAGATAAAGGAAAAGGAAAGATAATCTGAAGGAATCTGATGATACTTTGGATGAGATAAAAAGAAAAAGCCGAACTTTGCGGGAAAACAAACTTGCTTTTGGAAAAGCTGTTGTCTACCGACAGTCGGTGGAATGTCACTGTTGTTACTTTTAGGACGATTCCTGTTTACTTTTTATAAAGTTTTTTGTCTTATAGACATGTGTTGTATAGAGACCCCATATTTCAAAGTTTTCAAATCCGGTCTGAGTCGTTTTTAATTTTCTTTTGAGTTCCGCCCAGCTGTATAAATTCAGGGCCCATAGTTTTTGTTGGCAGAGCTCTAGAGAGCAGCCTACTACTTTTCTTTCAGTTTTTATATTTTGTAAACATTTGTATATTTTACAAATCAATCGAAGAAAACTTTTTCTTCAGGTATATTCTTTTTAATTTCTTAGCTTTGTTTATTTTATTTTCTTATTATAGTGCCGCCTAATATGGCAGGCTAGTTGCCATACTGTCTGTAATCACCATGGATCTCTAGACATGTTACTCTATATTATGAGTTAGACACAGCTATGGTTGGTATCGTTGTTATGGTAAGACGATCTTCAAGGCAGGCATCTTATCGCCATAAGTCGCACTGTTGGCCCTTTTCTTTGCTTTGTGGGCTGTTTTGTGTTGACTCGGTTGACCGCTTTTCCGGAGTGAACCCGTCGGTAAAACCACTAACTAGATCCCCATACCTGGGCCTTCTTGTGGTATCAGAACCAATCAAAGCAATCATATCTTTAATCATATGATTTGGTTGAATAAGTAAATTAATTCTAACCAACCATTTTTGCGTAGTAATAACCTTCAGTATATTAAGAAGATTTAAATATACCATAGTATCTGGTAAAGTATTAGAAGAACTCGGTTCCTGATGAACAAACATATCAATTTGTTCTTTAATTAATTGATTTTCTTGTCTAAGATCATTGATCTAACTTTGAAGTTTATTAACTTCCTATTTTAATTCATGATGAGTGATAGGAGTATTTCTTTCCTTTTTATTACTTAATTGACTAATACCATCTTTAATATTATAACCCTAGGTTGAACTAAAAATTTTCTCAATGGGTTTATCAACAGAATCTTCTTTGGAGTAATGTTCCAAAATTTTTGATTTTAAAGAATCATCTTTAATATCTTCTAATAATTTTAAAACATCTAACCACTTATCAGCAGTAATCATATTGACTTTTAGATCATCAAATTGAGATAATATTTTATAATATTCATCATCAAAATTATTAACTTTACAAGTACATGGAGAATTCTCCTTAGAAGATATGTTATTAACTTCATCAGAAGAAGATTCAATATCTGAGCTATCTGAGCTAGACCTAGACAAATTGTCTATATCAATAAGTAATTTTGCCAATTGTTCTTTAGTGTGATCATCAAGATCTAAGGATTTTATCTTCTTTCGGAATTGCCGACATTTATTAGCATAATGACCATTTTTACCACATTTATAACACGTGGGAATAGGCTTAGGTTTAGGTTTATATCCATTTCTTTCATTTATTTCTCTTCTTTTCCTAGCTTTCTGCTTATATATAGGAGATGTATAATATTCTTTAGGCTTTTTAGGCCCTTTGGACTTATTAAGTCTACGAGTAGGTGGAAGTTCCATCGCAAATTGTTCACAAAATTGACCTAATGTCTGTCTATCTGTCAGACCTTGTTTCTTAATTTGATAATTTAATTTAATATGATTGCAAAGATCTAATCCTTCTTTGACACATACACCTATTAATTCACCATAAGTGTACATATTGTAAACAATATTATTGTTTGTATCTTTAATTAAGACTTTTCTAATTTTTTCTGCAAATGATGCAGGTAAACCATCAACAAATTGTGCCTTCCATTGGCTATCATTAGCTTCCGGGAGTTCAGAAACTCTAGAAAGGAAAACATCTTTATACCATCTAAAAGATGTAAGAGTAGGACAACGTAAATTACGTAATAATGTCCTAGTTCTATCATAACTAGTAGTAAATTGACTACAAAAATATTCAAGAATAATGGCACACATTGTGTAAACAGCATTAGAGACTATAACACCATTTTTTTCTCTGGTGGCTTGAGCAATTTCTTGTCTTATTTCTATTGTAACACAATTATCAAACTAGCCTTTTAATTGACCAGAATATCCAGATAATATAGCATCACATATTACTAGTTCTTGATTACCAACTTGTTTACAAATCTGAGCATACATAAGCATGCGTTCAACAACTCTTTTAATTTGTTTATCAGTCATACCATCTATGTTCCACTCATAAATAGTACAATGATCAAAACTAGCATTTTTACTAAAATTAGTTGTATCTTCCTCATATAAAATATCTTGTGGAGTAGGACGAGGATAATAATACCTATTATTCTTAGGTTTACTAGCAAATTTACTAGATTCTCCTCTTTCTATTTTATTTACTTCCTTTGAAATATTCATTATTGATCATAACTTTGAGGAATTAGTTCTTCTTCAGACTGAGAACTGTTAGAATTAATCTGTGTAGATCTATCAGACCCTCGATCGGACAATAATCCAATATGTAAATGAACTAAATTTTTATTAATCAAATTGTCAATTTTTGACTCAGGATCCATCTTAAATCCTTCTAATTTAGGAGCAGGTTGAAAACCTGTTTTCTTAGCTTGAGAAGAAGATGTTTCTCCTATTTTCAATTTTCCTGAATCTTGGAGTTTTACCTTTGGAGGTTTCTGTTTTAAGGAATCTAATATTTGATTGATCTTTTTTTCTAAAATAAGTAATCGTTCTCCTACAATTTGTAGAGTGCAATTAGTATAATTCCCTTGCTGAACAAGAGAGTTCAAATCCTGTATCATAACAGAAACATTACCATTCTCAAATAATTTCAAAAAAGCTTTAGATTCAATTTGAAAATCATCTTTTCCAATAATTAATGGTTTAGTAAGAGGAAAAACAGATTTTTCCTTGTTACCTTGGACATCCGTACATTATCTCTCTATTGTATTAATAGCAAAAGAAATATAATGATCAATAAACCAATGAACAAATTTATAAATTTTTTGTTCTTTTCTCATAAAATCATAATATTGATTTTTAATATTTTGCCATTGGGTTTTATCAAAAGATGAAGAAATCCATTCACGAATAGGTTGCCAGTGAGCATTTAAAAATTCATTGTTAACATAAGTTTTTTCCCAACTTCCGGGACTAAAAGTAAGTTTGGTCGTCATCATACGTGGAAACTCATTTCAGATGGAGTTATATCCTCCTTATTAATTCCATGAGGAATTTGATTATGCGAAATTCTTATTGCATCGATCTTTTCTGATTGAACTGTTTCACCCTTTTCAGATAGTAGTTTAAACCTATCTATTTCCTTATTAGGATCTTCTCTAATATAAGAAGTAGAGACTCTTGATGACTGAGGAAATTCCACAATTGGAGATATATAAGAGTGATTTGATGAAAAAGACCTAATTAGTGTAGGTTCTTGTTTAAATCTAAGAAAGACATCGCCTTCAGTTGTCTGAACAACTTCAGATAAATCTGATTGAATTCTAGGTTGACTAGGAGTCACCTTTTCTAATTTCCAGTTTTCAGGAAAGTCTATTTCTTCCCATTTAAGCATTCTTCTAGTAGTTATTTTTGATTTAGACAAATTAGTCTCTATCATAACTATTGTACCAGCTTCATCCTGTAATTTACAGTTAGGGTTCAAAGTATGTAGAACCTTTTAGTAAATTCTATAATAGATACTCATAGTTTCTGAGTGAGGCATATAATTATATCATTTAGTCTTTACATATAATGTAACAGCTTCACGTATATTTCTATCAAATAAAGAAAGCTGTAAATTGGGACGAACATTAAAATAGACTGGTCCATAAGCCACACTAGATTGGGTTATTCCCATTAGAGATTGTCTCCAATCTAAGTTCCTAGCATCCCTAAGAACTGCAATAAAACTTTCATTTAATCCTCCTAATGTAAGAGGCTTAAAGGCTATTTGAATTAAACCTATATGCAAATAATTATGCGTAGAATCATGACGCAAAATATCATCATTAGACAACAATTTAATTGTTAACTCATCATCTTCCATAGGGATTGATTGTTCAACAGTCTTAACAACATCCTTAAGACCCATATTTTCAAACATACTATATTGGTAAATAGTATTGGGCTGCACATATAGAATAGTCCATTTATTTAACAAATCTAGTTGTTTTGGAAGATCGTATTCTTCCTTTTTAGTATTCTTTATATTATTTTTCTTTCTAAATGTAGAAAGCATGATAAAAATTGCCGTACTGTCTGCTTCCAACCATGTTTACTCTAAGTAACCTTAAAAAGGCTCCAAGGCTCTGATACCACATTTAGCGGATCTAGTTAGTGGTTTTACAGACGGGTTCAGTCTGGCAAAACGGTCAACCGAGTCAACACAAAACAGCCCACAAAGCAAAGAAAAGGGCCAATAGTGCGACTTATGGCGATAAGATGCCTGCCTTGAGGATCATCTTACCATAACAACGATACCAACCACAGCTATGTCTAACTCATAATATAGAGTAACATGTCTAGAGATCCATGGCAGTTACAGACAGTGTGGCAACTAGCCTGCCATATTAGGCGGCACTATAATAAGAAAATAAAATAAACAAAGCTGAAAAATTAAAAAGAATATACCTGAAGAAAAAGTTTTCTTCGATTGATTTGTAAAATATACAAATGTTTACAAAATATAAAAACTGAAAGAAAAGTAGTAGGCTGCTCTTTAGAGCTCTGGCAACGAAAACTATGGGCCCTGAATTTATACAGCTGGGCGGAACTCAAAAGAAAATTAAAAACAACTCAGACCGGATTTGAAAACTTTGAAATCCGGGGTCTCTGTACAACACGTGTCTATAAGACAAAAAACTTTATAAAAAGTAAACAGGAATCATCCTAAAAGTAATAATAGTGACATTCCACCGACTATCGGTAGACGACAGCTTTTCCAAAAGCAAGTTTGCTTTCCCGCAAAGTTCGGCTTTTTCTTTTTATCTCATCCAAAGTATCATCAGATTCTGTGACAGCCCAGACCCAACATGTAGCATAGTATTCTTAATTGCATATAAATTGGTGTCAGTTTAAGTGTTATATGTGTAAATGTATTTATTTTAGCATTTAAGATTTAAATAGTAGTTCATTTTCTTTTATTTCTCTTATTATCTTTAAAAACACGTCATTACTATTTCTTTGTTCAAATTAAATGTTTTAGCTCTTATTTTGTAATTTAAATTATACGATATTGTCCCTAATAGCTTATTGGCTTATTTTTATTTTATTTTATTTTATTTTTTATTTTTTTTTTAAAAGAGCCCGAGCCCGGTTATATATTTATTTTATTGTTATTTTTATTTGTTATTCCTTTATATTTATTTATTTTATTAACGTGCATTTCTTGGAAAACGTGTCGTAAACCCTAATAGCTTTTAGTTAATTTAATTTCTATTTAGCTAACTTGCCCGGGATACTTACTTTATTATTTTAATTATTTAAAATTGTTTTACATGATTAAAATAAAATTTATTTATTTATTTTACTGTTCGAACGGGAAGCCCGAGCCCAAACCCGAACGAGCTAGATTATTTTCAATAATAATTATAATTTTTTAAATAGAATTTAAAAGAATTATTAGAAAAGATGATCTTTTGTTTATTATTTATTTACATTTAATTGATTTGAACTTCCTGAGCCTGGAGTTGATTTTCTTTTAATTAATTTATTTTATTTTATTTCATAATTTCCTTACGTGAATTATTCTACGAATTCGTTCAGAGTTATTTATGTGCATCGCATGTTCGGGAGGTTAAAATTGGGTGTTTTTATTTTGTCCGGGCTAGTTTTAACTCGGTTAGACTTAATTTCTGAATAGCATTTTGTTTCATTTTAATTAACTAGCTTAGTAATCTTTTAATGTAGTTAGTTAATTAGTAGTTAAGTAATTTAGAAATATAGTTAGGAAAAAAAAAAAATAAAGGCAAGCTTGGGTTCACCCGAGAAAATAAAAAAGATAAAACAAAATCAATTTCTTAGTGCTTGAACCACTTTCGAAATTCTCAAGAAAACTTTGCAATACTTTGGTGTTTGACTTATGCATTAGTTATATTAGCTTAGGACATTTAGAACAAAACAAACAGAAGCAACCTAAGAAAACTAGCAAGAAATAGAAAAAAAAGAACAAGAAGAAGAAGAAGAAAACCGAGAAGAACAAGAGAGAAGTTAGGCGATTGTTCTTAGCTTGGAGTTGACTTTGAGCTTGTTCATATGGGTTTTAGCCTTGAAAGGTGAGGGAGTTCATTTTTTTTTTGTAAAGTTAAAGTTGTTGCATTTTGTTGAATTTCTTGATTTGTTGATTATAGCTCTAATACTTGTTATGAATGCTTATTATATGTTTAATAGATGCTATAGAGTTAACTTTTGAAGCTTGTTATCAAAGTTTATGGTTAAAAGTTGAGATTGAACAAAAGAGATGATGAATAGTGCTTGTTGTTAGGGTTTGGAATGAAATTGCTAATTAGCTTGAATTGAGACTTCAAATAGATGCTCTATGCCCTAGTGAAGCTAGTTGAAAATCTACGTGAAGTTGAATCAACCAAAACCGAGCTAAATTGCGTAATTAGTCGACTTTAAAAAGGGGACTTTTCTCATTAAGGAATCCGGGCAAGTTTGGGCTATGGTTTGGTTATCCTTGGGGTAAGGAAGCACTTTTGGTGCTTTCGCTACGCGAACATGGGATTCGGTTAGTATAGTTGTAGTTCAAACCCGCTCGGGGCCTTCCCGAACTTTTGCTTCTAAAATGGATTTTTATGATCTTAATAGGTGTCTTTGGGCTTAATTAAGAATATAGTATGATTAGAATAAGGTTTGGAAACCTTGAAACGCGCATAGAGGAATGAATTCTTGGTTAAAGAAAGGGGAAAAGTAGTTTTAGCAATTCTTGATGCATTTGGAACTTGTTGTTGAATTGTCTTGCATTGTATTGCCTATCTAAAGTTAATAAAGCTATTTGAATTGATTGTGAGGCAAGGTTATGTTGAATGCTATTTTTAATTCTATAAAGCTAGTTCGTGCTATTGTGAACTTATATTGTGCATATATGTGAGGGTGGCCTACTTTGTCGACCCTCTTATGTGTTATTTGATATCTTGAATGCTTGTGTCTTGTCTCGGGATTGCGCAACCTTCTCGGACATGGTAGTGTCGAGAAACACGGGCGGCGTCGGGCTTGCCGTGCTCCCTCGACTACCATGGTGCCTATTCCCTTCTCGCTGAGGCATACTCCACTACCCCAGAGGCGTGGTTCACCTGCTGGGTATGGACCTACCTCAGGAGAAAGGGTCGTAGGTTCGGGATACATCCGGAGTATCCCAACTTGTTGGAGTAAGGGTTGTCGGCACTTGCGTGAAGTTCGTGGCTCGTGGTTCGAGTTTGAAGACTTGAAATGGAACTGTATCCTTTTTAATGTGGTTAACTACTTGCTATTTAATCTTGTTATTTATGTTATATATATGATTTCTTGTATCTGCATATCATAATGCACGTCCGGTATGTTGCATCACCTCCCTCACTGAGTAACTTGGTTACTCATTCCTCTTTTCAACATATTTCAGGAAAAGTTAAAGATTGGATTGCCTCATGTATGACCTGTTTACTCTATCAGTGTGTAAAACATGGAAGAATGTGAACATGATATTCTTGTATTTTATTTGAGACTTTGTGCCATGTATGTATTTATGTTATATCAATGAATGTAATATTAAAGTTTTAGTTTTGTTTGATGATTAGGTACTAGTGGGCTTGTAATATCTTCTATTTGCTTTACTTTATTACTTAGTAGTGCATGCTTGTGTGGACAATGAAAATTAGTTAGTTGGTTGGACACAAATTATAAGAAAGCTTGATTGATAATATAGAGTGGTATGATAAGTGGATTAAAAAGATAAAACTTCAATGGATTTAATTTTGCATGCTTGTGTGATATGTTGTTGGGTCCCAAGACTCGGATGGCCTTGAGGAGCTAGTTGGCTTTATGAATCTTGTAAACTAGGTTGTATGAATGGTTGATTGTGGTCCAAGACTTGTATGTGATTGTTGGCAGGTTTCTAGATAGTCCTATATATAGGGAAAACTCCGTCCGTTTTTCCTAAAATTTCGTGCCCGGGGTTTGAAATTGGGTGAGAATAACATGATAAATAGGAGTTCCAGTCTCGTGAGAGATTGGGGCATTACAGAAGTGGTATCAGAGCTTAGTTAGCTCTCAGCCAGGAAAGGATCTTCGGCCTATTGGGTAGTAACCTTTGATCGTGTGCTTGTAAAGTGTGTTACGTGGATAGAGTATTATACATGACTTGTGTGCTTAGTATGTTAATGTGTTAAGTGCTCGGATTGTATAGAGTTGTGTCTTAATGTGAGCTTTATATATTTGTATTTAGTTATGGTTTAGGTGGCTTAGTATGAATATAAGGTTGCGTGGCTGTTATTTGTCCAGGCTTGTGGTTGTCTAAGTGAGTAGCATACTAGCATGAGAGTGAGAGAGTCTATTGCATGAATATGTGAGTTAATGAAATGTCTAGATTGCCTTGTAAATTGAACACATTTTATGCGACTCTGTGAACAATGTGTCTTAAGTGAAAATGTTTTGTTTATATGTGTTATATGTCCATTTAATTACTGGTCGTATATATGCTTATGTCTTGTTTAGGTTAAAAAGAACAAGTTTACTTTAGTTACTCTTCATATGGACCTCAAGCTAAATGAAAGAAAAATTATCTTTGTGCATTATTTTGATGGTTTAGAGTTAGAATAAATATTGATTGCACGTTGATTAAGTGATATTTGAGCTTATATGCATATTTACCTAGTTATTCAAATTATGTAAGTAATCTTTTGGTTTAATCTTGTTTGAATGATTAGGTAGACATTTAGTTGTCTAGAATTGATTTAGGAATCTTATGTTACATATAAATGTTTAGTTTAACATGGTGGATAAAGTATATTATTTGAATTAGATTTACATGCTCGGAAGAGTTAATCTTGAATGCATGTGTATGTATGTGAGACTTGTAGGTTTTGAATGAAAATATGTACCTACATGTGCCATGCTTGTGTAAACTGTGAAAAGATGTGTAATCTATGCAATTATGTGTCTAGGTGTACACCTATGAGATCTAATTGTGCAATACGTGAAAGAATATGTGAGATGTGCCAGTGTGAGATTATGTGTATATTTCGTTGATTCTTAGTGAGAAACTTCTTTTGTTTACTAGCAGTAATGTGTACGATTTAATTTTTCAAGCACATTGTCATTTATGTTAAGATAACCTATCAAGTATTAGTGGGTGATAATACTTCCTAGTCTAACTAATGTTGCATAATTGTTTCATTTAAACATTAACTGTGACTATATGATAAATACCTGTTACGTGAGCATTACATACAATAAATTGTGTATGTGTTAAAACATGTATATTTTATATGATTTCAACTGCATGCATACATATTACCCTTTGAATTGGTAAGTAATCTCTCATCCTATAGTCGAATGGCCGGCAATGGATTTTCCAGAAAAGTGATCCAGCAAGAAGAGGTGCAGTTAGACAGACATAGACAAGAGAACGTCATGGAATAAGTAAGGATAAGAATGAACCCATCTCTGTCACTGTAATTGATACCTCTGTGGGGTTGCAATTATATCTCTAAGAATAAGGCATCTAGAATCATTCATCTATATACATGTATATGACTTGTGATCTATGGGAAAATTATATATACGGTTAAACTTTTGGACAGGTATTCATTTTGGCATTTATGTCTGAGCTATGTGATGGTAGTATTCTTTAATGGTAGTTCCATCAGTAATAGCACCTGGCCACCTTAGATGGAATTTCATTTAACATCATACATGGAGTTTTTGTCTGGTATTTGTATTTGGAAGAGTTCACATGTACAGGTGTTTAGTTGGTGTCCTTGGTAAATACTCTTACGGAATCTTACCATCGAGACTTACTTATGAGACTTCCTTGGTATTTCTGATTGGTTTTCTCAGTAATATTTGTATGCGAAAATTGCTATTGGGTTTTGTCTAGTATCAGCTCCAGTAATCCTATACGGGTTTTTCCTTTGTATTTTCTTGGTATTCTCTAATTGGTATTTTCATAGAAGCCTTTATTTGGCTACCTCGCTTGGGATTTCATCGGCGAAGTTCTTTGGTATTCTTACTGAACTTTTGGTAGTACTACAGAGAATATTCGTACTAGGCTTCTTTGGAATCAAGACTGGTTAGAACTGCTACAGTTGTTGAAGATTCTCTTGGTATAAGAAATTGCGAGGACGCAATTTTTGTAAGAAGGGGAGAGTGTGACAGCCCAGACCCAACATGTAGCATAGTATTCTTAATTGCATATAAATTGGTGTAAGTTTAAGTGTTATATGTATAAATTGGTAGCACAGTCTAAAATTAATAAAGCTATTTGAATTGATTGTGAGGCAAGGTTATGTTGAATGCTACTTTTAATTCTATAAAGCTAGTTCGTGCTATTGTGAACTTATATTGTTCATATATGTGAGGGTGGCCTACATTGTTGACCCTCTTATGTGTTATTTGATATCTTGAATGCTTGTGACTTGTCTCAGGGTTGCGCAACCTTTTCGGACATGGTAGCGTCGAGAAACACAGGTGGCGTCGGGCTTGCCGTGCTCCCTCAACTACCATGGTGCCTATTCCCTTCTCGTTGAGGCATACTCCACTACCCCAGAGGCGTGGTTTACCTGCTGGGCATGGACCTACCTCAGGAAAAAGGGTCGTAGGATCGGGATACATCTGGAGTATCCCAACTTGTTGGAGTAAGGGTTGCTTGCACTTGCGTGAAGTTCGTGGCTCGTGGTTTGAGTTTGAAGACTTGAAGTGGAACCGTATCCTTTTTAATGTGGTTAACTACTTGCTATTTAATCTTGTTATTTATGTTATATATATGATTTATTGTATCTGCTTATCATAATGCACGTCCGGTATGTTGCATCACCTCCCTCACTGAGTAACTTGGTTACTCATTCCTCTTTTCAACATATTTCAGGAAAAACTAAAGATTAGATTGCCTCCTGTGTGACCTGTTTGCTCTATCAGTGTGTAAAACATGGAAGAATGTGAACATGATATTCTTGTATTGTATTTGAGACTTTGTGCCATGTATGTATTTATGTTATATCAAGGAATGTAATATTAAAGTTTTAGTTTTGTTTGATGATTAGGTACTAGTGGGCTTGTAATATCTTCTATTTGCTTTACTTTATTACTTAGTAGTGCATGCTTGTGTGGACAATGAAAATTAGTTAGTTGGTTGGACACAAATTATAAGAAAGCTTGATTGATAATATAGAGTGGTATGATAAGTGGATTAAAAAGATAGAACTTCAATGAATTTAATTTTGCATGCTTGTGTGATATGTTGTTGGGTCCCAAGGCTCGGATGGCCTTGAGGAGTTGGTTGGCTTTATGAATCTTGTAAACTAGGTTGTATGAATGGTTGATTGTGGTCTAAGACTTGTATGTGATTGTTGACAGGTTTCTAGATAGTCCTATATATAGGGAAAACTCCGTCCGTTTTCCCTAAAATTTCATGCCCGGGGTTTGGAATTGGGTGAGAATAGCATGATAAATAGGAGTCCCAGTCTCGTGAGAGATCGGGGCATTACAGATTCCTTCAGATTATCTTTCTTTTTCCTTTATCTTTGACTTTACGTAATAATTTATCCTTCAAGCTGTCAAACAGATCTTCTGCCAACACATCTTGAGCGGATGGGATGTCCTCATTAGGATCTTGGGATTCCCCTGGTAAACAAGCAAAAGTATTTGTAGACCTCATCGAAGTGTCTTCTGATGTAGAGTCAGTGTCCACTGCACTTTTAAAATGCCTTAGGAAATCTTCCTTGACTTCATCCAGATTTGATGCCATAACATCTTCATGGGAGCTTATCTGTTTCCTCATTTGGATTTTTCGTAAAATATGAGAAAAAGGAGATTCCTTTTCTTGAGTCTTTTTCTTTGTTTCTTCCATTTGGTCTTGATAGAGTGCTATCGTCTGAGAAATTTCATTGATATTGGGTTGACCATAAGGTTTCTTTGTCTCAGGATCATTTTTCAAGAGTTTTGCCCAAAATTTTGAAAGAAATTTTCTTTTTAAACAAAATATTTTTTCTTTATTTGTCTCTGCGACAGGGATCCATTTCTATATTCATGGGAGACCAAATTCCATAAAGAAAAATAAAGAGCTTGATCATTCAATATAAAGATCATGATCATTTCCAATATGGGGACAAATTACCAACCATTCAGTAAAAAGTCCTTTATAAGGATCAGGGAGAATTTTGACCGAAGGTCCAAAACTTTTCCACCATTGATGGATCCATGCAGGAAATCTGCCGTTCTGGAATATTTTAGGATTGAATTTTATAAACCAAAAATGTTTATGCTGGGGGTTTTCATATAAGAAAACTTTGGAAAATGCTTCCACATAATCCCAATAATTAAAATGATAAGTATTTTTATCAAGAATAAATTTCCTTTTATTTAAGGCACTGATTCCCCATTCATTTGGAGAAAGAATTTTTGTAATATAGATTTTACTATAAGTATAAATTGGAAGAATATTATTCTTCTTGAAATGTTCAATATCACATGAATTTGCGACTTATAAAATTGATTCAAAATATACCCTGGACTTGTAATAAAGTACATGAAACATATAATTATTCAAATATCGTTCCATAAGGTACCAAAGATCACTAATTCACTGCTTATCAGCATTTTCAAGAAGTAAAATTATTTCCTCATGATGAGATATTTCAAAGGAGTCATCAGACTCTTCATGATCAACTGCATTAGCATAAGATGATGATTGAGCAGTATTACTGCTTTCTTCAATAACTTTTTTGATTTTATCAAAATCAGGATGTGATGGATCAATAGTGATCCCACCTAAATTGACTAATTTTTTTCCTGCAATGACCCTATTAGGATCAAGGTTATGTCCTCTCCCTCTTCCCCTATTAGGGTTAGAGGATCCTCCCCTAGTGGGGATCATCCTGCAAAAATTCACGGGTAAGAAAGTTAGGAAGAGAATTACTATTCCTTTTAATATAATCGATATCAAAATCAAAAGATGCAAGATTAGCTTGCCATCTGGCAAACATTTGTTTGGAAACATCATGTTTAAAATCTTTATTAAACATATATTTTGCTGCTTGACAATCTGTTTTTATTAAAAACTTTTGACAAAATAAATCATCTTGAAGTTTTAACACACATTTAACAATCGAAAGAATTTCTTTCGCGACAGTCGCATATTTTTGTTGACTATTATTCCATTTTCCTGAATAAAATCGAACAAGATATTCTAATTTTTTCAGTATAGACATCTGTCCATGGTCCTTGTTTCTTTTTAAGTCTATCATATAAGATAGCAGTATCAATAGCAAGATTTTTGTAATATGGTAGAATATAATTTAAGCTACCAAGAAATCTCTGTAGTTGAGTTTTATCAGTAATTTGATTAGGAAATTTAGAAGCAAATTCAATACTTCTATTAATAGGAATAATCTTTCATTTTTCAATATTATGACCAAGAAATCTGACCTTGGTTTGAAATAAAAGCATTTTTGGTTTGGAAATAACAAGACCATTTTGTATAACAATTTCTTAAATATATCAAGATGTTTAAAATGTTGTTGTATGTCTTTAGAAAAGACCAAGATATCATCAATATAGATGATAATAAAATCACTAAAAGAAATGAATATTTCATTCATAATATTCTGAAATTCAGAATGAGCATTTTTTAATCCAAATGGCTTAACATTCTATTCATAATGTCCAATTGGAACAACAAAAGTAGTTTTATATCTGTCTTTCTCACTAATCTGTATCTGCCAATATTCAGATTTAAGATCAAATTTTGAAAATATTAATGCATTATGCAATCGATCCAAAAGATCTTTCTTATTAGGAATAGGATACCTAATCCATTTCAACACTTTATTAAGTGGTTTATAATTGATAACAAGTCTAGGATTATCTCTTTCTTGTTCTGCGTGTTTATTAACATAAAAAGCAGTACAACTCCATGGGAAGTATGACTTTCTAATAAGACGCTTATCTATAAGATTAGCTATTTCTTTTTTACATAAATCAAGATATTCCTGATTCATCTGACAAGAACGAGCCTTAGTAGGAATCATTTTTTCATTAAAATCAATTTCATAAGGTAAAGAAACAATATGCTTCTTTCTATCCCAAAAAGCATTTGGGTGATCATTACATATTTGTAAAGAAAAATTAAGTGTAAGATGTTTAATCTTATCCTGTAATTTAGGATTTTTCAACATATTATCAATATTATTGATATTCATCTCGTGCTTTAAGAAATTCAAATGTGATTCCTTAGCTTTCATTAAATTAGCTATCTGCCCTAAAATTTTTTCTCTAGGTTCAGTAATAAAACGAAATATCACAGGTTCTTTATTATAAGTTCCCGTTGTGACACCCGAGAATTTCACCCTAAATTTATTATAATCGTTGCATACTTATGTGCGCATTTCTACGTGCATTATTTTTCTTGTTTGATTGTTTTTATTGTGGGTTACTATTCATAATATTTTCGACTGTTTCGAAAGTGTGATTTTACATTTTTCGTAGGTCACTCGACATTTAAAAGGAACCAAGAAATTTTGGTTTTGAACTTTCGAGCTTAGGAGTATGCGTTTGAAAAATATTTTCCGTGAGCTTTGAATAGTGTTACGTTAGAATAGTGCTAGTATTTAATTAGAAAGCATTTGTAATTACAACTAGCCTTAATTGATCAATATTTGAGACTACAAAGCTTAGGAAATTAATTATCTACAACATATAAAACAACTAACTCATAAAAATTAAAAGACATATAACATATTAGCTCTCAAAATAATTTCAAAAATCCCCTCTATGTCCTCCATTTGGCCGTCCACTTCAAGAGAGGAAAGGAGAGAATTTTGCTTCTTCATCCATGCACTTGAGCTCTTAGAGTGATCTTGGGAGGATTTTGGAGCAACTTAGGACCTTCAACGAAGCTTCTACATCTTCAAAATTGTGAGGGAGTCTTATTTGCTTGAGTTTAAAGTTTATATGCACATGTTCAATTTTATTGAATTGTCAATTATAGCTATATATCTTGTTGTGAATGCTTCCTATGAGTTATTTAAAGTCTCTAGAGCTAACTTTTGTGGTGTGATAACAAATTTAACGGTTGAATGTTGAGATTGATCAAAGAGGTGATGAATAGTGCCAAAAACTAGGGTTTTGAGAAAATTGGATAATTTGCTTGAATTGATGCCTCAATTAGGTGCTCTAGACCCTAGGGAAGGTGATTGAAAAGCCACGTTAGGTTGAATCACCCGAAATTGAACTCTAGTGCATAAATCGCTTACTTTAAAAAGGGGGTTTTGCACGTTAGGCAATCCGGGCAAATTTGGGCATCGATTTGGGTATCCTTGAGCTAAGGAAGCACCTTTGGTGCTTTCGTTTCGCGAAATTGGGGTTCGGTTAGTATGGCTATAGTTCAAACCCGTTCGGGGCCTTCCCGAACTTTTGCTTCAAAAATGAGTTTTTATGACTTTAAAGGGTACCTTTAAGCTTAATTAGGAATATAGAAAGACTAGGGTAGGATTGAGAATCTCGAACTATGCTTAGGAGAAAGAAAGCTCGATTAAAGAAAGGGGAAAAGTAGTTTTTAGCCTTTTTAGTTGCAATTGGAACTTGTTGTGTGTTAGTAGTGCCTTGCATAGAATATTTAGGATGTATTTAAGTTATTTGAGTAGATTATTGGAATTAATTATGTTGATTGTTTTCTTTTGGCATCTATTAGTTAATATCTTGCATATATGAGCTTTTATCGTGCATATATGTGAGGGCGGCCTACTTTGTCGTCCTTCTTACGTGTTATGTGATATTATTGATTGCTTGTGACTTGTATTGGGTTGCGCAACCTATATCGGACATGGTAGCGTCGAGAAACACGGGCGGCATCGGGCTTGCCGTGCTCCCTCGACTACCATGGTGCCTATTCCCTTCTCGCTGAGGCATACTCCACTACCCCAGAGGCGTGGTTCACCTGCTGGGCATGGACCTACCTCGGGAGAAAGGGTCGTAGGATCGGGATACATCCGGAGTATCCCAATTGTTGGTGTTTGGGGTTTGCCGGCATGTTCGTGATACTCGTGGTTCGTGGCTCGTGATCGAAGACTTGGAAGTGGAACCGTATCCTTTTTAAAGTGATTAATAGTTTGATTTATTGTCTTGATGGTTTATGTGTCTTGTATATATGTTTACTTGTGTTGCATATCATATTGCACGTTTACATGCTGCATCACCTCCCTCGCTGGGCAACTTTGTTGCTCACTCCTCATTGAACTGTTTCAGGAGAAGCTGAGGTGAATCCCCAGCTATTAGAAGTAGAAGAAGAGGAAGAAGTCCAAGTAGATCAGAATCAGTGATCTTGTGTGCTGAGGTGGATTTTATGTGCTTCTTACGTGGAATTCTTGTTATTAATGTATTTTGAGACCTTAGAGTCTTGTATGTATATGTCTAGTAGATGTGTATTAAGAGTTTAAGAAAGTTGTTGGATTGTAATAATGAATTCTAGACTTTATTTTTCTCTTGCATGCTTGGAGTGTTTGTAAATCTTCATATGGAACTTAGAAGTTTATTGTATTTAATTACTTATGACTAAAACCAACTTATCTCGCATGCTTGCGTGCTTTAGTAGAAAATTGTTGCTCCAAGGCTCGGATGGCCTTGTGATTGTGTTTTGGCTTTGGAGTTATTGTGGTTAAGTTGTTGCTTTTAGTTCCGATGTCTTGAATGAATGTTTACAGGTATCAGTTTTGTCCTTGGTACAGAGGAGACTCTGTCCGAGTGACGGGTCCGAGCCTGACTTAGCGTGGGGTTGGGTTCGGGGCGTTACACCTTAAGTGGTATCAGAGCTACTAGAATGCTTGAAGCCGGGTTAAATTCCTTGGCATGTAGGTAGAGGTCTATATGTGGAAGTGAATTATGTGAATATGTAAATGTTTAATTGTTTAAGTACTTAGATATAAGACATGCTAGCATGAAAAAGAATGATAAAGCTTAATATGATAAGAATATGAAAAGTTAGTATTGAATGTTGTTAAGTGTTTTATGTGTTCTTGTGTGAGTAAAATGTTTGAAAACAATGTGTAAATGATCTTGCATAGTTTGTTTGCCTATTATAATATGATGTTCTTCTAGCATTGTGATGAGGAGATAGGGTAGACCACGGGGTGAGCCGGAGGAGGCACCTAGACAGAATGTACCGGGGCAGGATGCTGGGGCAGCCGGGAATGTACAGCAGGGTCAGGAGCCGAGCACTGCCCAGATTTTAGCTACTATGGCTACTGCGATGAATACCATAGCACAGTTTGTGGTTCAGCAGGGTACAGCAGGTGCCGACAGAGGTAATCAGACTGCCAGAGCAGAGGGCAGTGGTACTGCAGGAGGTAACTTATTTGATAAATTTCTGCATCATGGAGCATATAGTTTTTATGGTGAGCCAGATGATATGAAAGCAGAGTTGTGGCTGAGTAAATTCGAGAAAGTTGCTGCAATACTTGAGTGTGACGATGAAAGAAAGATCAACTGTGCTACATTTTTAATGGAGGGTGATGCCGAGGCTTGGTGGCGCACTATTAGAGAAAAATGGGATGCTGAGAGGGTTCAGCATGTATGGGCTGATTTTGTTCGTGAGTTTCGAGATAAATATGTATCGGTTGTAGCCCGTGAGAGGCATCAGGATGAGTTTATAGCTTTGAAACAGGGGAACATGACTGTAGACCAGTATGAGGCTACCTTTACGAGACTATCTCGATATGTGCCAGCTTTAGTTCAGCCGGAGGATGTGAAAATTTAGAGATTTATTACAGGGTTGAGGAGTGACATCATGCTTAACTTGTCCTCACAAGATTATCCGACCTATGCTGCAGTAGTTCGGGCTGCATCGAGATATGAGAAACGTAAGGCAGATGTGTTAGCTCAGTCTAGTTAGTCAAGCAAACGTCAATTTCAGTCTCAGAGTCAGGGTTATCAGAGGCAGACTCAGCAGCCTAGGCAGACTCAGAGCTACCCAGGTCCAGTTCAGGTACAGTCACAGCCGCGACCACCCCAGAGGCACCCACAGGGACAGTCACAGACCCGACCAGTGACTGCTAGATCTCAGCAGGGCAGTTCTGCCACATCTACTTATAGGACCCCTACAGGAGGAACTGCTGCTAGGAAGAATCTACAGTGTACTCATTGCAATCGTAAGGGTCACACAGAGGCTGAGTGTTGGAGGAAACTAGGCCGTTGCACAGGTTGTGGCAGTGATCAACACAGAGTTAGGGATTGTCCCAAGTTTAAATTTGGTCCGGGTCAGACTTCAGGCCAGGGTGGTCAGACTAGAGCTTCCGGAGCAGCTACCGTACCGCGAGGTCAGGCTCGAGTATTTGCACTTGACCAGGAGGAGCTTCCAGAGACGACAATGGTGGTGGAAGGTACTTTTCTTATTAATAGTCAGCCGGTAGTAGTTTTGATTGACACCGGGGCTACACATTCATTTATTACACCTGCATGTGCACAGTCTACTACATTAAAAGTTGATAAACTGCCGTATGTGATTGAAGTAGGTAATCCTATGGGAACTAAATTTGTTACGGAGTCTGTATGTAAGGATTGTAATATTTGCATTGAGGGTTGCATGTATCCTATTGATTTGATTATCATGCCATTTCGAGACTTTGAGGTTATCTTAGGGATGGATTGGTTGGGGCGATATTATGCATGTTTGGACTGTAGGAGGAAAGTTTTGACTTTAGAAGTACCTAACCAACCTATTATTAAAGTAACTGGGAGTCGAAAGTCTACTGGGACCCGTATTATATCATCCATTAAAGCTACTAAAATGTTGAGTAAAGGCTATGATGCATACTTAGCTTATTTAATTAATCAGCCTGGAGATAAATTGAAATTGAGTGAAGTACCTATTATAAAAGAGTTTCCGGGGGTTTTCCCTGAGGAGTTGCCTGGGTTACCACCTGATAGGGAGATTGAATTTGTGATTGACCTGTTGCCGGGAACTAGTCCTATTTCGAGAACCCCGTATAGAATGTCTCCCCCTGAGTTACAAGAATTGAAAATTCAGCTTCAGGGTTTGCTTGAGAAAGGTTTTATTCAGCCTAGTTCGTCACCGTGGGGTGCTCCCGTGTTATTTGTGAAAAAGAAAGACGGTACTCTGCGTTTGTGTATAGATTATCGGGGTCTGAATCAGGTAACGGTGAAAAATAAATATCCCTTGCCCTTAATTGAGGACTTGTTTGATCAGCTACAGGGTGCTGTTGTGTTTTCAAAATTTGATTTGAGGCAGGGTTATTACCAGTTGAGGATCAGGAAAGAGGATGTACCTAAGACTGCATTTAGAACCAGGTACGGCCATTATGAGTTTGTTGTTTTACCATTCGGGTTGACAAATGCTCCAGCCGCTTTTATGGATTTGATGCAGAGAGTATTTCGACCCTATCTTGATCAGTTTGTTGTGATTTTTATTGATGATATCTTAGTATACTCTAAGTCTGAGTCAGAACATGAAGAGCATTTGAGGATTGTACTTCAAACCTTACAAGAACACAAGTTGTTTGCCAAATTTAGCAAATGCGAATTCTGGTTGAAACAGGTTGCCTTTTTAGGTCATATCATTTCCCAGGAGGGAATATCTGTTGATCCTGCTAAAATTGATGTAGTTATGTCGTGGAAGAGACCTGAAACTGTCACGGAAGTCCGTAGTTTCTTGGGATTAGCGGGCTATTATAGGCGATTTGTTAAAGATTTTTCAAAGATTGCAGGACCTTTGACTACTTTAACTCAGAAGAAAACTGTGTTTAATTGGGATGGCAAATGTGAAGCTAGTTTCCAGGAGTTGAAAAAGCGACTTACCACTGCACCTATCCTTGCCTTGCCTGAGGGAACCGAGAACTTGGTGATTTATAGTGACGCTTCGAAAGAAGGGTTAGGTTGTGTTTTGATGCAAAATGGTAAAGTCATAGCATATGCCTCTAGGAAATTGAAACCATATGAACTCAATTATCCTACACATGATTTGGAGCTTGCAGCTGTTGTCTTTGCTTTGAAGAAATGGCGGCATTATTTGTGGGGCAACAAATTTGAAATATTTACTGACCATAAAAGTTTGAAATATTTGTTTTCTCAAAAATATTTGAATATGAGGCAAAGGCGTTGGCTAGAATTGTTAAATGATTATAACTGTACCATTAGCTATTTGCCGGGAAAAGCTAATACTGTTGCAGATGCACTGAGCCGGAAAGCTTCTGTGTCTAGTTTGATAATCAAGGATTGGGAGATTGTGGAAGAACTGTGCTTATGGAAACCGAAAGCTTCTAGATCAGGTATTCAATTTGCTAGTTTACAAATCAAATCTTTATTGCTATCTAGAATCAGAGAAGCGCAACAATCAGATTCTCAGCTGTTGAAGCTTTTAGAGAAGTCAAAAGGGGGAGAGTCCGACTTTAAGATGCATGATGATGGGCTTCTCAGGTACAGGAACAGAATTTGCATTCCTAGTAATTCGACTGTGAAAGAAGAGATTCTTGCTGAGGCTCATGCTTCTAAATACACAATTCATCCTGGAAGCACAAAAATGTATAGAGATTTGAAACAGAATTTCTGGTGGAACAACATGAAGAGAGAGATAGCTGAGTATGTAGCTAAATGTTTAACTTGTCAGAAAGTTAAGGCAGAGCATCAGAGGCCAGCAGGATTGTTGCAACCGTTGGAGATTCCGGTTTGGAAATGGGATCAGGTTACTATGGATCTTGTGTCGGATTTACCGAGATCACCACGAGGTAATGATTCGGTGTGGGTTGTAGTAGACAGGTTGACGAAGAGTTCGCATTTTATTGCTACAAAGAAAACAGATTCTCTCGATAAATTGGCTGAGCTTTATGTTGAAAATATTGTGAGACTGCATGGAGTTCCATCCCAGATAGTGTCAGACAGGGATCCCAGGTTTACATCACAGTTCTGGCAGAAACTACAAAAGGCTTTGGGGACTAATTTGAGTTTTAGTACTGCTTATCACCCGCAGACGGATGGTCAGTCAGAGAGGACTATCAGGATACTGGAAGATATGTTGAGAGCCTGTGTTCTAGATTTTGGCAAGAATTGGGAGAAATATTTTCCTTTAGCAGAGTTTGCTTACAATAACAGTTATCAGGCCACTATTGGCATGGCACCCTACGAGGCACTTTATGGGCGAAAATGTCGATCTCCGTTGTATTGGGATGAGGTAGGTGAAATGAAAATAGTTGATCCCGCTATTCTTCCGGAGATGATTAAAATGGTGGATAATGTGAGACTTATAAAGAAAAGGATGCTTACAGCTCAGAGTCGACAGAAGAATTATGCTGATAGACGTCGACGGGACTTAGTATTTTCTAAGGGTGATCATGTTTTCTTGAAAGTCTCTCCGCGAAAAGGTTTGATTCGGCACGGCAAAGGAGGTAAACTTAGTCCTAGATACGTGGGACCATTTGAGATCACTGAGAAGGTTGGAGATTTAGCTTACAGATTGGCACTACCTCCGAGTTTGGGTCGGATTCATGATGTTTTCCATGTGTCACTGTTGAGAAAGTATAATCCTGATCCGTTGCATATCATTGAGCCGGAGCCGTTAGAAATTGATGAGTCCTTAGCTTATGTTGAGAAGTCTCTTCGAGTGGTTGACCGAAAGATTCAGGAACTTAGGACTAAAAAATATTCCTATGGTAAAAGTTCTCTGGGATCATCATGGGGTTGAGGATGCCACTTGGGAGCGAGAAGATCAGATCAGAGAGAAGTATCCGGAGCTCTTTGCCGAATCATGTAAGAATTGCGAGGACGCAATTAGTTTAAGGGGGAGAGGGTGTGACACCCGAGAATTTCACCCTAAATTTATTATAATCGTTGCATACTTATGTGCGCATTTCTACGTGCATCATTTTTCTTGTTTGATTGTTTTTATTGTGGGTTACTATTCATAATATTTTCGACTGTTTCGAAAGCGTGATTTTAAATTTTTCCTAGGTCACTCGACATTTAAAAGGAACCAAGAAATTTTCGTTTTGAACTTTCGAGCTTAGGAGTATGCGTTTGAAAAATATTTTCCGTGAGCTTTGAATAGTGTTACGTTAGAATAGTGCTAGTATTTAATTAGAAAGCATTTGTAATTACAACTAGCCTTAATTGATCAATATTTGAGACTACAAAGCTTAGGAAATTAATTATCTACAACATATAAAACAACTAACTCATAAAAATTAAAAGACACATAACATATTAGCTCTCAAAACAATTTCAAAAATTCCCTCTATGTCCTCCATTTGGCCGTCCACTTCAAGAGAGGAAAGGAGAGAATTTTGCTTCTTCATCCATGCACTTGAGCTCTTAGAGTGATCTTGGGAGGATTTTGGAGCAACTTAGGACCTTCAACAAAGCTTCTACATCTTCAAAATTGTGAGGGAGTCTTATTTGCTTGAGTTTAAAGTTTATATGCACATGTTCAATTTTATTGAATTGTCAATTATAGCTATATATCTTGTTGTGAATGCTTCCTATGAGTTATTTAAAGTCTCTAGAGCTAACTTTTGTGGTGTGATAACAAATTTAACGGTTGAATGTTGAGATTGATCAAAGAGGTGATGAATAGTGCCAAAAACTAGGGTTTTGAGAAAATTGGATAATTTGCTTGAATTGATGCCTCAATTAGGTGCTCTAGACCCTAGGGAAGGTGATTGAAAAGCCACGTTAGGTTGAATCACCCGAAATTGAACTTTAGTGCATAAATCGCTTACTTTAAAAAGGGGGTTTTGCACGTTAGGCAATCCGGGCAAATTTGGGCATCGATTTGGGTATCCTTGAGCTAAGGAAGCACCTTTGGTGCTTTCGTTTCGCGAAATTGGGGTTCGGTTAGTATGGCTATAGTTCAAACCCGTTCGGGGCCTTCCCGAACTTTTGCTTCAAAAATGAGTTTTTATGACTTTAAAGGGTACCTTTAAGCTTAATTAGGAATATAAAAAGACTAGGGTAGGATTGAGAATCTCGAACTATGCTTAGGAGAAAGGAAGCTCGATTAAAGAAAGGGGAAAAGTAGTTTTTAGCCTTTTTAGTTGCAATTGGAACTTGTTGTGTGTTGGTAGTGCCTTGCATAGAATATTTAGGATGTATTTAAGTTATTTGAGTAGATTATTGGAATTAATTATGTTGATTGTTTTCTTTTGGCATCTATTAGTTAATATCTTGCATATATGAGCTTTTATCGTGCATATATGTGAGGGCGGCCTACTTTGTCGTCCCTCTTACGTGTTATGTGATATTATTGATTGCTTGTGACCCTGGGTTGAACTAAAAATTTTCTCAATGGGTTTATCAACAGAATTTTCTTTGGAGTAATGTTCCAAAATTTTTGATTTTAAAGACTCATCTTTAATATTTTCTAATAATTTTAAAACATCAAACCACTTATCAGCAGTAATCATATTGACTTTTAGATCATCAAATTGAGATAATATTTTATAATATTTATCATCAAAATTATTAACTTTACAAGTACATGGAGAATTCTTCTTAGAAGATATGTTATTAACTTCATCAGAAGAAGATTTAATATCTGAGCTATCTGAGCTAGACCTAGACAAATTGTCTATATCAATAAGTAATTTTGCCAATTGTTCTTTAGTGTGATCATCAAGATCTAAGGCTTTTATCTTCTTTCGGAATTGCCGTCATTTATTAGCATAATGACCCTTTTTACCACATTTATAACACATGGGAATAGGCTTAGGTTTAGGTTTATATCCCTTTCTTTCATTTATTTCTCTCCTTTTCCTAGCTTTCCGCTTATATATAGGAGATGTATAATATTCTTTAGGCTTTTTAGGCCCTTTGGACTTAGTAAGTCTACGAGTAGGTGGAAGTTCCATCGCAAATTGTTCACAAAATTGACCTAATGTCTATTTATCTGTCAGACCTTGTTTCTTAATTTGATAATTTAATTTAATCTGATTGCAAAGATCTAATCTTTCTTTGACACATACACCTATTAATTCACCATAAGTGTACATATTGTAAACAATATTATTGTTTGTATCTTTAATTAAGACTTTTCTAATTTTTTCTGCAAATGATGCAAGTAAACCATCAACAAATTGTGCCTTCCATTGGCTATCATTAGCTTCCGGGAGTTCAAAAACTCTAGAAAGGAAAACATCTTTATACCATCTAAAAGATGGTATAAAGATGTAAGAGTAGGACAACGTAAATTACGTAATAATGTCCTAGTTCTATCGTAACTAGTAGTAAATTGACTACAAAAATGTTCAAGAATAGTGGCACACATTGTGTAAACAGAATTAGAGACTATAACACCATTTTCTTCTCTGGTGGCTTGAGCAATTTCTTGTCTCATTTCTATTGTAACACAATTATCAAACCAGCCTTTTAATTGACCAAAAAATCCAGATAATATAACATCACATATTACTGGTTCTTGATTACCAACTTGTTTACAAATCTGAGCATACATAAGCATGCGTTCAACAACTCTTTTAATTTGTTTATCAGTCATACCATCTATGTTCCATTCATAAATAGTACGATGATCAAAACTAGCATTTTTACTAAAATTAGTTGTATCTTCCTCATATAAAATATCTTGTGAAGTAGGAGGAGGATAATAATACCTATTATTCTTAGGTTTACTAGAAAATTTACTAGATTCTCCTCTTTCTATTTTATTTACTTCCTCTGAAATATTCATTATTGATTCATAACTTTGAGGAATTAGTTCTTCTTCAGACTGAGAACTGTCAGAATTAATCTGTGTAGATCTATCAGACCCTAGATCAGACAATAATCCAATATGTAAATGAACTAAATTTTTATTAATCAAATTGCCAATTTTTGACTCAGGATCCATCTTAAATGCTTCTAATTTAGAAGCAGGTTGAAAACCTGTTTTCTTAGCTTGAGAAGAAGATGTTTCTCCTATTTTCAATTTTCCTGAATCTTGGAGTTTTACCTTTGAAGGTTTCTATTTTAAGGAATCTAATATTTGATTGACCTTTTTTTCTAAAATAAGTAATCGTTCTCCTAGAATTTGTAGAGTGCAATTAGTATAATTCACTTGCTGAACAAGAGAGTTCAAATCCTGTATCATAACATAAATATTACCATTCTCAAATAATTTCAAAAAAGCTTTAGATTCAATTTGAAAATCTTCTTTTCCAATAATTAATGGTTTAGTAGGAGGGAAAACAAAATTTTCCTTGTTACCTTGGACATCCGTCCATTCTCTCTCTATTGTATTAATAGCAAAAGAAATATAATGATCAATAAACCAAGGAACAAATTTACAAATTTTTTGTTCTTTTCCCATAAAATCATAATATTGATTTTTAATATTTTGTCATTGGGTTTTATCAAAAGATGAAGAAATCCATTCACGAATAGGTTGCCAGTGAGTATTTAAAAATTCATTATTAACATAAGTTTTTTCCCAACTTCCAGGACTAAAAGTAAGTTTGGTCGTCATCATACGTGGAAACTCATTTTAGATGGAGTTATATCCTCCTTATTAATTCCATGAGGAATTTGATTATGCGAAATTCTTATTGCATCGATATTTTCTGATTGAACTATTTCACCCTCTTCAGATGGTGGTTTAAACCTATCTATTTTCTTATTAGGATCTTCTCTAATATAAGAAGTAGAGGCTCTTGATGACTGAGGAAATTCCACAATTGGAGATATATAAGAGTGATTTGATGAAAAAGACCTAATTAATGTAGGTTCTTGTTTAAATTTAAGAAATACATCGCCTTCAGTTGTCTGAACAACTTTAGATAAATCTGATTGAATTATAGGTTGACAAGGAGTCACCTTTTCTAATTTTCAGTTTTCAGGAAAGTCTATTTCTTCCCATTTAATCATTCTTCTAGTAGTTATTTTTGATTTAAAGAAATTAGTCTCTATCATAACTATTGTACTAGCTTCATCCTGTAATTTACAGTTAGGGTTCAAAGTATGTAGAACCTTATAGTAAATTCTATAATAGATACTCATAGTTTCTGAGTGAGGCATATAATTATATCCTTTAGTCTTTACATATAATGCAACAGCTTCACGTATATTTCTATCAGATAAAGAAATCTGTAAATTGGGACGAACATTAAAATAGACTGGTCCATAAGCCAGACTAGACTGGGTTATTCCCATTAGAGATTGTCTCCAATCTAAGTTCCTAGTATCCCTAAGAACTGCAATAAAACTTTCATTTAATCCTCCTAATGTAAGAGGCTTAAAGGCTATTTGAATTAAACCTATATGCAAATAATTATGCGTAGAATCATGACGCAAAATATCATCATTAGACAACAATTTAATTGTTAACTCATCATCTTCCATAGGGATTGATTGTTCAACAGTCTTAACAACATGCTTAAGACCTATATTTTCAAACATACCATATTGGTAAATAGTATTGGGTTGCACATATGGAATAGTCCATTTATTTAACAAATCTAGTTGCTTTGGAAGATCATATTCTTCCTTTTTAGCATTCTTTATATTAATTTTCTTTCTGAATGTAGAAAGCATGATAAAAATTATCGTACTGTCTGCTTCCAACCATGTTTACTCTAAGTAACCTTTAAAAAGCTCCATGGCTCTGATACCACAAGAAGGCCCAAGTATGGGGATCTAGTTAGTGGGTTGTTTTGTGTTGACTCGGTTGACCGCTTTGCCAGAGTCAATCTAGAATTCAATCAGATTTATCTGAAGTTGTTCAGACAACTGAAAGCGATGTCTTTCTTAGATTTAAACAAGAACCTACATTAATTAGGTCTTTTTCATCAAATCACTCTTATATATCTCCAATTGTGGAATTTCCTCAGTCATCAAAAGCCTCTACTTTTTATATTAGAGAAGATCCTAGTAAGGAAATAGATAGGTTTAAACCACTATCTGAAGAGGGTGAAATAGTTCAATCAGAAAAGATCGACGCAATAAGAATTTCACATAATCAAATTTCTCATGGAATTAATAAGGAGGATAACTCCATCTGAAATGAGTTTCCACGTATGATGATGACCAAACTTACTTTTAGTCCCGGAAGTTGGGAAAAAACTTATGTTAACAATGAATTTTTAAATGCTCACTGGCAACCTATTCGTGAATGGATTTCTTCATCTTTTGATAAAACCCAATGGCAAAATATTAAAAATCAATATTATGATTTTATGAGAAAAGAACAAAAAATTTATAAATTTGTTCATTGGTTTATTGATCATTATATTTCTTTTGCTATTAATACAATATAGAGAGAATGGACGGATGTCCAAGGTAACAAGGAAAAATCTGTTTTCCCTCCTACTAAACCATTAATTATTGGTAAAGATGATTTTTAAATTGAATCTAAAGCTTTTTTGAAATTATTTGAGAATGGTAATGTTTCTGTTATGATACAGGATTTGAACTCTCTTGTTCAGCAAGGGAATTATATTAATTGCACTCTACAAATTGTAGGAGAACGATTACTTATTTTAGAAAAAAAGGTCAATCAAATATTAGATTCCTTAAAACAAAAACCTCCAAAGGTAAAACTCCAAGATTCAGGAAAATTGAAAATAGGAGAAACATTTTCTTCTCAAGCTAAGAAAACATGTTTTCAACATGCTCCTAAATTAGAAGGATTTAAGATGGATCCTGAGTCAAAAATTGACAATTTGATTAATAAAAATTTAGTTCATTTACATATTGGATTATTGTCTGATCTAGGGTTTGATAGATCTACACAGATTAATTCTGACAGTTCTCAGTCTGAAAAAGAACTAATTCCTCAAAATTATAAATCAATAATGAATATTTCAGAGGAAGTAAATAAAATAGAAAGAGGAGAATCTAGTAAATTTGCTAGTAAACCTAAGAATAATAGGTATTATTATCTTCGTCCTTCTCCACAAGATATTTTATATGAGGAAGATACAACTAATTTTAGTAAAAATGCTAGTTTTGATCATCGTACTATTTATGAGTGGAACATAGATGGTATGACTGATAAACAAATTAAAAGAGTTGTTGAACGCATGCTTATGTATGCTCAGATTTGTAAACAAGTTGGTAATCAAGAACTAGTAATATGTGATGCTATATTATTTACATTTTTTGGTCAATTAAAAGGCTGGTTTGATAATTGTGTTACAATAGAAATTAGACAAGAAATTGCTCAAGCCACCAGAGAAGAAAATGGTGTTATAGTCTCTAATGTTGTTTACACAATGTGTGTTGTAACGCCCCGATCTCTCACGAGACCGGAGGCTCCAAAAACCAAGCTATTATCAACCCAATTCTAATCCGGTCTCAAAATTTTAGGG
The DNA here is from genome assembly GCA_037974665.1 of Ehretia macrophylla. NCBI lineage: Eukaryota > Viridiplantae > Streptophyta > Magnoliopsida > Boraginales > Ehretiaceae > Ehretia > Ehretia macrophylla. Next base: position 68,944,307 of record CM075771.1, on the reverse strand, counting down.
AAAAACGGACAGAGTCTCCTCTGTACCGTGGACATTCTAAAAACCTGTAAACATACAATTCAAGCCACAAAACAATAGGAACATAATTTCTATTTAAAAATCTCAACTTCAAGGCCATCCGAGCCTTAAGCAAGACATAGAAAACATACCCAAGCATGCACTTAACAATCTTTAAAACCTTGTCTCTTTTAATCCGCTTATCATACCATTCTATATTAACCATTAGACTTTCTTATGAACTAAAGCTAAACAACTGTTAACTTTCATTAACACACAAAGGCACAAAATAGAACAAGACATAATACAAGCAAAATCTTCCACAATTTAGTAGGCAACCATTCCAATCTCAAGCAATAGCACACAGCAACCAAGGCCATTCTTCCAACTGCGCCACCTGAAACATGTTTAGCGAGGTATGAGCAATCACAATTGCTCAGTGAGGGATAAGGTCTACCAGGGACGTGCAATGCAGCAGATAACTCAATAGACATTTAAAACAACTAAGGAACAATCAAAATAACAAGTTACCGCACATTAAAAAGGATATGATTCACTTATTCTTCAATCACAAACCACGAGCCACGAACTGAAATCCCGATGTAATAAGGGCACTGTTATCGATAGGCCAACATCCCTTTATAACTCCAAAATAGGTGTACTCCGGATGTACCCCGAAATCCTACGACCCAACTCTCCCTGGGCGGCATCCCAAGCGAGAGAGGGACTGGGTAACCATGGTAGCCGAGGTATATCGACAAGCCCAATGCCGCCCAGTTTCCACGACACTACTATGCCCAAATGGTTGCGCAACCACAATACAATGCACTCAAAATGATAACAATAGAATACATCAATAAACACATGATTGAGGGACAACAAAGTAGGTTGCCCTCACACACAATATATAGACAATAAGTGCACATAATCTAAGTACAAGTAAATAAACTATTATGCACATAAGGATGAAGTCTCCCTCACCTGGAATTAAGCCAAGCACGCATGAGAATAGCTCCGATTTACTTCAAATTTCCCGAATTAGCTCAAGTATGCAACCCTAGGGTGTTCATATAAGTTTAGCAATTAACTATATCAATTCCAACTTAACTCTTACTTAACTCAACCCTACAACATTAGAAGCTAGACTTATGATCACTTATTCACACAAGTTCATAACCCACACACAATTGAACTACAAGGTTCACCTTACCATATCATTAGTCAATATAGAAGATATTAAAAGTATCAAATACCATCAAGTTAAGATTATAAGTTATAAATTTCAATTACTCTTATTTACAGCAATAAATAATCATATAACTAGATGAGATATCCTTATAGTCCTACTCACTTAGCATACAATGTTTATTACAATTTAATCTTAACAAAGTACAAGTAATATAAACATTATAACAAGTTATAAGCATTAAATATGAAAATAACTATACGAACACTAAGGGATCAATGTCTGATGACCATGAAACTTCACGAAATGCTCACAAATGCCAAACAATAACATATAAAAGCAAGATATACAAGCACCAAAGCTAATTTAAAGGCTAAGTATGAAAATCCCGAGTTTTCCTTTTGTTATCCTAAGTCATTTAAAGCCAAACCGAAGGCTATGACTCAAGATTCACCAACTAACTATTCTAATCTTCTAGTTACACATTATGGCACACTTAGAACCCTTTAAATCATTCATTAACCCGTATTAACCACAAAAGCCCCGATTATCCCTTTGTGCATTTGTACTACAAGTATCTTAATCAAAGCTCAACTAAGAGTTAGAAAAGCACATTTAGTCCCTACTTATCCTAAGAACACCAAATATATCAACCAAATTCACTCGGATTCACGTTTGACCCAAAACGCCTTTGTAACTCAAACCGTTTTCCTTCCAAACTCATGTTATGGTTCTAGATTCGTGAGTTATCTATTCCATGCTTCTAGTTAAACCATTAGACATCCTTAGGACCTTCAAAGTTGCCCAAATACCCACGTTTATCACTAAAGCCCCAATTTTCCTCTTATAGCTTTGAACTATACCTACCTTAACCGGGCTTCAAACAAGAGTTAGCAAAAGTTCTATAGCACCTAGGTAGCCTAAGAACACTAAAAGTGAAGCCCGAATCTACTTGGATTAGCATTAACCCTGAAACCCCTTTTAAAAAGTGGGCTAATTCACGTCTTATTCAAGTTTCGAGCAATTTGAGTGCACGGGCCTATTAGACTACCCTTATTAGCACCTAAGGCATCTATTAGAGCATTGAATCAAGCTAATACGTACAATTACACAAAACCCTAGAAATCTTATCACTATTCACTCCTACGAATCAACCATTGATTTCTACCATTTAAAATGTGAAACAATGGCATAAATGTGGTATCTACTACACGTATACAACATATATGAGATTATTTGAGCATTGCAATAACATTAGACAACATTTCTAACAAATCAAGAAAATAGCAACATTTCTAAAATGAACAAATAAGCATGAAAAACCCTCACCAATGCGCGTAAGAACTCTCGGGAGGCTAGAAAACACCTTAAACTACTTGCTCCTTGCTTGGCTTGAAGATTTGATGAGCAAAATCCTCTCATTCTCCTCCTATGTTGATTCTCGGATTTGCTACAATAATTTCTGCATCTTCCCTTTCTTTTTTTTTTTGCTTAGTTATGACTTGTTTGTGTTTGGTTGATTATATATTAGGGTGGGGCCTATTTGGGTGAGTGTATGGTCTAACAAAATGAGCCTAGTTAACTTAAAAATGAGTCTATGATTGCAATTTTGTGCTAGCTAACTAAAACATATTGTTCATACGTAACACTATTCACTAGTTCACTAAACTATTTTCTAAACGAAGGTTCCTATCGCTCCTAGCTCAAATGCATATTTTTCTCACTCCTAAAACAATTAATATGATTTAATAAAAATGCTAATTCATTAATATAATGCAGTTGAAAAATGGAATGAATAGTAACTAAGAAAGACAACAAGTAAAGCACAGAATTAAATGCGCAATTAATGGATGTAACAGTTAAAAATGTGTACAGTAGAATCTCGGGCGTCACATGTGCCACTATTCTTGAACATTTTTGTAGTCAATTTACTACTAGTTATGATAGAACTAGGACATTATTACGTAATTTACGTTGTCCTACTCTCACATTTTTTAGATGGTATAAAGATGTTTTCCTTTCTAGAGTTTTTGAACTCCCGGAAGCTAATGATAGCCAATGGAAGACATAATTTATTGATGGTTTACCTGCATCATTTGCAGAAAAAATTAGAAAAAGTCTTAATTAAAGATACAAACAATAATATTGTTTACAATATGTACACTTATGGTGAATTAATAGGTGTATGTGTCAAAGAAGGATTAGATCTTTGCAATCATATTAAATTAAATTATCAAATTAAGAAACAAGGTCTGACAGATAGACAGACATTAGGTCAATTTTGTGAACAATTTGCGATGGAACTTCCACCTACTCGTAGACTTACTAAGTCCAAAGGGCCTCAAAAGCCTAAAGAATATTATACATGTCCTATATATAAGCGGCAAGCTAGGAAAAGGAGAGAAAGAAATTAAAGAAAGGGATATAAACCTAAACCTAAGCCTATTCCCACGTGTTATAAATGTGGTAAAAAAGGTCATTATGCTAATAAATGACAGCAATTCCGAAAGAAAATAAAAGCCTTAGATCTTGATGATCATACTAAAGAACAATTGACAAAATTACTTATTGATATAGACAATTTGTCTAGGTCTAGCTCAGATATTGAATCTTCTTCTGATGAAGCTAATAACATATCTTCTAAGGAGAATTCTCCATGTACTTGTAAAGTTAATAATTTTTGATTATGAATATTATAAAATATTATCTCAATTTGATAATCTAAAAGTCAATATGATTACTGCTGATAAGTGGTTAGATGTTTTAAAATTATTAAAAGATATTAAAGATGATTCCTTAAAATCAAAAATTTTGGAACATTACTCCAAAGAAAATTCTGTTGATAAACCCATTGAGAAAATTTTTAGTTCAACCCAGGGTTATAATATTAAAGATGGTATTAGTCAATTAAGTAATAAAAAGGAAAGAAATACTCCTATCACTCATCATGAATTAAAACAGGAAGTTAATAAACTTCAAAGTCAGATCAATGATCTTAGACAAGAAAATCAATTAATTAAAGAACAAATTGATATGTTTGTTCATCAGGAACCAAGTTCTTCTAATACTTTACCAGATACTATGGTAGATTTAAATCTTCTTAATATACTGAAGGTTATTACTATGCAAAAATGGTTGGTTAGAATTAATTTACTTATTCAACCAAATCATATGATTAAAGATATGATTGCTTTGATTGACTTTGGTGCTGATCTTAATTGCATACAGGAAGGATAAATTCTAACTCAGTATTTTGAGAAAACTGCTCATTCTATTTCTTTTGCATCAGGAGAAAAATTAAGGGTTAAATATAAATTACCTCAGGCATTTATATGTTATGAAAAAGTTTGTATATCTACTAGTTTTCTTTTAATTGAAAACATGACGTGTCCTATAATTCTAGGAACTCCTTTTATAAACGAAATTATGCCAATATTAGGTATAGATAATCATGGAATAAGGGGAACTTATAATAAAGAACCTGTGATATTTCGTTTTATTACCGAACCTAGAGAAAAAATTTTAGGGCAGATAGCTAATTTAATGAAAGCTAAGAAATCACATTTGAATTTCTTAAAGCACGAGATGAATATCAATAATATTGATAATATGTTGAAAAATCCTAAATTACAGGATAAGATTAAACATCTTACACATGATTTTTCTTTACAAATCTGTAATGATCACCCAAATGCTTTTTGGGATAGAAAGAAACATATTGTTTCTTTACCTTATGAAATTGATTTCAATGAAAAAATGATTCCTACTAAGGCTCGTCCTTGTCAGATGAATCAGGAATATCTTGATTTATGTAAAAAAGAAATAGCTAATCTTATAGATAAGCGTCTTATTAGAAAGTCATACTCCCCATGGAGTTGTACTGCTTTTTATGTTAATAAACACGCAGAACAAGAAAGAGGTAATCCTAACTTGTTATCAATTATAAACCACTTAATAAAGTGTTGAAATGGATTAGGTATCCTATTCCTAATAAGAAAGATCTTTTGGATCGATTGTATAATGCATTAATATTTTCAAAATTTGATCTTAAATCTGGATATTGGCAGATATAGATTAGTGAGAAAGACAGATATAAAACTGCTTTTGCTGTTCCAATTGGACATTATGAATTGAATGTTATGCCATTTGGATTAAAAAAATGCTCATTCTGAATTTTAGAATATTATGAATGAAATATTCATTCCTTTTAGCGATTTTATTATCGTCTATATTGATGATATCTTGGTCTTTTCTAAAGACATACAATAACATTTTAAACATCTTGATATATTTAAGAAAATTGTTATACAAAATGGTCTTGTTATTTCCAAACCAAAAATGCTTTTATTTCAAACCAAGGTCAGATTTCTTGGTCATAATATTGAAAAAGGAAAGATTATTCCTATTAATAGAAGTATTGAATGTGCTTCTAAATTTCCTGATCAAATTACTGATAAAACTCAACTACAGAGATTTCTTGGTAGCTTAAATTATATTCTACCATATTACAAAAATCTTGCTATTGATACTGCTATCTTATATGATAGACTTAAAAAGAAACCAGGACCATGGACAGATGTCCATACTGAAAAAATTAGAATAATTAAATCTAAGGTTAAAAATTTGCTTTGCTTTGCTAATCCAACATGGAATAAAATTGTTGAAACAGATGCTTCGGAAATTGGTTTTGGAGGAATTTTAAAACAAGTTCATCCAGAAACAAAACAAGAATATCTTGTTCGATTTCATTCAGGAAAATGGAATAATAGTTAACAAAAATATGCGACTGTTGCGAAAGAAATTCTTTCGATTGTTAAATGTGTGTTAAAATTTCAAGATGATTTATTTTGTCAAAAGTTTTTAATAAAAACAGATTGTCAAGCAGCAAAATATATGTTCAATAAAGATTTTAAACATGATGTTTCCAAACAAATGTTTGCAAGATGGCAAGCTAATCTTGCACCTTTTGATTTTGATATCGATTATATTAAAAGGAATAATAATTCTCTTCCTAACTTTCTTACCCGTGAATTTTTGCAGGATGATCGCCACTAGGGGAGGATCCTCTAACCCTAATAGGGGAAGAGGGAGATGATGTAACCTTGATCCTAATAGGGTCATTGCAGGAAAAAAATTAGTCAATTTAGGTGGGATCACTATTGATCCATCACATCCTGATTTTGATAAAATCAAAAAGGTTATTGAAGAAAGCAGTAATGCTGCTCAATCATCATCTTATGCTCATGTAGTTGATCATGAAGAGTCTGATGACTCCTTTGAAATATCTCATCATGAGGAAATAATTTTACCTCTTGAAAATGCTGATAACCAGTGGATCAATGATCCTTGGTACCTTATGGAACGATATTTGAATAATTATATGTTTCCTATACTTTATTACAAGTCCAGGGTATATTTTGAATCAATTTTACAAGTCACAAATTCATGTGATATTGAACATTTTAAGAAGAATAACACTCTTCCAATTTATACTTATAGTAAAATCTATATTACAAAAATTCTTTCTCCAAATGAATAGGGAATCAGTACCTTAAATGAAAGACAATTTATTCTTGATAAAAATACTTATCATTTTAATTATTGGGATTATGTGGAAGCATTTTCCAAAGTTTTCTTATATGAAAACCCCCAACATAAGCATTTTTGGTTTATAAAATTCAATCCTGAAATATTCCAAAACCGTAGATTTCCATGATCAAAACTAGCATTTTTACTAAAATTAGTTGTGTCTTCCTCATATAAAATATCTTGTGGAGTAGGACGAGGATAATAATACCTATTATTCTTAGGTTTACTAGCAAATTTACTAGATTCTCCTCTTTCGATTTTATTTACTTCCTCTGAAATATTCATTATTGATTCATAACTTTGAGGAATTAGTTCTTCTTCAGACTGAGAACTCTCAGAATTAATCTGTGTAGATCTATCAGACCCTAGATCAGACAATAATCCAATATGTAAATGAACTAAATTTTTATTAATCAAATTGTCAATTTTTGACTCAGGATCCATCTTAAATCCTTCTAATTCAGGAGCAGGTTGAAAACCTGTTTGAAGAAAAAGTTTTCTTCGATTGATTTGTAAAATATACAAATGTTTACAAAATATAAAAACTGAAAGAAAAGTAGTAGACTGCTCTCTAGAGCTCTGCCAACGAAAACTAAGGGCCCTGAATTTATACAATTGGGCGGAACTCAAAAGAAAATTAAAAACAACTCAGACCGGATTTGAAAACTTTGAAATCCGGGGTCTCTGTACAACACGTGTCTATATGACAAAAAACTTTATAAAAAGTAAACAGGAATCGTCCTAAAAGTAACAACAGTGACATTCCACCGACTGTCGGTAGACGACAGCTTTCCCAAAAGCAAGTTTGCTTTCCCGCAAAGTTCGGCTTTTTCTTTTTATCTCATCCAAAGTATCATCAGATTCCTTCAGATTATCTTTCCTTTTCCTTTATCTTTGGCTTTACGTAATAATTCATCCTTCAAGCTGTCTGTAATACCCCGACCCTGAGCATATAGTTATTTTATTTACTTGCATATATTAATATGCTTATTTTAATCATTTGCGTACATATACATGTTACCTTAATTGTTTGCATATAATTATTAGCTTACTTTTTATATTTCTTGGAAAATGTGCATTCGTTTTATTTAGTGTACATTCACGTGCATTTTTTTTTATATTCCAAGTATCGTAGGCATATCGTAGGCAATAAAATAATTACACTACACTACACTAGCTAACTAGATTAGTCAAAATACTATAAGGTGGCAAACTAGAAATATACACTTAGTTAAGGGGACAATTTGATCTTTGGAGCCACCTAGATATTTTATCTAACATAAAACACACACAACACACCCCACACACACACAAAAATACTGCAACACACACACACACATCAGACCACACACAACACACACCAATCGATCAAAAGAAGAAAGAGGAGAAGAAGAAGAAATAAACAACCCTGAGCCGATTTTCTCGCATTTCCGTGCCTTAGCTCACGTTCCTATCATGTGTAAGGTGAGGGGAAATCTTTTAAAAACTGATTTCAGAACTTACATTGCATATATATGTGTTTTTGAGTAAGAAATTGTTGTATTAGACAAGTTTATACATGTATATGTTTGCAGGATTTTGTTGAAGCTGCTGTACTTTATGTATTGTTTGAGCAATTAATTATATTGGGAAAAATCTGGAAAAATCACATATTAATCTAGACTTGGAGAGGTACAACTTTCATGTTGGAATAATTGTGAAGAAAAATCGTTTGTTTGCTCGTAATTGCTGAAATCAGTGAAGTTTTGTAGTTGACTGGAACTGGACAATTTTACTTGCTTGAATTTCGTGGAGTTTTTGACCTAGTTAGATAACTTGTAAAATTATGGAAATTTTACAGGACCTAGATAAGCTAGTTTAGAACAAGTTCTGTTTAGGTCGAGTTTTCCAATTCCTCCATCTAGTGCCTCTAAGAAAATAAAAACCGAAACCTGACAGAATTCGTCACCAATCTGGACAGCTTTGCGCACTTGAGTTGTTTTAGTCATATCTTGATGAATTTAACTCAGAATCGAGTTCCGTTTGATTCTAGAGTTATCTACTTTTGAATATATTTCCATACACATAAAAATAAGTTTCATAGGAGGTCTTTTGCTTAGGTAATTGTGCAGCCAAAGTCGAGGTACTGCTGAGATGTTGAAAGTGTTAAACTTATTTGTTTTGTGCTCTTTGGCTTCTTGAAGTTAAATAATGTACTATATATGCTTATCTATCTTATTTTACTCTCAAATATGGGTATAGAATATGTCTATGTGATTGGATAACTTGATTCATTACTAGTATTGCCTTATTGAATTAAAAAGGGAAAAAAATAAAGTTAGAGCCTTAATGCTTAGTTTTAGCTTGGTTATTGAGTTATATGTGTTGTAGAGACTAGGATCACTTATTAGTTGCTCAAAATAAAGTGAATGTGGTGTGTTTGTGTGTGGTAAACCTAAGGGGCCGAGTAGTGTTCTTGTGTATAAGGGGTGTTTATGTGGTTTCTTGAGTTATATTAGTAGTTTAGGTGCTAAATGAATGACTTGCCTTAAATTGTTCAATGGATTACTTTACTTGCGTCTTTGGCTATCATGAAGAATTAGGGACAAAACCATTTTAGTCCATGAGGTTTACTCTAAAGACCAAATTGGTCCATCAGGTTTGCAAAAAGACCAAAAAGGTCCCTCTAATTAACTTTTGTTAGCCAAATATTAATAGTCAAATGGTTGACTAAGTTAAAAGATCATTATATCCTTAGGCAACATATATTATAAAAAAAAATTACAATAAAAGTCTAAATCAGTCTAAAAAAAACATAATTTACATAATTCACGTAGGAAAAAATAAAAATAAAAAATATCAGTTCAAACATAAACAAATTAAATAAAGTAAGTTATCGTTAAAAAATGAACAATCATGATTCATTCTCTTTTTTGGGTGGTACCCTCGCTGTTAATTATGTCGATGATGATTGTTCATTTTTTAACGATATATTACTGAATTTAATTTGTTTATGTTTGAATTGATATTTTTTAGTTTTAGTTTTTTTTTCCTGCACAAATGTTGTGAATTATGTTTTTTTAGACTGATTTAAACTTTTATCGTAATTTTCTTTTATAATATATGTTGCCTAAGGATATAATGGTCTTTTAACTCGGTCAACTCTTTGACTATTAACATTTGACTAATAAAAATTAATTGGAGGGACCAATTTGGTCTTTTTGCAAACCTGATGGACCAATTTGGTCTTTAGAGCAAACCTCAGGGACTAAAATGGTTTTTGCCCAAAATGGAATTACTTAATGTATTATGTTGTAGTGAATGCTAGGTAATTTATTCAATTGTGTGTAGGCTACATGTTTGCTAAAAGTTTTAAGAGAGGAATAGAAATGCGTTGCATACTAGTATATTGCTTGTAGTTAGTTTAGTGCATGAAAACATCAAGTAGAACAAGAAGTGCATATTCGGTCAGCCCACTGCCCTGTCTTTCGAAGCACTTTTGACATAGCAAACGTGCTCTAAAATTAACAAAACTTATATGACAGCTAGATTAGACAGTTTAGAACAAATATGGTTTTCTAGAGCTAAGGCAAATTCTAACGTTTTGGCCTCGCGATTTAGCTATTTCCGAAATGTGTCTGAAAATCGCTGGTGCAAGAGGCAATTCGCGCAGTTGCACGGAAAAGGTCATAACTTGTGGAATTTAGATCGGAATTGAGTTCCGCTTGAGGCTAAAGTCATCTACACTCAGAGAGATATGTTTTTATATATAAATCAATCAGTTTGGAGGTCTATAGCATAGGTAATTGAATTGATTAAGTTAAGCCTTGGTTGGAGAAAATGGAAAATGTTTAGGTGATATTTAGGGTTTTGTTGGATTCTATGTGGGTTAGCTAAGATTGTTGCCTAGTTGGTTATTTGGATTACTTAATTGCTATAATTGATTATTAATTGAGTTATATATGTTGTACTTGGGTGAATAAACATGATAATGATTCTTAGATTTTGTTATAGTTGAATTATGTTTAAGTGTTAAGCATAGTTGTCTTGATTTAATACTTAGTTTGATATTCCTTTGCAATATAAATGAAGTTGAATTAGTTATGAAGTTAACTTGTTAAAGTTGATATAGTTAATGTCCTTGGTAAGATTAAAGAAATGTTTTAGAGTTATTCGTTTGATTACTTAGGCTATGTGGCAATATGACATACATGAATAATATGTGGTTATTTGGGAATTACGTGCTAATGTGGAGTTAATATAATTAATTGCTAAAGTGTTATACTTAAATGAATATACTAGGGATTTGCATATTCGAGCTAAAGGAAAGTTGGAGTAACTAAGCCATTTTTACATCTTGAAGCTTGATAAAGGTGAGGGACCTGCATCCTTACGTGCATTATAGTTTATTTTCTTGCTAAAAGAGTATATTGTTTAGTATAATTGCGTAATTGATATATGCTTATTGTTGCTAAATTGTAACTTGGTGTGAGGACAACCTACTTTTTGTCCTTAAATGTATTTCTTGATTATATTGTCATTGTTATCATTCTTGCATTGCATCGTGGTTGCATAACCTCATTGTCGCGGCGTATGCGATGGCCTCGCTAGGCAGCATCGGGCTTGCCAGTGTTGGTTGCCTTAGCTCCGTCTGCTATTCCCTCACTCGCCTGGTCCGGAGATTGCCAGGGGGTGTTGGGTCGTAGGATCATGTACATCTGGAGTACCCATTGGTGTAAGGGATGTAGGCATATCGAGATTGAGATCGTGGTTCGTGGATCGGGGATCGAAGATTTGGAGTGATAAGGGTTATCGATTGTATCCTTTTAAAATGTGGTATTAGAATTGTTATTCATTGCTTATTTATTGTATTAATTGTGTTAAGTTGCTGCATTGCACGCCCGGTATGCTGCATCACCTCCCTCACTGAGTATACATGTTGTATACTCACCCTCGTTTCTAACACCTTTCAGGATCAGTGTTATCAGAGGTAAAAAAGAAGGCTCGAGAGTTTCGTGTTGACTATGTTGGCTTACGTGGATTGTCATTGAATTCAGTTTTGTAATTGTAAAGTTAAGTTTAGAATGTATTGATAGTTATGAATAACTTGTAATGTTTTATTAATTTGTAATCTTTACCTTGTTGTCTAGTTGACTTGCATGCTTGTAAGGATGAAATGAATTGAGGTTGAAGATTATGGTCTTGTGGTTGTATGTTGTTGTTTGTAGGTTTCTAGTTAGTCCTATATATAGGGGAAACTCCATCCGTTTTTTCCTAAATTTCATGCCCGAGGTTTGGAATTAGGTTGAGAATAGCGTGATAAATAGGAGTCCTGGTCTCGTGAGGGATCGGGACGCTACACTATCAAACAGATCTTCTGCCAACACATCTTGAGCGGATGGGATGTCCTCATCAGGATCTTGGGATTCCCCTGGTAAACAAGCAAAAACATTTGTAGACCTCATCGAAGTGTCTTCTGATGTAGAGTCAGTGTACACTGCACTTTTAAAATGCCTTAGGAAATCTTCCTTGACTTCATCCAGATATGATGCCGTAACATCTTCATGGGAGCTTATTTATTTCCTCATTTGGATTTTTCATAAAATATGAGAAAAAAGAGATTCCTTTTCTTGAGTCTTTTTCTTTGTTTCTTCCATTTGGTCTTGATAGAGTGCTATCGTCTGAGAAATTTCATTGATTTTGGGTTGACCATAAGGTTTCTTTGTCTCATAATCATTTTTCAAGAGTTTTGCCCAAAATTTTGAAAGAAATTTTCTTTTTAAACAAAACATTTTTTCTTTATTTGTCTCTGCGACAGGGATCTATTTCCATATCCATGGGAGACTAAATTCCATAAAGAAAAATAAAGAGCTTGATCCTTCAATATAAAGATCAAGATCATTTCCAATATGGGGACAAATTACCAACCATTCAGTAAAAAGTCCTTTATAAGGATCAGGGAGAATTTTGACCGGAGGTCCAAAACTTTTCCACCATTTATGGATCCATGCAGGAAATCTGCGGTTTTGGAATATTTCAGGATTGAATTTTATAAACCAAGAATGTTTATGCTGGGGGTTTTCATATAAGAAAACTTTGGAAAATGCTTTCACATAATCCTAATAATTAAAATGATAAGTATTTTTATCAAGAATAAATTGCCTTTCATTTAAGGTACTGATTCCCCATTCATTTGGAGAAAAAAATTTTGTAATATAGATTTTACTATAAGTATAAATTGGAAGAGTATTATTCTTCTTGAAATGTTCAATATCACATGAATTTGTGACTTGTAAAATTGATTCAAAATATACCCTGGACTTATAATAAAGTACAGGAAACATATAATTATTCAAATATCGTCCCATAAGGTACCAAGGATCATTGATCCACTGCTTATCAGCATTTTCAAGAGGTAAAATTATTTCCTCATGATGAGATATTTCAAAGGAGTCATCAGACTCTTCATGATCAACTGCATGAGCATAAGACGATGATTGAGCAGTATTACAGCTTTCTTCAATAACCTTTTTGATTTTATCAAAATCAGGATGTGGTCGATCAATAGTGATCCTACCTAAATTGACTAATTTTTTTCCTGCAATGACCTTATTAGGATCAAGGTTATGTCCTCTCCCTCTTCCCCTATTAGGGTTAGAGGATCCTCCCCTAGTGGGGATCATCCTGCAAAAATTCACGGGTAAGAAAATCAGGAAGAGAATTATTATTCCCTTTAATATAATCGATATCAAAATCAAAAGGTGCAAGATTAGCTTGCCATCTCACAAACATTTGTTTGGAAACATCATGTTTAAAATCTTTATTAAACATATATTTTGCTGCTTGACAATCTGTTTTTATTAAAAACTTTTGACAAAATAAATCATCTTGAAATTTTAACACACATTTAACAATCGAAAGAATTTCTTTCGCAATAGTCGCATATTTTTGTTGACTATTATTCCATTTTCCTGAATGAAATCGAACAAGATATTCTTGTTTTGTTTCTGGATGAACTTGTTTTAAAATTCCTCTAAAACCAATTTCCGAAGCATCTGTTTCAACAATTTTATTCCATGTTGGATTAGCAAGCATTAAGCAAGGCAAATTTTTAACCTTAGATTTATTATTCTAATTTTTTCAGTATGAACATCTGTCCATGGTCCTGGTTTCTTTTTAAGTCTATCATATAAGATAGCAGTATCAATAGCAAGATTTTTGTAATATGGTAGAATATAATTTAAATGACCAAGAAATCTTTGTAGTTGAGTTTTATCAGTAATTTGATCAGGAAATTTAGAAGCAAATTCAATACTTTTATTAATAGGAATAATCTTTCCTTTTTCAATATTATGACCAAGAAATCTGACCTTGGTTTGAAAAAAAACATTTTTGGTTTGGAAATAACAAGACCATTTTGTATAACAATTTTCTTAAATATATCAAGATGTTTAAAATGTTGTTGTATGTCTTTAGAAAAAACCAAGATATCATCAATATAGACGATAATAAAATCGCTAAAAGGAATGAATATTTCATTCATAATATTCTGAAATTCAGAAGGAGCATTTTTTAATCCAAATGGCATAACATTCCATTCATAATGTCCAATTGGAACAGCAAAAGCAGTTTTATATCTGTCTTTCTCACTAATCCGTATCTACCAATATCCATATTTAAGATCAAAATTTGAAAATATTAATGCATTATGCAATCGATCCAAAAGATTCTTATTAGGAATAGGATACCTAATCCATTTTAACACTTTATTAAGTGGTTTATAATTACAAGTCTAGGATTACCTCTTTCTTGTTCTGCGTGTTTATTAACATAAAAAGTAGTACAACTCCATGGGGAGTATGACTTTCTGATAAGACGCTTATCTATAAGATTGGCTATTTCTTTTTTACATAAATCAAGATATTCATGATTCATCTGACAAGGACAAGCCTTAGTAGGAATCATTTTTTCATTAAAATCAATTTCATAAGGTAAAGAAACAATATGCTTCTTTCTATCCCAAAAAGCATTTGGGTGATCATTACAGATTTGTAAAGAAAAATCATGTGTAAGATGTTTAATCTTATCATGTAATTTAGCACTTTTCAATATTATCAATATTATTGATATTCATCTCGTGCTTTAAGAAATTCAAATGTGATTCCTTAGCTTTCATTAAATTAGCTATCTGCCTTAAAAAATTTTCTCTAGGTTCGGTAATAAAATGAAATATCACATGTTCTTTATTATAAGTTCCCATTATTCCATGATTATCTATACCTAATATTGGCATAATTTCATTTATAAAAGGAGTTCCTAGAATTATAGGACACGTCATGTTTTCAATTTAAAGAAAACTAGTAGATATACAAACTTTTTCATAACATATAAATGCCTGAGGTAATTTATATTTAACCATTAATTTTTCTCCTGATGCAGAAGAAATAGAATGAGCAGTTTTCTCAAAATACTGAGTTGGAATTAATCCTTCATGTATGCAATTAAGATCAGCACCAGAGTCAATCAAAGCAATCATATCTTTAATCATATGATTTGGTTGAATAAGTAAATTAATTCTAACCAACCATTTTTGCATAGTAATAACCTTCAGTATATTAAGAAGATTTAAATCTACCATAGTATCTGGTAAAGTATTAGAAGAACTCGGTTCCTAATGAACAAACATATCAATTTGTTCTTTAATTAATTGATTTTCTTGTCTAAGATCATTGATCTGACTTTGAAGTTTATTAATTTCCTGTTTTAATTCATGATGAGTGATAGGAGTATTTCTTTCCTTTTTATTACTTAATTGACTAATAACATCTTTAATATTATAACCCTGGGTTGAACTAAAAATTTTCTCAATGGGTTTATCAACATAATTTTCTTTGGAGTAATGTTCCAAAATTTTTTATTTTAAAGAATCATCTTTAATATCTTCTAATAATTTTAAAACATCTAACCACTTATCAGCAGCAATCACATTGACTTTTAGATCATCAAATTGAGATAATATTTTATAATATTCATCATCAAAAGTATTAACTTTACAAGTACATGGAGAATTCTCCTTAGAAGATATGTTATTAACTTCATCAGAAAAAGATTCAATATCTGAGCTATCTGAGCTAGACCTAGACAAATTGTCTATATCAATAAGTAATTTTGCCAATTGTTCTTTAGTGTGATCATCGAGATCTAAGGCTTTTATCTTCTTTCGGAATTGCCGACATTTATGAGCATAATGACCTTTTTTACCACGTTTATAACACGTGGGAATAGGCTTAGGTTTAGGTTTATATCCCTTTCTTTCATTTATTTCTCTCCTTTTCCTAGCTTTCCGCTTATATATAGGAGATGCATAATATTATTTAGGCTTTTTAGGCCCTTTGGACTTAGTAAGTCTACGAGTAGGTGGAAGTTTCATCGCAAATTATTCACAAAATTGACCTAATGTCTGTCTATCTGTCAGACCTTGTTTCTTAATTTGATAATTTAATTTAATATGATTGCAAAGATCTAATCCTTCTTTGACACATACACCTATTAATTCACCATAAGTGTACATATTGTAAACAATATTATTGTTTGTATCTTTAATTAAGACTTTTCTAATTTTTTCTTCAAATGATGCAGGTATACCATCAACAAATTGTGCCTTCCATTGGCTATCATTAGCTTCCGGGAGTTCAAAAACTCTAGAAAGGAAAACATCTTTATACCATCTAAAAGATGTAAGAGTAGGACAACGTAAATTATGTAATAATGTCCTAGTTCTATCATAACTAGTAGTAAATTGACTACAAAAATGTTCAAGAATAGTAGCACACATTGTGTAAACATCATTAAAGACTATAACACCATTTTCTTCTCTGGTGGCTTGAGCAATTTCTTGTCTCATTTCTATTGTAACACAATTATCAAACCAGCCTTCTAGTTGACCAGAAAATCCAGATAATATAGCATCACATATTACTGGTTCTTGATTACCAACTTGTTTACAAATCTGAGCATACATAAGCATGCGTTCAACAACTCTTTTAATTTGTTTATCAGTCATACCATCTTTGTTCCATTCATAAATAGTACGATGATCAAAACTAGCATTTTTACTAAAATTAGTTGTATCTTCCTCATATAAAATATCTTGTGGAGTAGGACGAGGATAATAATACCTATTATTCTTAGGTTTACTAGCAAATTTACTAGATTATCCTCTTTCTATTTTATTTACTTCCTCTGAAATATTCATTATTGATTCATAACTTTGAGGAATTAGTTCTTCTTCAGACTGAGAACTGTCAGAATTAATTTGTGTAGATCTATCAGACCCTAGATTAGACAATAATCCAATATGTAAATGAACTAAATTTTTATTAATCAAATTGTCAATTTTTGACTCAGGATCCATCTTAAATCCTTCTAATTTAGGAGCAGGTTGAAAACCTGTTTATTTAGCTTGAGAAGAAGATGTTTCTCCTATTTTCAATTTTCCTGAATCTTGGAGTTTTACCTTTGGAGGTTTCTGTTTTAAGGAATCTAATATTTGATTGACCTTGTTTTCTAAAATAAGTAATCGTTCTCCTACAATTTGTAGAGTGCAATTAGTATAATTCCCTTGCTGAACAAGAGAGTTCAAATCCTGTATCATAACAGAAACATTACCATTCTCAAATAATTTCAAAAAAGCTTTAGATTCAATTTGAAAATCATCTTTTCCAATAATTAATGGTTTAGTAGGAGAGAAAACAGATTTTTCCTTGTTACCTTGGACATCCGTTCATTTTCTCTCTATTGTATTAATAGCAAAAGAAATATCATGATCAATAAACCAAGGAACAAATTTATAAATTTTTTGTTCTTTTCTCATAAAATCATAATATTGATTTTTAATATTTTTCCATTGGGTTTTATCAAAAGATGAAGAAATCCATTCACGAATAGGTTCCCAGTGAGCATTTAAAATTCATTGTTAACATAAGTTTTTTCCCAACTTCCGGGACTAAAACTAAGTTTGGTCGTCATCATACGTGGAAACTCATTTCAGATGGAGTTATATCCTCCTTACTAATTCCATGAGGAATTTGATTATGCGAAATTCTTATTGCATCGATCTTTTCTGATTGAACTATTTCACCCTCTTCAGATGGTGGTTTAAACAAATCTATTTCCTTATTATGATCTTCTCTAATATAAGAAGTAGAGGCTCTTGATGACTGAGGAAATTCCACAATTGGAGATATATAAGAGTGATTTGATGAAAAAGACCTAATTAATGTAGGTTCTTGTTTAAATCTAAGAAAAATATCGCCTTCAGTTGTCTGAACAACTTTAGATAAATTTGATTGAATTTTAGGTTGACTAGGAGTCATCTTTTCTAATTTTCAGTTTTCAGGAAAGTCTATTTCTTCCCACTTAATCATTCTTCTAGTAATTATTTTTGATTTAGACAAATTAATCTCTATCATAACTGTTGTACCAGCTTCATCCTGTAATTTACAGTTAGGGTTCAAAGTATGTAGAACCTTATAGTAAATTCTATAACAGATATTCATAGTTTCTGAGTGAGGCATATAATTATATCCTTTAGTCTTTACATATAATGTAACAGCTTTACGTATATTTCTATCAGATAAAGAAAGCTGTAAATTGGGACGAACATTAAAATAGACTAGTCTATAAGCCAGACTAGACTGGGTTATTCCCATTAGAGATTGTCTCCAATCTAAGTTCCTAGCATCCCTAAGAATTGCAATAAAACTTTCATTTAATCCTCCTAATGTAAGAGGCTTAAAGGCTATTTGAATTAAACCTATATGCAAATAATTATGCGTAGAATCATGACGCAAAATATCATCATTAGACAACAATTTAATTGTTAACTCATCATTTTCCATAGGGATTGATTGTTCAACAGTATTAACAACATGCTTAAGACCCATATTTTCAAACATACCTTATTGGTAAATAGTATTGGGCTGCACATATAGAATAGTCCATTTATTTAACAAATCTAGTTGTTTTGGAAGATCATATTCTTCCTTTTTAGTATTCTTTATATTATTTTTCTTTCTAAATGTCGAAAGCATGATAAAAATTGCCGTACTGTCTGCTTCCAACCATGTGTACTCTAAGTAACCTTAAAAAGGCTCCAAGGCTCTGACACCACAAGAAGGCCCAGGTATGGGGATCTAGTTAGTGGTTTTACAGACGGGTTCACTCTGTCAAAGCGGTCTACCGAGTCAACACAAAACAGCCTACAAAGCAAAGAAAAGGGCCAACAGTGCGACTTATGGCGATAAGATGCCTGCCTTGAGGATCGTCTTACCATAACAACGATACCAACCACAGCTGTGTCTAACTCATAATATAGAGTAACATGTCTAGAGATCCATGGCGGTTATAGACAGCGTGCGAACTAGCCTTCCATATTAGGCGGCACTATAATAAGAAAATAAAATAAACAAAGCTAAGAAATTAAAAAGAATATACATGAAGATAAATCTGATGAATATTATAAAATATTATCTCAATTTGATGATCTAAAAGTCAATATGATTACTGTTGATAAGTGGTTAAATGTTTTAAAATTATTAGAAGATATTAAAGATGATTCTTTAAAATCAAAAATTTTGGAACATTACTCCAAAGAAAATTATGTTGATAAACCCATTGAGAAAATTTTTAGTTCAACCCAGGGTTATAATATTAAAGATGTTATTAGTCAATTAAGTAATAAAAAGGAAAGAAATACTCCTATCACTCATCATGAATTAAAACAGGAAGTTAATAAACTTCAAAGTCAGATCAATGATCTTAGACAAGAAAATCAATTAATTAAAGAACAAATTGATATGTTTGTTCATCAGGAATCGAGTTCTTCTAATATTTTACCAGATACTATGGTAGATTTAAATCTTCTTAATATACTGAAGGTTATTTCTATGCAAAAATGGTTGGTTAGAATTAATTTACTTATTCAACCAAATCATATGATTAAAGATATGATTGCTTTGATTGACTCTGGTGCTGATCTTAATTGCATACAGGAAGGATTAATTCCAACTCAGTATTTTGAGAAAACTACTCATTCTATTTCTTCTGCATCAGGAGAAAAATTAAGGGTTAAATATAAATTACCTCAGGCATTTATATGTTATGAAAAAGTTTGTATATCCACTAGTTTTCTTTTAATTGAAAACATGACGTGTCCTATAATTCTAGGAACTCCTTTTATAAATGAAATTATGCCAATATTAGGTATAGATAATCATGGAATAACGGGTGTAACGCCCCGAACCCAACCCCACGCTAAGTCAGGCTCGGACCCGTCACTCGGACAGAGTCTCCTCTGTACCAAGGACAAAACTGATACATGTAAACATTCATTCAAGACATCGGAACTAAAAGCAACAACTTAACCACAATAACTCCAAAGCCAAAACACAATCACAAGGCCATCCGAGCCTTGGAGCAACAATTTTCTACTAAAGCACACAAGCATGCAAGATAAGTTGGTTTTAGTCATAAGTAATTAAATACAATAAACTTCTAAGTTTCATATGAAGATTTACAAACACTCCAAGCATGCAAGAGAAAAATAAAGTCTAGAATTCATTATTACAATCCAACAACTTTCTTAAACTCTTAATACACATCTACTAGACATATACATACAAGACTCTAAGGTCTCAAAATACATTAATAACAAGAACTCCACGTATGAAGCACATAAAATCCACCTCAGCACACAAGATCACTGATTCTGATCTACTTGGACTTCTTCCTCTTCTTCTACTTCTAATAGCTGGGGATTCACCTCAGCTTCTCCTGAAACATTTCAATGAGGAGTGAGCAACAAAGTTGCCCAGCGAGGGAGGTGATGCAGCATGTAAACGTGCAATATGATATGCAACACAAGTAAACATATATACAAGATACATAAACCATCAAGACAATAAATCAAACTATTAATCACTTTAAAAAGGATACGGTTCCACTTCCAAGTCTTCGATCACGAGCCACGAATCACGAGTATCACGAATAAGCCGACAAACCCCAAACACCAACAATTGGGATACTCCGGATGTATCCCGATCCTACGACCCTTTCTCCCGAGGTAGGTCCATTCCCAGCAGGTGAACCACGCCTCTGGGGTAGTGGAGTATGCCTCAGCGAGAAGGGAATAGGCACCATGGTAGTCGAGGGAGCACGGCAAGCCCGATGCCGCCCGTGTTTCTCGACGCTACCATGTCCGATATAGGTTGCGCAACCCCATCATGAATTAAAATAGGAAGTTAATAAACTTCAAAGTCAGATCAATGATCTTAGACAAGAAAATCAATTAATTAAAGAACAAATTGATATGTTTGTTCATCAGGAACCGAGTTCTTCTAATACTTTACCAGATACTATGGTAGATTTAAATCTTCTTAATATACTGAAGGTTATTACTACGCAAAAATGGTTGGTTCGAATTAATTTACTTATTCAACCAAATCATATGATTAAAGATATGATTGCTTTGATTGACTCTGGTGCTGATCTTAATTGCATACAAGAAGGATTAATTCCAACTCAGTATTTTGAGAAAGCTGCTCATTCTATTTCTTCTGCATCAGGAGAAAAATTAAGCGTTAAATATAAATTACCTCAGGCATTTATATGTTATGAAAAAGTTTGTATATCTACTAGTTTTTTTTTAATTGAAAACATGACATGTCCTATAATTCTAGGAACTCCTTTTATAAATGAAATTATGTCAATATTAGGTATAGATAATCATGGAATAATGGGAACTTATAATAAAGAACCTGTGATATTTCGTTTTATTACCGTACTTAGAGAAAATTTTTTAGGGCAGATAGCTAATTTAATGAAAGCTAAGGAATCACATTTGAATTTCTTAAAGCACGAGATGAATATCAATAATATTGATAATATGTTGAAAAATCCTAAATTACAGGATAAGATTAAACATCTTACACATGATTTTTCTTTACAAATCTGTAATGATCACCCAAATGCTTTTTGGGATAGAAAGAAGCATATTGTTTCTTTACCTTATGAAATTGATTTTAATGAAAAAATGATTCCTACTAAGGCTCGTCCTTGTCAGATGAATCAGGAATATCTTGATTTATGTAAAAAAGAAATAGCTAATCTTATAGATAAGCGTCTTATTAGAAAGTCATACTCCCTATGGAGTTGTACTGCTTTTTATATTAATAAACACACACAACAAGAAATAGGTAATTCTAGACTTGTTATCAATTATAAACCACTTAATAAAGTGTTGAAATAGATTAGATATCCTATTCCTAATAAGAGAGATCTTTTGGATCGATTGCATAATGCATTAATATTTTTAAAATTTGATCTTAAATCTGGATATTGACAGATACAGATTAGTGAGAAAGACAGATATAAAACTGCTTTTGCTGTTCCAATTGGATATTATGAATGGAATGTTATGACATTTGAATTAAAAAAATGCTTGCTTTATATCTTAAACTTTTCCACATAATATCTCAGTGCAGGCTTGATCTTGGCATCCTGGTTATTGTCTCTCGGGTGAGTTTTACTTATGTCCTTCGATTATGTCTAACCATATCCATGTAAAGAAGCTTGGTCTTATTCCCTTGTGTATTCTGTTTCCTGTTTATAGGGTTAAGAATGCTGAAGTCTTGTGCCTGGGACTAGTTTCGGTCACGGTTTTTATGCTTGTCATGCCGCTGTTTAAAACTACTGGTGGTATCCTGCTCCAAATGACTCCTCCCAGCATTCCAACTTCAGCTTTGAGCAAATGCTGGAGACAGGTAATATATTTATATTTTCTTCATTGTTATATTTTTATGTGAAACTATTGTTAGCTTCTTTCTAGAGCCAGAGCCACATCTTCCACGACTGGCTTCAAAGTAGGCTTGGCTCAAGCACGAGGACATGGGATTTAGAGCTAAATATTATGTTTATCTAAGAGAATTTTTCATAAGCTTTAATTAAGTTTGGTTAGTCAGATCTTTAGTCATTACCAGGAGAAAGAGAAGGATCTTAAGTTATTTCTCTTTTATATCTTACGTGACATGTGGCTAGGTTGCTTCTCGCCAGGACATATCAGAAGTTTCTCAAGCTCGTTTTTGGGAATTGGTGCCAGGTCATGTCATTGGATCAATTTCACTGCAGGTAAATATTTTATCATCATGTATATACCTGTATTATGTTGGTTCATAGGCAGGTTCCGGCTAAGGTAAATTTTGAAAATTAAAATTAATGAAACTACGGAAGCTAAGTAATTTTGCAACCTAATAATACCGAGGTGTTTCAACGTATTTCATGAAGTCACCCCACTGTTAATAACTTGCATCCGCCCTTTCTTTTCGCCTTGCATCGCGTAGCGTATTCCCTATGTAAACTGCCTTGTTTTGGACCACAGGTGAAGCAGGGAATGGATGATCGCCCGATACTTCAATATGTGCACGATTTGTACCATGATTTAGGGGTTCAGGACTTGACAGTGCAAACTGACTATGCTTCAGCTTCATGAACTCTTTTCATTCGTAGGCTTCATATTTTTATAAAGCTAGTCTACAGAAAAAAAAAAAAAAAAAATACAAGCAATAGGAGACAAAATATGACGAAGAGGACATCACAAAACAATGTATAATTTTCTTTTCGTATTCAATTTTTTGAATAATGATCTTTCGTATCTCTTGGGTAAGTATTCCTTTACTGAATGAGTTCTAGAAGACAATGGTTTAGAAATGATATTGATTTGTGAAAGAGTAGGATGCTCTTGATTAAGGATAAGATGTAGGAGAATTGTTTGAGATGATTTGGATATGTTATGAGGCAATCAGTAAAGACACTTATTAGAATGTACGAATATATGGTGGTTGTACTGTAAAGTAGGAATAGAGGGACTTCAGAAGAGTTGTATCAAGTCAGTTAGCAAGATTTCGCATGTATGGAGTTAATAAGACTTAGTGGATTTGATTATAAAAATATGAGTTTGAGATTTTTCTTCTATGAGACCATCTTCATGTGAGACCTTCTAATAAAAAAGTATATGAGATTTACATTCTTGTGAAACTGCAGACCCGGCTCAAACTATGGACAGCTTAGGCCTGTGCCCAAGGTTCCCTTAGCTTGGGGGCTCCAAGATAAAAAAAAAAGTAATACTAACTTAGTAAAAGAATGTCAAACGGTTAACACTTAATCGATTTTTGAACTATTGAAGACCCAATTATTGAAGGCCAGTACTTAAACAATTTTTGTTTATTGTGATATTAATTTTGCATATAATACAAGAAAACAGTTTTTTTATTTGATAAATTTTGATATTGTTTATATATTTATATATATCTTAACTTGAAATAATTAATTTTTTTACTTATATTTATTTTTTTATTAATTGTTCTTATATGCAATAGACTTAATAAAATTTAATTATTAAGACTCAAGAAATATGCTGAAAAAAGACTTAATAAAGAGAAAGAACATTGGAGAAATGTTCTTTTATTTGTAGTGATTATTTTAATAGAAAATTTAGAGTTTTTTTATTGAGAAAAAATTTAATTATTAAGATCTCTTTTTAGATAATCGTCTAAAATTTTTAAATTGTTTGGGACGGTCCTTTATGAGAGGGAGTGGCTTCATAGAAGAATAGCCGTGAGTTTGACATGCAAATAAGATGCTCTGGGATACACGCCCGGATATAAGAAATGATATGCAATCATTAAGAACAGGCCTATAAGTACAACTACATTAGGACCCGAACAAAAGGGAAAAGAGTAAAAAAATGAATAAGCCTATCTTTTGTCAATCGTGTATCACTTCGATTTCACCAATTTATAATAATGTTTCTTTTTAAAGATTTATTTATTTTTTAACGCCAAACTAAAAATGTCTTGATATTAATGAGTATTGAAATAACTAAAATAAAATCATCAATATATTTCCTCTCGTGTTTTCTCTTTTCTTGTTCTTTGTTCCACAATCAGTTTCTACATATATTCTGACGTTGATCTACCAATTTTACATTTCTGACTTTAGATGTCAAATGCCCGGTGAGCATTCTTTTCATCTTACCAATGCCTGCATCAAATAACTATAATGTTAACTATTACATGTAGCTTTATATTGTATTTTTTGAAGAGACTATTTCCGCACTTCTCGAACCCGTGACTTTCACGTCACAAGGCATCAATTCTACTGTTGCTCCAAGCTTCTTTTTTGTTCTAGATTGTTGAATTAAATTTATAGAATGAACTTTATGTTCTGATATAGGATTAACTAGAGAGCACTCACAAATTCGATTTGGATGCGTAGAAAGAAGGTTAGAGAATCAACAACACCTAAACCAAGCCCCTAGAGCCCAAAAGGTTTTTGATTTTCTAGTTGGTCTTCAATAAATTAACTTCCCTTCAAAACCTTCAAATAATCACTCCCCTTCACTCTCTTTCCAATCTTAGCTCAAACCAATTTGCTTAACTAATTGGTGAAAACAATAAATAATTAATAAATTCATCTCTAACACTTTAAAATTTTAGATTAGGTGATAATTTAAGATGATATGAAAGTACAAATTACTAAATGATTTTGAGTTCTAAATTTGTCGTAACTTATTTAAAAAAATTAAAACTATTCACGTCTGTCTAATTGTGTCATTGGAACAAAAGTCTAATCTTGTTATGCATACTCTGCTTCCATTGCAGCAAGTGGAGATGTTAGTGGTGCAGACTGGAAATGTTTACTTGTTGCATCTAGTTAGTATCATGTCGAGTTTTTATAAAGATTATCTCAAAATTTTGCACCTGACCAAAATGTAAATCTGGCAAGTCTTGACAAATTACCATAGACATGAAGGGGTCATAGACGTGCATATTGTAAATGGATTTGGATCCTCTTAGGGTATATAACGTTAAAAGGGAGATCAAATAGTTATAATATGTTCAATTTTTTATTTTTATTTTTATTAGAACTTCATATCAATTCATCATTATTAGATTTTTCTCAGAACGTTATATAATTATGAAGAGGTCCGAGTCCTATCTTAAATAAGCTAGATCTGGGGATTAGAGAAAAATAAGATACGCAGAAAAGCACATCAAGAATAGTTCTGTAATAAAAAGCAGAAATTCATCTTTTAACCTGGTAAATATAGTAGCTAGACTATAGGATCGGGTACATCTTCAAATCCAAACTCTTATCAATTATTGAACGCCAAATTCAAAATGAGTGGGAACTTTTTCGATTAATCGATAACATTCTTGGGATTTTATATACAAAACTCATATAGATATAAAACTGTTATGCAATTGACTATTATAGTAAAATTTCAATAAATGAATGGTAGATAAACTAATAACCTTATTTAAATAATAAAATCCTCTAGTCCCGATCAATGTACTAAATTCATAACCTTGGTAAAAGCAGAAAATTGTATTTTCTTTTAAATCCTTTAAGACTCATTGAATTTATAAATTAATAAATGATTAAATACGTAAAAGAAATAACACATAACAATTCATAATATTAAGTTTTTTTTTTTTACATGGCAACTTCTATTTTCACAAATCAACACTTCTTTCAAAATATGCATATAAAAACATTTATTTATAAGTCATACATATATCCAATTACTAAAAATATAAAACTTTTTCTAAACGAATGAATGTTCATTTATCAATAAATTAATAAATTATTCATTTATCAATAAAACCCCTCTCAAATAATAATTTGTTATTGCAAGAGTAATAGTTTTATAGGGGTTTTACAGTACTAGGATTGAGTTTCACACTACATTAGTATCTGAATTTTAACGGGAAAATTGCAAGAAAGAATTGCGCATAAGAAAAGGATAAGGTAAAAGAATATAATTACATGGCAAATCAAAATATGTTCTGCATAATTGCCCAACCTTTCTTTAACTAGTAACTTCGATAATAACATTAAACGCATAAATGTGCGGGGCTGTATGTCCTACCGTAATGCTCAATCTTGTATCATTTTGATAATAACACTAAACGTACAAAACTATTATTATGCATGGGATCCTTTGACCAAAGAAAGTCAATTAATTTTATTAAAAGGGGTAGAATCAAACTAAGATAAAAGTAAAGATCGAACTCACTTTAAGGTCTATTGTTTATAATTTTATATTGTATTTTTGTAAGAGACTGTTATCACGATCTGAACATGTGATAGCGACAACTCTTCTATCGCACCAAAATTCACATTTGTTTTAAGTTGTTGAATTATTCCAAGTGGACATATGCAAGTTTCAGTCAATTTCCAAAATTTTCAACACTCTCTAGGCTAACTTTGAAGTAATCAGTTGTGAAAGGCTGCTGTAATGAAGCAATAAATTCTACTGAAAGTTGGTAAAACTTCTTAATCTAAATGTGCGTTTGACAAATGCTTAAATTAACTTCATATGTGGAAAGAGAGAGAGATCCTTCACGTCATTAGCTGTGATGAAGCAAATAACTTATAGTTGTTTTGCATAGGTAATCAATTCTGTTGTCTTTTTTTTTTATCATAGAGACTTCAAAGAGTTTGTACACAGCTCTATTTTTCTCCCACATCGACAGCCGAGAGAGTTTTCAGCGGTTTATACGTTAACACATAGAGCCAATGTTTGCCGAGCTCGGTGACGCGGGCTTGTAACCCATGTGGGGGTAATAATGTGATAGAACATTAGTCTTATTCTAAGGGTGGGGTTTGGGTCAGCTTTATTCTGGCCTGCCCCTTCCAAGCAATGAGTTGGGCCATGTGTCTTGGGCGAAGGTCTGGGCAGCGTGGTTCTTAAAGTGGAAGGTATTGCGTCAGGCAGTCTGTTTCACAGAGCAGCGAAAACTTTCCTCTCTTTGCAGTGGAAGGATAACGGGCCGGTGCAACTCGAGCTCACTATTATCCAATGGATCGGCCTAATTGAACCATCACTTTTTAGAATTTTATTGGATCTCTAATTTTATAATTTGAATCTTTAAAAAGTTATATAATTGAGGTTTTTAGATACCCCATGAAAAAACAAGTAATTTTAATGGATCTTTAAATATACGCGAGATCTATCAATTTTACCATTTTTGAAGCCAAATTTAGTAAACATTCATATGGTCGTTTTAAATAACTTTGCATGATTTGAATATTTCAAAAATCTTGATTTTAATCATAACCATCAATTATTTATGTAGCACAAAGACAAAAAAAGAAAACACATCAATCATTTTATTTTATAATTTGAATCTTTAAAAAGTTATATAATTGAGGCTTTTAGATACCCCATGAAAAATTAAGTAATTTTAATGGATCTTTAAATATACGCGAGATCTATCAATTTTACCATTTTTGAAGCCAAATTTAGTAAACATTCATATGGTCGTTTTAAATAACTTTGCATGATTTGAATATTTCAAAAATCTTGATTTTAATCATAACCATCAATTATTTATGTAGCACAAAGACAAAAAAAGAAAACACATCAATCATTTTATTTTATAAAATTCATCTTCTTTTTTTTTAATCCCCAAGGGAAATGATGTTTAAGTAGTGAAAGTAACAAAATTAGTGCCAAAAACCATTTGATCAAGCAGCATGATACTCGTTTCTACGAAAGGTTTACGTTCGACGTGGGTTCAAATCTCTCTAAGTAGATTTCATGATTTTAGGTCTTCCTATAAAAAAATAACAAAATTGGTACATCAAACTGGAAAATTAGTTAAATCAGAAATATTCTCTAAAAACATAAGTCAATTGCCATAACCTTAAATTTTCTAGCAAATTACATTTCGTTATTTCAATTCATTGCTTTATAAGGTTTGCTCGGTATCGAAAGGGGAATTTTTCGTTTCCTTAGAGTATTAAACGAATACAAATTTAGATCTTTGTTATGAACCCAAAAAAAAAAAAAAAAAAAAAAAAACCTTTGGAATCATTGACCTCTTCTGGTTGACCAACACCAACCTGAAAGACCCTAAAATACTAAAAAAAGTCACCAAGAATCAACACATCCAGCATTATTGCTTCAATATTCTTAATTCCATTCTCAGCTCAAACCAATTTGCTTAGCTAACTAATACACATTTCAAAAATAGTCCCTCATCATTGACAAAACCCTTCATAATTGTGTCATTGTACAAAAGTCTGATTTTGTTGCATCTAGTTGTTGTTGTTTTTTTTTTTTTTTTTTTTTTTGTCGTATTGTTGCATCTAGTTAGTGTCTGACGATTATGACAAATGCTACATATAATGAACCCAAAAATTGAGTAGAATGATCGGATAACTACCTATTATGATTGAGGATTTCAAGTCTGAAGTACAACTTTGCCTTCCATTCTAATAAACAAATTATGGGTGCAATGTTAATAAGAGTCTAGGCTATGGATTAGAACTGTAAACCTTGTTTGGAGTATCCTAAAAGATATTTTAATGCAAAATTGACAGAAAATAGATAAATAACACTACTTGCATGCATTTGGCCAAGCAAATCTTAATCTGGCAGTTCATGACAAATTACCATAGACATGGTAGGGCCATGGACGTGCATACGTAAATGAATTTAGATCATCTCATAATATATAACATATAACGTTAGGAGAGATTAAATAATTGAAAATCATATAAATCATTTTATTATAACTGTATCATTGATTCACCAACGCTGAATTTTCCTATAACATTATATATCATTATAAAATCCTGAAAATTTTGTATACGCAGGGATTGGAGAAAAACAAGATATCCAGAAAAGTACATCATACTATTTCTGGAAGAAAAAGTGGCAATTCATCTCCAAGCACCTATGATGTCAAATATTCGTTATAGATAATTGATGTCCTTTGCTTCATTTACAGTAATTAGTGTAATAAAGTAAGGGAATAATATCATATAAGTCAGACAACAATATTAATGGAGAAGACTTAAATCAAGCTACGAGAAGTGCTTTGAGGCTCGTTCTCTTATTAGTCTTCTCAAGTTGTCAGCCACAATCCAAGAAATCATTGCCACACTATTTTAAAGGCGCAAAATTTTTTCACCTAAGCACACACGGTTATCCATAATTTTTTGTCACTATTTCCACATAGTTGTCTTGATTAAATAGATTTGAAGTACGCTGATTTATAATTTTTTCGTATTTTCTTAGGATACTTAGATTTTTTTGGTGAAATATTGATGTATCTTGAATACTTTTATTTGCTTTCGCAGCACAATATTGATTATTTCTAAAGTATAATTTTAACGCTTCTAAAATTGTATGGAAAATGATAGTTTTTCTAATTAAAAATGAAAATCTATTAAACTAAGTGAAAATAGTAGTGATAATTTACATGCTATTGAATCTGATTATTTAATTAGTTTTTCTGATGATGAAAATAATACTAAATGTTGTAATAAATGTCAAAAAGATGATAGTGAATCTGATATTGATATTTATAAATTACAATATCAATTTCAAGATATTGAGTTGAATGTTATTAGTTCAAGTGATAAAATTGTTGATTTACGTGATAGTATTAGTGATACAAAGTTGAAAGCTAAAATTATTGATTGTTTTAACTCCAATCAAGAATTAAAAACCCCTATTATTCAGGACCCACAACCATATAGGTTTTCAGAATTAATAAATCAATTGAATGAAAAACAGAATACGGTAGTTACTGTCAATGATTTAAACAGGGAAGTAAAAACTTTGAAAGAGGAAATTCGAACTCTAAAACAGCAGAATGATGTGATTGAAAATCGTCTTTCTTTAATAGAAAAAGGAAAAATGAAAGAAGAAATTTCTCATTCTTTATATATAGATGATCAACATAATCTACTAGCTAATCTTAAGTTAGTTACCTCACAGAAATGGCATGTTAAAATTAATCTTTTAATCGAAAAAGATTTTATTAAACGTGATTTAATTGCTTTAATAGATACTGGAGCAGATATAAATTGTATACAGGAAGGATTAGTTCCTACGAAATATTTTGAGAAGACTACTCATACTATTTCTGCTGCAACTGGGCAAAATTTACATGTTCAATACAAATTGACTGACACTTATATTTGCCATGATAAAGTTTGTATACCTGCAACTTTTCTATTAGTTAAAAATTTGACTAATCAAGTTATACTTGGTACTCCTTTTATACAGGAAATTATGCCTCTTACTCATATAGATGCTAATGGTATAAAAGCTTCTTTTCAAGGAATGAATTTACATTTTCAGTTTATAACTGATCCTAAAATAAAATTTTTAAATCAAATTCAAGATTTGCTTCTTGCAAAAAATTCTCAATTGAATTTTATTTAAAAAGAAATTTCTTTTTATAATATAGAGGAAAGATTGAAAACCTTAAAAGTTCAAGAAAAAATCAAATTAATTCAAGAACAATTTTTTGTTGATATTTGTAATGATCATCCAAATGCTTTCTGGAATAGGAAAAAACATATTGTTACTCTTCCTTATGAAGAAGATTTTGTTGAAAAGAATATACCGACAAAAGCTAGACCTTGTCAAATGAATTCTGAATATTTAGAATTATGTAAGAAAGAAATAAACTTTTTGATAGAAAAGAAATTAATTAAAGTTTCTCATTCCCCATGGAGTTGTACCGCTTTTTATGTTAATAAATACTCGGAACAAGAAAGAGGTGTTCCTAGACTTGTTATTAATTATAAACCTCTTAATAAGGTTATTAAATTGATTAGGTATCCTATCCCTAATAAAAAAGATCTTTTAGATAGATTACATGATGCTTTGATATTTTCAAAGTTTGATTTAAAATCAGGATATTGGCAGATTCAAAATCATGAATCTGATAGATATAAAACTGCTTTTACTGTCCCAATTGGACATTATGAATGGAATGTTATGCCTTTTGGCTTGAAAAATGCTCCTTCAGAATTTCAACATATTATGAATGATATTTTTATTCCTTATAGTGAATTTATTATTGTTTACATTGATGATATTTTGGTATTTTTCAAAAATATTGAACAACATTTTAAACATTTGAATATTTTTAAAAATATTATTATACAAAGTGGTTTGGTTATATCTAGACCAAAAATGGTTCTTTGTCAAACAAAGATTAGATTTTTGGGTCATAATATTGAACAGGGAAAAATTATTCCTATAAATAGAAGTATAGAATTTGCTTCTAAATTTCCTGATGAAATTCTTGGTAAAACTCAATTACAGAGATTTCTTGGTAGCTTAAACACTCAATATCTTGAAATTGAGATTGTAATTTATAAATATTAATATCAGATTCACTATCATCTTTTTGACATTTATTACAACATTTAGTATTATTTTCATCATCAGAAAAACTAATTAAATCATCAGATTCAATAGCATGTAAATTGTCACTACTAGTATCACTAGTATAAGTATCACTTTCAGTCCTATCTCTTTCTGAATTTAATAACACTTTAGCTAAAGATTCTTTAAGCTTATCATCAATATCAAGACTATTAATCTTCTTTTTCATTATACATTTATTAGCATAATGCCCTTTTTTCCACATGTATAACAAGTGGGTATTTTCTTTTGGGGAACATAACCCTTTTTCTCACGCCATGCGCATTTCCTAGCTGCCTGTTTTTTATAAGCATTAGACTTATATTTCTTATAATATTCCATCTTATGAGGTCGTTCTTTATTACGTTTTCTAGGTTTATTCCTAGAGGTACTAGGCATATCCATAGCAAATTGTTCACAAAATTCTCCTAACTGATTTTTCTCAGTTAATTTTTGTTTCTTCAATTGATAATTCATACGAATATCATTACAAAGAGATAATCCCTCTTCAACACATAAAGTAATAAGTGTACCATAATTAAAGGAATCCCAATCAATATTATTCCTATGTGATTTTTTCCTAAGATCTTTTCTAATTCTTTCTGCAAAAACAGAAGGTAATCCATCAACAAATTTTGATTTCCAATGATTACTATTAGCATCAGGGAGATTCATGACTCTAGACAAGAAAACATCCTTATACCATTTAAAAGATGTTAAAGTAGGACAACGCAAATTCTGCAAAAGAGTCCTAGAATTATCATAATGATGTAAATATCTACATGTAAAATGCTCACAAATAGCAAGACAAAGAGTATAAACAGCATTTTCATGAACATTTTCATTAACTATTTTAGTAGTATTTAAAATTTCATCACGTTGACTTTGGACTAAATAATTATCCCACCAACCTTTTAATTGGCCAGCAAATCCTGCTGTAATCATCAAAGCTATTTTTCTATCAGTATTTCCATTTTGTTTACAAATAGTAGAATACATAAGCATTCTATGAGCAGTATTATAAATCTGTAATTCAGTTTGACCATCAATAGTCCATTCATATATTTGTCTACCATGAAATGTAATGGTTTCAGTCATTAATGGTTCTTCAAAAAGAACATCCTGTGGAGTTGGACGAGGATAATAATATTTAATTTGAGTAGGAACATCCTGATACCTATTCCTATAATTTTTTAACTTATTGACATCAAAAGCTAATTGCAAATTTCTAGCATGAGCTATCTTTTCTTCTTGAGTAAGATTTGGTTCAAATTGATCATTTATCATACTAAGTTTTAAACCTTTCAAAGCATCATCTAATACTTTTTCTAATTTAGAAGTGGAAGGTTCTAATTTAAATCCATCTATAAGAGGTGGAGGCTGTAAATCAGCTTGAACTTCAATCACAGTCTCGGAATCTGAAGAGGTTGATTGGTTCTTCTTTGAACTTTTTTTCATATTATTATTTATTTTCTGTAGCGTATTCAAAACAAAAGAAAGTTGTTCACCAAAAATTTTAAGTGAAATATTTGTAAAATTATTTTGCTTAAAAAGCTTATTTATGTGGTCAGTGACCGTAGGTGAAACATTATTATCAATCATTTTCATAAAAGCTTTGCCTTCTATTTCAGTTGAAGTCTTAGCATCTGAATGTTTAAATGGCTGTAAAGGCGGATAAGTAGCCTGTAAAATTTTTTTAGAACCAGAAGTTCCAATATTCCATTTTCTCTCAATAACGGCAATATTAGCATTCATGAGATTTTCAAAAAACCAAGGAACAAAATATTTGCGGTCTTGTATTTCATTTAAATGATTGTAAAACTGATCTCTTAATTGAAATCTTTCCTCTTGTGAAAAATAAGAGAAAAACCAATCACGAAATTCTTTCCATTTAGGTTGTAAAAACTCATTATTAATAAGTTTTCTTTCATTACTTCCAGGTGTAAAATCCATTAACCACTAAAATTAATTTCTGAAGTATTATCTCCAAAATCAGAAGGAGTAGGATTAACCCCAAATCCAAGAATATCTTTTTTAATTCCTTGAGGAATTTGACTTTTAGTTAATCTAATTTTCTCTATTATTTCTTGAGGAAGTTCTAAATATTCCTCTGATTCAGATTTATCTAAATCTGCTCTTATATGAGAAATTGAAGCCCTATATGTAGAAGGTATATCTACCCTATAATCTAAAGGGGATATATAACTGTGTGATGACACAGATCTGATAAAGCGAGGAATACCTAAATTTGACATCTGTTGAAATCTAAGTCTAATTTGACCTTCAGGAGTCTGTTCTACTTCTGTTAATTCAGTCTCAATTCTAGGTTGACTAGGAACAGCTTTATCTATTTCCTAACATTCTGGAAATTCTATTTCATCCCATTGAATCATTCTTCTAGTATATATTTTACATCTACTTAAATTTGTTTCTATCATAACAGTTTCACATGTTTTATCCTGTAATTTATAGTTAGGGTTAAGAGTATGTAGAACCTTATAATAAATGCGATAACATATACACATAATTTCTGATCGAATTTTATAATCATAACCATGAGCTTTAACATATAATGTAAGAGCATCAAGAATATTTCTATCAGATAAAGAAAGATGTGAATTTGGTCTAACATTAAAATAGACTGGTCCATGTGCTAGACTTGTTTGCATAATGCCTATTAAAGATTGTCTCCAATTTAAATTTCTAGCGTCTCTAAGAACTGCCATAAAATTTTTTGGTAAGCCTGATAAGGTTAAGGGTTTAAAAGTAATTTGTATTAAACCAATATGTAAAAATCTATGCGTATGAGCATATCTATCAATATCAGCCTGAGTTAATAATTGTATTGTAAGTTCATTATCATCCATAGGGATAGATTCTTCTATTGTTTTTACTATATGTTTAAGACCTAAATTTTCAAAGGTACCAAACTGATATATTGTCCTAGGTTCTATTCTAGGAATAGTCCATTTATTCAATAATTCTAAGTTCTGAGGAAGATCAAACTGATATATTGTCGATAGCATTACATTGTACTTTTACAAGTGGTTACTTTCACGACCCGAACCTGTGGCTTTTGAGTTATTCCAAGAGGATAGATGCAAATTGAAATTAATTTCCAAAATTTTGTACACTCTCTAGGCTAACTTTTGAAGCAGTGAGTTGTGACAGGCTGATGTAATGAAGCAGAGAGACACTGCTTAATCTAAATATGTGTTCGAAAAATGCTTGATCTAACTTCATGTATGAAAACAGAGAGACCCTTCACGTCATTACATTTTCTTTTTTTTGGCAAACATAAACTTGCATTTCATAAACAAATTGTACATAGCTAACCAATCCCTGAGGAATGGATATCACAAGTGAGCAAATACATCATACATGGTTACATGTTGAATAGTTGGTTTTAATCAGCCAAGAGTTGAAAGGTATGCACTAAAAGGAATGAGAACCTGTCAGCCTGGATATTACAGGTATAAATGAATGAAACTGAAATTTTCAAAAAAATCAACTAATGGCAATGCGATAAAGCAATAACATACAGTTGTTTTTGATAGCAGCATACGCAATCAATTCTGTTGTCTTCTTTATCACCACATTTGATGCTATAAAATTTCATAACCAGCAATAGATTGTAAATCTTTTGAGAATGAACTTTATGTTTTATTTAATATAGAAGCAAGTAAAGAGCAATCACTAATTAGATTTCGATGTGTAGAAGAAGTTTGGAGACTTCTGTCTTATTTTTTCCCACATCGGTAGCTGGTTTCATTTAACACCTCTTTTTAAGTAGACACATGGCACAGTAACCTGCCGAGCTCGGTAACGTGGGCTTGTGACCAAAGTGGGGGCATTATTGTGATGGAACATTGGTTTGGCCCGGGAGGTAGGGGTTGGGTTAGCTCACTTACCCGGGCCCGCCCTTTCGAAGCGGTGAGTTGGGCCATGTATCTATGGCGAAGGCCTGGATCACGTGGTTTCTAAAGTGGGAAGGCATAGCGTGAGGCTGGTTTTACATAGCAGCGAAAACTTCCCGCTCTCTACAGTGGGGAGGATAATGGGCTGGGTGCTACGTAAGCCCATTATTACCCAATGGGCTGGCCTAATTGAACCATCACTTTTATGAAATATATTTACCCCATCAAGTTCGAGTAATTGGGTTGGCCCACTATTTTTATCGAACTTTTTCTTATTGAATTTTAAAATCTTGATATCGATATTTCGAAAATTCTTGATTTTTGAATCTCACAACCTTTAATCATTTTTATTTTATTTTATAAAATTTTCCATTTTAAATAACTTAGCATCATCTAAATATTTCCAAATTATCTTATATTTTTATTTTTATCAAAGAGTTAGTGAAAGTAACAAAATTAGTACCGCATTAAAACAAAACTTGAACGGAAAATTAATTAAGATAATGCAACATTCTCCAAAAATGCTTTAACTTGCTCATAGTGTCACCTCTTAACATAATTAAATCAAAGTTCCGACAAAAATTAAGAAATGATGTCGTTCTAAATACACCAGCCTTCTCAAAACCTTCAACAAATTTACTTTCCTTCACTTCTTTTTAATCTTAGTTGCACCCAAAATATTATACTACTTGTGTTGCACGTCTAGTCTTTCTGAAACAAATGAGAAGTGAATGAAGAAATTGAAAAATAAATTGCTTTGATTTTGATTAAAATTATACTTGATTTTATTCCAGAATTCTCTTGTATATTTTCACTGACAGATATATCTCCTCTCTTTATGGAAATAGCTAGCCATAAAATGTGAAATATTTTCTACAAACATGCATTAAAACTCTATAAATCCCTAGAGATTTTAGCATCATTAAGATTTTTACAACATATATACATACATCTAGCTAGATTATCAAAGATAGAGGTTTGTATTGTTTGATTTTCGATGTTACCGCTAAACGAAAATCGTTGTATCCTATAGAACTTCCGCCCCTATTCATCATCACGATAGCACGACAATTAAATCTTAAGGAGACTTAATCAAATTTACTACATTTATTTACCGCATTGAATAACTTTATGTGGAGACGAGTCGTCTTGGAATATTTTATATTTTGCCTTGTGGTTTTATAATATGTTTTATTGCAAAAAATTCAGTCTGTTAAATGCAATATTGTTCAACACACAAGTTATTCACATAATTATGCCAACACTACTTAGCAGAGACTTATCTCAATAAGGCTTTAGTTTTTCTACATTACAAGTATTCTCAAGGATATGCAAATGCTTCTGAAGTACATAGATGTAAGAGGAGGCACAATGTAGGTGTTATTTAATGCATAATTGACAGGAAACAGATGATTATATTTGCTCGCATTTGGCCAAGCAAATGTAAATCTTCAAGTATCAAAATTCTCCATAGACATGTGTCAAACGTGAATGGGCAGCACTTTTATTCACTAACCAGATAGCCTAGCCGAGACAGAGAGGTGGGGGCTTTGCATCACCTCCCACACAAAGCCGAACCATCTGACCCTGCCAGATGGAAAGACTTTTGCATTGTAAATACACTATATCTGAAAATTAGAGGAAAATAAGATATACAGAGAAGTGCATCCATATTATTTCTGGAACAAAAAGTGACAATTCATCTTGTAATATCCTAAAAGCATGGTAGATACAGTAGTTAGTTACATTAAATTAAGGTATAATGTTCCTTCTGCTATAGGGATGAAATACATCTTCAGCCATTACAAACCCAGACTCGATCACTTATTGAACTGCCAAAATGCAAAACAACAGCGAACTGAATAAGGGACTTTGGTTAGAAAGCCTTAGTTAGCATCTATCACTTATTTATATGCCATTTACACGTGATACTCGTGCTTGATAGAGACTGATCGTGTATACAGTACACCAATCAGCCTCGAAGGATCATTCAAGAAGTCAAATCAGGCTGTTTGGCAACTTGACTATTTAGGAACTCCAGCACTGAGAGACGCTGCATGCAGAAATAGTGTCAACCAATTTTTCGTGCCGTCTACAGAAGAATACATGAGAAAGACATCAACTTTACGCGTTGTTCAAGGGCGCTTTCTTCAGAATTCAATTTTAGAGATTTCAATAATTGTATGGCTTCTTGGAATCCATCAACAGCTGCATTTTTATTCCCCAGATTTCTATCCACATCGGTAACTTTAGCAAGGGAGACAGCTATATCTAGAACCTGGAATAAATGTTCTATCAATGTTCCAAAATGATACATGGTCATGCCAAGATTGGCCTAAAAGAATAGTTGCAATGCTTATGCAGCAGTAACTTTGATCAACAACCTGGGAGCTTAGAAAATTACCTCTAGATCATCTCTAGGCACTTTCAATAGAAAATTGACATTCTCATCAAAGTAGGTGACTGCATAACCAACATCTTCTGTTGCTCGACTGCAGTAGGAACATGTTTAGATATCAGAGCTCAATGCAGTATTGTTATCAGAAGATATTCATAGAATCTAATTTCTATCAACCACAAAGAAATGTAGAACGGACCAGCAATCACCAAGCATACCCAGAACTGCTCCTAGCTGTGAGTAGAGTTAGAAAATGGGCTAGCCCGGCACGGCCCACCCGAATCGTGGGTTAAGAAAAATGAGCCCGAATCAGCATATATGTCTAGTGTGCTGAGCTAGGCTGAGCTCAATTCTTGAAATGTAGGACTCAATTCAGCCCACGAGCCCACTACCACGAGTCGAGAGCTGGGCTGGGCCAGTCCATCTTTTTATTTTTATTTTTTATTAGTGTGTTCTGAATTTTGATAGTTGGATTAATAACGAAAAAATGTTAAGCTTAATTTTTTTTACGAAAAAGTTAATTTAACAATTAACAATACATAAATTGATTAATAATATTAATATAAATGATAAAACATTACTTAACAAATTATAAGTTTACGAGACACAGATACGTTACTAATAAACATAAAAAAAGAACATTACATAAATGCTTGAAGAAAGTTGGTGGAGAAGTTCTCCATTTTATTATGCTCTTTGTGCGGGTTCTGGGTTTGTTGGTGGCGGTGGTGGAGGATTAAAATAGTGTGGAATATTTGAGTGTTGAAATACAAGATGTCTTACAAGCGTTCCAGTTCCAACATGACGACAAAATATATATTTACATTCACAATAGTTACAAGTTACATACCCATGTTCTTCAAAGTAAGCAAAATAATTCCAAACATTTAAACGTAATCGTTGTGAAAGATTTTCTTCTCCCATAGCCATAGATATTGTGTATTCTCTTGTAGTAAAATAAATAGACAATAGGTAGTAAAATAAATATATAGTTTTGTAGGAAAATTAAGTTGAATACACTAACTATTTATAAAAAAAATTACATGTACACATTATAATCTCAAGATGGGCTTTATCTGGGCTCGAATTGGGCCTGAGCGGGGCTCGAACTGGGCTTGTGCTGGGTTCGAGCTGGATTGGGCTGAGCTTATGGGCTGAG
The DNA here is from genome assembly GCA_037974665.1 of Ehretia macrophylla. NCBI lineage: Eukaryota > Viridiplantae > Streptophyta > Magnoliopsida > Boraginales > Ehretiaceae > Ehretia > Ehretia macrophylla. The sequence continues at coordinate 68,904,788 of CM075771.1, read as the reverse complement.
CTGGGCTGGGCTTAGGCACAGATGGGCTAGGTCAAAAAATATATGACCCAGCTCGGCCCACCTATATGTGGTGGGCTGAGCTGAGTCGAAGCCACTTTCATTCGAGTTGGGTTGGGCTTGAATTTTCATGTGTTGGGCTGAATTGGACCTGTGTCGGCCCAACCCAAATGCCACCTCTAGCTGTGAGCATAACTCGAATGTATTCTTCATTCTTTCCAACTGTTCCTTAATATCTTCCGCACACAGACTGAGTCTTGATTTTGCATTTTCTATATTATTCCCACGGAAAGCCTACAAATGAAACAACTTGCTCCGGAGTTTAGTCAAGTCTAATTTGTGGAATAAGCAAAATAGAACAATTTTAACCAAGTCGATACAGTTCGAAATAAATCTTTACAATGTAAACATAATGTATTTGGCAAACTCACCCTCATGGCTTGCTGCACCAAGAAAGCATATCGCTTTAGAGATACATCCTCGTATATCACTGTTTTCTTCTCACCTACTTCTTGTTCATTATTAGTTTGAGACCTCTTGATCCTTGCATGTCCTTTAATGAAGTGATCAAACAACTTTCTGAAGATCTTGGTCATCTTCAATCTTCTCAATGTCAGCACCACATAATGGACAATCCTTAAACCGTGATATGCATACTCTGATTCCACAAAATGTTATGAATGGTGTACAATATCAAACAAAAGCTAAATTATCTATCCACTTCTTAAATGCTAACATAAAAAAGGGAATTTAGCTATCAATAAATACATATAGATAGGCCTAATAATCTGTCCATACAAACTTACTTGCAATAAACATGGGAACAAGGAATGCATTTGCTACATTCATAAAGAAGTGCTTGATAAATCATGCAACTGAGAGGGCCTAATTTAAATGTTTGAGAATCATATCCAAAGGGGCACTTTGTAGGAATGCTGACAGGTTCCCCAGACTCTTGTTTACGGTCACTCTCTTGCGCTGCATGAGAATCATATCTGAAAGAAACTAAAGAGAGAAATTTGATTATTTTTCATTCATTGTAATGATTTGCAGGAAAATACAACCAAAATAAATAGGAAGCTAGCAACCCTAACTTTCCCTAACTTTATCCTTAAATCAAGGAGAATCATAACCAATTAGGGAAACTAAAATCTTGGGCATTTATTTAAAAAATAAATCAAGGAGTATCTGAAGGCTTGCGTCCAGTCATCCCCGTTTCTTCTAGGAGATCCAGAATATATTTCCGTTGTAAAACTACTATTCCTTTCTTTGATCTAGCAATCTCCATACCAAGAAAATATCTTAGTTGTCCAAGATCTTTAATCTCGAACTCGGATGACAGACTCTTCTTCAACTTGTCCATCTTTTCAACATCATTACCAGTGAGGATAAAGTCGTCTACATAAACAATCAACACTGCAATCTTTCATTCTCCTTAGATCTTCATGAACAATATGTGGTCTGACTGTCCCTGTGAAAAATCTTGGGTTGTTATAAATTTTGTAAATCTCTCAAACCAGGCTTTGGGAGATTGTTTAAGCCTATATAAAGATTTTTTTAATCTGCAAATTTTTTCCTTGAACTTATCAAAAAACCTTGGAGGAGCTTCCATATACACATCTTCTTCTAGCAACAGGAGAAAATGTCTCAGAATAATCAATACCATAGGTTTGTGTAAAACCTTTGGCAACCAACCGAGGTTTGTGTCATTCAAGAGAACCATCTGAATTGTACTTTACTATGAACACCCACTTGCATCCAACTGGAGTTTTTCCTTTTGGAAAATCAACCCTTTCCCACGTCCTATTTTTTTTTCCAGAGCTCTCATCTCCTCAAGAACAGCTTCCTTCCATTCAATAACTTCTAGAGCCTCATGTATACAACACATGACAATTTTGAGGTAAATGCCTGAAACGATGGAGACAGACTCTGATAGGATAAAAAATTATACAAAGGATGTTTGATGCAAGTTCTAGTACCTTTCCTAAGGGCAATAGGTATTTCTAGAGTTTTATCTAGCTCTAATGTAGAATCTGGAGTAGGAATTGACATCTCTAGAGTTTTATCTGACTCTACTATGGAATATGGACTAAGAATGACTTTAACAGGACTACACTTAGATTGAGATTTATCTGATTGGTCTTCAACCTCTTGATTTTTCCTTGGTTCAGATTCTCGGCCATGCTCCAAGTTGTTGATCATCTTTTCTCATTCTGGATATTTCCTCACATAGACTTTCCCTTTATATTGAATACCACCGTGCCTTGCTCACATTTCTTCTCCTTTTGAGTTTCATCTTGCGATGGCACAAATATTTGATCCTTATTTTCATTATTTGAGACATTATTAGTTGAGTTGTGAAAACCTCTATCTCTTTTCCAACATTGCCCATAATCTCGGATTCATTGGGGTTTTGTTGGAAAATATTTTTAGATTCACTAGTTCTCTTATGACTTTGACCATTTTTAGCAACAAGATGATCAAGGAAAAAAATCTTTAATCAACCAGTCAAAGTCTGAATCTTCATTAGATGTCTCCCCTTGAGGATGAGTAGATGTAAAAAATGGTTTATCTTCAAAGAAGGTGACATCCATGGAGATAAGAAATTTCTTGGAACCTGGATCAAAATATTTGTATCCTTTTTGGTTTGAAGGATAGCCAATAAAGACACATTTCTTTGCCCTAGGGTCCAATTTCCCTCTATTATTATCATAAACATGAACAAATGCAACACACCCAAACACTTTAAGTAGAAGATCATTTGAGAGCCTAGAGGAAGGAAAACACTTCTTAAAGCAGTTTAATGGGGTTTGAAACTTTAAAACTTTAGAAGGCATCCTATTGATTAAATAAGTAGTTGTAAGAAGAGCCTCACCCCACAAATATTTTGGTACCTTAGTTGAAAACACTAAGGACCTAGCAACTTCTAAGAGATATTTGTTCTTCCTCTCTGCAACTCCATTTTGTTGTGGAGTGTTGTTGCAAGAACTTTGATGAACAATACATTTTTCAACAAAAAAATTTCCTAAAAATCTTGTTAAAATATTCTTTGCCATTGTCACTTCGGAAAACCTGAATCTGTGTTTGAATCATACTGTAAAAATTTTTGAACACATTTTCAGCTTCAGATTTTTCATGAAGTAAAAATACCCATGTAATCTCCAGTTAAATGGCTGATTTTTCCTTTTCCATCAATGGCCAGTTTAACTAATTGAGCCCATTCTAAATAGTTATGGCCATTCAATCTGTTACTCGTCAATTGGAAGGAAGAATTCGAACCACAAAAAATCACCACCGCCGCTAGTTACTATTTTTGGTACACCGGACTGCTAGTTGTCTATGACGGCTCCTCCGCCTGTTGCACTAGAACTGTCGCCTTGATTAGCTTCTGATGCAGATGTATTATTCTTCTAGCCGGTCATTGCCTGCTTGTAATTCATCTAGGGTTTTGGTGTTTTTGGATAAAGAGCCGTGGCTTTGGTACCATGAAAGAAACTAAAGAGAGAAATTTGATGATTTCTCATTCATTGTAATGATTTGCAAGAAAATACAACCAAAATATATAGGAATCTAGCAGCCTTAACTTTCCCTAACTTTTTCCTTAAATCAAGAAGAATCATAACCAATTAGGAAAACTAAAATCTTGGGCATTTATTTAAAAAATAATAGCTAATTATCCCTAATCTACTCCCTAGTTTACTGAAAATATCCAAAGGGGCACTTTGCAGGAATGCTGGCAGGTTCCCCAGACTCTTGTTTAGGGTTGCTCTCTTGCACTGCCTGTGGTTTGTTTTGGTTATAACCAGTTTTCTTAGAGGATGCATCATCAAGCTGAGCAGCTTTTACGAAAGGACAAACATGTGTCATTTTGATCCAAACCCTGTAACAGAAGCTAAATCCTCTTAAATAAAGAATTATATTTGATATTTATGATAAAAAGAAAAAAAGAATACCAGCATGAAAAGAAGGAATGTTACAAGCAGCTTTTGTACGACTCAAGTAAAAAATTATGTTCCTTGATAAAGCAGTACACAAGATTTTTGAAGACCATAACACTGATTAAATATATAGTGCAGTTCCAATCCTATCACAACAACAATCCTTCAATTTAAGACGCTCAATTAAGCCGATTTTCTTTCCCTCTAATAGAATGGTCATAGAGTGAAATAGAACTACTGACATTCTTTAGGAACAATTACTTAAGTAGCCAAAATGACGTTCCAACAAAAAAATAACATGCTACCTATAAAATAGATAAGTTTGCTGTAAAAGAATATCTCAATTGTATTTGTTTCCAGATATTCAAATATATACAGCTTTGCAGTAGGTCAGAAATGGAAAAGAATTGATATCAGGCTTGAGATAAGCCATTATTTTTGCAGCCGTTAGCTTTGACTTTAAGTTGGAATGCAGCTATTGAGTTGATTTTGTGGAGATTGATTGAGAGCTATTGTTCATTGATGATCTTTCCTAATATGCCCCCGCAAGAGGGTGAAGCCATCAGCGACACCCATCTTGGATTGATTCAAGCAACCGATCTTTGGGCAGTGGTTTCATCAGTATGTCAACTAGCTGATTGGTGGTGGAAACATGAACAACTTGGAGTGATCCTTCTGTTACTTTGTCCCGAACAAAATGATAGTCAAGTGCCAAGTGTTTCATTCTTGAATGAAAGATAGGATTTGCACAAAGGTTGGTGGCGCCAATGTTGTCGCAGAGAAGGCGAGGTGTGTTGGTGGGTGTGATATAGAGCTCACGGAGTAAGTTTGTAAGCCAACAAACTTTAGCAGTTATGAGACTGGTACATTGCTTTTTGGAACACCATGAGACTAGATTACCCCCAAGGCAGACAATGTAAGCAGAAATAGAGGTATAGTCATCTCGGTTGTCGGCCCAATCAATATCGGAGTAAGCCACGAGTGATTGATGTTTTGATTTGTTGATGACCAAGCCATAGTTTAATATGTGTTTTAAGTAGCGTACGAGTCGTTTTGCCACTGTCCAGTGGTTGGTCTTTGGAGAATGCATATATTGGGCCAATTTATTGGTGGCATAAGCAACGTCAAGGCGAGTGAAAGCCATATATTGCAAGCTGCCAATCAAATTACGATATGCGGAAGCATCAGTACCTTGGGCACATTCATCCAATGTTAATCGAGTGGTAGAACTGATTGATCCATATGGAAACGAGCAAGGATGTCTCTTACATGCTGTTGTTGACTGGGAAACAAACCATTTGGCATTTGTATGACTTCGACACCAAGAAAATAGGCAAGTTGTCTGAGGTCTTTCACAAAGAATTTGCATGATAGATCAACAATTGTTTTTCTCACATGGGCAAGAAAGCTTCCTGTAACAATTAAGTTATCAACATATACAAGAATATATGTTAGAACTAATTTGTTAAGATAGACAAGAAATGAGCTGTCGGACCGTGTGGGTTCAAAGCCAAGTGAGAGAATGAAGTTTTTAAGCTCAAGGAACCACGATCTTGGCATGTGTTTAAGTCCATAAAGAGATTTATGTAGATGGCACACATGGTTGGGTTTGGAGCTGTAACCGAATCCCGGTGGTTATGACATGAATACGTCTTCTTCCAGATTCCCATGAAGAAATGCGTTGTTCATATCTAATTGATGAATAGGCCATCCATTAAAGACTGCAATAGAAAGAACTACACGAATAGTAGAAGATTTTACCACCGGACAGAATGTTTCTTGGAAATCAAGGCTCGGGCATTGGTGGAATCCTTTGGCCACTAACCGGGCTTTGTACTGAGCAATGGTTCCATCTGAATTTCTTTTTATGTGAAACACCCATTTACAACCTATTACGCTGTGATAGGGTTCACAAGGCGCAAGTTTTCATGTAGAGTTACAACAGAAAATATCTAACTTATCAAGCATAGCGGCTTTCCATGACGGATTTTGAAGGGCTTGGTGCACGGATGTGGGTTCAAGTGACGGGGGTAGTGAATGTTTACTACTGGCTGTGAGAGAAAAAAAAATTTATAGGGCAGATGATGTTATTTTGTGACCTGGTGCGCATGGGATGTTTTGCTTGTAGTAGTGGAGGCATTTCAGTTTGGTGCTCGGATGATGAGGTAGTAGTTGGGGGCACATCGTAACAATTTGGTTCAACAACGATAGACTGGGATGGAGGCACGATGGGTGACCTTGGACAGCAACTCTCTGGATTAACCGTGGACTCAATAGACATGGGAAGTAGAGTGAATTGTGGTGAAGAATTTGAGATAATGTTTAACGGTGGAGGGTCAAATGGCACATTTGATATTAATGGTGTGGGCGATATAGTTGTAGGAGTGGGAGGGTATTGGATGGTGTTAGAGTCGTTATGACTGGGGAGCCATTTAGAGAGTGAGAGGTCTTGAATTTGGTCTTGGTGTGAGAGTGTTGGCAGGGAGGAAAATTGGCTCTCTACGAATTAGACATGCCTAGAGATGTAATATTTGTGAGAAAAATGTTCATAGAATATATGGGAAGTATGAGTGGTGGATTAGCCATGGAATATACATGGCTTGGATCTCTGTTGGAGCTTATGCTTATTGTGTGGACGAAGCCATGGGTAGCATAGGCAACCAAACATGCGAAGCTTAACGTAGTTGGGTTTGATTTGAAAAAGTGTTTCAAATGGAGATTTGTTATCTAGGAGTGGTGTAGGAAGCCAATTGATTAAGTATGTTGCAGTTTAGAAGGCAAAGGTCCATAGAGAGAGTGGTAGTTTGGCACGATGAAGTAAGGTGAGTCCGGTTTTGACGATATGGCGATGGCGCCTTTTAGCTGGGGTCACATGTTCGAGAGTGTATGGTGGGGATATTAGATGATGGATGCCATGTTGAGCAAAAATGGGTTTAAGACCATGATATTCTGTACCACCATTCGAATATATAGTGTGTATAGATTGATTGAATTGTTTTTCCACCATAAGCTTGAACTTTGGAAAGATAGAAAATAGATCTGATTTGTGAGATAATGGAAATAACCATGAAAATTTACTAAAATGGTCAACGGAGATTACATAGTAAGAGAACCTATCTATTGAACGAATTGGAGAAGGTCCTCAAATGTCCTTGAAGATGAGTTGTAGAGGTCGACTACTAGTTAAACTGCGTTGACCAAATGGCATTTTGTGACTTTTATTACAATGGCAAGAGTCACAATTAAAGAAACGAGATGGGAAGTGATGTAGTTTATTAATGAGTTGATGAAGCATTTTGGAAGAGGGATGCCCAAATCTGTCGTGCCAGTGATTGAAAGAGGCCTTAACTCCCATGAAAACTTGCTTAGGTTAAGGGTCTGTACCATCTAAAGGCCACTCATAAATGTTATTCCTGCTCAGTCCTGCTGCGAGAGGTACCCTCGTGATGAGATCTTTCACACAAAAAGAAGTGGGAGAAAATTCAATTGAAACATTGTTAGATCGACAAAGTTGATTAACTGAAATTGAATTTTTGTGCATGGACGAAACACAAAGAACATTTGAGAGATGAAGGGGTCTACTTTGGGATAGTAGAGTTGAGGTACCCATGTGGGAGATGTTAAAACCTGATCCGTCTTCAATGATAACATCGTCAAGTCCATCGTATGGTTGGTGAAGGGACAAGTTGGCCAGATCAGATGTCACACGATGAGAGGCACCAGAGTCAAGAAGCCATGAGTTGGTTGGTGTCGAGGTGGTTGTATTGGCAGTGGGATTAAGGAAAAAAGAGTCGTTTAGCGGTATAGCATTGACGGGCCTTGTGGCCTTTCTTGTCACAGAATTGACAAATTACTGCTGGCTTATTGTTGTGAATGGAGGTGTCACCACAAGTTGGTTTTGGCTAGAATTAGAGTGACAATTTGGGAGTTATTTTTGTTTGGTGTGTAGTTGTTTTTCTTTCTAGATGAATGGCCATTAGAAGAGGAAAAATGTGTGTTGTTGGCTATTATGGGGCCAAGAATGCCTGCTGCTGTAGACTCTTCCCTTTTAAGGAATGCATCATATTCAACTAACTTGTCGTGGAGCTCGTCGAAGCTAATGACAATGTCTTGTGCCCGGATAGCACCAGCAAGTTCCTTGAAGGCAAGATCAACTCCATTAAGTGTGTGAGTGATGAGATATTGAGGGGGGGACATGAGCACAAACAAGAGCAAGTTCATCCGTAATAACGTGGACTTGAGCCAAGTAATCTGAGATTGATTGATTGCCTTGTGATAGAAGCGTAAGTTGTTCGGCCAAACCCATGATGCGTGAAGAAGAGGGGTTTGCATAATTTTTGGCAAGTTTAGACCATGCTTCAGCCGCTGTTTTGCATGAGTGGATGACGGGAACCACATTGTGGCTTAGGGAGCCGATAATGCCAAGCAGCAAGAGCTTGTCTTGGCGCATCCAAAACTAATATTTAGGGTTAGGAACAGATTTTTCATTGGTGGTCAGCGTTTCGGGTGGGCAAAGGTGTGAGCCATCAATATATCCAAGCAAATCATAGCCGTAGAGTAGTACATCAAATTGGGTCTTCCATGAGTAATAGTTGGTGGGTGTTAATTTCAATGGCAGTTGATTTGCGACATTGATTGCAATGAGATTTTGGAATTGCGAGGTTGAGGGAACTTCAGATGATTGGGCGGGTGAGGTGGTGTTTGAGGTAGCTGGCGCCATGGAGACAAGGACGAGCGAAGGGAGAAAAAAAAAGCCTACGAGGATCAAGTGCTCGTTAGAGATTTACTAAGCTCTTGATACCATATAAAATAGATAAGTTTGCTATAAAAGAATAGCTCAATTGTATTTCTTTACAGATGTTCAAATATATACAACATTGCAGTAGGTCAGAAATGGAAAAGAATTGATATCAGGCTTGATATAAGCCATTGTTTGTGCAGTCGTTAGCTTTGACTTTGAGCTAGAATGCAGCTATTGAGCTGATCTTGTGGAGATTGATTGAGAGCTATTATTGATTGAGGATCTTTCCTAATACTACCACAACCTAGAAAGGAACTCCCGTAAAATAATAATTACAAGAAGACCAAACAACATATATGGGGTCAGCTTTTCTATGATCAAATGTTTGTGCCAGAGCCCCTCAAGCAAAATTAAACTATACATGCCCGCCTGCCCTCAAACCAAACCAAACCAAACTAAGCCTTGTCCCACTAGGTGGGGTCGACTATATGGATTAGACGATATCATTCATTTCTTTTGAGAGCTAATTCTTCTGTAAGCTCTATACACGCAAAGTCTCGTCTTAGTGTCTCTGTCTAAGTCAATTTAGGTCTTCCTCTATCCCTCTTTCTATGTGCTATCTCTAAATCTTCACACTGTCTAACCAGCGCCTCTACAGGTCGTCTCCTAACATGCCCCCCGCCACCAAACAAAGAAATAAATAAATAAATATACATTACCTAGCACCCTCAATTCTTTGCAGTTATATAAAATTTTATATACTCTCCTAAAACAATTCGGCTCCCGATTTTGGAGGAGAACAAGTGTACATACAAAAAGCCATGCTATCAGAGAAAGTAGCCCGATAATGAATAAGTTCCTCTATTACACAGCAAAACTATTACTACTCTATAATGTCCAAGACAAGATACTATCAAACTATCTTATAACTCTTATAACTTTAATCCATGACATAACACGCACACAGAGAGACAAGTGACGTATAATACACTCCAAATTGGGTTGGACCCTACTAGGAATGGCAACGGTTCAAATAACCGCGAAAAATGACAAAACCATTTAGCAAACCAATAACCATAACCGTAACCAAAACCTAACGATTTTCAAAACCAATAACCATAACCGTAACTGTTAAGGATTTTAAAAACTGTGGTTAGCCATAACCATAACCGTTTAACTAAAAAATAATTAGTTTAAATAAAAAACCTAAAAAAATGTAAGAAAAATTAGTTTAAATATAAAGAAATCAAAAATAAAAGAATTCATGCCAATGATAAAACTTGAAATAAATTACATAATAATTTTATGAGCAAAAATCAAAATCCATAAGTTATGCAAAGAGAAAGTCATTCTCAAGCGGTGAGCGAGAATTGTCTCTTCTTTCGTTTCGGCAAATAAGATGACAATTCTTAAGAGTATAAGTATTAGTTTAATAAGCTTAACTCATCTTTTTTAATTGAGCTTAGTTCATTTTTTTTAATTGAGTTTAGTTCAAATTTTTATTATTTTACTTACCAATTTTAGTTAGACTTTTATTATTTTAAGTGTATATATATATGTTAGATTTTTTTATTAAATTAATAATCTGGTTTCGGATTTTGGTTTTTTTTAACGTTAAAAATCAAAACCTATCGATTTATCCATTGGTTTCCCTTTATAAAATCCAAACCCTAACGAATTCTCATTCAGTTTTTGTTATCGAATTTTTATCGGACGGTTTTTCGTAGGTTTCAGATAAAGTAGGTACCTATTACTATCCCTAAACCCTACCCTAAACCTCTATACATAGCAGGAACTTCATGCACCGACTACAGTTCTATTGAATCAAAAATTAATAAGTGTTCATTAGTGCCCGTACTTATAAACTTTAGTTCTTTTTCTACAAGAATTTCTACAAAAATATTCCAGATTCAAAAACAAGCCTCATAGAGACATTGTTGTATAGCATCCATTCATATATAACACTCAACAAAAATTAAATTCTCAAATTAACCCACAAAAGAAAAAGAATAAATTTTTCTTCTTTTTTTCTAAAAAGTTAAAGGGGTTAAAAATGACAAAACACACTGCAAGATTTAACTTTTCTTCTTTTCTCTATGCTTAATCAAATGACGCCTCAAGTTTCCAACAAAACAAAAGCATAAAAGACCTCGAAAAATACAATACTGCTAAAAGGGAATACTAAAATGGAAGGATTAAAATACCCACATAGTAAAATTAAGAATTTCTTTAGGGAATAATATAAAAATTAAAACTTTCAATTGCTTTCAATAAAGCAAAAAAGAAAAAAAGAGATGAATGTGTACTTGCTTTTTTTTTTATGTTGGTTCTGTTGCTTTATACTGGTTTATTTATTTTTACATAGGAATTTTGATAATGGAAATTGAGGACTGATAATAGAAATATATATATGTATGTGACCCTTTAAGCTACGTGTGTTAAAAAGTGAAGAAAAATAGGCGTAGGAGAAGGAAAATCCAATTTAGTTCCTGAGGTTTAGCATAAAAATCAAACAAGTCTCTGTAAAGTCATATTTTTCCAAAACACAGGGACTTATTTGGTTTTTATGCTAAAATTCAAGGACTAAGTTGTGTTTTTCCCTTGAAATATGTGATTTTTCTTCAGACCCCACATGAACAACATTCGGTAATTTTTTTTGACAAAATAGCTCAATTAGTCCTAAACGTTTATTTGTTTTGATATTTTAATCCCAAACATTTCAAATTAAACACTTTAGTTCTAAACGTTTTAAATAAGAGACATTGTTAGTCCATTAGCTCATTTCTGTTAAATTTGCGTCGTTAAGGCCACGAAATTCAAACGACGTGCATAAAAAAATAAAAATATACAAGGTTAAATTGCTCAATTAGCTTACAATTCATGTAGTTTAAATTGGTCACTATGATCTAAATGATTAATTGAGCCTTGTATGCATTTTTTTTTACACGCGACATGCGAATCACCTGATTTTAACGAAGCAAATTTAACAGAAATGAGCGAAGGACTAACGGTGTCCCTTATGTAAAACGTTTAAGACTAAAGTATCTGATTTAAAACGTTTGGGACCAAAATGTCAAAAAAAATAAACGTTTGAGATTAATTGAGTCATTTTTTTTTTGGTTGTCGAGAAGCACTTCATCCACCCACTCTAATTCGGATCAATCCGTTTGGACGGACTAATATTTTCTTTTTGTTCTATCGAACAACATCCAATAATGACTCGACGCATGTTTGATACTTAATTGATTTGGAATATATATTTAAGCACATTGTTAAATTTTTATAATTTAGCGATAAATGTGATATTATTTTATTTAAAGTGAATTCTTTGTTATAAGAAAAGAATTAATAATGAGCTTTCATTTTCTTTTTTGTCAAGGATAAATGAGTTGAGTGGCTCCATTTTTTTAAAAAGAAAATATATGAGACCTATGAAATTATATATATATATATATATATATATATATATATATATATATATATATATATATATATATATATATATATATATATATATAAGTGGATATCCATTTAACAAAAATAGAAACATAACTTTAATAAAAAGAATTCAAGTACCGAATTCTTCTCCAATTTTATCCATTTAACTTAGTTTATAATTTATAGAGATAGTGGTGGATTGTGACATAAATTTTAAGTCTAAAAAGACAAGCAACAGTCCTATTTACGATTATTTGGAAGACAAAAAATAATTTCCTGTAAGTGGAATATTCTGCATTCTAAAAGTAAAGTTAATAGAGAGAGACTTACATATCAATTAATTAGTCTCCTTTGTCTCCACTATATTTTTCTCTCTTTAGCTTCAGTCGTCTTCTATTTCTATTCTCTTAATTTTATGACATGTTATTAGCATGAAGAGTACTATCTATTAATCATTACTCATTAGAGGAATGGAGAGATTAATATGAAGGTAGGAAAGTAATGAGATAAAAATATAAAATTAATTTTATGTCAACAATTCGAGTTAACGTGCAAGTAAAAACTGAAGTTCAATCTCGTAGTATATGTTCTAACGATCAAATTAATAATTATTATATAAAAATTCGAGGTAGAATGATTTAAAGTGTAAAACCCAACAAAAAAGTAATAATAAAGTGCGTGAATTTTATTTGAGTTCATTCGGTTTAATCATTAATTGGATTTAAAATATGACTAGGTAGACTTTCTTTTTTATTTATTTATTGTCGGGTTGGTTTATATATATATAATAAGAGTTGATATTACATTATTTTATATTAGTCTATTTCTGTAGGACTAGTATCCTGAAGTACAAGTCTAGAGAGTTCAAAGGGTAATCTAGTAAACTAATAAAACGGTATAGAGCCTATTTAAATTGTATTAGCAATTTAATCTACTATTCAATTTGCCGATTGAAAAATGTGATAAAAGGAATAACTAGAAATAATAGATAAAAAAGATAGAGAATTACGAACAAAGAATGTAAACCTCCAGTCACAATGTAAAGAAGTCAGAAAGCTATCAGACTGGATTAAAACATGGTTTGGAATTTGGTGTGCGGTGATTATTGAAGATGCCAGCTGGCAAGAAGCTATTGCATTTGCCTGTTGCACTGGAGCACAGAGTAGACTTAATAGTCCACAGTTGAAACCTATTTGGAATCCATATGCAAATCGTGAATAGTCTAGGGTGGACAAAAAAAAAAAAAAAAAAACTAAAAACTAAAAACTAAGGCAAAAACCGAAGCTGCTGCTGGCAATTTTAGTTACAGCTGGGCAGATTCTAATTAACTTGTTGGAAAAGAGTGAATTAAGATATACTATACAAAATTGAGGAGATAGAGATACAAAGAAGAAAAGTTACTTTTTCTCTTGCTGCTTGACTTAGTCTTCATCAGGTGAGTATTAATTTTGTGTTTAAGTGTGTTTGTACTTAATGACAAAAAAAAAAAAAAAGTGCGTTTGTAGTTCTTTACGCATGTATATCTATATATTTGAATTCATTTTAGTTTAATTAATTGCCTTGAACCCATATATAGTCTGTGAGAATTAATCTTCTTAGTTTAATTGTGATTATTTGTTCTGTTATGTACATATGTGTTAAGTAGTTATGAGTTTTAATGGTTAGGTTACTACGCTATTTGGATTGTTAGTTGGTGCTTTGCCTTCAGGGACAGATTCAGGATTTTAATATAGAGAAGTTGAGATTCAGTTAAAAAGATTAGCGATATTATATTTTTTAAACACAAAAACATATAAAGAATACTATTTAATAAAATGACATATATAAGATTATGACAAGTAATGTTTACTAATTTCGTTAATAAAGTTAGACTCGTCTATCCTTTATGGTATTGAACTCATCAATTATCCTATCAACATATATATCTTCAGCAATTTTCGTTTCAATATTGAATAAAGAATAAAGAATATTGAAGCAATAATGCTGGATATGTTGATTCTTGTTTCGTGACTTTTTTTCAGCATTTTATGGATCTTTCGCAGCACAATGTTGATTATTTCTAAAGTATAATTTTAACGCTTTTAAAATTGTATAGAAAATGATAGTTTTCCTAATTAAAAACGAAAATCTATTAAACTAAGTAAAAATATTAAAGAAGTGGGTAAAATAAAATAAAATAAAAGATTTTCTAGTGGGAGTTTTGAATAAAAAAAAATAGTTTAGTATTGTAGCAAATGACTATTTTGCCTAACCAAAAGTACAGAGAAGCTAAAACTAACTGGAAAAAAACTAAGAAGGGGGTAGAACGAAACAAAAAATTATTTTAGTGGGTGATTTGGAAAAGAAAAAGTTTAATATGTGAGTTGAAACTTCATTCAAGTTTAATTCCCTATCGTGAAACTACCCCCCCCCCCCCCCCCCCCCCACCCCCCACCCTCCACCCCAAGAAAAAAAAAAATAATAATAATATTGTACATGTACACGAACCTAAAACATAAAACTTTTTCTAAATTAATAAATGAATAACCTCTATAAAATAATATTATTGAAATTAATAATATTATCTTATAGGGGTTTTACATTGCTAAGATTTAATTTCACACTATATTTGTCTGAATTATAAGGCGAAAATATCCCTAGTGCAAAAATAAAATTGCGAGGAGAAAATTATAAGGTAACACAATATTGTTACATGTCAAATCACGCTTACTTTGGGATCTATTGTAAATAGCGTTACATGGTACTTTTATAAGTGGTTGTTTTCACGACCGAACATGTGGCTTTTGAGTTATTCCAAGCAGATAGATGCAAGTTGAAATTAACTTCCAAAATTTTATACACTTTCTAAGCTAACTTTTGAAGCAGTGAGTTGTGACAGGTTGATGTAATGAAGCAGTGAGTTGTGACACTACTTAATCTAAATATACGTTCGAAAAATGCTTGATCTAACTTCATGCATGAAAACAGAGAGACCGTTCACGTCATTACATTTTTTTTTTTGGGTCAAACATAAACTTGCATTTCATAAACAAATTGTACATAGTTAACCAATCCCCGAGGGATGATATCACAAGTGAGCAAATACATCATTCGTGATTACTTGTTGAATTGGTGGTTTTAATCATGAGAAAGTTGAAAGGTATGCACTAAAAAGAGTAAGAATCCGCCAGTATGAATATTATAGGTATAAATGAATGAAACTGGAATTTTCAAAAAAATCAACTAATGGCAATGCGATCAAGCACTAACATAGTTGCTTTTGGTAGCAGCATAGGCAATCAATTCTGTTGTCTTTTTTATCCCCACATTTGATGCTATAAAAGTTCATAACCAGTAATAGATTGTAAATCTTTTGAGAATGAACTTTATGTTTTATTTAATATAGAAGTAAGTAAAGAGCAAGGACAAATTATGTTTGGATGCGAAGACTAACTTTGGATATTTCTGCCTTATTTTTTCCCACATCAGTAGCTGGATCAATTTGTGACCCCCCGATCCCTCACGAGACCGGAGGCTCTAATAACCATGCTATTCTCAACCCAATACCAAACCTGGTCACAAAATTTTAGGGAAAAACGGACAGAGTTTCCTCTGTACCGCGGACATTTTTTCAAACCTGTAAATGCTCAAAATAGCCACAATATACTAAAACAAGCTTTTATAATTAAAATTCAAAGGTTCAAGGTCATCCAAGTCAGGAGACAAACAACAGCTCCAAATCACACATGCATGCACCCAACTTAACTTTTCATTAAACCTTTTTAACATGCCATCCTATGATAACATTAGAGCAATTTTAGAAGTTGAAATCAACACCTCTAAACATACACCCCCAAGCATGAAAGAACTAAAAAGAGAATTAAAAGTTATTACAAACCATAATATCTCAAAGCTAACATTACAACCAACAGCTTTCAACTTGCAACTACAAGAATATACATAGCCTTAAGGCCACAAAATAGATCATGCTATAGCAATACAAGTACACCATGTAACAACAAGAAGGCAAATCCACCTTAGACAACAAACACACAACAACTAGGGCAAAGGCTCAGCCTGAACTTCTTCCTCTTCCACTAGCACCTCAACTAGTTGGGGTTCACCCTCAGCACTTCCTGAAACATGTTTAGCGAGGTATGAGCAATCACAATTGCTCTGTGAGGGATAAGGTCTACCGGGGACGTGCAATGCAGCAACTTAACACAATTAATACAATAGATAAACATTGAATAACAATCCTAATACCACATTTTAAAATGATACAATCGATAACCCTTATCACTCCAAATCTTCGATCCCCGGTCCACGAACCACGATCTCGATCTCGATATGCCGGCATCCCTTACACCAATGGGTACTCCGGATGTACCCGATCCTACGACCCAACACCCCCTGGCAATCTCCGGACCAGGCAAGTGAGGGAATAGCAGACGGAGCTAAGGCAACCAACACTGGCAAGCCCGATGCCACCCAGCGAGGCCATCGCATCCGCCGCGACAATAAGGTTGCGCAACCACGATGCAATGCAAGAATGATAACAATGACAATATAATCAGGAAACACATTTAAGAACAAAGTAAGTTGTTCTCGCACCAAGTTACAATTTAGCAATAATAAGCATATATCAATTACGCAATTATACTAAACAATATACTCTTTTAGAAAGAAAATAAACTATGATGCACGTAAGGATGCAGGTCCCTCACCTCTACCGAGCTCCAAGATGTAAGTTTGAATCACATCATTTCCAGTCATCTTGAACCTATGAACAAACATTACTTCAATTACTCTTAACCTACAACATTCATTCTAAGTTAGCTAACTTATAACTTTGCTTATTTAGCATATATACAATATCTATTAGAATTCTATTTTTAACAAAACACCACTTTTATATACTTTAACTTAACATATATTCCATATTTTCAATAGTCTACAAGTTAATTAAGAAGATAGTTCAAAAACTTAAAAGAGAATGATTCAACCAGCATGCTATAACTAGATATAAATTGAGCTAGAATTTAGTTTAACTAAGATCAACACATGAGCCTGCAGTTACTCATACTATTTCTCATTTGACTTTAGTTAATAACTTGTACAAGAAACTAATTCACTCCACATACAATAAACTAGCCATTAACTCAACTCAAAGAATTTCTCCAAAGAATTTATAGATAATAAAGGTTAGGTTACTTTAATGTTCAAATGACACATTCATTCACAATGATACTACCCAGTCTTTTACTACTTTAATGAACTTCTAATTCATATTCTACTTTACTTACAATAGTTAGTAATATCTCTATGAAGATAGCCCAACATTAGCACATAGGGAAAGAAATGCATTTATCAACTAATAGAAAAGTTAACTATCAACCATTTAATAACTAACATACTTTTTTAGTAAAATAACTATACTTCAAGGTAAGATTCTAACATATCACTAGTAGTATTAACTTAAGTTAATTACATTTAACATATAATAGACAACTATCAACTTACAATTAACCTTACATGTAGTTTCAAAAAGTATTAAACACATTCTTCCACATAGTTTACTTGACCTTTCCAAGTGTTCACTAGTTGCACATTGATAACAACAACTAATTCTAACAGTTGAATTGTTTAGCATATATAGAAACATTACCTATGTCTAAAGGTGGTGACCATCATAACTCTACTAGCATTTCTCATTCACAGTCGAATATAATAGCTTTCAATTTAAATTAACTTTACTAGCAATTAGATTTCAATTACAATTCATGAAAACAACATAACTATAAGAGCCCCATTACGTTATTAATCATCCAAAGACACTACACAATAAGGTCTTGATCGAATACATCCAATTAGAACTGAATTATATCATTACTATAGCAAAATAACAACAAAATTCAGATTCTCGCGTAACAGGACATTTCTGACACATCTCACCAAAATGATCATAACTTGCTCTAGACAACTCCGATTAATGCACCGTAAAAAGCTGTAGAAACTAGACTCGTAAGGCTTTCTAATGGTATATAATTCAACGCCTAATCCTTCTCCAATTAAAACACTTTTAAGCTCGAAGTTGCCTCAACGCAATTACAAGAGAAGCAGTTTATACAAGCAAATAAGCAGTTTTACAAAATGGCATATACAAGATATAATTAGAATTATATCAAAAGTTGCACATCAACTTGAAACTACATTTAAACATTCAAGAAGTCATGCCAAGGTCTTAGAAGCGCGAGACAGCCGAAATTGCACCTAAACCCCTTTGTTATTCAAGCTATTTCTCCTCCAAACCAAAGTTAATGATTCCATTTTCAAGAGGAACTCTCCCAACCTTCTAACTAACCCTCAAGGTACCCTTTCAACCCTCTAACTCATTCAAACACCCGCGATTACCCCGAAAGTCCCAAATTCCCTCTTATGGCTTTAAACTACACATACCTTATCCGGGCTTCAAACAAGGATTATCAAAGCTTCTATAGCACCTAAGTAACCTAAGAATACTAGAAGTGAAGCCCGAATCCACCCGGATTCGCATTAACCCCGAAAGCCCTTTGTTAAAGTCCGTTATTTCACGTTTTATGCGATTCTAGAGCAATGCAAGTGAATGGGGCTATTAGACTACCTTCATTAGCACCTAAGGCATCTATTAGGAGGGTTAAATCAAGCTAATTCGAGCAATTACACAAACCATAGAAACACGTCACTATTCACCTCCTAGATCAAACTAACGATTCTAACCTTTTAAAAAGCGAAAGAATGGTTCAAATATGTTTTCTAGCACTCATATACAAGGTATAATAGCATAGATAATCAATACAATAGCATTTGAACACATTTTTAACAAATCAAGAAAATAGCAACTATTTTAAAATGCGAAAATAAGCCGTGAAATCCCTCACCAATGCGCGTAGGAGCTCCTAGGAGGCTAGTAGACACCCTAAACCACTTGCACCTAGCTTGGATTGGCTTGGAATGAGGATTTGTTGAGCAAAAAAACTCTATTTCTTCTCCTATGCAATTCTCGGATTTGCTACAGTATTTTCAGCATGCTCTTTTTTTTTTTTTTCGTTTTGCTAAGTTATGAGCTAATGTGTGTGTTGTGTGAGTTATATATTAAATGGGGCTAAGTTGCTTGCTTAAATGGTTCACTAAATGCGCTTAGTTAGCTTAAAACGAGCCTAGATAGTAAAATGAATGCTAGCTAATTCATTCCCTAAGTTATGTTACGTAACACTATTCATACAACTACAAAAATCATTTTCTAAACGAGCTTTCCTATCGCCTCTAGCTCAAATGCACATTTTTCCCACTACTCTAACAATTAATATGATTTAATAAAAATGATAATTCGCTAATAGCATGAAGTTAAAAACGGAGTGAATAGTAATTTAAGAAGACAGTTAATAATGCACAGAAGGAAATGCGGAAACAAGGGATGCAACAGTAATTGAATGCATGGCTAAAACTCGGGCGTCATAGAATTTAACACCACTTTATAATTAAACACATAGCACAGTAACTTTCCGAGCCTGGTGACGTGGGCTTGTTTCCCGAGTGGGGGCATTATTGTTATAGGACATTGGTTTGGCCCAAACGTTGGGGTTTGGGCTTAGCTCTGAACTGGCGCGCCCGTTCCAAGCAGTGAGTTGGGCTATGTATCCTGGGCGAAGGCCCGGGTCAAGTGGTTCCTGTACTGGAAGGCTTAGCGGGAGGCTGGGTTCACAGAACAGCGAAAACTTCCTCCTCTCTGCAGTGGGAGGATAACGGGCTGGTGCTACTTGAGTTCCGTTATAACCCGATGGGCCGGCCTAATTGAACCATCACTTTTTTCAAATATATGTACCCCATCAAGCTCGGGTAATTGGGTCGCCCACTACTTTTATAGAACTTTTTCTTATTTAATTTTAAAATCTGATATCTTATATTTCGAAAACTCTTGAATTCTGAATCTCACAACCTTTTCAATCATTTTATTTTATTTTATAAAATTTTTCATTTTAAATAACTTAGCATCATCTAAATATTTCCAAATTATCTTATAATATATTTTTACCCCATCAAGTTCAGGTAATTGGGTCGCCCATTATTTTTATTGAACTTTTTCTTATTTAATTTTAAATTTCTTGATTTTTAATCTCACAACCTTCAATCATTTTAATTTTATTTTATAAAATTTTTCATTTTAAATAACTTAGCATCATCTAAATATTTCCAAATTATCTTATATTTTTCGATCCTCTATAAGAAATGAGTTAGTGAAAGTAACAAAATTAGTACCGCATTAAAACAAAGCTTGAATGTAAAATTAGTTAAAACAATGCAACATTCTCCAAAAAGGCTTTAACTTGCTCATCGTCACCTCTTAACATAATTAAATCAAAGTTTCTACAAAAATTAAGAAATGAAGTCGTTATAAATACACCAGCCTTCTACAAACATACATTAAAACTCTATAAATACCGAGAGATTTTAGCATCAGGAAGGATTAATTCCAACTCAGTATTTTGAGAAAACTGCTTATTCTATTTCTTCTGCATCAGGAGAAAAATTAAGGGTTAAATATAAATTACCTCAAACATTTATATGTTATGAAAAAGTTTGTATATCTACTAGTTTTCTTTTAATTGAAAACATGACGTGTCCTATAATTCTAGGAACTCCTTTTATAAATGAAATTATGCCAATATTAGGTATAGATAATCATGGAATAACGGGAACTTATAATAAAAAACCTGTGATATTTCGTTTAATTACCGAACCTAGATAAAAAAAATTATGGCAGATAGTTAATTTAATGAAAGCTAAGGAATCACATTTGAATTTCTTAAAGCACGAGATGAATATCAATAATATTGATAATATGTTAAAAAATCCTAAATTACAGGATAAGATTAAACATCTTACAAATGATTTTTCTTTACAAATCTGTAATGATCCATCAAATGCTCTTTGGGATAGAAATAAGCATATTGTTTCTTTACCTTATGAAATTGATTTTAATGAAAAAATAATTCATACTAAAGCTCGTCGTTGTCAGATGAATCAGGAATATCTTGATTTATGTAAAAAAAGAAATAGCTAATCTTATAGATAAGCATCTTATTAGAAAGTCATACTCCCCATAGAGTTGTACTGCTTTTTATGTTAATAAACACGCAGAACAAGAAAGAGGTAATCCTAGACTTGTTATCAATTATAAACCACTTAATAAAGTGTTGAAATGGATTAGGTATCCTACTCCTAATAAGAAAGATCTTTTGGATCGATTGCATAATGCATTAATATTTTCAAAATTTGATCTTAAATCTTGATATTGGCAGATACAGATTAGTGAGAAAGACATATATAAAACTACTTTTGCTGTTCCAATTGGACATTATGAATGGAATGTTATGCCATTTGGATTAAAAAATGCTCCTTCTGAATTTCAGAATATTATGAATAAAATATTCATTCCTTTTAGCGATTTTATTATCGTCTATATTGATGATATCTTGGTCTTTTCTAAAGACATACAACAACATTTTAAACATCTTGATATATTTAAGAAAATTGTTATACAAAATGGTCTTGTTATTTCTAAACCAAAAATGCTTTTATTTCAAACCAAGGTCAGATTTCTTGGTCATAATATTGAAAAAGGAAAGATTATTCCTATTAATAGAATTATTGAATTTGCTTCTAAATTTTCTGATCAAATTACTAATAAAACTCAACTACAGAGATTTCTTGGTAGCTTAAATTATATTCTACCATATTACAGAAATCTTGCTATTGATACTGCTATCTTATATGATAGACTTAAAAAGAAACCAGGACCATGGACAGATGTTCATACTGAAAAAATCAGAATAATTAAATCTAAGGTTAAAAATTTTCCTTGCTTAATGCTTGCTAATCCAACATGGAATAAAATTGTTGAAACAGATGCTTCGGAAATTGGTTTTGGAGGAATTTTAAAGCAAGTTCATCCAGAAACAAAACAAGAATATCTTGTTCGATTTCATTCAGGAAAATGGAATAATAGTCAACAAAAATATGCGACTGTTGCGATAGAAATTCTTTCAATTATTAAATGTTTGTTAAAATTTCAAGATGATTTATTTTGCCAAATTTTTTTAATAAAAACAGATTGTCAAGCAGCAAAATATATGTTTAATAAAGATTTTAAACATAATGTTTCCAAACAAATGTTTGCGAGATGGCAAGCTAATCTTGCACCTTTTGATTTTGATATCGATTATATTAAAGGGAATAATAATTCTCTTCCTGATTTTCTTACCCGTGAATTTTTGCAAGATGATCCCCACTAGGAGAGGATCCTCTAACCCTAATAGGGGAAGAGGGAGAGGACATAACCTTGATCCTAATAGGGTCATTGCAGGAAAAAAATTAGTCTATTTAGGTGGGATCACTATTGATCCATCACATCCTGATTTTGATAAAATCAAAAAGGTTATTGAAGAAAGCAGTAATACTGCTCAATCATCATCTTATGCTCATGCAGTTGATCATGAAGAGTCTGATGTCTCCTTTGAAATATCTCATCATGAGGAAATAATTTTACCTCTTGAAAATGCTGATAAGCAGTGGAGCAATGTTCCTTGGTACCTTATGGAATGATATTTGAATAATTATATGTTTCCTGTATTTTATTACAAGTCCAGGGTATATTTTGAATCAATTTTACAAGTCACAAATTCATGTGATATTGAACATTTCAAGAAGAATAATACTCTTCCAATTTATACTTATAGTAAAATCTATATTAGAAAAATTATTTCTCCAAATGAATGGGGAATCAATACCTTAAATGAAAGGCAATTTATTCTTGATAAAAATACTTATCATTTTAATTATTGGGATTATGTGGTAGCATTTTCCAAAGTTTTCTTATATGAAAACCCCCAGCATAAGCATTCTTAGTTTATAAAATTCAATCCTGAAATATTCCAGAACCGCAGATTTCCTGCATGGATCCATCAATGGTGGAAAAGGTTTGGACCTCTAGTCAAAATTCTCCCTGATCCTTATAAAGGACTTTTTACTGAATGGTTGGCAATTTGTCCGCATATTGGAAATGATCCTGATCTTTATATTGAAGGATCAAACTCTTTATTTTTCTTTATGGAATTTGGTCTCCCATGGATATGGAAATGGATCCCTGTCGTAGAGACAAATAAAGAAAAATATTTTGTTTAAAAAGAAAATTTCTTTCAAAATTTTGGGTAAAACTCTTGAAAAATGATCCTGAGACAAAGAAACCTTATGGTCAACCTAATATCAACGAAATTTCTCAGACGATAGCACTCTATCAAGACCAAATGGAAGAAACAAAGAAAAAGACTCAAGAAAAGGAATCTCCTTTTTCTCATATTTTATGAAAAATCCAAATGAGGAAACAGATAAGCTCCCATGAAGATGTTATGGCATCATATCTGGATGAAGTCAAGGAAGATTTCCTAAGGTATTTTAAAAGTGTAGTGGACACTGACTCTACATCAGAAGACACTTTGATGAGGTCTACAAATGCTTTTGCTTGTTTACCAGGGGAATCCCAAGATCCTAATGAGGACATCCCATCCGCTCTAGATGTGTTGGCAGAAGATCTGTTTGACAGCTTGAAGGATGAATTATTACGTAAAGCCAAAGATAAAGGAAAAGGAAAGATAATCTGAAGGAATCTGATGATACTTTGGATGAGATAAAAAGAAAAAGCCGAACTTTGCGGGAAAACAAACTTGCTTTTGGAAAAGCTGTTGTCTACCGACAGTCGGTGGAATGTCACTGTTGTTACTTTTAGGACGATTCCTGTTTACTTTTTATAAAGTTTTTTGTCTTATAGACATGTGTTGTATAGAGACCCCATATTTCAAAGTTTTCAAATCCGGTCTGAGTTGTTTTTACTTTTCTTTTGAGTTCCGCCCAGCTGTATAAATTCAGGGCCCATAGTTTTTGTTGGCAGAGCTCTAGAGAGCAGCCTACTACTTTTCTTTCAGTTTTTATATTTTGTAAACATTTGTATATTTTACAAATCAATCGAAGAAAACTTTTTCTTCAGGTATATTCTTTTTAATTTCTTAGCTTTGTTTATTTTATTTTCTTATTATAGTGCCGCCTAATATGGCAGGCTAGTTGCCATATTGTCTGTAATCGCCATGGATCTCTAGACATGTTACTCTATATTATGAGTTAGACACAGCTGTGGTTGGTATCGTTGTTATGGTAAGACGATCTTCAAGGCAGGCATCTTATCACCATAAGTCGTACTATTGGCCCTTTTCTTTGCTTTGTGGGCTGTTTTGTGCTGACTCGGTTGACCGCTTTTTCAGAGTGAACCCGTCGGTAAAACCACTAACTAGATCCCCATACATGGGCCTTCTTGTGGTATTAGAGCCAATCAAAGCAATCATATCTTTAATCATATGATTTGGTTGAATAAGTAAATTAATTCTAACCAACTATTTTTGCGTAGTAATAACCTTCAGTATATTAAAAAGATTTAAATCTACCATAGTATCTGGTAAAGTATTAGAAGAACTCGGTTCCTGATGAACAAACATATCAATTTGTTCTTTAATTAATTGATTTTCTTGTCTAAGATCATTGATCTAACTTTGAAGTTTATTAACTTCCTATTTTAATTCATGATGAGTGATAGGAGTATTTCTTTCCTTTTTATTACTTAATTGACTAATAACATCTTTAATATTATAACCCTAGGTTGAAATAAAAATTTTCTCAATGGGTTTATCAACAGAATTTTCTTTGGAGTAATGTTCCAAAATTTTTGATTTTAAAGAATCATCTTTAATATCTTCTAATAATTTTAAAACATCTAACCACTTATCAGCAGTAATCATATTGACTTTTAGATCATCAAATTGAGATAATATTTTATAATATTCATCATCAAAATTATTAACTTTACAAGTACATGGAGAATTCTCCTTAGAAGATATGTTATTAACTTCATCAGAAGAAGATTCAATATCTGAGCTATCTGAGCTAGACCTAGACAAATTGTCTATATCAATAAGTAATTTTCCCAATTGTTCTTTAGTGTGATCATCAAGATCTAAGGCTTTTATCTTCTTTCAGAATTGCCGACATTTATTAGCATAATGACCATTTTTACCACATTTATAACACGTGGGAATAGGCTTAGGTTTAGGTTTATATCCCTTTCTTTCATTTATTTATCTCCTTTTCCTAGCTTTCTGCTTATATATAGGAGATGTATAATATTCTTTAGGCTTTTTAGGCCCTTTGGACTTAGTAAGTCTACGAGTAGGTGGAAGTTCCATCGCAAATTGTTCACAAAATTGACCTAATGTCTGTCTATCTGTCAGACCTTGTTTCTTAATTTGAAAATTTAATTTAATATGATTGCAAAGATCTAATCCTTCTTTGACACATACACCTATTAATTCACCATAAGTGTACATATTGTAAACAATATTATTGTTTGTATCTTTAATTAAGATTTTTCTAATTTTTTCTGCAAATGATGCAGGTAAACCATCAACAAATTGTGCCTTCCATTGGCTATCATTAGCTTCCGGGAGTTCAGAAACTCTAGAAAGGAAAACATCTTTATACCATCTAAAAGATGTAAGAGTAGGACAACGTAAATTACGTAATAATGTCCTAGTTCTATCATAACTAGTAGTAAATTGACTACAAAAATATTCAAGAATAGTGGCACACATTGTGTAAACAGCATTAGAGACTATAACACCATTTTTTTCTCTGGTGGCTTGAGCAATTTCTTGTCTTATTTCTATTGTAACACAATTATCAAACTATCCTTTTAATTGACCAGAAAATCCAGATAATATAGCATCACATATTACTGGTTCTTGATTACCAACTTGTTTACAAATCTGAGCATACATAAGCATGCGTTCAACAACTCTTTTAATTTGTTTATCAGTCATACCATCTATGTTCCACTCATAAATAGTACAATGATCAAAACTAGCATTTTTACTAAAATTAGTTGTATCTTCCTCATATAAAATATCTTGTGGAGTAGGACGAGGATAATAATACCTATTATTGATTTTTTGTTCTTTTCTCATAAAATCATAATAGTGATTTTTAATATTTTGCCATTGGGTTTTATCAAAAGATGAAGAAATCCATTCACGAATAGGTTGCCAGTGAGCATTTAAAAATTCATTGTTAACATAAGTTTTTTCCCAACTTCCGGGACTAAAAGTAAGTTTGGTCGTCATCATACGTGGAAACTCATTTCAGATGGAGTTATATCCTCCTTATTAATTCCATGAGGAATTTGATTATGCGAAATTCTTATTGCATCGATCTTTTCTGATTGAACTGTTTCACCCTTTTCAGATAGTAGTTTAAACCTATCTATTTCCTTATTAGGATCTTCTCTAATATAAGAAGTAGAGACTCTTGATGACTGAGGAAATTCCACAATTGGAGATATATAAGAGTGATTTGATGAAAAAGACCTAATTAGTGTAGGTTCTTGTTTAAATCTAAGAAAGACATCGCCTTCAGTTGTCTGAACAACTTCAGATAAATCTGATTGAATTCTAGGTTGACTAGGAGTCACCTTTTCTAATTTCCAGTTTTCAGGAAAGTCTATTTCTTCCCATTTAAGCATTCTTCTAGTAGTTATTTTTGATTTAGACAAATTAGTCTCTATCATAACTATTGTACCAGCTTCATCCTGTAATTTACAGTTAGGGTTCAAAGTATGTAGAACCTTTTAGTAAATTCTATAATAGATACTCATAGTTTCTGAGTGAGGCATATAATTATATCATTTAGTCTTTACATATAATGTAACAGCTTCACGTATATTTCTATCAAATAAAGAAAGCTGTAAATTGGGACGAACATTAAAATAGACTGGTCCATAAGCCACACTAGATTGGGTTATTCCCATTAGAGATTGTCTCCAATCTAAGTTCCTAGCATCCCTAAGAACTGCAATAAAACTTTCATTTAATCCTCCTAATGTAAGAGGCTTAAAGGCTATTTGAATTAAACCTATATGCAAATAATTATGCGTAGAATCATGACGCAAAATATCATCATTAGACAACAATTTAATTGTTAACTCATCATCTTCCATAGGGATTGATTGTTCAACAGTCTTAACAACATCCTTAAGACCCATATTTTCAAACATACTATATTGGTAAATAGTATTGGGCTGCACATATAGAATAGTCCATTTATTTAACAAATCTAGTTGTTTTGGAAGATCGTATTCTTCCTTTTTAGTATTCTTTATATTATTTTTCTTTCTAAATGTAGAAAGCATGATAAAAATTGCCGTACTGTCTGCTTCCAACCATGTTTACTCTAAGTAACCTTAAAAAGGCTCCAAGGCTCTGATACCACATTTAGGGGATCTAGTTAGTGGTTTTACAGACGGGTTCACTTTGGCAAAGCGGTCAACCGAGTCAACACAAAACAGCCCACAAAGCAAAGAAAAGGGCCAATAGTGCGACTTATGGCGATAAGATGCCTGCCTTGAGGATCGTCTTACCATAACAACGATACCAACCACAGTTATGTCTAACTCATAATATAGAGTAACATGTCTAGAGATTCATGGCAGTTACAGACAGTGTGGCAACTAGCCTGCCATATTAGGCGGCACTATAATAAGAAAATAAAATAAACAAAGCTGAGAAATTAAAAAGAATATACCTGAAGAAAAAGTTTTCTTCGATTGATTTGTAAAATATACAAATGTTTACAAAATATAAAAACTGAAAGAAAAGTAGTAGGCTGCTCTTTAGAGCTCTGGCAACGAAAACTATGGGCCCTGAATTTATACAGCTGGGCGGAACTCAAAAGAAAATTAAAAACAACTCAGACCGGATTTGAAAACTTTGAAATCCGGGGTCTCTGTACAACACGTGTCTATAAGACAAAAAACTTTATAAAAAGTAAACAGGAATCATCCTAAAAGTAATAATAGTGACATTCCACCGACTATCGGTAGACGACAGCTTTTCCAAAAGCAAGTTTGCTTTCCCGCAAAGTTCGGCTTTTTCTTTTTATCTCATCCAAAGTATCATCAGATTCTGTGACAGCCCAGACCCAACATGTAGCATAGTATTCTTAATTGCATATAAATTGGTGTCAGTTTAAGTGTTATATGTGTAAATGTATTTATTTTAGCATTTAAGATTTAAATAGTAGTTCATTTTCTTTTATTTCTCTTATTATCTTTAAAAAAGGGACATTACTATTTCTTGGTTCAAATAAAATGTTTTAGCTATTATTTTGTAATTTAAATTATACGATATTGTCCCTAATACCTAATAGACTTATTTTTATTTTATTTTATTTTATTTTTTATTTTTTTTTTAAAAGAGCCCGAGCCCGGTTATATATTTATTTTATTGTTATTTTTATTGTTATTCCTTTATATTTATTTATTTTATTAACGTGCATTTCTTGGAAAACGTGTCGTAAACCCTAATAGCTTTTAGTTAATTTAATTTCTATTTAGCTAACTTGCCCGGGATACTTACTTTATTATTTTAATTATTTAAAATTGTTTTACATGATTAAAATAAAATTTATTTATTTATTTTACTGTTCGAACGGGAAGCCCGAGCCCAAACCCGAACGAGCTAGATTATTTTCAATAATAATTATAATTTTTTAAATAGAATTTAAAAGAATTATTAGAAAAGATGATCTTTTTTTTATTATTTATTTACATTTAATTGATTTGAACTTCCTGAGCCTGGAGTTGATTTTCTTTTAATTTATTTATTTTATTTTATTTCATAATTTCCTTACGTGAATTATTCTATGAATTCGTTCAGAGTTATTTATGTGCATCGCATGTTCGGGAGGTTAAAATTGGGTGTTTTTATTTTGTCCGGGCTAGTTTTAATTCGGTTAGACTTAATTTCTGAATAGCGTTTTGTTTCATTTTAATTAACTAGCTTAGTAATCTTTTAATGTAGTTAGTTAATTAGTAGTTAAGTAATTTAGAAATATAGTTAGGAAAAAAAATAAATAAATAAAGGCAAGCTTGGGTTCACCCTAGAAAATAAAAAAGATAAAACAAAATCAATTTCTTAGTGCTTGAACCACTTTCGAAATTCTCAAGAAAACTTTGCAATACTTTGGTGTTTGACTTATGCATTAGTTATATTAGCTTAGGACATTTAGAACAAAACAAACAGAAGCAACCTAAGAAAACTAGCAAGAAATCGAAAAAAAAGAACAACAAGAAGAAGAAGAAAACCGAGAAGAACAAGAGAGAAGTTAGGCGATTGTTCTTAGCTTGGAGTTGACTTTGAGCTTGTTCATATGGGTTTTAGCCTTGAAAGGTGAGGGAGTTCATTTTTTTTTGTAAAGTTAAAGTTGTTGCATTTTGTTGAATTTCTTGATTTGTTGATTATAGCTCTAATACTTGTTATGAATGCTTATTATATGTTTAATTGATGCTATAGAGTTAACTTTTGAAGCTTGTTATCAAAGTTTATGGTTAAAAGTTGAGATTGAACAAAAGAGATGATGAATAGTGCTAGTTGTTAGGGTTTGGAATGAAATTGCTAATTAGCTTGAATTGAGACTTCAAATAGATGCTCTATGCCCTAGTGAAGCTAGTTGAAAATCTACGTGAAGTTGAATCAACCAAAACCGAGCTAAATTGAGTAATTAGTCGACTTTAAAAAGGGGACTTTTCTCATTGAGGAATCCGGGCAAGTTTGGGCTATGGTTTGGTTATCCTTGGGGTAAGGAAGCACTTTTGGTGCTTTCGCTACGCGAACATGGGATTCGGTTAGTATAGTTGTAGTTCAAACCCGCTCGGGGCCTTCCCGAACTTTTGCTTCTAAAATGGATTTTTATGATCTTAATAGGTGTCTTTGGGCTTAATTAAGAATATAGTATGATTAGAATAAGGTTTGGAAACCTTGAAACGCGCATAGAGGAATGAATTCTTGGTTAAAGAAAGGGGAAAAGTAGTTTTAGCAATTCTTGATGCATTTGGAACTTGTTGTTGAATTGTCTTGCATTGTATTGCCTATCTAAAGTTAATAAAGCTATTTGAATTGATTGTGAGGCAAGGTTATGTTGAATGCTACTTTTAATTCTATAAAGCTAGTTCGTGCTATTGTGAACTTATATTGTGCATATATGTGAGGGCGGCCTACTTTGTCGACCCTCTTATGTGTTATTTGATATCTTGAATGCTTGTGTCTTGTCTCGGGATTGCGCAACCTTCTCGGACATGGTAGTGTCGAGAAACACAGGCGGCGTCGGGCTTGCCGTGCTCCCTCGACTACCATGGTGCCTATTCCCTTCTCGCTGAGGCATACTCCACTACCCCAGAGGCGTGGTTCACCTGCTGGGTATGGACCTACCTCAGGAGAAAGGGTCGTAGGTTCGGGATACATCCGGAGTATCCCAACTTGTTGGAGTAAGGGTTGTCGGCACTTGCGTGAAGTTCGTGGCTCGTGGTTCGAGTTTGAAGACTTGAAATGGAACTGTATCCTTTTTAATGTGGTTAACTACTTGCTATTTAATCTTGTTATTTATGTTATATATATGATTTCTTGTATCTGCATATCATAATGCACGTCCGGTATGTTGCATCACCTCCCTCACTGAGTAACTTGGTTACTCATTCCTCTTTTCAACATATTTCAGGAAAAGTTGAAGATTGGATTGCCTCCTGTATGACCTGTTTGCTCTATCAGTGTGTAAAACATGGAAGAATGTGAACATGATATTCTTGTATTTTATTTGAGACTTTGTGCCATGTATGTATTATGTTATATCAATGAATGTAATATTAAAGTTTTAGTTTTGTTTGATGATTAGGTACTAGTGGGCTTGTAATATCTTCTATTTGCTTTACTTTATTACTTAGTAGTGCATGCTTGTGTGGACAATGAAAATTAGTTAGTTGGTTGGACACAAATTATAAGAAAGCTTGATTGATAATATAGAGTGGTATGATAAGTGGATTAAAAAGATAAAACTTCAATGGATTTAATTTTGCATGCTTGTGTGATATGTTGTTGGGTCCCAAGACTCGGATGGCCTTGAGGAGCTAGTTGGCTTTATGAATCTTGTAAACTAGGTTGTATGAATAGTTGATTGTGGTCCAAGACTTGTATGTGATTGTTGGCAGGTTTCTAGATAGTCCTATATATAGGGAAAACTCCGTCCGTTTTTCCTAAAATTTCGTGCCCGGGGTTTGGAATTAGGTGAGAATAACATGATAAATAGGAGTTCCAGTCTCGTGAGAGATTGGGGCATTACAGAAGTGGTATCAGAGCTTAGTTAGCTCTCAGCCAGGAAAGGATCTTCGGCCTATTGGGTAGTAACCTTTGATCGTGTGCTTGTAAAGTGTGTTACGTGGATAGAGTATTATACATGACTTGTGCGCTTAGTATGTTAATGTGTTAAGTGCTCGGATTGTATAGAGTTGTGTCTTAATGTGAGTTTTATATATTTGTATTTAGTTATGGTTTAGGTGGCTTAGTATGAATATAAGGTTGCGTGGCTGTTATTTGTCCAGGCTTGTGGTTGTCTAAGTGAGTAGCATACTAGCATGAGAGTGAGAGAGTCTATTGCATGAATATGTGAGTTAATGAAATGTCTAGATTGCCTTGTAAATTGAACACATTTTATGCGACTCTGTGAACAATGTGTCTTAAGTGAAAATGTTTTGTTTATATGTGTTATATGTCCATTTAATTACTGGTCGTATATATGCTTATGTCTTGTTTAGGTTAAAAAGAACAAGTTTACTTTAGTTACTCTTCATATGGACCTCAAGCTAAATGAAAGAAAAATTATCTTTGTGCATTATTTTGATGGTTTAGAGTTAGAATAAATATTGATTGCACGTTGATTAAGTGATATTTGAGCTTATATGCATATTTACCTAGTTATTCAAATTATGTAAGTAATCTTTTGGTTTAATCTTGTTTGAATGATTAGGTAGACATTTAGTTGTCTAGAATTGATTTAGGAATCTTATGTTACATATAAATGTTTAGTTTAACATGGTGGATAAAGTATATTATTTGAATTAGATTTACATGCTCGGAAGAGTTAATCTTGAATGCATGTGTATGTATGTGAGACTTGTAGGTTTTGAATGAAAATATGTACCTACATGTGCCATGCTTGTGTAAACTGTGAAAAGATGTGTAATCTATGCAATTATGTGTCTAGGTGTACACCTATGAGATCTAATTGTGCAATACGTGAAAGAATATGTGATATGTGCCAGTGTGAGATTATGTGTATATTTCGTTGATTCTTAGTGAGAAACTTCTTTTGTTTACTAGCAGTAATGTGTACGATTTAATTTTTCAAGCACATTGTCATTTATGTTAAGATAACCTATCAAGTATTAGTGGGTGATAATACTTCCTAGTCTAACTAATGTTGCATAATTGTTTCATTTAAACATTAACTGTGACTATATGATAAATACCTGCTACGTGAGCATTACATACAATAAATTGTGTATGTGTTAAAACATGTATATTTTATATGATTTCAACTGCATGCATACATATTACCCTTTGAATTGGTAAGTAATCTCTCCTCCTATAGTCGAATGGCCGGCAATGGATTTTCCAGAAAAGTGATCCAGCAAGAAGAGGTGCAGTTAGACAGACATAGACAAGAGAACGTCATGGAATAAGTAAGGATAAGAATGAACCCATCTCTGTCACTGTAATTGATACCTCTGTGGGGTTGCAATTATATCTCTAAGAATAAGGCATCTAGAATCATTCATCTATATACATGTATATGACTTGTGATCTATGGGAAAATTATATATACGGTTAAACTTTTGGACAGGTATTCATTTTGGCATTTATGTCTGAGCTATGTGATGGTAGTATTCTTTAATGGTAGTTCCATCAGTAATAGCACCTGGCCACCTTAGATGGAATTTCATTTAACATCATACATGGAGTTTTTGTCTGGTATTTGTATTTGGAAGAGTTCACATGTACAGGTGTTTAGTTGGTGTCCTTGGTAAATACTCTTACGGAATCTTACCATCGAGACTTACTTATGAGACTTCCTTGGTATTTCTGATTGGTTTTCTCAGTAATATTTGTATGCGAAAATTGCTATTGGGTTTTGTCTAGTATCAGCTCCAGTAATCCTATACGGGTTTTTCCTTTGTATTTTCTTGGTATTCTCTAATTGGTATTTTCATAGAAGCCTTTATTTGGCTACCTCGCTTGGGATTTCATCGGCGAAGTTCTTTGGTATTCTTACTGAACTTTTGGTAGTACTACAGAGAATATTCGTACTAGGCTTCTTTGGAATCAAGACTGGTTAGAACTGCTACAGTTGTTGAAGATTCTCTTGGTATAAGAAATTGCGAGGACGCAATTTTTGTAAGAAGGGGAGAGTGTGACAGCCCAGACCCAACATGTAGCATAGTATTCTTAATTGCATATAAATTGGTGTAAGTTTAAGTGTTATATGTATAAATTGGTAGCACAGTCTAAAATTAATAAAGCTATTTGAATTGATTGTGAGGCAAGGTTATGTTGAATGCTACTTTTAATTCTATAAAGCTAGTTCGTGCTATTGTGAACTTATATTGTGCATATATGTGAGGGCGGCCTACTTTGTCGACCCTCTTATGTGTTATTTGATATCTTGAATGCTTGTGTCTTGTCTCGGGGTTGCACAACCTTCTCGGACATGGTAGCATCGAGAAACACGGGCGGCGTCGGGCTTGCCGTGCTCCCTCAACTACCATGGTGCCTATTCCCTTCTCGTTGAGGCATACTCCACTACCCCAGAGGCGTGGTTTACCTGCTGGGCATGGACCTACCTCAGGAAAAAGGGTCGTAGGATCGGGATACATCTGGAGTATCCCAACTTGTTGGAGTAAGGGTTGCTTGCACTTGCGTGAAGTTCGTGGCTCGTGGTTTGAGTTTGAAGACTTGAAGTGGAACCGTATCCTTTTTAATGTGGTTAACTACTTGCTATTTAATCTTGTTATTTATGTTATATATATGATTTATTGTATCTGCTTATCATAATGCACGTCCGGTATGTTGCAGCTCCTCCCTCAGTGAGTAACTTGGTTACTCATTCCTCTTTTCAACATATTTCAGGAAAAACTAAAGATTGGATTGCCTCCTGTGTGACCTGTTTGCTCTATCAGTGTGTAAAACATGGAAGAATGTGAACATGATATTCTTGTATTGTATTTGAGACTTTGTGCCATGTATGTATTTATGTTATATCAAGGAATGTAATATTAAAGTTTTAGTTTTGTTTGATGATTAGGTACTAGTGGGCTTGTAATATCTTCTATTTGCTTTACTTTATTACTTAGTAGTGCATGCTTGTGTGGACAATGAAAATTAGTTAGTTGGTTGGACACAAATTATAAGAAAGCTTGATTGATAATATAGAGTGGTATGATAAGTGGATTAAAAAGATAGAACTTCAATGAATTTAATTTTGCATGCTTGTGTGATATGTTGTTGGGTCCCAAGGCTCAGATGGCCTTGAGGAGCTGGTTGGCTTTATGAATCTTGTAAACTAGGTTGTATGAATGGTTGATTGTGGTCTAAGACTTGTATGTGATTGTTGACAGGTTTCTAGATAGTCCTATATATAGGGAAAACTCCGTCCGTTTTTCCTAAAATTTTATGCCCGGGGTTTGGAATTGGGTGAGAATAGCATGATAAATAGGAGTCCCAGTCTCGTGAGAGATCGGGGCATTACAGATTCCTTCAGATTATCTTTCTTTTTCCTTTATCTTTGGCTTTACGTAATAATTCATCCTTCAAGCTGTCAAGCAGATCTTTTGCCAACACATTTTGAGCGGATGGGATGTCCTCATTAGGAACTTGGGATTCCCCTGGTAAACAAGCAAAAGTATTTGTAGACCTCATCGAAGTGTCTTCTGATGTAGAGTCAGTGTCCACTGCACTTTTAAAATGCCTTAGGAAATCTTCCTTGACTTCATCTAGATATGATGCCATAACATCTTCATGGGAGCTTATCTGTTTCCTCATTTGGATTTTTCGTAAAATATGAGAAAAAGGAGATTCCTTTTCTTGAGTCTTTTTCTTTGTTTCTTCCATTTGGTCTTGATAGAGTGCTATCGTCTGAGAAATTTCATTAATATTTGATTGACCATAAGGTTTCTTTGTCTCAGGATCATCTTTCAAGAGTTTTGTCTAAAATTTTGAAAGAAATTTTCTTTTTAAACAAAATATTTTTTCTTTATTTGTCTCTGCGACAGGGATCCATTTCTATATTCATGGGAGACCAAATTCCATAAAGAAAAATATTGAGCTTGATCATTCAATATAAAGATCATGATCATTTCCAATATGGGGACAAATTACCAACCATTCAGTAAAAAGTCCTTTATAAGGATCAGGGAGAATTTTGACCGAAGGTCCAAAACTTTTCCACCATTGATGGATCCATGCAGGAAATCTGCCGTTCTGGAATATTTTAGGATTGAATTTTATAAACCAAAAATGTTTATGCTGGGGGTTTTCATATAAGAAAACTTTGGAAAATGCTTCCACATAATCCCAATAATTAAAATGATAAGTATTTTTATCAAGAATAAATTTCATTTTATTTAAGGCACTGATTCCCCATTCATTTGGAGAAAGAATTTTTGTAATATAGATTTTACTATAAGTATAAATTGGAAGAATATTATTCTTCTTGAAATGTTCAATATCACATGAATTTGTGACTTATAAAATTGATTCAAAATATACCCTGGACTTGTAATAAAGTACATGAAACATATAATTATTCAAATATCGTTCCATAAGGTACCAAAGATCACTGATTCACTGCTTATCAGCATTTTCAAGAGGTAAAATTATTTCCTCATGATGAGATATTTCAAAGGAGTCATCAGACTCTTCATGATCAACTGCATTAGCATAAGATGATGATTGAGCAGTATTACTGCTTTCTTCAATAACTTTTTTGATTTTATCAAAATCAGGATGTGATGGATCAATAGTGATCCCACCTAAATTGACTAATTTTTTTCCTGCAATGACCCTATTAGAATCAAGGTTATGTCATCTCCCTCTTCCCCTATTAGGATTAGAGGATCCTCCCCTAGTGGGGATCATCCTGCAAAAATTCACGGGTAAGAAAGTTAGGAAGAGAATTACTATTCCTTTTAATATAATTGATATCAAAATCAAAAGATGCAAGATTAGCTTGCCATCTGGCAAACATTTATTTGGAAACATCATGTTTAAAATCTTTATTAAAAATATATTTTGCTGCTTGACAATCTGTTTTTATTAAAAACTTTTGACAAAATAAATCATCTTGAAATTCTAACACACATTTAACAATCGAAAGAATTTCTTTCGCGACAGTCGCATATTTTTGTTGACTATTATTCCATTTTCCTGAATAAAATCGAACAAGATATTCTAATTTTTTCAGTATAGACATCTGTCCATGGTCCTTGTTTCTTTTTAAGTCTATCATATAAGATAGCAGTATCAATAGCAAGATTTTTGTAATATGGTAGAATATAATTTAAGCTACCAAGAAATCTCTGTAGTTGAGTTTTATCAGTAATTTGATTAGGAAATTTAGAAGCAAATTCAATACTTCTATTAATAGGAATAATCTTTCATTTTTCAATATTATGACCAAGAAATCTGACCTTGGTTTGAAATAAAAGCATTTTTGGTTTGGAAATAACAAGACCATTTTGTATAACAATTTCTTAAATATATCAAGATGTTTAAAATGTTGTTGTATGTCTTTAGAAAAGACCAAGATATCATCAATATAGACAATAATAAAATCGCTAAAAGAAATGAATATTTCATTCATAATATTCTGAAATTCAGAAGGAGCAAATCCAAATGGCATAACATTCTATTCATAATGTCCAATTGGAACAACAAAAGCAGTTTTATATATGTCTTTCTCACTAATCTGTATCTGCCAATATCCAGATTTAAGATCAAATTTTGAAAATATTAATGCATTATGAAATCGATCCAAAAGATCTTTCTTATTAGGAATAGGATACCTAATCCATTTCAACACTTTATTAAGTGGTTTATAATTGATAACAAGTCTAGGATTACCTCTTTCTTGTTCTACGTGTTTATTAACATAAAAAGCAGTACAACTCCATGGGAAGTATGACTTTCGAATAAGACGCTTATCTATAAGATTAGCTATTTCTTTTTTACATAAATCAAGATATTCCTGATTCATCTGACAAGGACGAGCCTTAGTAGGAATCATTTTTTCATTAAAATCAATTTCATAAGGTAAAGAAACAATATGCTTCTTTCTATCCCAAAAAGCATTTGGGTGATCATTACAGATTTGTAAAGAAAAATTAAGTGTAAGATGTTTAATCTTATCCTGTAATTTAGGATTTTTCAACATATTATCAATATTATTGATATTCATCTCGTGCTTTAAGAAATTCAAATGTGATTCCTTAGCTTTCATTAAATTAGCTATCTGCCCTAAAAAATTTTCTCTAGGTTCAGTAATAAAACGAAATATCACAGGTTCTTTATTATAAGTTCCCGTTATTCCATGATTATCTATACCTAATATTGGCATAATTTCATTTATAAAAGGAGTTCCTAGAATTATAGGACACGTCATGTTTTCAATTAAAAGAAAACTAGTGGATATACAAACTTTTTCATAACATATAAATGCCTGAGGTAATTTATATTTAACCCTTAATTTTTCTCCTGATGCAGAAGAAATAGAATGAGTAGTTTTCTCAAAATACTGAGTTGGAATTAATCCTTCCTGTATGCAATTAAGATCAGCACCATAGTCAATCAAAGCAATCATATCTTTAATCATATGATTTGGTTGAATAAGTAAATTAATTCTAACCAACCATTTTTGCATAGAAATAACCTTCAGTATATTAAGAAGATTTAAATCTACCATAGTATCTGGTAAAATATTAGAAGAACTCGATTCCTGATGAACAAACATATCAATTTGTTCTTTAATTAATTGATTTTCTTGTCTAAGATCATTGATCTGACTTTGAAGTTTATTAACTTCCTGTTTTAATTCATGATGAGTGATAGGAGTATTTCTTTCCTTTTTATTACTTAATTGACTAATAACATCTTTAATATTATAACCCTGGGTTGAACTAAAAATTTTCTCAATGGGTTTATCAACATAATTTTCTTTGGAGTAATGTTCCAAAATTTTTGATTTTAAAGAATCATCTTTAATATCTTCTAATAATTTTAAAACATCTAACCACTTATCAGCAGTAATCATATTGACTTTTAGATCATCAAATTGAGATAATATTTTATAATATTCATCAGATTTATCTTCAGGTATATTCTTTTTAATTTCTTAGCTTTGTTTATTTTATTTTCTTATTATAGTGCCGCCTAATATGGCAGGCTAGTTCGCACGCTGTCTATAACCGCCATGGATCTCTAGACATGTTACTCTATATTATGAGTTAGACACAGCTGTGGTTGGTATCGTTGTTATGGTAAGACGATCCTCAAGGCAGGCATCTTATCGCCATAAGTCGCACTGTTGGCCCTTTTCTTTGCTTTGTAGGCTGTTTTGTGTTGACTCGGTAGACCGCTTTGACAGAGTGAACCCGTCTGTAAAACCACTAACTAGATCCCCATACCTGGGCCTTCTTGTGGTATCAGAGTCATGGAGCCTTTTAAAGGTTACTTAGAGTAAACATGGTTGGAAGCAGACAGTACGGCAATTTTTATCATGCTTTCTACATTTAGAAAGAAAAATAATATAAAGAATGCTAAAAAGGAAGAATATGATCTTCCAAAACATCTAGATTTGTTAAATAAATGTACTATTCCATATGTGCAGCCCAATACTATTTACCAATACGGTATGTTTGAAAATATGGGTCTTAAGCATGTTGTTAAGACTGTTGAACAATCAATCCCTATGGAAGATGATGAGTTAACAATTAAATTGTTGTCTAATGATGATATTTTGCGTCATGATTCTACGCATAATTATTTGCATATAGGTTTAATTCAAATAGCCTTTAAGCCTCTTACATTAGGAGGATTAAATGAAAGTTTTATTGCAATTCTTAGGGATGCTAGGAACTTAGATTGGAGACAATCTCTAATGGGAATAACCCAGTCTAGTCTGGCTTATAGACTAGTCTATTTTAATGTTCGTCCCAATTTACAGCTTTCTTTATCTGATAGAAATATACGTAAAGCTGTTACATTATATGTAAAGACTAAAGGATATAATTATATGCCTCACTCAGAAACTATGAATATCTGTTATAGAATTTACTATAAGGTTCTACATACTTTGAACCCTAGCTGTAAATTACAGGATGAAGCTGGTACAACAGTTATGATAGAGATTAATTTGTCTAAATCAAAAATAATTACTAGAAGAATGATTAAATGGGAAGAAATAGACTTTCCTGAAAACTGAAAATTAGAAAAGATGACTCCTAGTCAACCTAAAATTCAATCAGATTTATCTAAAGTTGTTCAGACAACTGAAGGCGATATTTTTCTTAGATTTAAACAAGAACCTACATTAATTAGGTCTTTTTCATCAAATCACTCTTATATATCTCCAATTGTGGAATTTCCTCAGTCATCAAGAGCCTCTACTTCTTATATTAGAGAAGATCATAATAAGGAAATAGATTTGTTTAAACCACCATCTGAAGAGGGTGAAATAGTTCAATCAGAAAAGATCGATGCAATAAGAATTTCGCATAATCAAATTCCTCATGGAATTAGTAAGGAGGATATAACTCCATCTGAAATGAGTTTCCACGTATGATGACGACCAAACTTAGTTTTAGTCCCGGAAGTTGGGAAAAAACTTATGTTAACAATGAATTTTAAATGCTCACTGGCAACCTATTCGTGAATGGATTTCTTCATCTTTTGATAAAACCCAATGGCAAAATATTAAAAATCAATATTATGATTTTATGAGAAAAGAACAAAAAATTTATAAATTTGTTCCTTGGTTTATTGATCATGATATTTCTTTTGCTATTAATACAATAGAGAGAAAATGAACGGATGTCCAAGGTAACAAGGAAAAATCTGTTTTCTCTCCTACTAAACCATTAATTATTGGAAAAGATGATTTTCAAATTGAATCTAAAGCTTTTTTAAAATTATTTGAGAATGGTAATGTTTCTGTTATGATACAGGATTTGAACTCTCTTGTTCAGCAAGGGAATTATACTAATTGCACTCTACATATTGTAGGAGAACGATTACTTATTTTAGAAAACAAGGTCAATCAAATATTAGATTCCTTAAAACAGAAACCTCCAAAGGTAAAACTCCAAGATTCAGGAAAATTGAAAATAGGAGAAACATCTTCTTCTCAAGCTAAATAAACAGGTTTTCAACCTGCTCCTAAATTAGAAGGATTTAAGATGGATCCTGAGTCAAAAATTGACAATTTGATTAATAAAAATTTAGTTCATTTACATATTGGATTATTGTCTAATCTAGGGTCTGATAGATCTACACAAATTAATTCTGACAGTTCTCAGTCTGAAGAAGAACTAATTCCTCAAAGTTATGAATCAATAATGAATATTTCAGAGGAAGTAAATAAAATAGAAAGAGGATAATCTAGTAAATTTGCTAGTAAACCTAAGAATAATAGGTATTATTATCCTCGTCCTACTCCACAAGATATTTTATATGAGGAAGATACAACTAATTTTAGTAAAAATGCTAGTTTTGATCATCGTACTATTTATGAATGGAACAAAGATGGTATGACTGATAAACAAATTAAAAGAGTTGTTGAACGCATGCTTATGTATGCTCAAATTTGTAAACAAGTTGGTAATCAAGAACCAGTAATATGTGATGCTATATTATCTGG
The DNA here is from genome assembly GCA_037974665.1 of Ehretia macrophylla. Taxonomy (NCBI): domain Eukaryota; kingdom Viridiplantae; phylum Streptophyta; class Magnoliopsida; order Boraginales; family Ehretiaceae; genus Ehretia; species Ehretia macrophylla. Next base: position 68,863,766 of record CM075771.1, on the reverse strand, counting down.
ATTTTCTGGTCAATTAGAAGGCTGGTTTGATAATTGTGTTATAATAGAAATGAGACAAGAAATTGCTCAAGCCACCAAAGTAGAAAATGGTGTTATAGTCTTTAATGATGTTTACACAATGTGTGCCACTATTCTTGAACATTTTTGTAGTCAATTTACTACTAGTTATGATAGAACTAGGATATTATTACATAATTTACGTTATCCTACTCTTACATCTTTTAGATGGTATAAAGATGTTTTCCTTTCTAGAGTTTTTGAACTCCCGGAAACTAATGATAGCCAATGGAAGGCACAATTTGTTGATGGTTTACCTGCATCATTTGAAGAAAAAATTAGAAAAGTCTTAATCAAAGATACAAACAATAATATTGTTTACAATATGTACACTTATGGTGAATTAATAGGTGTATGTGTCAAAGAAGGATTAGATCTTTGCAATCAGATTAAATTAAATTATCAAATGAAGAAACAAGGTCTGACAGATAGACAGACATTAGGTCAATTTTGTGAATAATTTGCGATGAAACTTCCACCTACTCGTAGACTTACTAAGCCCAAAGGGCCTAAAAAGCCTAAATAATATTATGCATCTCCTATATATAAGCGGAAAGGTAGGAAAAGGAGAGAAATAAATGAAAGAAAGGGATATAAACCTAAACCTAAGCCTATTCCCACGTGTTATAAACGTGCTAAAAAAGGTCATTATGCTCATAAATGTCGGCAATTCCGAAAGAAGATAAAAGCCTTAGATCTTGATGATCACACTAAAGAACAATTGGCAAAATTACTTATTGATATAGACAATTTGTCTAGGTCTAGCTCAGATAGCTCAGATATTGAATCTTTTTCTGATGAAGTTAATAACATATCTTCTAAGGAGAATTCTCCGTGTACTTGTAAAGTTAATACTTTTGATGATGAATATTATAAAATATTATCTCAATTTGATGATCTAAAAGTCAATGTGATTGCTGCTGATAAGTGGTTAGATGTTTTAAAATTATTAGAAGATATTAAACATGATTCTTTAAAATAAAAAATTTTGGAACATTACTCCAAAGAAAATTCTGTTGATAAACCCATTGAGAAAATTTTTAGTTCAACCCAGGGAAATAATATTAAAGATGTTATTAGTCAATTAAGTAATAAAAAGGAAAGAAATACTCCTATCACTCATCATGAATTAAAACAGGAAGTTAATAAACTTCAAAGTCAGATCAATGATCTTAGACAAGAAAATCATTTAATTAAAGAACAAATTGATATGTTTGTTCATTAGGAACCGAGTTCTTCTAATACTTTACCAGATACTATGGTAGATTTAAATCTTCTTAATATACTGAAGGTTATTACTATGCAAAAATGGTTGGTTAGAATTAATTTACTTATTCAACCAAATCATATGATTAAAGATATGATTGCTTTGATTGACTCTGGTGCTGATCTTAATTGCATACATGAAGGATTAATTCCAACTCAGTATTTTGAGAAAACTGCTCATTCTATTTCTTCTGCATCAGGAGAAAAATTAATGGTTAAATATAAATTACCTCAGCCATTTATATGTTATGAAAAAGTTTGTATATCTACTAGTTTTCTTTAAATTGAAAACATGACGTGTCCTATAATTCTAGGAACTCCTTTTATAAATTAAATTATGCCAATATTAGGTATAGATAATCATGGAATAACGGGAACTTATAATAAAGAACCTGTGATATTTCATTTTATTACTGAACCTAGAGAAAAAATTTTAAGGCAGATAGCTAATTTAATGAAAGCTAAGGAATCACATTTGAATTTCTTAAAGCACGAGATGAATATCAATAATATTGATAATATTGAAAAGTCCTAAATTACATGATAAGATTAAACATCTTACACATGATTTTTCTTTACAAATCTGTAATGATCACCAAATGCTTTTTGGGATAGAAAGAAGCATATTGTTTCTTTACCTTATGAAATTGATTTTAATGAAAAAATGATTCCTACTAAGGCTCGTCCTTGTCAGATGAATCAGGAATATCTTGATTTATGTAAAAAAGAAATAGCTAATCTTATAGATAAGCGTCTTATTAGAAAGTCATACTCCCCATGGAGTTGTACTGATTTTTATGTTAATAAACACGCAGAACAAGAAAGAGGTAATCCTAGACTTGTTATCAATTATAAACCACTTAATAAAGTGTTAAAATAGATTAGGTATCCTATTCCTAATAAGAAAGATCTTTTGGATCGATTGCATAATGCATTAATATTTTCAAAATTTGATCTTAAATCTGGATATTGACAAATACAGATTAGTGAGAAAGACAAATATAAAACTGCTTTTGCTGTTCCAATTGGACATTATGAATGGAATGTTATGCCATTTGGATTAAAAAATGCTCCTTCTGAATTTCAGAATATTATGAATGAAATATTCATTCCTTTTAGCGATTTTATTATTGTCTATATTGATGATATCTTGGTTTTTTCTAAAGACATACAACAACATTTTAAACATCTTGATATATTTAAGAAAATTGTTATACAAAATGGTCTTGTTATTTCCAAACCAAAAATGTTTTTTTTCAAACCAAGGTCAGATTTCTTGGTCATAATATTGAAAAAGGAAAGATTATTCCTATTAATAAAAGTATTGAATTTGCTTCTAAATTTCCTGATCAAATTACTGATAAAACTCAACTACAAAGATTTCTTGGTCGTTTAAATTATATTCTACCATATTACAAAAATCTTGCTATTGATACTGCTATCTTATATGATAGACTTAAAAAGAAACCAGGACCATGGACAGATGTTCATACTGAAAAAATTAGAATAATTAAATCTAAGGTTAAAAATTTGCCTTGCTTAATGCTTGCTAATCCAACATGGAATAAAATTGTTGAAACAGATGCTTCGGAAATTGGTTTTAGAGGAATTTTAAAACAAGTTCATCCAGAAACAAAATAAGAATATCTTGTTCGATTTCATTCAGGAAAATGGAATAATAGTCAACAAAAATATGCGACTGTTGCGAAAGAAATTCTTTCGATTGTTAAATGTGTGTTAAAATTTCAAGATGATTTATTTTGTCAAAAGTTTTTAATAAAAACAGATTGTCAAGCAGCAAAATATATGTTTAATAAAGATTTTAAACATGATGTTTCCAAACAAATGTTTGCGAGATGGCAAGCTAATCTTGCACCTTTTGATTTTGATATCGATTATATTAAAAGGAATAGTAATTCTCTTCCTAACTTTCTTACCCGTGAATTTTTGCAGGATGATCCCCACTAGGGGAGGATCCTCTAACCCTAATAGGGGAAGAGGGAGAGGACATAACCTTGATCCTAATAAGGTCATTGCAGGAAAAAAATTAGTCAATTTAGGTAGGATCACTATTGATCGACCACATCCTGATTTTGATAAAATCAAAAAGGTTATTGAAGAAAGCTGTAATACTGCTCAATCATCGTCTTATGCTCATGCAGTTGATCATGAAGAGTCTGATGACTCCTTTGAAATATCTCATCATGAGGAAATAATTTTACCTCTTGAAAATGCTGATAAGCAGTGGATCAATGATCCTTGGTACCTTATGGGACGATATTTGAATAATTACATGTTTCCTGTACTTTATTATAAGTCCAGGGTATATTTTGAATCAATTTTACAAGTCACAAATTCATGTGATATTGAACATTTCAAAAAGAATAATACTCTTCCAATTTATACTTATAGTAAAATCTATATTACAAAAAAAATTTCTCCAAATGAATGGGGAATCAGTACCTTAAATGAAAGACAATTTATTCTTGATAAAAATACTTATCATTTTAATTATTAGGATTATGTGAAAGCATTTTCCAAAGTTCTCTTATCTGAAAACCCCCAGCATAAACATTCTTGGTCTATAAAATTCAATCCTGAAATCTTCCAAACCCGCAGATTTCCTGCTTGGATCCATAAATGGTGGAAAAGTTTTGGACCTCCGGTCAAAATTCTCCCTGATCCTTATAAAGGACTTTTTACTGAATGGTTGGTAATTTGTCCCCATATTGGAAATAATCCTGATCTTTATATTGAAGGATCAAGCTCTTTATTTTTCTTTATGGAATTTAGTCTCCCATGGATATGGAAATAGATCTCTGTCGCAGAGACAAATAAAGAAAAAATGTTTTGTTTAAAAAGAAAATTTCTTTCAAAATTTTGGGCAAAACTCTTGAAAAATGATTATGAGACAAATAAACCTTATGGTCAACCCAAAATCAATGAAATTTCTCAAACGATAGCACTCTATCAAGACCAAATGGAAGAAACAAAGAAAAAGACTCAAGAAAAGGAATCTCTTTTTTCTCATATTTTATGAAAAATCCAAATGAGGAAATAAATAAGCTCCCATGAAGATGTTACGGCATCATATCTGGATGAAGTCAAGGAAGATTTCCTAAGGCATTTTAAAAGTGCAGTGTACACTGACTCTACATCAGAAGACACTTCGATGAGGTCTACAAATGTTTTTGCTTGTTTACCAGGGGAATCCCAAGATCCTGATGAGGACATCCCATCCGCTCAAGATGTGTTGGCAGAAGATCTGTTTGATAGTGTAGCGTCCCGATCCCTCACGAGACCAGGACTCCTATTTATCACGCTATTCTCAACCTAATTCCAAACCTCGGGCATGAAATTTAGGAAAAAACGGATGGAGTTTCCCCTATATATAGGACTATCTAGAAACCTACAAACAACAACATACAACCACAAGACCATAATCTTCAACCTCAATTCATTTCATCCTTATAAGCATGCAAGTCAACTAGACAACAAGGTAAAGATTACAAATTAATAAAACATTACAAGTCATTTATAACTATCAATACATTCTAAACTTAACTTTACAATTACAAAACTGAATTCAATGACAATCCACGTAAGCCAGCATAGTCAACACGAAACTCTCGAGCCTTCTTTTTTACCTCTGATAACATTGATCCTGAAAGGTGTTAGAAACGAGGGTGAGTATACAACATGTATACTCAGTGAGGGAGGTGATGCAGCATACCGGGCGTGCAATGCAGCAACTTAACACAATTAATACAATAAATAAGCAATGAATAACAATTCTAATACCACATTTTAAAAGGATACAATCGATAACCCTTATCACTCCAAATCTTTGATCCCCGATCCACGAACCACGATCTCAATCTCGATATGCTTACATCCCTTACACCAATGGGTACTCCAGATGTACATGATCCTACGACCCAACACCCCCTGGCAATCTCCGGACCAGGCGAGTGAGGGAATAGCAGACGGAGCTAAGGCAACCAACACTGGCAAGCCCGATGCTGCCTAGCGAGGCCATCGCATACGCCGCGACAATGAGGTTATGCAACCACGATGCAATGCAAGAATGATAACAATGACAATATAATCAAGAAATACATTTAAGGACAAAAAGTAGGTTGTCCTCACACCAAGTTACAATTTACCAACAATAACCATATATTATTTACGCACTTATACTAAACAATATACTCTTTTAGCAAGAAAATAAACTATAATGCACGTAAGGATGCAGGTCCCTCACCTTTATCAAGCTTCAAGATGTAAAAATGGCTTAGTTACTCCAACTTTCCTTTAGCTCGAATATGCAAATCCCTAGTATATTCATTTAAGTATAACACTTTAGCAATTAATTATATTCACTCCACATTAGCACGTAATTCCCAATTAACCACATATTATTCATGTATGTCATATTGCCACATAGCCAAAGTAATCAAACGCATAACTCTAAAACATTTCTTTAATCTTACCAAGGACATTAACTATATCAACTTTAACAAGTTAACTTCATAACTAATTCAACTTCATTTATATTGCAAAGGAATATCAAACTAAGTATTAAATCAAGACAACTATGCTTAACACTTAAACATAATTCAACTATAACAAAATCTAAGAATCATTATCATGTTTATTCACCCAAGTACAACATATATAACTCAATTAATAATCAATTATAGCAATTAAGTAATCCAAATAACCAACTAGGCAACAATCTTAGCTAACCCACATAGAATCCAACAAAACCCTAAATATCACCTAAACATTTTCCATTTTCTCCAACCAAGGCTTAATTTAATCAATTCAATTACCTATGCTATAGACCTCCAAACTGACTGATTCATATATATAAACATATCTCTCTGAGTGTACATGACTTTAGCCTCAAGCGCATCTCAATTCTGATCTAAATTCCACAAGTTATGACCTTTTCCGTGCAACTGCGCGAATTGCCTCTTGCACCAGCGATTTTAAGACACATTTTGGAAATAGCTAAATCGTTGGGCCAAAACGTTAGAATTTGCCTTAGCTCTAGAAAACCATATTTGTTCTAAACTGTCTAATCTAGCTGTCATATAAGTTTTGTTAATTTTAGAGCACGTTTGCTATGTCAAAAGTGCTTCGAAAGACAGGGCAGTGGGTTGACCGAATATGCACTTCTTGTTCTACTTGATGTTTTCATGCACTAAACTAACTACAAGCAATATACTAGTATGCAACGCATTTCTATTCCTCTCTTAAAACTTTTAGCAAACATGTAGCCTACACACAATTGAACAAATTACCTAGCAATCACTACAACATAATACATTAAGTAATTCCATTTTGGGCAAAAACCATTTTAATCCCTGAGGTTTGCTCTAAACACCAAATTGGTCCATCAGGTTTACAAAAAGACGAAATTGGTCCCTCCAATTAAGTTTTATTAGTCAAATGTTAATAGTCAAAGAGTTGACCGAGTTAAAAGACTATTATATCCTTAGGAAACATATATTATAAAAGAAAATTACGATAAAAGTTTAAATCAGTCTAAAAAAACATAATTCACAACATTTGTGCAGGAAAAAAAAAACTAAAACTAAAAAATATCAATTCAAACATAAACAAATTAAATTCAGTAATATATCGTTAAAAAATGAACAATCATCATCGACATAATTAACAGCGAGGGTACCGCCCAGAAAAGAGAATGAATCATGATTGTTCATTTTTTAACGATAACTTACTTTATTTAATTTGTTTATGTTTGAACTGATATTTTTTAGTTTTTGTTTTTTTTTCCTACGCGAATTATGTGAATTATGTTTTTTTTAGACTGATTTAGACTTTTATTGTAATTTTCTTTTATAATATATGTTGCCTAAGGATATAATGGTCTTTTAACTTAGTCAACCATTTGACTATTAATATTTGGCTAACAAAAGTTAATTAGAGGGACTTTTTTGGTCTTTTTGCAAACCTGATGGACCAATTTGGTCTTTAGAGTAAACCTCATGGACTAAAATGGTTTTGTCCCTAATTCCTCATGATAGCCAAAGACGCAAGTAAAGTAATCCATTGAACAATTTAAGGCAAGTCATTCATTTAGCACCTAAACTACTCATATAACTCAAGAAACCACATAAACACCCCTTATACACAAGAACACTACTCGGCCCCTTAGGTTCACCACACACAAACACACCACATTCACTTTATTTTGAGCAACTAATAAGTGATCCTAGTCTCTACAACACATATAACTCAATAACCAAGCTAAAACTAAGCATTAAGGCTCTAACTTTATTTTTTTCCCTTTTTAATTCAATAAGGCAATACTAGTAATGAATCAAGTTATCCAATCACATAGACATATTCTATACCCATATTTGAGAGTAAAATAAGCATAGATAAGCATATATAGTACATTATTTAACTTTAAGAAGCCAAAGAGCACAAAACAAATAAGTTTAACACTTTCAACATTTCAGCAGTACCTCGACTTTGGCTGCACAATTACCTAAGAAAAAGACCTCCTATGAAACTGATTTTTATGTGTATGGAAATCTCTTCGAAAGTAGATAACTCTAGAATCAAACGGAACTCGATTCTGAGTTAAATTCATCAAGATATGACTAAAACAACTCAAGTGCGCAAAGCTGTCCAGATTGGTGACGAATTCTGTCAAGTTTCGGTTTTTATTTTCTTAGAGGCACTAGATGGAGGAATTGGAAAACTCGACCTAAACAGAACTTGTTCTAAACTAGCTTATCTAGGTCCTATAAAATTTTCATAATTTTACAAGTTATCTAACTAGGTCAAAAACTCCATGAAATTCAAGCAAGTAAAATTGTCCAGTTCCAGTCAACTACAAAACTTCACTGATTTCAGCAATTACGAGCAAACAAACGATTTTTCTTCACAATTATTCCAACATGAAAGTTGTACCTCTCCAAGTCTAGATTAATATGTGATTTTTCCAGATTTTTCCCAATATAATTAATTGCTCAAACAATACATAAAGTACAGCAGCTTCAACAAAATCCTGCAAACATATACATGTATAAACTTGTCTAATACAACAATTTCTTACTCAAAAACACATATATATGCAATGTAAGTTCTGAAATCAGTTTTTAAAATATTTCCCTCACCTTACACATGCTAGGAACGTGAGCTAAGGCACGGAAATGCGAGAAAATCGGCTCAGGGTTGTTTATTTCTTCTTCTTCTCCTCTTTCTTCTTTTGATCGATTGGTGTGTGTTGTGTGTAGTCTGATGTGTGTGTGTGTGTGTTACAGTATTTTTGTGTGTGTGTGGGGTGTGTTGTGTGTGTTTTATGTTAGATAAAATATCTAGGTGGCTCCAAAGATCAAATTGTCCCCTTAACTAAGTGTATATTTCTAGTTTGCCACCTTATAGTATTTTGACTAATCTAGTTAGCTAGTGTAATGTAGTGTAATTATTTTATTGCCTACGATATGCCTACGATACTTGGAATATTAAAAAAAATGCACGTGAATGTACACTAAATAAAACGAATGCACATTTTCCAAGAAATATAAAAAGTAAGCTAATAATTATATGCAAACAATTAAGGTAACATGTATATGTATGCAAATGATTAAAATAAGCATATTAATATATGCAAGTAAATAAAATAACTATATGCTCAGGGTCGGGGTATTACAGACAGCTTGAAGGATGAATTATTACGTAAAGCCAAAGATAAAGGAAAAGGAAAGATAATCTGAAGGAATCTGATGATACTTTGGATGAGATAAAAAGAAAAAGCCGAACTTTGCGGGAAAGCAAACTTGCTTTTGGAAAAGCTGTCGTCTACCGACAGTCGGTGGAATGTCACTGTTGTTACTTTTAGGACGATTCCTGTTTACTTTTTATAAAGTTTTTTGTCATATAAACACGTGTTGTACAGAGACCCCGGATTTCAAAGTTTTCAAATCTGGTCTGAGTTGTTTTTAATTTTCTTTTGAGTTCCGCCCAATTGTATAAATTCAGGGCCCTTAGTTTTCGTTGGCAGAGCTCTAGAGAGCAACCTACTACTTTTCTTTCAGTTTTTATATTTTGTAAACATTTGTATATTTTACAAATCAATCGAAGAAAACTTTTTCTTCAAACAGGTTTTCAACCTGCTCCTGAATTAGAAGGATTTAAGATGGATCCTGAGTCAAAAATTGACAATTTGATTAATAAAAATTTAGTTCATTTACATATTGGATTATTGTCTGATCTAGGGTCTGATAGATCTACACAGATTAATTCTGACAGTTCTCAGTCTGAAGAAGAACTAATTCCTCAAAGTTATGAATCAATAATGAATATTTCAGAGGAAGTAAATAAAATCGAAAGAGGAGAATCTAGTAAATTTGCTAGTAAACCTAAGAATAATAGGTATTATTATGCTCGTCCCACTCCACAAAATAATTTATATGAGGAAGACACAACTAATTTTAGTAAAAATGCTAGTTTTGATCATGGAAATCTACGGTTTTGGAATATTTCAGGATTGAATTTTATAAACCAAAAATGCTTATGTTGGGGGTTTTCATTTAAGAAAACTTTGAAAAATGCTTCCACATAATCCCAATAATTAAAATGATAAGTATTTTTATCAAGAATAAATTGTCTTTCATTTAAGGTACTGATTCCCTATTCATTTGGAGAGAATTTTTGTAATATAGATTTTACTATAAGTATAAATTGGAAGAATATTATTCTTCTTAAAATGTTCAATATCACATGAATTTGTGACTTGTAAAATTGATTCGAAATATACCCTGGACTTGTAATAAAGTACATGAAACATATAATTATTCAAATATCGTTCCATAAGGTACCAAGGATCATTGATCCACTGCTTATCAGCATTTTCAAAAGGTAAAATTATTTCCTCATGATGAGATATTTCAAAGGAGTCATCAAACTCTTCATGATCAACTGCATGAGCATAGGATGATGATGGAGTAGTATTACTGCTTTCTTCAATAACCTTTTTGATTTTATCAAAATCAGGATGTGATGGATCAATAGTGATCCCACCTAAATTGACTAATTTTTTTCCTGCAATGACCCTATTAGGATCAAGGTTACATCATCTCCCTCTTCCCCTATTAGGGTTAGAGGATCCTCCCCTAGTGGCGATCATCCTGCAAAAATTCACGGGTAAGAAAGTTAGGAAGAGAATTATTATTCCTTTTAATATAATCGATATCAAAATCAAAAGGTGCAAGATTAGCTTGCCATCTTGCAAACATTTGTTTGGAAACATCATGTTTAAAATCTTTATTAAACATATATTTTGCTGCTTGACAATCTGTTTTTATTAAAAACTTTTGACAAAATAAATCATCTTGAAATTTTAACACACATTTAACAATCGAAAGAATTTCTTTCGCAACAGTCGCATATTTTTGTTAACTATTATTCCATTTTTCTGAATGAAATCGAACAAGATATTCTTGTTTTGTTTATGGATGAACTTGTTTTAAAATTCCTCCAAAACCAATTTCCGAAGCATCTGTTTCAACAATTTTATTCCATGTTGGATTAGCAAAGCAAAGCAAATTTTTAACCTTAGATTTAATTATTCTAATTTTTTCAGTATGGACATCTGTCCATGGTCCTGGTTTCTTTTTAAGTCTATCATATAAGATAACAGTATCAATAGCAAGATTTTTGTAATATGGTAGAATATAATTTAAGCTACCAAGAAATCTCTGTAATTGAGTTTTTTCAGTAATTTGATCAGAAAATTTAGAAGCAAATTCAATACTTCTATTAATAGGAATAATCTTTCATTTTTCAATATTATGACCAAGAAATCTGACCTTGGGTTGAAATAAAAGCATTTTTGGTGTGGAAATAACAAGACCATTTTGTATAACAATTTTCTTAAATATATCAAGATGTTTAAAATGTTATTGTATGTCTTTAGAAAAGACCAAGATATCATCAATATAGACGATAATAAAATCGCTAAAAGGAATGAATATTTCATTCATAATATTCTAAAATTCAGAATGAGCATTTTTTTAATCCAAATGGCATAACATTCAATTCATAATGTCCAATTGGAACAGCAAAAGCAGTTTTATATCTGTCTTTCTCACTAATCTATATCTGCCAATATCCAGATTTAAGATCAAATTTTGAAAATATTAATGCATTATACAATCGATCCAAAATATCTTTCTTATTAGGAATAGGATACCTAATCCATTTCACCACTTTATTAAGTGGTTTATAATTGATAACAAGTCTAGGATTACCTCTTTCTTGTTCTGCGTGTTTATTAACATAAAAAGCAATACAACTCCATGGGGAGTATGACTTTCTAATAAGACGCTTATCTATAAGATTAGCTATTTCTTTTTTACATAAATCAAGATATTCCTGATTCATTTGACAAGGACGAGCCTTAGTAGGAATCATTTTTTCATTAAAATTAATTTCATATGGTAAAGAAACAATATGCTTCTTTCTATCCCAAAAAGCATTTGGGTGATCATTACAGATTTGTAAAGAAAAATCATGTGTAAGATGTTTAATCTTATCCTGTAATTTAGGATTTTTCAACATATTATCAATATTATTGATATTCATCTCGTGCTTTAAGAAATTCAAATGTGATTCCTTAGCTTTCATTAAATTAGCTATCTGCCCTAAAAATTTTTCTCTAGGTTCGGTAATAAAATGAAATATCACAGGTTCTTTATTATAAGTTCCCCTTATTCCATGATTATCTATACCTAATATTGGCATAATTTCGTTTATAAAAGGAGTTCCTAGAATTATAGGACACGTCATGTTTTCAATTAAAAGAAAACTAGTAGATATACAAACTTTTTCATAACATATAAATGCCTGAGGTAATTTATATTTAACCCTTAATTTTTCTCCTGATGCAAAAGAAATAGAATGAGCAGTTTTCTCAAAATACTGAGTTAGAATTTATCCTTCCTGTATGCAATTAAGATCAGCACCAAAGTCAATCAAAGCAATCATATCTTTAATCATATGATTTGGTTGAATAAGTAAATTAATTCTAACCAACCATTTTTGCATAGTAATAACCTTCAGTATATTAAGAAGATTTAAATCTACCATAGTATCTGGTAAAGTATTAGAAGAACTTGGTTCCTGATGAACAAACATATCAATTTGTTCTTTAATTAATTGATTTTCTTGTCTAAGATCATTGATCTGACTTTGAAGTTTATTAACTTCCTGTTTTAATTCATGATGAGTGATAGGAGTATTTCTTTCCTTTTTATTACTTAATTGACTAATACCATCTTTAATATTATAACCCTGGGTTGAACTAAAAATTTTCTCAATGGGTTTATCAACAGAATTTTCTTTGGAGTAATGTTCCAAAATTTTTGATTTTAAGGAATCATCTTTAATATCTTTTAATAATTTTAAAACATCTAACCACTTATCAGCAGTAATCATATTGACTTTTAGATTATCAAATTGAGATAATATTTTATAATATTCATAATCAAAAATTATTAACTTTACAAGTACATGGAGAATTCTCCTTAGAAGATATGTTATTAGCTTCATCAGAAGAAGATTCAATATCTGAGCTAGACCTAGACAAATTGTCTATATCAATAAGTAATTTTGTCAATTGTTCTTTAGTATGATCATCAAGATCTAAGGCTTTTATTTTCTTTCGGAATTGCTGTCATTTATTAGCATAATGACCTTTTTTACCACATTTATAACACGTGGGAATAGGCTTAGGTTTAGGTTTATATCCCTTTCTTTAATTTCTTTCTCTCCTTTTCCTAGCTTGCCGCTTATATATAGGAGATGTATAATATTCTTTAGGCTTTTGAGGCCCTTTGGACTTAGTAAGTCTACGAGTAAGTGGAAGTTCCATCGCAAATTGTTCACAAAATTGACCTAATGTCTGTCTATCTGTCAGACCTTGTTTCTTAATTTGATAATTTAATTTAATATGATTGCAAAGATCTAATCCTTCTTTGACACATACACCTATTAATTCACCATAAGTGTACATATTGTAAACAATATTATTGTTTGTATCTTTAATTAAGACTTTTTCTAATTTTTTCTGCAAATGATGCAGGTAAACCATCAATAAATTATGTCTTCCATTGGCTATCATTAGCTTCCGGGAGTTCAAAAACTCTAGAAAGGAAAACATCTTTATACCATCTAAAAAATGTGAGAGTAGGACAACGTAAATTACGTAATAATGTCCTAGTTCTATCATAACTAGTAGTAAATTGACTACAAAAATGTTCAAGAATAGTGGCACATGTGACGCCCGAGATTCTACTGTACACATTTTTAACTGTTACATCCATTAATTGCGCATTTAATTTTGTGCTTTACTTGTTGTCTTTCTTAGTTACTATTCATTCTATTTTTCAACTGCATTATATTAATGAATTAGCATTTTTATTAAATCATATTAATTGTTTTAGGAGTGAGAAAAATATGCATTTGAGCTAGGAGCGATAGGAACCTTCGTTTAGAAAATAGTTTAGTGAACTAGTGAATAGTATTACGTATGAACAATATGTTTTAGTTAGCTAGCATAAAATTGCAATCATAGACTCATTTTTAAGTTAATTAGGCTCATTTTTTTAGACCATACACTCACCCAAATAGGCCTCACCCTAATATATAATCAACCAAACACAAACAAGTCATAACTACGCAAAAAAAAAAAAAAAAGGGAAGATGCAGAAATTACTGTAGCAAATCCGAGAATCAACATAGGAGGATAATGAGAGGATTTTTCTCATCAAATCTTCAAGCCAAGCAAGAAGCAAGTAGTTTAAGGTGTTTGCTAGCCTCCCGATAGTTCCTACGCGCATTGGTGAGGGTTTTTCATGCTTATTTGTGCATTTTAAAAATGTTGCTATTTTCTTGATTTGTTAGAAATGTTGTCTAATGTTATTGCAATGCTCAAATAATCTCATATATGTTGTATACGTGTAGTAGATACCACATTTATGCCATTGTTTCACATTTTAAATGGTAGAAATCAATGGTTGATTCGTAGGAGTGAATAGTGATAAGATTTCTAGGGTTTTGTGTAATTGTACGTATTAGCTTGATTCAATGCTCTAATAGATGCCTTAGGTGCTAATAAGGGTAGTCTAATAGGCCCGTGCACTCAAATTGCTCGAAACTTGAATAAGACGTGAATTAGCCCACTTTTTAAAAGGGGTTTCAGGGTTAATGCTAATCCGGGTGGATTCGGGCTTCACTTTTAGTGTTCTTAGGATACCTAGGTGCTATAGAACCTTTGCTAACTCTTGTTTGAAGCCCGGTTAAGGTAGGTATAGTTCAAAGCTATAAGAGGAAAATTTGGGCTTTAGTGCTAAATGTGGGTATTTGGGCAACTTCGAAGATCCTAAGGGGGTGTAATGGGTTAACTAGAAGCATGGAATAGATAACACACGAATCTAGAACCATAACATGAGTTTGGAAGGAAAACGGTTTGAGTTACAAAGGGGTTTTGGGTCAAACATGAATCCGAGTGAATTTGGTTGATATATTTGGTGTACTTAGGATAAGTAGGAACTAAATGTGCTTTTCTAACTCTTAGTTGAGCTTTGATTAAGATACTTGTAGTAAAAATGTACAAAGGCATAATGGGGGCTTTTTGTGGTTAATACAGGTTAATGAATGATTTAAAGGGTTCTAAGTGTGCCATAATGTGTAACTAGAAGATTAGAATAGTTAGTTGGTGAATCTTGAGTCATAGCCTTCGGTTTGGCTTTAAATGACTTAGGATAACAAAAGGGAAACTCGGGATTTTCATACTTAGCCTTTAAATTAGCTTTGGTGCTTGTATATCTTGCTTTTATATGTTATTGTTTGGCATTTGTGAGCATTTCGTGAAGTTTCATGGTCATCAGACATTGATCCCTTAGTGTTCGTATAGTTATTTTCATATTTAATGCTTATAACTTGTTGTAATGTTTATATTACTTGTACTTTGTTAAGATTAAATTGTAATAAACATTGTATGCTAAGTGAGTAGGACTATAAGGATATCTCATCTAGTTATATGATTATTTATTGCTGTAAATAAGAGTAATTGAAATTTATAACTTATAATCTTAACTTGATGGTATTTGATACTTTTAATATCTTATATATTGACTAATGATATGGTAAGGTGAACCTTGTAGTTCAATTGTGTGTGGGTTATGAACTTGTGTGAATAAGTGATCATAAGTCTAGCTTCTAATGTTGTAGGGTTGAGTTAAGTAAGAGTTAAGTTGGAATTGATATAGTTAATTGCTAAACTTATATGAACACCCTAGGGTTGCATACTTGAGCTAATTCGGGAAATTTGAAGTAAATCGGAGCTATTCTCATGCGTGCTTGGCTTAATTCCAGGTGAGGGAGACTTCATCCTTATGTGCATAATAGTTTATTTACTTGTACTTAGATTATGTGCACTTATTGTCTATATATTGTGTGTGAGGGCAACCTACTTTGTTGTCCCTCAATCATGTGTTTATTGATGTATTCTATTGTTATCATTTTGAGTGCATTGTATTGTGGTTGCGCAACCATTTGGGCATAGTAGTGTCGTGGAAACTGGGCGGCATCGGGCTTGTCGGTATACCTCGGCTACCATGGTTACCCAGTCCCTCTCTCGCTTGGGATGCCGCCCAGGGAGAGTTGGGTCGTAGGATTTCGGGGTACATCCAGAGTACACCTATTTTGGAGTTATAAAGGGATGTTGGCCTATCGATAACAGTGGCCTTATTACATCGGGATTTCAGTTCGTGGCTCGTGGTTTGTGATTGAAGAATAAGTGAATCATATTCTTTTTAATGTGCGGTAACTTGTTATTTTGATTGTTCCTTAGTTGTTTTAAATGCCTATTGAGTTATCTGCTGCATTGCACGTCCCTGGTAGACCTTATCCCTCACTGAGCAATTGTGATTGCTCATATCTCGCTAAACATGTTTCAAGTGGCGCAGTTGGAAGAATGGCCTTGGTTGCTGTGTGCTATTGCTTGAGATTGGAATGGTTGCCTACTAAATTGTGGAAGATTTTGCTTGTATTATGTCTTGTTCTATTTTGTGCCTATAGGTTTGTATATATATTTGGAGTTGTTGAAGAATTGTAATAGTAGGTTAATGTATGGCTTGAATGGTAGATTGTAATAGTTTATCCTTACTTTCCTTTATGCTGCATGCTTGTGTGTTAATGAAAGTTAACAGTTGTTTAGCTTTAGTTCATAAGAAAGTCTAATGGTTAATATAGAATGGTATGATAAGCGGATTAAAAGAGACAAGGTTTTAAAGATTGTTAAGTGCATGCTTGGGTATGTTTTCTATGTCTTGCTTAAGGCTCGGATGGCCTTGAAGTTGAGATTTTTAAATAGAAATTATGTTCCTATTGTTTTGTGGCTTGAATTGTATGTTTACAGGTTTTTAGAATGTCCACGGTACAGAGGAGACTCTGTCCGTTTTTCCCTAAAATTTTGAGACCGGATTAGAATTGGGTTGATAATAGCTTGGTTTTTGGAGCCTCCGGTCTCGTGAGAGATCGGGGCGTTACAACACACATTGTGTAAACAACATTAGAGACTATAACACCATTTTCTTCTCTGGTGGCTTGAGCAATTTCTTGTCTAATTTCTATTGTAACACAATTATCAAACCAGCCTTTTAATTGACCAAAAAATGTAAATAATATAGCATCACATATTACTAGTTCTTGATTACCAACTTGTTTACAAATCTGAGCATACATAAGCATGCGTTCAACAACTCTTTTAATTTGTTTATCAGTCATACCATCTATGTTCCACTCATAAATAGTACGATGATCAAAACTAGCATTTTTACTAAAATTAGTTGTATCTTCCTCATATAAAATATCTTGTGGAGAAGGACGAAGATAATAATACCTATTATTCTTAGGTTTACTAGCAAATTTACTAGATTCTCCTCTTTCTATTTTATTTACTTCCTCTGAAATATTCATTATTGATTTATAATTTTGAGGAATTAGTTCTTTTTCAGACTGAGAACTGTCAGAATTAATCTGTGTAGATCTATCAAACCCTAGATCAGACAATAATCCAATATGTAAATGAACTAAATTTTTATTAATCAAATTGTCAATTTTTGACTCAGGATCCATCTTAAATCCTTCTAATTTAGGAGCATGTTGAAAACATGTTTTCTTAGCTTGAGAAGAAGATGTTTCTCCTATTTTCAATTTTCCTGAATCTTGGAGTTTTACCTTTGGAGGTTTTTGTTTTAAGGAATCTAATATTTGATTGACCTTTTTTTCTAAAATAAGTAATCGTTCTCCTACAATTTGTAGAGTGCAATTAATATAATTCCCTTGCTGAACAAGAGAGTTCAAATCCTGTATCATAACAGAAACATTACCATTCTCAAATAATTTCAAAAAAGCTTTAGATTCAATTTAAAAATCATCTTTACCAATAATTAATGGTTTAGTAGGAGGGAAAACATATTTTTCCTTGTTACCTTGGACATCCGTCCATTCTCTCTATATTGTATTAATAGCAAAAGAAATATAATAATCAATAAACCAATGAACAAATTTATAAATTTTTTGTTCTTTTCTCATAAAATCATAATATTGATTTTTAATATTTTGCCATTGGGTTTTATCAAAAGATGAAGAAATCCATTCACGAATAGGTTGCCAGTGAGCATTTAAAAATTCATTGTTAACATAAGTTTTTTCCAAACTTCCGGGACTAAAAGTAAGTTTGGTCATCATCATATGTGGAAACTCATTTCAGATGGAGTTATCCTCCTTATTAATTCCATGAGAAATTTGATTATGCGAAATTCTTATTGCGTCGATCTTTTCTGATTGAACTATTTCACCCTCTTCAGATAGTGGTTTAAACCTATCTATTTCCTTACTAGGATCTTCTCTAATATAAAAAGTAGAGGCTTTTGATGACTGAGAAAATTCCACAATTTGAGATATATAAGAGTGATTTGATGAAAAAGACCTAATTAATGTAGGTTCTTGTTTAAATCTAAGAAAGACATCGCTTTCAGTTGTCTGAACAACTTCAGATAAATCTGATTGAATTCTAGATTGACTCTGGCAAAGCGGTCAACCGAGTCAACACAAAACAACCCACTAACTAGATCCCCATACTTGGGCCTTCTTGTGGTATCAGAGTCTTGGAGCCTTTTTAAGGTTACTTAGAGTAAACATGGTTGGAAGTAGACAGTACGGCAATTTTTATCATGCTTTCTACATTTAGAAAGAAAAATAATATAAAGAATGCTAAAAAGGAAGAATATGATCTTCCAAAACAACTAGATTTGTTAAATAAATGGACTATTCCATATGTGCAACCCAATACTATTTACCAATATGGTATGTTTGAAAATATGGGTCTTAAGCATGTTGTTAAGACTGTTGAACAATCAATCCCTATAGAAGATGATGAGTTAACAATTAAATTGTTGTCTAATGATGATATTTTGCGTCATGATTCTACGCATAATTATTTGCATATAGGTTTAATTCAAATAGCCTTTAAGCCTCTTACATTAGGAGGATTAAATGAAAGTTTTATTGCAGTTCTTAGGGATACTAGGAACTTAGATTGGAGACAATCTCTAATGGGAATAACCCAGTCTAGTCTGGCTTATGGACCAGTCTATTTTAATGTTCGTCCCAATTTACAGATTTCTTTATCTGATAGAAATATACGTGAAGCTGTTGCATTATATGTAAAGACTAAAGGATATAATTATATGCCTCACTCAGAAACTATGAGTATCTATTATAGAATTTACTATAAGGTTCTACATACTTTGAACCCTAACTGTAAATTATAGGATGAAGCTAGTACAATAGTTATGATAGAGACTAACTTGTCTAAATCAAAAATAACTACTAGAAGAATGATTAAATGGGAAGAAATAGACTTTCCTGAAAACTGAAAATTAGAAAAGGTGACTCCTTGTCAACCTATAATTCAATCAGATTTATCTAAAGTTGTTCAGACAACTGAAGGCGATGTATTTCTTAAATTTAAACAAGAACCTACATTAATTAGGTCTTTTTCATCAAATCACTCTTATATATCTCCAATTGTGGAATTTCCTCAGTCATCAAGAGCCTCTACTTCTTATATTAGAGAAGATCCTAATAAGAAAATAGATAGGTTTAAACCACCATCTGAAGAGGGTGAAATAGTTCAATCAGAAAATATCGATGCAATAAGAATTTCGCATAATCAAATTCCTCATGGAATTAATAAGGAGGATATAACTCCATTTGAAATGAGTTTCCACGTATGATGACGACCAAACTTACTTTTAGTTCCGGAAGTTGGGAAAAAACTTATGTTAATAATGAATTTTTAAATACTCACTGGCAACCTATTCGTGAATGGATTTCTTCATCTTTTGATAAAACCCAATGACAAAATATTAAAAATCAATATTATGATTTTATGGGAAAAGAACAAAAAATTTGTAAATTTGTTCCTTGGTTTATTGATCATTATATTTCTTTTGCTATTAATACAATAGAGAGAGAATGGACGGATGTCCAAGGTAACAAGGAAAAATCTGTTTTCCCTCCTACTAAACCATTAATTATTGGAAAAGAAGATTTTCAAATTGAATCTAAAGCTTTTTTGAAATTATTTGAGAATGGTAATATTTATGTTATGATACAGGATTTGAACTCTCTTGTTCAGCAAGTGAATTATACTAATTGCACTCTACAAATTCTAGGAGAACGATTACTTATTTTAGAAAAAAGGTCAATCAAATATTAGATTCCTTAAAATAGAAACCTCCAAAGGTAAAACTCCAAGATTCAGGAAAATTGAAAATAGGAGAAACATCTTCTTCTCAAGCTAAGAAAACAGGTTTTCAACCTGCTTCTAAATTAGAAGCATTTAAGATGGATCCTGAGTCAAAAATTGGCAATTTGATTAATAAAAATTTAGTTCATTTACATATTGGATTATTGTCTGATCTAGGGTCTGATAGATCTACACAGATTAATTCTGACAGTTCTTAGTCTGAAGAAGAACTAATTCCTCAAAGTTATGAATCAATAATGAATATTTCGGAGGAAGTAAATAAAATAGAAAGAGGAGAATCTAGTAAATTTGCTAGTAAACCTAAGAATAATAGGTATTATTATCCTCCTCCTACTTCACAAGATATTTTATATGAGGAAGATACAACTAATTTTAGTAAAAATGCTAGTTTTGATCATCGTACTATTTATGAATGGAACATAGATGGTATGACTGATAAACAAATTAAAAGAGTTGTTGAACGCATGCTTATGTATGCTCAGATTTGTAAACAAGTTGGTAATCAAGAACCAGTAATATGTGATGCTATATTATCTGGATTTTTTGGTCAATTAAAAGGCTGGTTTGATAATTGTGTTACAATAGAAATGAGACAAGAAATTGCTCAAGCCACCAGAGAAGAAAATGGTGTTATAGTCTCTAATTCTGTTTACACAATGTGTGCCACTATTCTTGAACATTTTTGTAGTCAATTTACTACTAGTTGTGATAGAACTAGGACATTATTACGTAATTTACGTTGTCCCACTCTTACATCTTTTAGATGGTATAAAGATGTTTTCCTTTCTAGAGTTTTTGAACTCCCAAAAGCTAATGATAGCCAATGGAAGGCACAATTTGTTGATGGTTTACTTGCATCATTTGCAGAAAAAATTAGAAAAGTCTTAATTAAAGATACAAACAATAATATTGTTTACAATATGTACACTTATGGTGAATTAATAGGTGTATGTGTCAAAGAAAGATTAGATCTTTGCAATCAGATTAAATTAAATTATCAAATTAAGAAACAAGGTCTGACAGATAAACAGACATTAGGTCAATTTTGTGAACAATTTGCGATGGAACTTCCACCTACTCGTAGACTTACTAAGTCCAAAGGGCCTAAAAAGCCTAAAGAATATTATACATCTCCTATATATAAGCGGAAAGCTAGGAAAAGGAGAGAAATAAATGAAAGAAAGGGATATAAACCTAAACCTAAGCCTATTCCCATGTGTTATAAATGTGGTAAAAAGGGTCATTATGCTAATAAATGACGGCAATTCCGAAAGAAGATAAAAGCCTTAGATCTTGATGATCACACTAAAGAACAATTGGCAAAATTACTTATTGATATAGACAATTTGTCTAGGTCTAGCTCAGATAGCTCAGATATTAAATATTCTTCTGATGAAGTTAATAACATATCTTCTATGGAGAATTCTCCATGTACTTGTAAAGTTAATAATTTTGATGATGAATATTATAAAATATTATCTCAATTTGATGATCTAAAAGTCAATATGATTACTGCTGATAAGTGGTTTGATGTTTTAAAATTATTAGAAAATATTAAAGATGATTCTTTAAAATCAAAAATTTTGGAACATTACTCCAAAGAAAATTCTGTTGATAAACCCATTGAGAAAATTTTTAGTTCAACCCAGGGTTATAATATTAAAGATGTTATTAGTCAATTAAGTAATAAAAAGGAAAGAAATACTCCTATCACTCATCATGAATTAAAATAGGAAGTTAATAAACTTCAAAGTCATATCAATGATCTTAGACAAGAAAATCAATTAATTAAAGAACAAATTGATATGTTTGTTCATCATGAACTGAGTTCTTCTAATACTTTACCAGATACTATGGTAGATTTAAATCTTCTTAATATACTGAAGGTTATTACTACGCAAAAATGGTTGGTTCGAATTAATTTACTTATTCAACCAAATCATATGATTAAAGATATGATTGCTTTGATTGACTCTGGTGCTGATCTTAATTGCATACAAGAAGGATTAATTCCAACTCAGTATTTTGAGAAAGCTGCTCATTCTATTTCTTCTGCATCAGGAGAAAAATTAAGCGTTAAATATAAATTACCTCAGGCATTTATATGTTATGAAAAAGTTTGTATATCTACTAGTTTTTTTTTTAATTGAAAACATGACATGTCCTATAATTCTAGGAACTCCTTTTATAAATGAAATTATGCCAATATTAGGTATAGATAATCATGGAATAATGGGAACTTATAATAAAGAACCTGTGATATTTCGTTTTATTACCGTACCGAGAGAAAATTTTTTAGGGCAGATAGCTAATTTAATGAAAGCTAAGGAATCACATTTGAATTTCTTAAAGCACGAGATGAATATCAATAATATTGATAATATGTTGAAAAATCCTAAATTACAGGATAAGATTAAACATCTTACACATGATTTTTCTTTACAAATCTGTAATGATCACCCAAATGCTTTTTGGGATAGAAAGAAGCATATTGTTTCTTTACCTTATGAAATTGATTTTAATGAAAAAATGATTCCTACTAAGGCTCGTCCTTGTCAGATGAATCAGGAATATCTTGATTTATGTAAAAAAGAAATAGTTAATCTTATAGATAAGCGTCTTATTAGAAAGTCATACTCCCCATGGAGTTGTACTAACAAGAAATAGGTAATTCTAGACTTGTTATCAATTATAAACCACTTAATAAAGTGTTGAAATGGATTAGGTATCCTATTCCTAATAAGAGAGATCTTTTGGATCGATTGCATAATGCATTAATATTTTTAAAATTTGATCTTAAATCTGGATATTGACAGATACAGATTAGTGAGAAAGACAGATATAAAACTGCTTTTGCTGTTCCAATTGGAGATTATGAATGGAATGTTATGCCATTTGAATTAAAAAAAATGCTTGCTTTATATCTTAAACTTTTCCACATAATATCTCAGTGCAGGCTTGATCTTGGCATCCTGGTTATTGTCTCTCGGGTGAGTTTTACTTATGTCCTTCGATTATGTCTAACCATATCCATGTAAAGAAGCTTGGTCTTATTCCCTTGTGTATTCTGTTTCCTGTTTATAGGGTTAAGAATGCTGAAGTCTTGTGCCTGGGACTAGTTTCGGTCACGGTTTTTATGCTTGTCATGCCGCTGTTTAAAACTACTGGTGGTATCCTGCTCCAAATGACTCCTCCCAGCATTCCAACTTCAGCTTTGAGCAAATGCTGGAGACAGGTAATATATTTATATTTTCTTCATTGTTATATTTTTATGTGAAACTATTGTTAGCTTCTTTCTAGAGCCAGAGCCACATCTTCCACGACTGGCTTCAAAGTAGGCTTGGCTCAAGCACGAGGACATGGGATTTAGAGCTAAATATTATGTTTATCTAAGAGAATTTTTCATAAGCTTTAATTAAGTTTGGTTAGTCAGATCTTTAGTCATTTACCAGGAGAAAGAGAAGGATCTTAAGTTATTTCTCTTTTATATCTTACGTGACATGTGGCTAGGTTGCTTCTCGCCAGGACATATCAGAAGTTTCTCAAGCTCGTTTTTGGTAATTGGTATCAGGTGATGTCATTGGATGAATTTCACTGCAGGTAAATATTTTCTCATCATGTATATACCTGTATTATGTTGGTTCATAGGCAGGTTCCGGCTAAGGTAAATTTTGAAAATTAAAATTAATGAAACTACGGAAGCTAAGTAATTTTGCAACCAAATAATACCGAGGTGTTTCAACGTATTTCATGAAGTCACCCCACTGTTAGTAACTTGCATCCGCCCTTTCTTTTCGCCTTGCATCGCGTAGCGTATTCCCTATGTAAACTGCCTTGTTTTGGACCACAGGTGAAGCAGGGAATGGATGATCGCCCGATACTTCAATATGTGCACGATTTGTACCATGATTTAGGGGTTCAGGACTTGACAGTGCAAACTGACTATGCTTCAGCTTCATGAACTCTTTTCATTCGTAGGCTTCATATTTTTATAAAGCTAGTCTACAGAAAAAAAAAAAAAAATACAAGCAATAGGAGACAAAATATGACGAAGAGGACATCACAAAACAATGTATAATTTTCTTTTCGTATTCAATTTTTTGAATAATGATCTTTCGTATCTCTTGGGTAAGTATTCCTTTACTGAATGAGTTCTAGAAGACAATGGTTTAGAAATGATATTGATTTGTGAAAGAGTAGGATGCTCTTGATTAAGGATAAGATGTAGGAGAATTGTTTGAGATGATTTGGATATGTTATGAGGCAATCAGTAAAGACACTTATTAGAATGTACGAATATATGGTGGTTGTACTGTAAAGTAGGAATAGAGGGACTTCAGAAGAGTTGTATCAAGTCAGTTAGCAAGATTTCGCATGTATGGAGTTAATAAGACTTAGTGGATTTGATTATAAAAATATGAGTTTGAGATTTTTCTTCTATGAGACCATCTTCATGTGAGACCTTCTAATAAAAAAGTATATGAGATTTACATTCTTGTGAAACTGCAGACCCGGCTCAAGCTATGGACAGCTTAGGCCTGTGCCCAAGGTTCCCTTAGCTTGGGGGCTCCAAGATAAAAAAAAAGTAATACTAACTTAGTAAAAGAATGTCAAACGGTTAACACTTAATCGATTTTTGAACTATTGAAGACCCAATTATTGAAGGCCAGTACTTAAACAATTTTTGTTTATTGTGATATTAATTTTGCATATAATACAAGAAAACAGTTTTTTTATGTGATAAATTTTGATATTGTTTATATATTTATATATATCTTAACTTGAAATAATTAATTTTTTTACTTATATTTATTTTTTTATTAATTGTTCTTATATGCAATAGACTTAATAAAATTTAATTATTAAGACTCAAGAAATATGCTGAAAAAAGACTTAATAAAGAGAAAGAATATTGGAGAAATGTTCTTTTATTTGTAGTGATTATTTTAATAGAAAATTTAGAGTTTTTTTATTAAAAAAAAATTTAATTATTAAGATCTCTATTTAAATAATCGTTTAAAATTTTTAAATTGTTTGGGACGGTCCTTTGTGAGAGGGAGTGGCTTCATAGAAGAATAACCGTGAGTTTGACATGCAAATAAGATGCTCTGGGATACACGCCCGGATATAAGAAATGATATGCAATCATTAAGAACAGGCCTATAAGTACAACTACATTAGGACCCGAACAAAAGGGAAAAGAGTAAAAAAATGAATAAGCCTATCTTTTGTCAATCGTGTATCACTTCGATTTCACCAATTTATAATAATGTTTCTTTTTAAAGATTTATTTATTTTTTAACGCCAAACTAAAAATGTCTTGATATTAATGAGTATTGAAATAACTAAAATAAAATCATCAATATATTTCCTCTCGTGTTTTCTCTTTTCTTGTTCTTTGTTCCACAATCAATTTTGTCGATGTTGAAAGTCTCACAGTTGGATTCGGGAGCTGCTTTGGCCGAGCTGAACTTCTCTGGTCCGCCTCCGAGCTAGACTTTCTTGGTCGGCCGAAGGTCCTGCACAAGAAAACAAGGAAAAGGCGGGGTGATGACCCGGATTTTCCCCTCAGGCGTGCGAACGATTAGTATGTCCGAGCTGGCAAAGTAGTTGAGAGCAATTAATAACGAGAGAGAGACCTAAATGAGGAGGGTTGAGCTCTATTTATACTAAGTTTGGGTCTGACAACATTTAATGCAACGCAGCTTTATGTCCCATCAGTGCTTTATGTCCCATCGGAACAGTTGGAACTGAGGTCGGGGTTAACGGAGTCGGGTCAGTCATCTGGGGTTGGACATTGGGCTGAGCGAACTGCTGATAGAGCGCGGATTGGCCCATCTCTGATCAGAAGGTCGGCTCATTTAGCTCAGCTCGGGAACCCCTCGTCAATTCCTCCCCCCCGAGTCGAGATCGAGTGGGCGAGATCTAGAGATAGGAGCTAATCCCGAGCTGTAGGTGCCCGACCCCGATAGAGTAGGGATGGCCACGTCAGCAGTGCATGCCCAACGGATGGCTGCCACGTCACCTGGCGGTTCTGACGAGACGCGACGTTTGGCCTTCCCGAGGCGAATTTCACGGGCGCCTATAAATAGGGCCACCTCCTCCGAGATTTCACTGCATACTTCACTTTCTATTTCTCAAGGAATTTAGGTCGGACGCAAGAGTGGTCGGACGCAACTAGCTCGGAAAGAATATTCTCGGGATTCTTCAGCTCGGACCAGAATAGTCGGCCACACTCCGCAGTTTGAGAGCATTAGGTACGTCCCGACTCCCTTTAGTCATTCCTGTACATTTGTATTTGCTGTAGACAGGATGGGGAGGTCGGAATCAGAAGATTCTCAGGCAATGGAAGTAAGGTCTTATGGTGGAGATGAAAGTCCGCCGAGCTCGGCATCTACCTCGAACAGGATCCGTGGCGGAGAGAGCACCAGCTCGTCCTCAGGGCCGGCTCGGAAATCTAACCGCGAGAAGAGCGACGACGACTGCCAAGTCATTGGGGTTAAACTGGTGTGAGAAGAGGCAGAAGAGGACCCTTTGGCCGACCTGGGAGAATTCGATGTCGGGGAGGATGAGGAGCCGCTGAATCGACTGGAGGGCATCGAAATACCGCAAGAGTTCTTAGCCGGGGTGTCTACCACCGAGCCGATCGAGGCTGTTCCAGTCAGTGCTGTTCGACCTCGGAGCTCGGCTCCAACTAGCGCTTCTTCAATTCGAGGGAAGAGGATCGAGCAGTTGTTTGCCTGCTGCAAGCGTGAGTGCCATTCCACCGTGCAGATGGCGAACGCAAGACTGAGGAACTGGTCAGTTGACCGGCATCACAAGTTGAAGGTTCCAGGTCGGCAAGAATCGGCGTGTTACCCCCCAGCCAACCACTACACCATATATGATCTGGCCTTCGACGTCATCCAACTCCCCCTCCCTGGTTTCATCGTTGGAATCCTGAACCATTTCAAGCTCAGCCCGGGTCAGATGTCACCGAATGGTTGGGCCATAATGGTGGCTTTCTACGTGTTCTGTTTGGAGAAGGGAGTGGAGCCGACCTTGCGCCGATTCAGGCATTTCTTCGTATGTAAGCCTAACCTGAAGCAGCCAGGGTGGTTCCACTTCGCAGCTCGGGTCGGCCACTCTGTATTCACCAAGTGGCACTCATCTAACAAGGGCTGGCATAATGATTACTATTGGGTAGAGTCGTCTGTGAATCCTGGATGTAGGCTGGACTGGCTCCCGAGCCTGAGGAAAACCGTCAATGATGACCCTAAACTCTCAAAGGAGGAGCGTGGAGAAGTTGCAGGGGTCAAGCCCGCGCCCCGGGTGCTGGTAGACATTGACAATGTGCTGAAATGGGAGCGAATCTGGGATTCCAAGTTATTTGGTCGGGAGCCCGACCTCTCGAGGGATCATCCCCACCTGATTCCCGACCTGGAAGGAGATCACGGGACTGGCTCGGAAGAGGGTCAGTTTGCAGGATTGGCGTTCGACCTCCCGTCCCGTTTATTAGCTTCGCTTTAGCTGGGTCTTCGACTCACTTTTAACCCCTTTTGCTCTACCTTTTGCAGATATGGCGGATATGAGGAAGCTCGCGTACGCCAGGTGCGGAGGAAGGGTGAAGTCAGTGGCGATGATTCTACTCGGTCAGGACCGGGCGGCACTGGACAAGGCCAAAGGCAACGCCCCAGCGGCCAAGGGCGTGAGGTCGGTCCCGAGGTCTCTTCAAAAGGGGTTTCGGGGTCCCCTTTGCCGAAGAAATCAGGGTCGAGCCTAACGATCCCGGAGCGCTCCTCCCCCCGATCCGAGAACAGAAAGCGGCCTCGGCCCAGGCACTCCGGGAAGGGCAAGGACACGGAGTTCAGCCCTCCCGACTAGCACTTCATGGAGGCGTCCAAGGTGGATCGCGACCCCAAACTGGCGACGGTCCCAGCCGAGCAACTCTCGCTGGACTTGAAGACGGCCATTGTTACGGTAAGTCCTTAACCATCTTATGTAAAGGTCGCATTCTTAGCTCAGCTAATTGCTTTATCTTCTGCTGAACAGGCCGAGTCCCACATCCTCTCTGCCCCTAACTTCTTAATCAAGGCCCAAACTCACTGCGTTGAGC
This sequence comes from Ehretia macrophylla, assembly GCA_037974665.1. NCBI lineage: Eukaryota > Viridiplantae > Streptophyta > Magnoliopsida > Boraginales > Ehretiaceae > Ehretia > Ehretia macrophylla. The sequence continues at coordinate 68,835,465 of CM075771.1, read as the reverse complement.
TCGAGCAACGGTATGTGGATGCCCGAGCGGAGCTTGAAACAGTGAGAGAGGAGGCCGCTCAGAGGCAGAGGGCTGATACGGCGGAGGTCGAGCGCTTAAGGAAGGAGCTAGACCTAGAGAAGGGCCGACGCGAAGCCGCGGCCAAGGACGTTGATCGCTACAAGCGAGAGAAGCGGGAGGCAGAGGCTAAGTTTAAGGAATTGGCGGAGCGGGTCGGCGTCCAGGAGGAGAAGGCAGTGGAGGCCTTCAAGTCCAGCGACGCGGCGGTGGACTGGTTGGCCACGGAAGGCGGGGCCATGGTGAAATACGCAGAAATGGAGTTCTACTTCCGAGGTCAAGTTGCGGCTCGGGAGAGAGCGAAGACTTTCTTTCCATCCTCCAAGAACGACTACATCGAGATCTTGGAGGTCCCGCCGCCAGAATTCAGGGAGATCCCCGAGCTTCCGTCCGACCTGATATCCCAGGCCAAGGAGGTTATTGAGTTTGTCCAGAAGGGCCTGGACCAGGTTGGGGATGAAGCTGAGGCCATCACCTCCGCTGCCGCGCCAAAATAGATTTAGCAATGCTTCCCTAGTAGGGCTATTGTAATCTTGCCCGAGCTGGGCCTTTGTAACAACTTTCCGGTTTTAATGAAATATTTATTTTGGCTTTATTTGCGTTTTAATTGAGTTCGTACACGTGTACTTTTCTCTTCGCAAATTTTTCCTCAAGTTAGTGTGGTCGGACCAATTTTTAATGGTCCGCACAAACTTAGGTGTAATAATCCGAGCTAGACGCGACTAATGTTTTAACATCCTAATCCGAGCTGGCATAATAAGGGCAACTCATAATGGTTACCAATTCGAACTCGTCAGTCCGTTATAAAAATGGTCAAACTAATGTCGACAAGTATTGAGCTCGAGTTTAGACCCAAGCTAATATACCGACCTGAGGCCGGAATGCACCGAGTTGGAACTTAATCCGAACTGGCAAAACTAATCAAATTGTTATCAATTATGCCCGAGCTGGAACTTAGTCCGAGCTGGTTTACTTTGTCGTTTACTCGTGATTAAGCGTGGCCACCGCGTTAATATGAGTTCGAGTCATTTCACAATTGCAGCATTTACGCCCGGGTCGGGTATTGTGCTGGTTTGTGTACTTATTCCCAAGTTGGGAATTGCACTAGTTTACAAAATCGCATTGTATTGAATTCATACAAGTAATGTTTCGGCCCGGGGCCTTTGCAAAATACCTTGGCTCGGGGCCGTTTACAAAATATTACGGCTCGTGGCCGTGGACAGAATATTCTGGCTCGGGGCCGCTTTTATACAAAATACCGCTTCAAATGTTCTGAATGCCATGCATTTTTTAACAGTTTTCCGTTCTTGTCTCGAAGGTAGAAGGTCCCGGGCCAGACTTCTTTCATGACTTCGTAGGGTCCCTCCCAGGTCGGGGAAAGCTTGTTAATGGAGCGCGGCAAAAAGATGGCCTTTCTGAGTACGAGGTCGCCGACCTTAATAGGCTTAGGTTTGACCTGTTTGGAGAAGGCTCTTTTCATTGCGGCTTTGCTGGCCAGCATTCTGATTTGAGCTTTAGCTCGGAGCTCTTCGGCGAGGTCGAGCTCTTCACGGATCCGTGCTCCGTTTAATTCTGGGTCATGGTGGAGGGTCCTACTGGTCGGAGATCCGATCTCCACTGGCAGCACCGCTTGAGTGCCGAAGGTCAGTTCGAAGGGCGATTCTCCCGTCGCCGAGCTGATATTGGTCCGCTGAGCCCACATCACTTCTGGGAGAACTGATGCCCATTGGCCCTCTGCTTCATCCAGCTTGGTTTTCAGACCCTGCAAAATGATTTGGTTAGTTCTTTCAACTTGGCCATTACTTTGAGGGTGAGCAACAGACGAGAATCTGAGGTCGATCCCAATCTCAGCACATTTGCCTCGAAAGTATGCACTGTCGAATTGCTTGCCGTGGTCGGTGACAATGACCTTTGGTACCCCAAATCGGCATATGATGTTTTTCCATACGAAATCCCAAGCTGCCTTTTCTGTTATTCTGGCAACACCTTCAGCCTCGGGCCATTTAGTGAAGTAGTCTACGGCCACGAAGGCGTGTTTCTTTTGGCCGACACTGGTCGGCAAGGGGCCGATGATGTCTAGACCCCACTGATAGAATGGCCAAGGGCTTACCATCACTGTGAGGTCCACAGCAGGCTTCCGTTGCACGTTGGCGAACCTTTGGTAGGTGTCGCACTTTTTTACATACTCTTTGGCATCTTGCTCTAAGGTTGGCCAAAAATAGCCGTACCTTAACGCCTTCCGAGCCAGAGCTTTACCCCCCAAGTGGTTTCCACACACCCCTTCATGAATCTCCCGGAGTACATAGTTTCCTTCCTCGGGTGCAACACATTTCAAAAGAGGCCAGGTGTAGGCTCGTTTGTAGAGGTGCCCGGCGATTATGACAAACCTTGAGGCCTGCTTCATGAGTTTCCGAGCAGCTTTTTCATCCTCCGGGGTCATACCCCCTTCCAAGTAGTCCATGATTGGTTTGGTCCAATTTGGATTTAAGTTGAGCTCGGCTACCGCTCGTACCCCCAACTGGATACTAGGTTCAGATACTTCTTCCACGTGGACAAGGGCAAGTCGGCTCTCGCCCAAGGCTAGCCTGGATAGGGCGTCAACCTTCATATTCTCTTCCCTGGGAATCTGCTATATCGTGAACCTTCTGAGTGTTGAGGTCAAATCCTTGACTCTGTTGAGGTAGGCTAGCATAGCAATGTCCTTGGCTTCGAACTCCCCTGATATCTGACTAGAAACCAACTGAGAGTCGATGCTTAGGTCGATTGTCTGTGCCCCGAGCTGAGCAGCAATTTTTAGCCCTGCAATCACCGCTTCATACTCTGCTTCATTGTTGGACGCCGAGAAGGTGAACTTGAGGGAGTACTGGTGCTCATGCCGGTTTAGGTCGAGGATGACCACCCCAGCTCCGCTCCCAGACTTCCCTGAGGCCCCATCCACATGGACCTTCCACACGTCCTCCGGGTCACACTCTGCTCGGCCAGTGCACTCTACGACAAAGTCAGCAATGGCTTGGGCTTTGATGGCTATCCTGGGCTGGTAGGTAATGTCGAATTGACTCAGCTCAACTGCCCATTTCAGTAGCCTGCCCGACGCCTCTGGCTTGTGCATGATGGATTTGAGCGGAGCATCAGTCATGACTTTAATCGGATGAGCATCGAAGTATGGCTTCAACTTTCTAGCCGCCGTGATGAGCGCGAGGGCGAGTTTTTCCAAGGAGGAGTATCTCGCCTCGGCTCCCTGCAAGGTTTTACTAACGTAGTAGACCGGCTTCTGCTCCTTGCCTTCTTCTCGGACTAGCGCCGCCGCCACCGCTGTTCCCGAGCATGCCAAGTATACTACTAGCTCCTCCCCCACCTCAGGTCGGGATAACAGAGGTAGCGAGGCTAAGTACCTTTTCAGCTCCTAGAAGGCGTTTTGGCATTCCTCAGTCCATTCAAAGTTCTTAGGGTTCCTCAATATTTTGAATAGGGGAGCGCACTTGTCAGCCGACCTAGACATGAATCTGCTCAGTGCTGCGACTTTTCCTGCCAATACCTGGACGTCCTTCACGCAGGTCGGGGGCGCTAGGTCTAGTATCGCCTGGACTTTCTCCGGGTTGGCCTCTATTCCGCGGGTTGTTACCATGAAGCCCAGGAACTTGCCTGCCTTAACGCCGAATGCGCACTTTTCCGGGTTCAATTTTATCCCAAAGTGCTCCATTACGGCGAAGGCCTCAGCCAGGTCGGTTACATGGTCTTCCGCCCTCTTGCTCTTGACCAACATGTCATCTACATAGATTTCCATATTCCGGCCAATCTGGTTCTTGAAGACCTTGTTCACCTTCCGAGTGTATGTGGCTCCAGCATTCTTGAGGCCAAAGGGCATGACCTTATAGTAGTAGAGTCCTTTATCGGTGGTGAAGGCGGTCTTCTCTTTGTCCCCGAGAGCCATCTTGATCTGATTATAACCTTTGAAGGCATCCATGAAGGATAGCAGCTCGAACCCGGAGGTGGCGTCCATCATTTGGTCAATCCATGGTAGGGGGAAGCAATCCTTGGGGCAAGCTTTGTTGAGGTCGGTGAAATCAATACATAGTCTCCATCCACCCGAAGACTTCGTCACCAGCACCACATTGGACAGCCAGGTTGGGTATTGTATTTCCTTTATGTGGCCGGCGTCCACCAACTTGTCCACTTCTTCCGCTATGATTTGTTGCTTATCATAATGAAAGTGCCGGCGCTTTTGTTTTACTGGATAGTGATTTGGGTCGGCATTCAGGTGATGCTCAATTACATTCGGGTCAATTCTTGTCATGTCAGAAGCAGACCAGGCAAATACATGCTCATTCTTTAAAAGAAATTGGCTTATACCTTTCTTGAGGTTGGCAGATAGTTCACTCCCAATCTTTGCTCTCTTTGTTTCATCGGAGAGCTCCACCTCCTGAAGATCCTCAGCCGGGCTTCCTCTCTTAGCGTCTCTCTTTTCTTCGGGCAGATCCGGTCCCCAGCCGATTTGATATTTGGTTCGGAGTGAGTTTTCATAACACTCCCGAGCTGAGAGCTGGGCTCCGCGAATGGTGGCTACCCCAGACGGGGTCGGGAACTTCAGGGCCTGGTGGTACATTGAGGGGACGGCCCTGAAATGATTAAGCGCCACCCGACCTAAGATCCCGTTGTAGGTGGAGTTACAATTCATTACAATGAAGTTGGCCTGCATCGACACCCACTTATCCCCATCCTCCAACTTCAACGGGAGGTTGATGACTCCCTCGGCTCGGTGGGACTGCCCGGTGAAACCTGCTAAAGTACCACGCAATGGCCTGAGTCGGCTCCTATCCAACCCCATCTGCTCAAAAGCGCTGAGGAATAAGACTTCTGCCGAGCTGGCTATCTCTGCGCTGATCACCAGGGGGTCGTCATGAGGCAATATGACCCCCTCCAAGTCTTTTGAAGAGAAGGTGAGCTCTTGCATCCCCGGGGCCGGTCCCCTCACTGATCCATATTCCCTCCCTGCGCGAACATAACCTTTTCTGCCTGCCGAGGTCTCGCCTCGTGACGCTAATCCTCCCGCTATGGTTTCAATCACGGCCAAACGTCCGCCCCCAACCTGGCGCCTGGGCGGACTCCTCTCCCTATCCCTCTGCTCCGGATTCCGGGTCGGCTGTTGATCTACATATCTCCGGAGGTGGTCTCGGTCTATTAGTGCCTCAATCTCCTGCTTCAAGTCTTTACACTCTTCGGTGGTATGGCCATAGTCCATGTGGTAGCGGCAATATTTGGTCTTATTGCGCTTATCAGGCCGGCCTTTCATTCTCGGAGCCGGAGGCAGGTGGGTTTAGTGCTGGATCTCCATCAAAATCTGTTCCCTCGAGGTGTTAAGGGGAGTGAACATAGTGAACCGGGGGTTCGGCTTCGGTTGTTGTGGCTGCTTGCCTCGGTCGTTCTGGGCTTTGGCCCCGGATGGGGCTCGGGAGGACTCTCCTTTTTTCCCGGCCTTTTTCTCCTTGTCATCGTCCCTTTTTGCCTGATGGATCTCCTCCGAGTGTATGTACCCTTCTGCTCGCACCATCAACTCAGACACAGTATCCACAGGGTCGATCGCCAAAGAAGATGTGAGGGGGCCCGACCTGAGCCCGCTCTGGTAAGCCATCAGAGCCATGGAATCCTCCAAGTTAGGAATTCGGAGGGACTCTTCATTGAACCTAGCCGTGTAAGCCCTCAAAGTTTCCCCTCTATGCTGCTTCACCAACAGCAATGTAGAAGTATGGCGGGTGGCACGGCGGCTTCCTGCGAAGCGGGACAGGAAGGCCTCCGCCAACTGGTGAAAGCTTGCAATTGATCCAAGATGAAGTTTTTGGAACCAGTCCAAGGCATTGCCAACCAGGGTGGTCGGGAATGTCTTCGCCTTCATGAGATCCGGCATGTCGTGCAGAGTCATGTGGTGATCAAAATTGAGCAGGTGGCTGGCAGGGTCTCCGTCTCCATTGTAGACGGCCAGGTTGGGCATGCGATTGCCGGTGGGTAGGGGCGTGGCCAATACCTCGGGAGAGAGTGGGCTTACACCGAGTTGGTTGATGACCTTAGCTATGGCAGCCGCGGTCTTTGCTTGCTCGGGGTCGGCTTGAACCGCCCTTTTACCTCTCGCCGGGTCGGATCTTGGTGTCGGCTCCAAGAAGCCCTCCTCTTCCTGCGTCCGTTTTCGTCTAGACTCCGGGATGTGGAACTGGGGGCGCGATGGCCGCGGCGCGGCCTCTTGCGGTGCCAGGGGGCCCTCAGCCAGCCGGGCCACCTGCTCCTTAAGTTCTTCAAACATCCTCAGCATCATCCTTATCTCCGGTGATAGGCCGGAGTTTGGGTCTCCTTCTGCTGCGGGGTTGGTTTGAGTGGCTAAGTGTATACGTTGGCTCGTTCCAACGTCGGCTTGGGTCAGGTTCTGGCTGGGCGCCTGCACGGCTTTGAGGTCCCCTTCCAGGTTGGCCGAATCCTCTACCGGTATGTTGTGACTTCTCGTTTGTACCATGATGGTTTCTCAATGAGTGGCGAAGAGAGCTATAAAAGAACTCGTCGTTTCCCACAGACGGCGCCAAACTGTCGAGGTTGAAAGTCTCACAGTTGGATTCGGGAGCTGCTTTGGCCGAGCTGGACTTCTCTGGTCCGCCTCTAAGCTAGACTTTCTTGGTCGGCTGTAGGTCCTGCACAAGAAAATAACGAAAAGGCGGGGTGATGACCCGGATTTTTCCCTCAGGCGTGCGAATGATTAGTATGTCCGAGCTGGCAAAGTAGTTGAGAGCAATTAATAACGAGAGAGAGACCCCTAAATGAGGAGGGTTGAGCTCTATTTATACTAAGTTTGGGTCTGACAGCATTTAATGCGACGCAGCTTTATGTCCCATCAGTGCTTTATGTCCCATCGGAACAGCTGGAACTGAGGTCGGGGTTAACGGGGTCGGGTCAGTCATCTGGGGTTGGACATTGGGCTGAGCGAACTACTGATGGAGCGCGGATTGGCCCATCTCTGATCAGAAGGTCGGCTCATTTAGCTCAGCTCGGGAACCCCTCGTCAAGTTTCTACATATATTCTGACGTTGATCTACCAATTTTACATTTCTGACTTTAGATGTCAAATGCCCTGTGAACATTCTTTTCATCTTACCAATGCCTGCATCAAATAACTATAATATTAACTATTACATGTAGCCTTATATTGTATTTTTTGAATAGACTATTTCTGTGTTTCTCGAACCCGTGACTTTCACATCACAAGGCATCAATTCTGCTGTTGCTCCACGCTTCTTTTTTGTTCTAGATTGTTGAATTAAATTTATAGAATGAACTTTATGTTCTGATATAGGATTAACTAGAGAGCACTCACAAATTCGATTTGGATGCGTAGAAAGAAGGTTATAGAATCAACAATACCTAAACCAAGCCCCTAGAGCCCAAAAGGTTTTTGATTTTCTAGTTGGTCTTCAATAAATTAACTTCCCTTCAAAACCTTCAAATAATCACTCCCCTTCACTCTCTTTCCAATCTTAGCTCAAACCAATTTGCTTAAATAATTGGTGAAAACAATAAATAATATAATAAATTCATCTCTAACACTTTAAAATTTTAAATTAGGTGGTAATTTAAGATGATATGAAAGTACAAATTACTAAATAATTTTGAGTTCTAAATTTGTCGTAACTTATTTAAAAATATTAAAACTATTCACGTCTGTCTAATTGTGTCATTGGAACAAATGTCTAATCTTGTTATGCATACTCTGCTTCCATTGCAGCAAGTGGAGATGTTAGTGCTGCAGACTGGAAATGTTTACTTGTTGCATCTAGTTAGTATCATGTCGAGTTTTTCTAAAGATTATCTCAGAATTTTGCACGTGACCAAAATGTAAATCTGGCAAGTCTTGACAAATTACCATAGACATGAAGGGGTCATAGACGTGCATATTGTAAATGGATTTGGATCCTCTTAGGGTATATAACGTTAAAAGGGAGATCAAATAGTTATAATATGTTCAATTTTTTATTTTTATTTTTATTAGAACTTCATATCAATTCATCATTATTAGATTTTTCTCAAAATATTATATAATTATGAAGAGGTCCGAGTCCTATAGTAAATAAGCTAGATCTGGGGATTAGAGAAAAATAAGATACGCAGAAAAGCACATCAAGAATAGTTCTGTAATAAAAAGCAGAAATTCATCTTATAACCTGGTAAATATAGTAGTTAGACTATAGGATCGGGTACATCTTCAAATCCAAACTCTTATCAATTATTGAACGCAAATTCAAAATGAGTGGGAACTTTTTCGATTAATCGATAACATTCTTGGGATTTTATATACAAAACTCATATAGATATAAAACTGTTATGCAATTGACTATTATAGTAAAATTTCAATAAATGAATGCTTGATAAACTAATAACCTTATTTAAATAATAAAATCCTCTAGTCCCGATCAATGTACTAAATTCATAACCTTGGTAAAAGCAGAAAATTGTATTTTCTTTTAAATCCTTTAAGACTCATTGAATTTATAAATTAATAATTGATTAAATACGTAAAAGAAATAACACATAACAATTCATAATATTAAGGTTTTTTTTTTACATTACAACTTCTATTTTCACAAATCAACACTTCTTTCAAAATATGCATATAAAAACATTTATTTATAAGTCATACATATATCCAATTACTAAAAATATAAAACTTTTTCTAAATGAATGAATGTTCATTTATCAATAAATTAATAAATTATTCATTTATCAATAAAACCTCTCTCAAATAATAATTTGTTATTGCAAGAGTAATAGTTTTATAGGGGTTTTACAGTACTAGGATTGAGTTTCACACTACATTAGTATCTGAATTTTAACGGGAAAATTGCAAGAAAAAATTGCGCATAAGAAAAGGATAAGGTAAAAGAATAGAGTAAAATGCACCATATATCCTTGTGTTTTTAAAAAGTTGCATCATAAACCATGTGTTTTAAAAAGTAGCGCTACAAATCCTGTATTTTTGAAAACGTTGCAAATAAAACCCTGCCATTAGTTTTTTCGTTATTTTTAATACAAAAAATAATGAAAAAATTGACGGCAGGGTTTTATTTGTAACGTTTTCAAAAACATAGAGTTTGTGGCGTTACTTTTTAATATAAAAAATAACAATAAAACTGACGGTAAGGTTTTATTTGCAATGTTTTCAAAAATACAGGGTTTGTGGCGCTACTTTTTAAAATACAGGGTTTATGACGCAACTTTTTAAAAACACAACGGTATATGGTGCATTTTACTCTAAAAGAATATAATTACATGGCAAATCAAAATATGTTCTGCATAATTGCCCAACCTTTCTTTAACTAGCAACTTTGATAATAACATTAAACGCATAAATGTGCGGGGCTGTATGTCCTACCGTAATGCTCAATCTTGTATCATTTGATAATAACACTAAACGTACAGAACTCTTATTATGCACGGGATCCTTTGACCAAAAGAAAGTCAATTAGTTTTATTAAAAAGGGTAGAATCAAACTAAAATAAAAGTAAAGATCAAACTCACTTTAAGGTCTATTGTTCATAGTTTTATATTGTATTTTTGCAAGAGACTGTTTTCACAATGAAAGCGACAACTCTACTATCGCACCAAAATTCACATTTGTTTTAAGTTGTTGAATTATTCCAAGTGGACATATGCAAGTTTCAGTCAATTTCCAAAATTTTCAACACTCTCTAGGCTAACTTTGAAGTAATCAGTTGTGAAAGGCTGCTGTAATGAAGCAATAAATTCTACTAAAAGTTGGTAAGACTTCGTAATCTAAATGTGCGTTTGACAAATGCTTAAATTAACTTCATTATGGAAAGAGAGAGAGATCCTTCACGTCATTAGCTGTGATGAAGCAAATAACTTATAGTTGTTTTGCATAGGTAATCAATTCTGTTGTCTTTTTTTTTTATCATAGAGACTTCAAAGAGTTTGTACACAGCTCTATTTTTCTCCCACATCGACAGCCGAGAGAGTTTTCAGCGGTTTATACGTTAACACATAGAACCTACGTTCGTTGAGCTCAGTGACGTGGGCTTGTAACCTGAGTGGGAGTAATAATGTGATGGGACATTAGTTTGATCCAGCGGGTGGGGTTTGGGTCAGCTTTATTCTGGCCTGCCCCTTCCAAGCAATGAGTTGGGCCATGTGTCTTGGGCGAAGGTCTGGGCAGCGTGGTTCTTAAAATGGTAGTAGGCATTGCGTCAGGCTGGTTTCACAGAGCAGCGAAAACTTTCGTCTCTTTACAGTGGAAGGATAACGGGCCGGTGCAACTCGAGCCGCCAAGGCCTGGGCAACGTGGTTCTTAAAATGGTAGTAGGCATTGCGTCAGGCTGGTTTCACAGAGCAGCGAAAACTTTCGTCTCTTTACAGTGGAAGGATAACGGGCCGGTGCAACTCGAGCCGCCAAGGCCTGGGCAACGTGGTTCTTAAAATGGTAGTAGGCATTGCGTCAGGCTGGTTTCACAGAGCAGCGAAAACTTTCGTCTCTTTACAGTGGAAGGATAACGGGCCGGTGCAAGGCCTGGGCAACGTGGTTCTTAAAATGGTAGTAGGCATTGCGTCAGGCTGGTTTCACAGAGCAGCGAAAACTTTCGTCTCTTTACAGTGGAAGGATAACGGGCCGGTGCAACTCGAGCCGCCAAGGCCTGGGCAACGTGGTTCTTAAAATGGTAGTAGGCATTGCGTCAGGCTGGTTTCACAGAGCAGCGAAAACTTTCGTCTCTTTACAGTGGAAGGATAACGGGCCGGTGCAACTCGAGCCCACTATTATCCAATGGGTCAGCCTAATTGAACCATCACTTTTTGAAATTTTATTGGATCTCTAATTTTATAATTTGGATCTTCAAAAAGTTATATAATGAGGCTTTTAGATACCCATGAAAAAACAAACAATTTCAATGATCTGCCAAATTTAGTAACCATTCATATGGTCGTTTTAAATAACTTTGCATGATTTGAATATTTCAAAAATCTTGATTTTAGAATCATAACCATCAATTATTTGTGTAGCACAAAGAAAACACATCAATCATTTTATTTTATAAAATTCATCTTTTTTTTAATCCCCAAGGGAAATGATGTTTAAGTAGTGAAAGTAACAAAATTAGTGCAAAAAACCATTTGATCAAACAACATGATACTCGTTTCTACGAGAGGTTTACGTTCGACGTGGGTTCAAATCTCTCTAAATAGATTTTATGATTTTAGGTCTTCCTATAAAAAAAATAACAAAATTGGTACATCAAACTGGAAAATTAGTTAAATCAGAAATATTCTCTAAAAACATAAGTCAATTGCCATAACAAACAATTGACTGAGAACTGTCAGAACTAATCTATGTAGATCTATCAGACCCTAGATCAGACAATAATCCAATATGAAAATGAACTAAATTTTTATTAATCAAATGGTCAAATTTTGACTCAGGATCTATCAGAGCCATGGAGCCTTTTGTAGGTTACTTAGAGTGAACATGGTTGGAAGCAGACAGTACGGTAATTTTAATTATGCTTTGTACATTCAGAAAGAAAAATAATATAAAGAATGCTAAAAAGGAAGAATATGATCTTCCAAAACAAGTAGATTTGTTAAATAAATGGACTATTTCATATGTGCAGCCCAATACTATTTACCAATACGGTATGTTTGAAAATATGGGTCTTAAGCATGTTGTTAAGACTGTTGAACAATCAATCCCGATGAAAGATGATGAGTTAACAATTAAATTGTTGTCTAATGATGATATTTTGCGTCATGATTCTACGCATAATTATTTGCATATAGGTTTAATTCAAATAGCCTTTAAGCCTCTTACATTAGGAGGATTAAATGAAAGTTTTATTGCAGTTCTTAGGGATGCTAGGAACCTAGATTGGAGACAATCCTTAATGGGTATAACTCAGTCTAGTCTGGCATATGGACCAGTTTATTTTAATGTTCGTCCCAATTTACAGCTTTCTTTATCTGATAGAAATATACGAGAAGTTGTTACTTTATATGTAAAAACTAAGGGATATAATTATATGCCTCACTCAGAAACTATGAGTATCTGTTATCGAATTTAATATAAGGTTCTACATACTTTGAATCCTAACTGTAAATTACAGGATGAAGTTGGTACAACAGTTATGATAGAGACTAATTTGTCTAAATCAAAAATTACTACTAGAAGAATGATTAAATGGGAAGAAATACACTTTCTTGAAAATTGGAAATTAGAAAAGGTGACTCCTAGTCAACCTAGAATTCAATCAGATCTATCTGAAGTTGTTCAGACAACTGAAGGCGATATCTTTCTTAGATTTAAACAACAACCTTCATTAATTAGGTCTTTTTCATCAAATCACTCTTATATATCTCCGATTGTGGAATTTCCTCAGTCATCAATAGCCTCTACTTCTTATATTAGAGAAGATCCTAATAAGGAACTAGATAGGTTTAAACCACCATCTGAAGAGGGTGAAATAGTTCAACCCGAAAAGATAGATTCGATAAGAATTTCACATAATCAAATTCCTCATGGGATTAATAAGGAGGATATTACTCCATCTGAAATGAGTTTTCACGTATGATGACGACCAAACTCACTTTTTGTCCCGGAAGCTGGGAAAAAACTTATATTAACAATGAATTTTTAAATGCTCACTGGCAACCTATTAGGAAATGGATTTCTTCATCTTTTGATAAAACCCAATGGCAAAATATTAAAAATCAATATTATAATTTTATGAGAAAAGAACAAAAAATTTATAAATTTGTTCATTGGTTTATTGATCATTATATTTCTTTTGCTATTAATACCATAGAGAGAGAATGGACTGATGTCCAAGGTAACAAGGAAAAATCTGTTTTCCCCCCGACTAAACCATTAATTATTGGAAAAGATGATTTTCAAATTGAATCTAAAGCTTTTCTAAAATTATTTGAAAATGGTAATGCTTCTGTTATGATACAGGATTTGAACTCTCTTGTTCAACAAGGAAACTATACTAATTGTACTCTACAAATAGTAGGAGAACGATTACTTATTTTAGAAAAAAAGGTTAATCAAATATTAGATTCCTTAAAACAGAAACCTTCAAAGGTAACACTCCAGGATACAGGAAAATTGAAATTAGGAGAAACATCTTCTTCTCAAGCTAAGAAAACAGGTTTTCAACCTGCTCCTAAATTAGAAGGATTTAAGATGGATCCTGAGTCAAAAATTGACAATTTGATTAATAAAAATTTAGTTCATTTACATATTGGATTATTGTCTGATAGATCTACACAGATTAGTTCTGACAGTTCTCAGTCAGAAGATGAATTAATTCCTCAAAATAATTCATCAATAATGAATATTTCAGAGGAAGTAAATAAAATAGAAAGAGGAGAATCTAGTAAATTTGCTAGTAAACCTAAGAATAATAGGTATTATTATCCTCGTCCTACCCCACAGGATATTTTATATGAGGAAGATACTACCAATTTTAGTAAAAATGCTAGTTTTGATCATCGTACTATTTATGAATGGAATATAGATGGTATGACTGATAAACAAATCAAAAGAGTTGTTGAACGCATGCTTATGTATGCTCAGATTTGTAAACAAGTTGGTAATCAAGAACCAGTAATATGTGAAGCTATATTATCTGGATTGTCTGGTCAATTAAAAGGCTGGTTTGATAATTGTGTTACATTGAAAATGAGACAAGAAATTGCTCAAGCCACTAGAGAAGAAAATGGTGTTATAGTTTCTAATGCTGTTTACACAATGTGTGCTACTATTCTTGAACATTTTTGTAGTCAATTTACTACTAGTTATGATAGAACTAGGACATTATTACGTAATTTACGTTGTCCTACTCTCACATCTTTTAGATGGTATAAAGATGTTTTCCTTTCTAGAGTTTTTGAACTTCCAGAAGCTAGTGATAGTCAATGGAAGGCACAATTTGTTGATGGTTTACCTGCATCATTTGCAGAAAAAATTAGAAAAGTCTTAATTAAAGATACAAACAATAATATTGTTTACAATATGTACACTTATGGTGAATTAATAGGTGTATGTGTCAAAGAAGGATTAGATCTTTGCAATCAGATTAAATTAAACTATCAAATTAAGAAACAAGGTCTGACAGATAAACAGACATTAGGTCAATTTTGTGAACAATTTGCGATGGAAATTCCATCTACTCGTAGACTTACTAAGTCTAAAGGGCCTAAAAAGCCTAAGGAATATTATACATCTCCTAAATATAAGAGAAAAGCTAGAAAAAGAAGAGAGAGAAATGAAAGAAAGGGATATAAACCTAAGCCTAAGCCTATTCCCACGTGTTATAGATGTGGTAAAAAAGGTCATTATGCTAATAAATGTCGGCAATTCCGAAAGAAGATAAATGCTTTAGATCTTGATGATGATACTAAAGAAAAATTAGCAAAATTACTTATTGATATAGACAATTTGTCTAGTTCTAGCTCAGATAGCTCAGACAATGAATCTTCTTCTGATAAAGTTAATAATATATCTTCTAAGGAAGATTCTCCATGTGCTTGTAAAGATAATAATATTGATGATGAATATTATAAGATATTATCTCAATTTGATGATTTAAAAGTTAATATGATTACTGCTGATAAGTGGTTAGATGTTTTAAAACTATTAGAAGATATTAAAGATGATTCTTTAAAATTAAAGATTTTGGAACATTATTCCAAAGAAAATTTTGTTGAAAAATCCATAGAGAAAATTTTCAGTTCAAAACAGGGTTATAATATTAAAGATGTTATTAATCAAATAAATGATAAAAAAGGGAAAAATATTCCTATCACTCATCATGAATTAAAACAGGAAGTTAATAAACTTCAAAGTCAGATTAATGATCTTAGACAAGAAAATCAATTAATTAAAGAACAAATTGATATGTTTGTTCATCAGGAACCTAGTTCCTCTAATACTTTACCAGATGCAATGGTAGATTTAAATCTTCTTAATATATTCAAGGTTATCACTACGCAAAAATGGTTGGTTAGAATTAATTTACTTATTCAACCAAATCATATGATTAAAGATATGATTGTTTTGATTGATTCTGGTGTTGATCTTAATTGTATACAGGAATGATTAATTCCAACTCAGTATTTTGAGAAAACTGCTCATTCTATTTCTTCTGCATCAGGAGAAAAATTAAGGGTTAAATATAAATTACCTCAGGCATTTATATGTTATGAAAAAGTTTGTATATCTACTAGTTTTCTTTTAATTGAAAACATGACATGTCCTATAATTTTAAGAACTCCTTTTATAAATGAAATTATGCCAATATTAGGCATAGATAATCATGGAATAATAGGAACTTATAATAAAGAACCTGTGATATTTCGTTTTATTACTGAACCTAGAGAGAAAATCCTCGGGCAGATAGCTAATTTAATGAAAGCTAAGGAATCACATCTGAATTTCTTAAAACATGAGATGAATATCAATAATATTGATAATATGTTGAAAAATCCTAAATTACAGGATAAGATTAAACATCTTACTCATGATTTTTCTTTACAAATCTGTAATGACCACCCAAATGCTTTTTGGGATAGAAAGAAGCATATTGTTTCTTTAACTTATGAAATTGATTTTAATGAGAAGATGATTCCTACAAAGGCTCGTTCTTGTCAGATGAATCAGGAATATCTGGATTTATGTAAAAAAGAAATAGCTAATCTTATAGATAAGCATCTTATTAGAAAATCATACTCTCCATGGAGTTGTACAGTTTTTTATGTCAATAAACATGCAGAACAAGAAAGAGGTAATCCTAGACTTGTTATAAATTATAAACCACTTAATAAAGTGTTGAAATGGATTAGGTTTCATATTCCTAATAAGAAAGATCTTTTGGATCGATTGCATAATGCATTAATATTTTCAAAATTTGATCTTAAATCTGGATATTGGCAAATACAGATTAGTGAAAAAGACAGATATAAAACTGCTTTTGTTGTTCCCATTGGACATTATGAATGGAATGTTATGCCATTTGGATTAAAAAATGCTCCTTCTGAATTTCAAAATATTATGAATGAAATATTTATTCCTTTTAGCGATTTTATTATCGTATATATTGATGATATTTTAGTCTTTTCTAAAGACATACAATAACATTTCAAACATCTTGATATATTTAAAAAAATTGTTATACAAAATGGTCTTGTTATTTCCAAACCAAAAATGCTTTTATTCCAATCTAAGGTCAGATTTCTTGGTCATAATATTGAAAAAAGAAAGATTATTCCTATTAATAGAAGTATTGAATTTGCTTCTAAATTTCCTGACCAAATTACTGATAAAACTCAATTACAGAGATTTCTTGGTAGCTTAAATTATATTCTACATATTATAAAAATCTTGCTACTGATACTGCTATCTTATATGATAGACTCAAAAAGAAACCAGGACCATGGACAGATGTTCATACTGAAAAAATTAAGTTAATTAAAACTAAGGTTAAAAATTTGCCTTGCTTAATGCTTGCTAATCCTACATGGAATAAAATTGTTGAAACAGATGCTTCAGAGATTGGTTTTGGACGAATTTTAAAACAAGTCCAACCAGAAACAAAACAAGAATATCTTGTTCGATTTCATTCAAGAAAATGGAATAATAGTCAACAAAAATATGCAACTGTTGCGAAAGAAATTCTTTCGATTGTTAAATGTGTGTTAAAATTTCAAGATGATTTATATTGTCAAAATTTTTTGATAAAAACAGATTGTCAAGCAGCAAAATATATGTTCAATAAAGACTTTAAGCATGATGTTTCCAAACAAATGTTTGCGAGATGGCAAGCTAATCTTGCACCTTTTGATTTTGATATTGATTATATTAAAGGGAATAATAATTCTCTTCCTGATTTTCTTACCCGTGAATTTTTGCAGGATGATCCCTGCTAGGGGAGGATCCTCTAACCCTAATAGGGGAAGAGGAAGAGGACGTAACCTTGATCCTAATAGGGTCATTGCAGGCAAAAAATTAGTTAATTTAGGTGGGATCACTATTGATCCATCACATCCTGATTTTGATAAAATCAAAAAGGTTATTGAAGAAAGCAGTAATACTGCTCAATCATCATCTTATGCTCATGCGGTTGATCATGAAGAGTCTGATGACTCCTTTGAGATATCTCATCACGAGGAAATAATTTTACCTCTTGAAAATGCTGATAAGCAGTGGATCAATGATCCTTGGTACCTTATGGAACGATATTTAAATAATTATATGTTTCCTGTACTTTATTACAAGTCCAGGGTATATTTTGAATCAATTTTACAAGTCACAAATTCATGTGATATTGAACATTTCAAGAAGAATAATACTCTTCCAATTTATACTTATAGTAAAATTTATATTAGAAAAATTCTTTCTTCAAATGAATGGGGAATCAGTACCTTAAATGAAAGGCAATTTATTCTTGATAAAATTACTTATCATTTTAATTATTGGGATTATGTGGAAGCATTTTCCGAAGTTTTCTTAATCCCCAAGGGAAATGATGTTTAAGTAGTGAAAGTAACAAAATTAGTGCCAAAAACCATTTGATCAAACAACATGATACTCGTTTCTACGAGAGGTTTACGTTCGATGTGGGTTCAAATCTCTCTAAATAGATTTTATGATTTTAGGTCTTCCTATAAAAAAAATAACAAAATTGGTACATCAAACTGGAAAATTAGTTAAATCAGAAATATTCTCTAAAAACATAAGTCAATTGCCATAACCTTAAATTTTCTAGCAAATTACATTTCGTTATTTCAATTCATTGCTTTATAAGGTTTGCTCGGTATCGAAAGGGGAAATTTTCGTTTGCTTAGAGTATTAAACGAATACTTATATAGATCTTTGTTATGAACCCCCCACAAAAAACAAAAAAAAAAAAAACCTTTGGAATCATTGACCTCTTCTGGTTGACCAACACCAACCTGAAAGACCCTAAAATACTAAAAAAAGTCACCAAGAATCAACACATCCAGCATTATTGCTTCAATATTCTTAATTCCATCCTCGGCTCAAACCAATTTGCTTAGCTAACTAATACACATTTCAAAAATAGTCCCTCATCATTGACAAAACCCTTCATAATTGTGTCATTGAACAAAAGTCTGATTTTGTTGCATTTAGTTTTTGTTTTTTTTTTTTTTTTTTTTTTTTTTTGTCGTATTGTTGCATCTAGTTAGTGTCTGACGATTATGACAAATGCTACATATAATGAACTCAAAAATTGAATGGAATAATCGGATAACTACCTATTATGATTGAGGATTTCAAGTCTGAAATACAACTTTGCCTTCCATTCTAATAAACAAATTATGGGTGCAATGTTAATAAGAGTCTAGGCTATGGATTAGAACTGTAAACCTTGTTTGGAGTATCCTAAAAGATATTTTAATGCAAAATTGACAGAAAACAGATAAATAACACTACTTGCATGCATTTGGCCAAGCAAATCTTGATCTGGCAGTTCATGACAAATTACCATAGACATGGTAGGGCCATAGACGTGCATACGTAAATGAATTTAGATCATCTCATAATATATAATATATAACGTTAGGAGAGATTAAATAATTGAAAACCATATAAATTATTTTATTATAACTGTATCATTGCTTCACCAACACTGAATTTTCCTGTAACATTATATCATTATAAAATCCTGAAAATTTTGTATACGTAGGGATTGGACGAAAACAAGATATCCAGAGAAGTACATCATACTATTTCTGGAAGAAAAAGTAGCAATTCATCTCCAAGCACCTATGATGTCGAATATTCATTATAGATAATTGATATCCTTTGCTTCATCTACAGTAATCAGTGTAATAAAGTAAGGAGTGAATATCATATAAGTCAAACGACAATATTAATGGAGAAGACTTAGATCAAGCTAGGAGAAGTGCTTTCAAGCTCGTTCTCTTATTAGTCTTCTCAAGTTGTCGGCCACAGTCCAAGAAGTCATTGCCACACTATTTTAAAGGCGCAAATTTTTTTCACCTAAACACACACGGTTATCCATAATTTTTTGTCACTATTTCCACATAGTTGTCTTGATTAAATAGATTTGAAGTACGCTGATTTATAATTTTTTCGTATTTTCTTAGGATACTTAGATTTTTTTGGTGAAATATTGATGTATCTTGAATACTTTTATTTGCTTTCGCAGCACAATATTGATTATTTCTAAAGTATAATTTTAACGCTTCTAAAATTGTATGGAAAATGATAGTTTTCCTAATTAAAAATGAAAATCTATTAAACAAAGTGAAAATATTAAAGAAGTGGGTAAAATAAAATATAAAAAAAAGATTTTCTAGTGGGAGTTTTGAATTAAAAAAAATAGTTTAGTATTGTAGCAAATGACTATTTTGCCTAACTAAAAGTACAGATAAGCTAAAACTAACTGAAAAAAAAAATTGAGGGGGTAGAACGAAACAAAAAATTATTTTAGTGAGTGATTTGGAACAGAAAAAGTTTAATAGGTGAGTTGAAACTTTTTAATAGCCTATGGTGTAATTACCCCCACAAAAAATAAATGTATAAGAACCTAAAACCTAAAACTTTTTCTAAATTAATAAATGAATAACCTCTATAAAATAATATTACTGAAATTAATAATATTATCTTATAGGGGTTTTACAATGCTAAGATTGAATTTCACACTATATTTGTCTAAATTATAAGGCAAAAATATCCCTAGTGCAAAAATAAAATTGTGCAGTAGAAAATTATAAGGTAACACAATATAGTTATATGTCAAATCACACTCACTACTTTGAGATCTATTGTAGATAGCGTTACATTGTACTTTTACAAGTGGTTACTTTCATGACCCGAACTTGTGGCTTTTGAGTTATTCCAAGCGGATAGATGTTGAAATTAATTTCCAAAATTTTGTACACTCTCTAAGCTAACTTTTGAAGCAGAGAGACACTGCTTAATCTAAATATGCGTTTGAAAAATGCTTGATCTAACTTCATGTATGAAAACAGAGAGTCCCTTCACGTCATTACATTTTTTTTTTTGGTCAAACATAAACTTGCATTTCATAAACAAATTGTACATAGGTAACCAATCCCCGAGGAATGGATATCACAAGTGAACAAATACATCATACATGATTACATGTTGAATAGTTGGTTTTAATCAGGAGAGAGTTGAAAGGTATGCACTAAAAAGAATGAGAACTTGTCAGCCTGGATATTATAGGTATAAATGAATGAAACTGGAATTTTCAAAAAAATCAACTAATGGCAATGCGATGTAGCAATAACATACAGTTGCTTTTGATAGCAGCATAGGCAATCAATTCTGTTGTCTTCTTTATCACCACATTTGATGCTATAAAATTTCATAACCAGCAATAGATTGTAAATCTTTTGAGAATGAACTTTATGTTTTATTTAATATAGAAGCAAGTAAAGAGCAATCACAAATTAGATTTCGATGTGTAGAAGAAGTTTGGAGACTTCTGTCTTATTTTTTCCCACATCGGTAGCTAGTTTCATTTAACACCTCTTTATAAGTAGACACATGGCACAGTAACCTGCCGAGCTCGGTAACGTGGGCTTGTGACCGGAGTGGGTGGCATTATTGTAATGGAACATTGGTTTGGCCCAGTAAGGTAGGGTTTGGGTGGTTAGCACTCTTTTATCGGCCCGCCAGTTCCAAGCGGTGAATTGGGCCTTGTATCTTCGGCGAAGGATTGGATCACGTGGTTTCTAAAGTCGAAGGCATAGCGTGAGGCTGCTGGTTTCACGGAGCAGTGAAAACTTCCCGCTCTCTGCAGTGGGAGGATAACGGGCTGGGTACTACGCAAGCCCATTATTATCCAATGGGCTGGCCTAATTGAACCATCACTTTTATGAAATATATTTACCCCATCAAGTTCGAGTAATTGGGTCGGCCCACTATTTTTATTGAATTTTTTCTTATTTAATTTTAAAATCTTGATATCGATATTTCAAAAATTCTTGATTTCTGAATCTCACAACCTTTAATCATTTTTATTTTATTTTATAAAATTTTCCATTTTAAATAACTTAGCCTCATCTAAATATTTCCAAATTATCTTATATATTTTTTTTTTATCAAAGAGTTAGTGAAAGGAGCAAAATTAGTACCGCATTAAAACAAAGCTTGAATGGAAAATTAATTAAAATAATGCAACATTCTCCAAAAATGCTTTAACTTGCTCATAGTGTCACCTCTTAACATAATTAAATCAAAGTTCCTACAAAAATTAAGAAATGGTGTCGTTCTAAATACACCAGCCTTCTCAAAACCTTCAACAAATTTACTCTCCTTCACTTCTTTCTAATCTCAGTTGCACCCAAAATATTATACTGCTTGTGTTGCACGTCTAGTCTTTCTGAAACAAATGAGAAGTGAATGAAGAAATTGAAAAATAAGTTGCTTTGATTTTGATTAAAATTATACTTGATTTTATTCCAGAATTCTCTTGTATATTTTCACTGAGAGATATATCTCCTCTCTTTATGGAAATAGCTAGCCACAAAATGTGAAATATTTTCTACAAACATGCATTAAAACTCTATAAATCCCTAGAGATTTTAGCATCATTAAGATTTTTACAACATATATACATACATCTAGCTAGATTATCAAAGATAAGAGGTTTGTATTGTTTGATTTTCCGTGTTACCGCTAAACGAAAATCGTTGTATCCTATAGAACTTCCGCCCATATTCTTCAGCACCATAACAGAACAATTAAATCTTAAGGAGACTTAGTCAAATTTACTACATTTATTTACCGCATTGAATAACTTTCTGCCGAGACGAGTCGTCTTGAAATATTTTATATTTTGCCTTGTGTTTTTATAATATGTTTTATTGCAATAAATTCAGTCTGTTAAATGCAATATTGTTCAACACACAAGTTATTCACATAATTATGCCAACACTACTTAGCAGAGACTTATCTCAATAAGGCTCTAGTTTTTCTACATTACAAGTATCCTCAAGGATATGCAAATGCTTCTGAAGTCCATAGATGTAAGAGGAGGCACAATGTAGGTGTTATTTAATGCATAATTGACAGGAAACAGATGATGACATTTGCTCGCATTTGGCCAAGCAAATGTGAATCTTCAAGTATCAAAGTTCTCCACTATATTTTTCTCTCTTTAGCTTCAGTCGTCTTCTATTTCTATTCATAAATAGATGACATGTTATTAGCATGAAGAGTACTATCTATTAATCATTACTCATTAGAGGAATGGAGAGATTAATATGAAGGTAGGAAAGTGATGAGATAAAAATATAAAATCAATTTTATGTCAACAATTCGAGTTAACATGCAAGTAAAAATTGGAGTTCAATCTTATAGTATATGCTCTAACAATCAAATTAATAATCATTATATAAAAATTCGAGGTAGAATGATTTTAAGTGTAAAACCCAACAAAAAAGTAATAATAAAGTACGTAAATTTTATTTGAGTTAATTCGGTTTAATCATTAATTGGATTTTAAATATGACTCAGTAGACTTTCTTTTTTATTTATTTATTGTCGGGTTGGTTTATATATATATAATAAGAGTTGATATTACATTATTTTATATTAGTCTATTTCGGTAGGACTAGTGTCCTGATGTATAAGTCTAGAGAGCTTAAGGGGTAATTTAGTAGACTAATAAAACGGTAAAGAGCTAATTTGAATTACATAAGTAACTTAATCTACTACTTGATTGGCCGATTAAAAAAAGTAATAAAAAGAGTAGCCAAAAATAATAGATAAACAAGATAGAGAATTACGAACAAAGAAAAAAAACCTTCAGTCACACTATAATGAACTCAGAAAGCTATCAGACTGGATAATAGCATGGTTTGGAATTTGGTGTGCAGTAATTATTGAAGATGCCAGCTGGCAAGCTATTGCATTTGCCTGTTGCACTGGAGCACCGAGTAGACTTAATAGTCCATTGTTGAAACCTATTTGGAATCCATATGCAAATCGTGAATAGTCTAGGGTGAACAAAAAAAAAAAAACTAAAAACTAAGGCAAAAACCGAAGCTGCTGCTGGCAATTTTAGTTACAGCTGCTTGACTTAGTCTTCATCAGGTGAGTATTAATTTTGTGTTTAAGTGTGTTTGTACTTGATGACAAAAAAAAAAAAGACAGAGAGGTGGGGGCCTTGCATCACCTCCCACACAAAGCCGAACCATCCGACCCTGCCAAATGGAAAGACTTTTGCATTGTATATACACTATACCTGGAAATTAGAGGAAAATAAGATATACAGAGAAGTGCATCCATATTATCTCTGGAACAAAAAGTGACGATTCATCTTGTAATATCCTAAAAGCATGGTAGATACAGTAGTTAGTTACATTAAGGTATAATGTTCCTTCTGCTATAGGGATGAAATACATCTTCAGCCATTACAAACCCAGACTCGTATCACTTATTGAACTGCCAAAATGCAAAACAACAGCGAACTGAACAAGGGACTTTGGTTAGAAAGCCTAAGTTAGCATCTATCACTTATTTATATGCCATTTACAAGTGATACTCGTGCTTGATAAAGACTGATCGTGTATACAGTACACCAATCAGCCTCGAAGGATCATTCAGGAAGTCGAATCAGGCTGTTTGGCAACTTGACTATTTAGGAACTCCAGCACTGAGAGACGCTGCATGCAGAAATAGTGTCAACCCATTTTCGTGATAAAACTCTCTCCTGTCTACAGAAGAATACATGAGAAAGACATCAACTTTACCCGCTGTTCAAGGGCGCATTCTTCAGAATTCAAATTTAGAGATTTCAATAATTGTATGGCTACTTGGAATCCATCAACAGCTGCATTTTTATTCCCCAGATTTCTATCCACATCGGCAACTTTAGCAAGGGAGACAGCTATATGTAGAACCTGGAATATAGAAAAATTTAAACATAATATGATGGATCAAGAAAGGATGTATGCACTTTCATTAGCAAATGTTAGATTCAGCTTCTTGAATATAGGTTCAGTGGAGATGCGTTCAGTACAATATATTTTAAAAGTTTGCGGCTTAATAGAATTAAAAGCCTATGTATGCACTAGCATAATGCAGGTATCCAATTTAGGAGCCAAACTAAAATACATATGATATAAATTATGTCATGGAATCCCCACACTCCAACCCAATAGATAAGAATATGAAATGTTTTATAAGCTAAAAATGGGAAGATATGACATCCATGTCGACTATCTTTAATTTATTATAACTTTTGTGGCTTCAAAATAGTTCTCAAGCAATAAACTCCTTGAAAGAAAGATTCTGACTACGCCTGAGGAAGCAACAATTGCACCAAGGAACAAATCTATGCCATTCCAGGTCAGTTACTATTGACACCCATACTTTCGAGTAGAATGCTACAATCATCAGCGGGAGTGTGAATGGTCTACCAACACTGATCACATCTGTGTTTCTTATCATTGGTATGTTAATCACAACTACTTTGCTAAACAAAGTTTAACCTGGTGAATAACACCACCGAAATCAGCCAGACGGTTTGGTTATTTCTAGATGATTTCCGGAGGGACAAAAGCTTTGCTCACCTGAGATGGCACAGAAGACTCTTGCTTGATGGCATTGCGGCGAACATCTAAAGCCTGAATATAGTAAGATCTTGCAGCTTGCAAATCTCCATCATAATATTTGAGATCTCCAATTTTATTTAGGGACACAGATAGCGTGTGGGTGATCTGTCAATGTTCCAAAATGATACATGGTCATGCCAAGATTGGCCTAAAAGAATAGTTGCAGTGCTTATGCAGCAGTAACTTTGATCAACAACCTGGGAGCTTAGAAAATTACCTTTAGATCATCTCTAGGCACTTTCAATAGAAAATTGACACTCTCATTAAAGTAGGTGACTGCAGAACCAACATCAGAGCTCAATGCAGTATTGTTATCAGAAGATATTCATAGAATCTAATTTCTATCAACCACAAAGAAAGGTAGAACGGACCAGCAATCACCAAGCATACCCAGAACTGCTCCTAGCTGTGAGTAGAGTTGGCAAATGGGCCACCCGGCACGGTCCGCCCGAATTGTGGGTTAAGAAAAATGAGCTCGACTCAGCATATATGTTTAGTGGGCTGAGCTCAATTCTTGAAATATAGGACTCAACTCAACCCACGAGCCCGCTACCACGAGTCGCGAGCTGGGCTGGGCCAGCCCATCTTTTTATTTTTATTTTTTATTAATGTGTTCTAAATTTTGATAGTTGGATTAATAACGAAAAAATGTTAAGTTTAACTTTTTTACGATAATGTTAATTTAACAATTAACAATACATAAATTGATTGATAATATTAATATAAATGATAAAACATTACTTAACAAATTATAAGTTTACGGGACACGGATACGTTATTAATAAACATAAAAAAAAAACATTACATAAATGCTTAAAGAAAGTTGGTGGAGAAGTTCTCCATTTTTTTATGCTCTTTGTGCGGGTTCTGGGTCTGTTGGTGGCAGTGGCGGCGGTAGTTGAGGATTAAAATAGTTTGGAATATTTAAGTGTTGAGATACAAGATGTCTTACAAGCGTTCTAGTTCCAAAATGACGACGAAATATATATTTACGTTCACAATAGTTACAAATTATATACCCATGTTCTTCAAAGTAAGCAAAATGATTCCAAACATTTAAACGTAATCGTTGTGAAAGATTTTCTTCCTCCATAGCCATAGATATTGTGTATTCTTGTAGTAAAATAAAGAGACAATAGGTAGTAAAATAAATATATAGTTTTGTAGTAAAATAAAGTTGAATACACTAATTATTTATAAGAAAAATTACATGTACACATTATAATCTCAAGATAGGCTTTATCTGGGCTCGAATTGGGCCTGAGCGGGGCTCGAACTGGGCCTGTACTGGGTTCGAGCTGGGTTGGGCTGAGCTGAGCTGGGTTTGGGCACAAATGGGCTAGGTCAAAAAATATATGACCCATCTTGACCCATCTATATGTGGTGGGCTGATCCGAGTCGAATCCATTTTCATTCGAGTTAGATTGGGTTCAAATTTTCATATGTTGGGCTGAATTGGGCCTGTGTCGGCCCGACCCAAATGCTACCTCTAGCTGTGAGCATAACTCGAATGTATTCCCCATTCTTTCCAACTGTTCCCTAAAATCTTCCGCACACAGACTGAGTCTTGATTTTGCACTTTTTATATTATTCCCACGGAAAGCCTACAAATGAAACAACTTGTTCCGGAGTTTAGTCAAGTCTAATTTGTGGAATAAGCAAAATAGAACAATTCTAACCAAGTCGATACAGTTCGAAATAAATCTTTACAATGTAAACATAATGTATTTGGCAAACTCACCCTCATGGCTTGCTGCACCAAGAAAGCACATCGTTCTAGAGATACATCCTCGTATATCACTGTTTTCTTCTCACCTACTACTTGTTCATTATTAGTTTGAGACATCTTGATCCTTGCATGTCCTTCAATGAAACAATCAACAACTTTCTGAAGATCTTGGTCATTTTAATCTTCTCAATGTCAGCACCACATAATGGACAATCCTTAAACCGTGAAATGCATACTCTGATTCCACAAAATGTTTTGAATGGTGTACAGTATCAGACAAAAGCTAAATTATCTATCCACTTCTTAAATGCTAACATATATAAGGGAATTTAGCTATCAATAAATACATATAGATAGGCCTAATAATCTGCCCATACAAACTTACTTGCAATAAACATGGGAACAAGGAATGCATTTGCTACATTCATAAAGAAGTGCTTGATAAATCATGCAACTGAGAGGGCCCAATTTAAATGTTTGAGAATCATATCCAAAGGGGCACTTTGTAGGAATGCTGACAGGTTCCCCAGACTCTTGTTTACGGTCACTCTTTTGCGCTGCATGAGAATCATATCTGAAAGAAACTAAAGAGAGAAATTTGATTATTTTTCATTCATTGTAATGATTTGCAGGAAAATACAGCCAAAATAAATAGGATGCTAGCAACCCTAACTTTCCCTAACTTTATCCTTAAATCAAGGAGAATCATAACCAATTAGGGAAACTAAAATCTTGGGCATTTATTTAAAAAATAAATCAAGGAGTATCTGAAGGCTTGCGTCCAGTTATCCCCGTTTCTTCTAGGAGATCTAGAATATATTTCCGTTGTAAAACTACTATTCCTTTCTTTGATCTAGCAATCTCCATACCAAGAAAATATCTTAGTTGTCCAAGATCTTTAATCTCGAACTGGGATGACAGACTCTTCTTCAACTTGTCCATATTTTCAACATCATTACCAGTGAGGATAAAGTCGTCTACATAAACAATCAACACTGCAATCTTTCATTCTCCTTAGATCTTCATGAACAGTGGGGGGTCTGACTATCCGTGTGAAAAATCTTGGGTTGTTATAAATTTTGTAAATCTCTCAAACCAGGCTCTGGGAGATTGTTTAAGCCCATATAAAGATTTTTTTAATCTGCAAAATTTTTCCCTAAACTTATCAGCAAACCTTGGAGGAGCTTCCATATACACCTCTTCTTCTAGCAACATGAGAAAATGTCTCAGAATAATCAATACCATAGGTTTGTGTAAAACCTTTGGCAACCAACTGAGGTTTGTATCATTCAAGAGAACCATCTGAATTGTACTTTACTATGAGCACCCACTTGCATCCAACTGGAGTTTTTCCTTTTGGAAGATCAAACTTTTCCCACGTCCTATTTTTTTCCTGAGCTCTCAACTCCTCAAGAACCGCTTCTTTCCATTCAAGAACTTCTAGAGCCTTATGTATATTCTTTGGAATAACAACACATGACAATTTTGAGGTAAATGCCTGAAACGATGGAGATAGACTCTGATAGGATAAAAAATTATACAAAGGATGTTTGGTGCAAGTTCTAGTACCTTTCCTAAGAGCAATAGGTATTTCTAGAGTTTTATTTAACTCTAATGTAGAATCTGGAGTAGGAACTGACATCTCTAGAGTTTTATCTGACTCTACTGTGGAATCTGGACTAAGAACGACTTTAACAGGACTAAACTTAGATTGAGATTTACCTGATTGGTCTTCAACCTCTTGATTTTTCCTTGGTTCAGATTCTCGGCCATGCTCCAAGTTGTTGATCATCTTTTATCGTTCTGGATATTTTCTCACTTAGACTTTCCCTTTATATTGAATACCACCTTGCCTTGCTCATATTTCTTCTCGTTCCGAGTTTCATCTTGCGATGGCACAAATATTTGATCCTTATTTTCATTATTTGAGACATTATTAGTTGAGTTGTGAAATACCTCTATCTCTTTTCCAGCATTGCCCATAATCTCGGATTCATTGGGGTTTTGTTGGAAAATATTTTCAGATTCACTAGTTCTATTATGACTTTGACCATTTTCAGCAACAAGATGATCAAGGAAAAAAATATTTAATCAACCAGTCAAAATCCGAATCTTCATTAGATGTCTCCCCTTGAGGATGAGTAGATGTAAAAAATGGTTTATCTTCAAAGAAGGTAACATCAATGGAGATAAGAAATTTCTTGGAACCTGGACCAAAATATTTGTATCATTTTTGGTTTGAAGGATAGCCAATAAAGACACATTTCTTTGCCCTAGGGTCCAATTTCCCTCTATTATTATCATGAACATGAACAAATGCAACACACCCAAACACTTTAAGTTGAAGATCATTTGAGAGCCTAGAGGAGGGCAAACAGTTCTTAAAGCAGTTTAATGGGGTTTGAAACTGTAAAACTTTAGAAGGCATCCTATTGATTAAATAAGTAGTTGTAAGAAGAGCCTCACCACACAAATATTTTGGTACCTTAGTTGAAAACACTAAGGACCTAGCAACTTCTAAGAGATGTTTGTTCTTCCTCTCTGCAACTCCATTTTGTTGTGGAGTGTTGTTGCAAGAACTTTGATGAACAATACCTTTTTCAACAAAAAAAATTCCCTAAAAATCTTGTTAAAATATTCTTTGCCATTGTCACTTCGGAAAACCTAAATCTGTGTTTGAAACTGTGTTTGAATCATACTGTAAAATTTTTTGAATATATTTTCAGCTTCAGATTTTTCATGAAGTAAAAATACCTACGTAATCTCCAGTTAAATGGCTGATTTTTCCTTTTCCATCAATGGCCAATTTAACTGATTGAGCCCATTCTAAATAGTTATGGCCATTCAATCTGTTACTTGTCAATTAGAAGGAAGAATTCGAACCAAAAAAATACCACTGCCGCTAGTTACCGTTTTTGGTACACCGGACTGCTAGTTGTCTATGACAGCTCCTCCGCTTGTTGCACTAGAACTGTCGCCTTGATTAGCTTTTGATGTAGAGGTATTATTCTTCTAGCCGGTCATCGCCTGCTTGTAATTCATCTAGGGTTTTGGTGTTTTTGGATAAAGAGTTGTGGCTTTGGTACCATGAAAGAAACTAAAGAGAGAAATTTGATGATTTCTCATTCATTGTAATAATTTGTAAGAAAATACAACCAAAATAAATAGGAATCTAGCAGCCTTAACTTTCCCTAACTTTTTCCTTACATCAAGGAGAATCATAACCAATTAGGAAAACTAAAATCTTGGGCATTTATTTAAAAAATAATGGCTAATTATCCCTAATCTACTCCCTAATTTACTGACAATATCCAAAAGGACACTTTGCAGGAATGCTGGCAGGTTTCCCAGACTCTTGTTTAGGGTTGCTCTCTTGCGCTGCCTGTGGTTTGTTTTGGTTATAAACAGTTTTCTTAGAGGATGCATCATCAAGCTGAGCAACTTTTATGAAAGGACAAACATGTGTCATTTTGATCGAAACCCTGTAACAGAATATTGCTAAATCCTCTTAAATAAAGAATTATATTTGATATTTATGATAAAAAGAAAAAAAGAATACCAGCATGAAAAGAAGGAATGTTACAAACAGCTTTTGTACAACTCAAGTAAAAAATTATGTTCCTTAATAGAGCAGTACACAAGATTTTTGAAGACCATAACACTGATTAAATATATAGTGCGATTTCAATCCCATTACAACAACAATCCTTCAATTTAAGACGCTCAATTAATCCAATTTTATTTCCCTCTAATAGAATGGTGATAGAGTGAAATAGAACTACTGACATTCTTTAGGAACAATTATTTAAGTAGCCAAAATGACGTTCCAACAAAAAAATAACATGCTACCTATAAAATAGATAAGTTTGCTGTAAAAGAATAGCTCAATTGTATTTATTTACAGGTTTTCAAATATATACAACATTGTAGTAGGTCAGAAATAGAAAAGAATTGACATCAGGCTTCATATAAGCCATTATTTGTGCAGCCGTTAGCTTTGACTTTGAGTTGGAATGCGGCTATTGAGTTGATTTTGTGGAGATTGATTGAGAGCTATTGTTGATTGAGGATCTTTCCAAGTATGCCCCCGCAAGAGGGCGAAGCCATCATCGACACCCATCTTGGATCGAAGACAGGCAACCAATCTTTGGGCAGTGGTTTCATCAGTATGTCAACTAGCTGATTGGTGGTGGAAACATGAACAACTTGGAGTGATCCTTCTGCTACTTTGTCCTGAATGAAATGATAGTCAAGCGCCAAGTGTTTCATTCTTGAATGAAAGATAGGATTTGCACAAAGGTAGGTAGCGCCAATGTTGTCGCAGAGAAGACGAGGTGTGCTGGTGGGTGTGATATGGAGCTCACGGAGTAAGTTTGTAAGCCAACAAACTTCAGCAGTTATGAGACTGGTACATTGCTTTTTGGAACACCATGAGACTGGATTACCCCAAGGAAGACAATGTAAGCAGAAATAGAGGTATAGTCATCTCGGTTGTCGACCCAATTGATATCAGAGTAAGCCACGAGTGATTGATGTTTTGATTTGTTGATGACCAAGCCATAGTTTAATGTGTGTTTTAAGTAGTGTAGGAGTCGTTTTGCTACTGTCCAGTGGTTGGTCTTTGGAGAATGCATATATTGGGCCAATTTATTGGTGGTATAAGCAACGTCGAGGCGAGTGAAAGCCATATATTGCAAACTGCCAATCAAACTGTGATATGCGGAAGCATCAGTACCTTGGGCACCTTCATCCAATGTTAATCGAGTGGTAGAACTGATTGAGGTGTTGGCATCCTTCACACCATCCATATGGAAACGAGCAAAGATATCTTTTACATACTGTTATTGACTAGGAAACAAACCATTTGGCATTTGTATGACTTCGACACCAAGAAAATATGCAAGTTGTCTGAGGTCTTTCACAGAGAATTTGCATGATAGATCAACAATTGTTTTTCTCACATGGGCAAGAGAGCTTCCTGTAACAATTAAGTCATCAACATATACAAGAATATATGTTAGAACTAATTTGTTAAGATAGACAAGCAATGAGCTGTCGGACCGTGTGGGTACAAAGCCAAGTGAAAGAATGAAGTTTTTAAGCTCAAGGAATCACGCTCTTGGCATTTGTTTAAGTCCATAAAGAGAATTATATAGATGGCACACATGGTTGGGTTTGGAGCTGTAACTGAATCCCGGTGGTTGTGACATGAATACGTCTTCTTCCAGATTCCCATGAAGAAATGCGTTGTTCATATCTAATTGATGAATAGGCCATCCATTAAAGACTGCAATAGAAAGAACTACACGAATAGTAGAAGATTTTACCACCGGACAGAACGTTTCTTGGAAATCAAGGCTCGGGCATTGGTGGAATCCTTTGGCCACTAACCGGGCTTTGTACTGAGCAATGGTTCCATCTAAATTTCTTTTTATGCGAAACACCCATTTATAACCTATTACGTTGTGATGGGGTTCACGAGGCACAAGTTTTCATGTAGAGTTGCGACGGAAAACATCTAACTTATCAAGCATAATGGCTTTCCATGACGGATTTTGAAGGGCTTGGTGCACGGATGTGGGTTCAAGCGATGGGGGTAGCGAATGTTTACTACTGGCTATGAGAGAAAAAAAATTATGGGGCAGATGATGTTATTTTGTGACCTGGTGCGCATGAGATGTTTTGCTTGTGGTAGTAGAGGCATTTCAGTTTGGTGCTCAGATAATGAGACAGTAATAGGGGGCACATCGCAACGATTTGGTTCAACAACGATAGACTGGGATGGAGGCACGATAGGTAACCTTGGACAGCAACTCTTTGGATTAACTGTGGACTCAGTAGACTTGGGAAGTAGAATGGATTGTGGTGAAAAATATGAGATAATGTTTAACGGTGGAGGGTCAAATGGCACATTTGATATTAATGGTGTGGGCGATATAGTTGGAGGAGTGGGAGGGTATTGGATGGTGTTAGAGTCGTTGTGACTGGGGAGCCATTTGGAGAGTGAGTGGTCTTGAATTTGGTCTTGGTGTGAGAGTGTTGGCAGGGAAGGAAATTGGGTCTCTACGAATTGGACATGCCTAGAGATGTAATATTTGTGAGAAAAAGGTTTATAGCATATATAGGAAGTATGAGTAGTGGAGTAGCCAAGGAATATACATGGCTTGGATCTCTGTTAGAGCTTATGATTGTTGTGTGGACGAAGCCATGGGTAGCATAGGCAACCAAACATGCGAAGCTTAACGTAGTTGGGTTTGATTTGAAAAAGTGTTTCAAATGGAGATTTGTTATCTAGGAGTGGTGTAGGAAGCCAATTGATTAAGTATGTTGCAGTTTAGAAGGCAAAGGTCCATAGAGAGAGTGGTAGTTTGGCACGATGAAGTAAGGTGAGTCCGGTTTTGACAATATGACGATAGCGCCTTTCAGCTGGGGCCACATGTTCGGGAGTGTATGGTGGGGATATTAGATGATGGATGCCATGTTGAGCAAAAATGGGTTTAAGACCATGATATTCTGTACCACTATTCGAATATATAGTGTGTATAGATTGATTGAATTGTTTTTCCGCCATAAGCTTGAACTTTGGAAAGATAGAAAATACATCTGATTTGTGAGATAATGGAAATAACCATGAAAATTTACTAAAATGGTGAACGGAGATTACATAGTAAGAGAACCTATCTATTGAACGAATTGGAGAAGGTCATCAAATGTCCTTGAAGATGAGTTGTAGATGTCGACTACTAGTTAAACTGCGTTGACCAAAGGGCATTTTGTGACTTTTATTACAATGGCAAGAGTCACAATTAGAGAAACTAGATGGGAAGTGAAGTAGTTTATTAATGAGTTGATAAAGCACTTTGGAAGAGGGATGTCCAAGTCTGTCGTGCCAGTGATTGAAAGAGGCCTTAACTCCCATGAAAACTTGCTTAGGTTAAGGGTCTATACCATCTAAAGGCCACTCATAAATGTTATTCCTGCTCTGTCCCACTGCGAGAGGTGCCCCCGTGATGAGATCTTTCACACAAAAAGAAGTGGGAGAAAATTCAATTGAAACATTATTAGATCGACAAAGTTGATTAACTGAAATTGAATTTTTGTGCATGGACAGAACACAAAGAACATTTGAGAGATAAAGGGGTAGACTTTGGGATGGTAGAGTGGAGGTACCCGTGTGGGAGATGTTTAAACCTGATTTCTCTTCAATGATAACATCGTCGAGTCCATCGTATGGTTGGTGAAGAGACAAGTTGGCCAAATCAAATGTCACATGATGAGAGATACCAGAGTCTAGGAGCCATGAGTTGGTTGGTGTCGAGGTGGTTGTATTGGCAGTGGGATTAAGGAAAAAAGAGTCGTTTAGCGGTATAGCATTGACGGGCCTTGTGGCCTTTCTTGTCACAGAATTGACAAATTACTGCTGGCTTATTGTTGTGAATGGAGGTGTCACCACAAGTTGGTTTTGGCTAGAATTAGAGTGACAATTTGGGAGTTATTTTTGTTTGGTGTGTAGTTGTTTTTCTTTCTAGATGAATGGCCATTAGAAGAGGAAAATGTGTGTTGTTGGCTGTTATGGGGCCAAGAATGCCTGCTGCTGTAGAGTCTTCCCTTTTAAGGAATGCATCATATTCAACTAACTTGTCGTGGAGCTCGTCAAAGCTAATGACAGTGTCTTATGCCCGGATAGCAGTAGCAAGTTCCTTAAAGGCAGGACCAACTCCATTACGTGTGTGGGTGATGAGATATTGAAGAGGGACATGAGCGCCAACAAGAGCAAGTTCATCCGCAATATCGCGGACTTGAGCCAAGTAATTTGAGATTGATTGATTGCCTTGTGATAGAAGCGTAAGTTGTTCAGCCAAACCCATGATGCGTGAAGAAGAAGGGTTTGCATAATTTTTGGCAAGTTTAGACCATGCTTCAGCCGCTGTTTTGCATGAGCGGATGACGGGAACCACATTGTGGCTTAGGGAGCCGATAATGCCAAGTAGCAAGAGCTTGTTTTGGCACATCCAAAACTAATATTTAGGGTTATGAACAGATTTTTCATTGGTGGTCAGCGTTTCGGGTGGGCAGATGTGTGAGCCATTAATATATCCAAGCAAATCATAGCTGTAGAGTAATGCATCAAACTGGGTCTTCCTTGAGTAATAGTTGGTAGGTGTTGATTTCAATGGCAGTTGATTTGCGACATTGATTGAAATGAGATTTTGGAATTGCGAGGTCGAGGGAACTTTAGATGATTAGGCGGGTGAGGTGGTGTTTGAGGTAGTTGGTGCCATAGAGACAAGGACAAGCGAATGGAGAAAAAAAAAAGCCTACGAGCATCAAGTACTCGTTAGAGATTTGCTAAGCTTTTGATACCATATAAAATAGATAAGTTTGCTATAAAAGAATAGCTCAATTGTATTTCTTTACAGATGTTCAAATATATACAACATTGCAGTAGGTCAGAAATGGAAAAGAATTGATATCAGGCTTGATATAAGCCATTGTTTGTGCAGTCGTTAGCTTTGACTTTGAGCTAGAATGCAGCTATTGAGCTGATCTTGTGGAAATTGATTGAGAGCTATTGTTGATTGAGGATCTTTCCTAATACTACCACAACCTAGAAAGGAACTCCCGTAAAATAAGAATTACAAGAAGACCAAACAACATATATGGGGTCAGCCTTTCTATGATCAAATGTTTGTGCTAGAGCCCCTCAAGCAAAATTAAACTATACATGCCCCCTGCCCTCAAACCAAACCAAACCAAACCAAACTAAGCCTTATCCCACTAGGTGGGGTCGACTATATAGATTAGACGATGTCATTCATTTCTTTTGAGAGCTAATTCTTCTGTAAGCTTCATACACGCAAAGTCTCGTCTTAGTA
This sequence comes from Ehretia macrophylla, assembly GCA_037974665.1. NCBI lineage: Eukaryota > Viridiplantae > Streptophyta > Magnoliopsida > Boraginales > Ehretiaceae > Ehretia > Ehretia macrophylla. The sequence goes on along the minus strand of CM075771.1, from coordinate 68,800,130 downwards.
TCTATGTCTAAGTCAACTTAGGTCTTCCTCTACCCCTCTTTCTATGTGCTATCTCTAAACCTTCACACTATCTAACCAACGCCTCTACAGGTCGTCTCCTAACATGCCTCCCGCCCGTAAACAAATAAATAAATAAATAAATAAATATACATTACCTAGCACTCTCCTAATAACCATAACCGTAACCAAAACCTAACGATTTTCAAAACCAATAACCATAACCGTAACCGTTAAGGATTTAAAAAATTGTGGTTAGCCGTAACCGTAACCGTTTAACTAAAAAATAATTAGTTAAAATAAAAAACCTAAAAAAATGTAAGAAAAATTAGTTTAAATGTAAAGAAATAAAAAATAAAAGAATTCATGCCAATGATAAAACTTGAAATAAATTACATAATAATTTTATGAGCAAAAGTCAAAATCCATAAGTTATGCAAAGAGAAATTCATTCTCAAGCGCTGAGCGAGAATTGTCTCTTCTTTTGTTTCGGCAAGTAAGATGACAATTCTTAAAAGTATAAGTATTAGTTTAATAAGCTTAACTTATCTCTTTTAATTGAGTTTAGTTCATTTTTTTTAATTGAGTTTAGTTTAAATTTTTATCATTTTACTTACCAATTTTTGTTAGTCTTCTATTATTTTAAGTGTATATATATATATATATATATGTTAGATTTTTTTTTATTAAATTAATAATCGGGTTTCGAATTTCAATTTTTTTTAACGTAAAAAATTAAAACCTATCGGTTTATTCATTGGTTTCCCTTTATAAAATCCAAACCCTAACAGATTCTCCTTCGATTTTTGTTATCGAATTTTTATCAGACGGTTATTCGTCGGTTTCGAATAAAATATGTATCTATACCATCCCTAAACCCTACCCTAAACCCCTGTACATAGCAGGAACTTCATGTACTGGTTACACTTCTATTGAATCTAAAATTAGTAAGTGTTCATTAGTGCCCGTACTTATAAACTTTAGTTCTTCTTCTACAAGAATTCCTACAAAAATATTCCAGATTCAAAAACAAGCCTCACAGAGACATTCTTGTATAGCATCCATTCATATATAACACTCAACAAAAATTAAATTCTCAAATTAACCCACAACAAAAAAAGAATAAGATTTTCTTCTTTTTTTCTAAAAATTTAAAGGCGGTAAAAATGACAAAACACACTGCATGATTTAACTTTTCTTCTTCTCTCTATGCTTAATCAAATGACGCCTCAAATTTCCAACAAAACAAAAGCAAAAAAAAACTAGAAAAATACAATACTGTTAAAAGGGAATACTAAAATGGAAGGATTAAAATACCCACATACTAAAATTAAGAATTTCTTTAGGGAATAATATAAAAATTAAAACTTTCAATTTCTTTCAATAAAGCAAAAAAGAAAAAAAGAGATGAATATGTACTTGCTTTTTTTTTTCTGTTGGTTCTGTTGCTTCAAACTGGTTTATTTATTTTTACATAGGAATTTTGATCATGGAAATTGAGGACTGATAATAGAAATATATATATGTATATGACCTACTAAGCTATGTGTGTTAAAAAGTGAAGAAAAATAGGCGTAGGAGAAGGAAAATCCAATTTAGTCTCTGAGGTTTAGTATAAAAACTAAATAAGTCCCTGTAAAGTCATATTTTTCCAAAATACAGAGATTTATTTGGTCTTTATGCTAAACTTCAAGGACTAAATTGGGTTTTTCTCTTGAAATATGTGATTTTGCTTCAGACCCCACATGAACAACATTCAATAATTTTTTTTTGACAAAATGACTCAATTAGTCCTAAATGTTTATTTGTTTTGATATTTTAATCCCAAACGTTTTAAATTAAACACTTTAGTCCTAAACATTTTATATGAGAGACATTGTTAGTCCATTAGCTTATTTCTGTTAAATTTGTGTCGTTAAGGTCACGAAATTCGCACGATGTGCATAAAAAAATAAAAATATACAAGGTTAAATTGCTCAATTAGCTTACAATTCATGTAGTTTAAATTGGTCACTATGAACTAAATGATTAATTGAACCTTGTATGCATTTTTTTTATGCGCGACGTGCGAATCACCTGATTTTAACGAAGCAAATTTAACATAAATGAGCAAAGGACTAACGGTGTCCCTTATATAAAACGTTTAGCACTAAAGTGTCTGATTTAAAACGTTTGGGACCAAAATGTCAAAAAAAAAAAAAAACGTTTGAGACTAATTGAATTTTTTTTTTTTGGTTATCGAGAAGCACTTCATCCACCCACTCTAATTTGGATCAGTTCGTTTGGACGGACTAATATTTTCTTTTTGTTTTGTCAAACATCATTCGATAATGACTGGATGCATGTTTGATACTTAATTGATTTGAAATATATATTTAAGCACATTGTTAAATTTTTATAATTTAGGGATAAATGTGATGTTATTTTATTTAAAGTGAATTCTTTGTTATAAGAAAATAATTAATAATGAGCTTTCATTTTCTTTTTTGTCAAGGATAAATGAGTTGAGTGGCGCCATTTTTTTTAAAAGAAAATTGATGAGACCTATGAAATTAGATATATATATATACTAGTTGTGCCATTCCTGTGCATACCCACGGGCCCAACTCAATGTTTGTTAACAGAAATATTATAAATGAAGTAATTATATACACTTATAATTATAATTGATTTATTATAACATAAACTTCTTAATATAAAATAGGCATTGGATTAAATCTTAAGATCTATTAATAGAGTATTGTCCAAAAAAAAAAAAAATAATAATATAGAGTAGTGTTAAATTAAATTTACTATTCATTTGTATAAAGTAGTCATTTACAAAAGCCTAGCCGAGGTAATATATTAAAAATAAAATCAATAATGTGCAACATTGGAGCTTGAAGAATCTATTTTGTTGCTTTTTTTTTAGAGATGTTTTCTGTATCATACAGCCATGCAACGTTGTATTTTGTTTATTACTTACAGCTGCTTGTCTTGAAGTTCAAGTGAGAAAATTATTTTTCTATTTTCTCCAAAGACTGCAGCAGTGATGGATCCAGTGTTGTCAATGATGTCGATTTCAAATTTGAATATGAGGAAGATATTAATGTGAAAGAGAGAAATATTAAAACTTGAAAATGAAGAAGAAATATATAATATCTTTAAGAAAACTTAAAAATAATATTTATCTTTTCCTTGAGATAGCAATTGTGTCTTTTGTGCAATGGATGCATTGAAAAGCTTCTTTATGTTCTACTCTTTTTTCCTTTGCCACAATTCCCAAAACTTTTGTTCCTCAACCATTATCATCAATCTTCCTTTAGTCCAAATACATCTATTCTGGAGTATTAGAAATAAGACATAGGCATTAAGATATTAAGTATAATTTATGATGTGGTGAAGAGTGTTATTTGCATAATGAGAATTACACTAAAGATTTGAGTTGTGTACAAAGACGCTTTTATAAATGTGAATATTGGACATTTCAGAGTAGAAGGAAGATAACCTTAAAAATTTCATTCTAAGTAATACTACAAATTATACACCAATGAATTTTGTAACAGTATATATATTCTACATCTTACCATGTACTTAGCATTGTTGAATGGATTATTAACAACTACCACATCAGTTTCATCATGAGAAGTTATTCTGAAAACTAACCTACCAATGCTTCCAAAATAAGGAAATGCAGTATTTCTCATCAATCAATATTGACTAAGATCCCCATGTTAGGTCAAAACATACTTATCATTAGAAATCATGAACGAGTAAGAGACAGTACAAAAGTAAGAAACTTATTTAGAACTTCAAATTTTTAAATATGAATCAGACATATTGTCCAAGTAATATGCCACGAAAAAACCTAGATAGTAAACCTTCCAATACCTGTTTAAAGATTGTGTTGATTCCAAGCCTTAAAGCCCAAGTAGAAGATGCTTCTGAATTTTTCTATGCTCCAAATAATTTGAACAATAGCATAATTGCTTGGTTCATCTGTTTGCTTGTGAGGCTGGCCATGTGGTCCAGGTAAGGACAAGGAGGAGCACGTGTACCTTGTTGATGCACGTTTAGCAAAAATATTTTATTAATAGTTCAAAACACTTACGTCACTAATATAGTATTACTAAAATCCCACGATGATAAGTACCATGTGATTTCAAGCAAAAAAGAAAGAATAAACATACCATGAGCTTTACAGAGCAGGCATATTCTGCAATTTTATATGCTTGTAGTTCTGCGTCGTATTGAAGCATCTTGCAGTTTCTGTCAGGCCTTTGGACACAAACTGTCTCAATGCATCAGCCCCCTCTTGTAGTGCAGCATCAATCTTGTCAACAAAAGAATAAACAAGTTAATTCTTTGGAGAAAAGTGAGACCTCAAAATGCAGCATGATCATAATAATTTTGATAGTATAGAAGAATAAATCACCAATAAGGCCTTGGCCCACTAAGAAAGAAGACCAAGGTTGAGGCCTTCGGAGTATAAGGTCACAGGTTAAAGGAAGATCAAAATTCAGGAAAGAAAGGAAGTGCTACATGGTAAAACCAAATCCAGCCATATCAACCTAGCCGTTCTCATGCTGTGACATTCAACTTTTGAAGCAAAAATGCTTTGGGATCGATTTGACCAGGAGGCTTACCAATACCTTAAAAAACAATAAGTAGTTTAGTCATGCATCATCAAACAAAATGCCATCAGAGAACGACATATGGAACTTAGGGATTTTGAAACCAACCGATTCTTAACCGAGGAAACTCTGTGTTCCCATGAAAATGATAAATTACACTATTTAGCCTAGCAAAATTCAAAAGAAATGTTTAAATAGATAATGGTGGCGTTCAAAATAAACTAAACATCTTCCAGTATCTTCCATTAATAAGGACAACCTTCTTGTCACTGGATGTATAATCACAACAGAAAAACTATGCCACTTAGATCCTATAACAATTTCAATACCCAAGAGAGTACCTCAAACTTAACAAGAGAAAAATATACTACAAATGGCATTTCCAGATTTATATAAGGCAATAAAACTATAACCATTTCCTTCCAAAACAGAATTAACTTTAAGTACCAAAGAAAAGAAACCATGGTAAGTTGGGGCCAGGAAGTGAATAACTTTAAGTACCAAAGAAAAGAAACCAGGTTTATATAAGGCAATAAAACTATACCCATTATGACTTCCATGGCCTCCCTTGTGGTGAAGACGAAGTACCCCACATGGCAAATCCATGTCATCATGAATCTACAACCACAAAGAGGACTAAGCATAATAAGCAGGGAATAAAGCCTGAAGGTTATCCTGAATCAGAAGGGAAAAAGCATATCAGTAGGGTAAGATACGTACCACAAGCACATGATGCAGGGGAAGCTTATAGTAAGCCGCAAGCGGCCCACTCTGGTAGACAAAGCATGTGTTAGATTGTTGAAGTATAATGATATGGGAAATTATATTCGGTCAACAGTAGAGATGCATTTAGATTGTATATAGATGTCCAATCAACAATGCAAAAGTCATAGAAGACTCATAGATGTAATTTTATAAAAAAAATTACTTTAGATTATCTAAAGTATAGCTTGAGGCTTCCGGTAATGGGTTGGATGTTCTTAGAAAACAAAGAAGAATGACAGCAGCAGCAGCAGAACAAGACAATATAAGTATATAACAATTAATTCCTTAAATTTAAAGAAGGGAAAAATTTAGCTAAAAAAGCAACATAAAACACTTCTTTATGTGAGATACATCAACAATCTATTTGAAAATATCATATCTATTGATACTGTGGTAAAATTCAGGTCCAGGGATGTGACATTAGGACACATGAACTTGACGTTCTTATAATGTCCATTAATGCTCTCATTCTACAAGGAATAAATAGTTATGGTGAAATCGTCTTGAAAGAATATTTTTTTTTATTAAAGTATAGGCTACAAACCTTTTCTATTACACTTTCACTGAAGTGAGGCGCAATAACCTATCCAGCCTTTTTAGCTAATTCAGCAGTAAACCGACCAATGCCACCCCGTAGTTCCATAATCAATTTCCCTTCATATGATGGGAGTAGAGAAGTACCTGGAGAAACCATTGGTAACATGAGTTTTTAAGTATTGATACATTAACAGAAAATGTTATTTAACGAAAGCTCTTTAAGACAACACAATAAGACAAGAATAAATATAGTGTGTAATTGACGTAGAAGGTTAATAGCTTTTGGTTTGTATTACATGAAACACATCTAAATGCTAATTATTGTTAAAAAATATATATTTATGAATATGAAAAGGTTTAATTGAGTTAGACAGAAGTAAATGTGCCATCTTGGAAGCATAATGATAAAAAAGAAACTAAAAAAGTGTGGGATGGACATTATACAGTGAAACCAATGAGAAATCAACAACCCAAGGAATTACTTTTTAGTTAAACATAATCAGAAGCCAATAATAAATTTGAAAAAACATGTATAATAAGTATTAGAATTTGCTCTTGAACATGTATAATGGAATCTTTCGAGTGAAAAACAACACAAGCATCTCTAATAAAAGTAAATACATGAATCAAGTCAAAATATATACAGATGAAAAGGACTCAGAAAAACAAACTTAAGCCAAAATAGCAAAAAGAAAGAACTGACTATGATGCAAAAGTAGAAAGCCAATAATACATCAAAGATCAAATTTTGATATAGTCAACACTAAATTAAGATCCTAAAAAGCCCAAAAAAGGAAAAAGATCAACATAAAATTCAACAAAAAACAAAAATATAGCATATTCTTAAACATTTACCTAATTATGAATGTCCAAAATGAACAAATATCAGAAAATGAACATAAAGGAGAGAAAAACAAACATACGTCAGGCCTCTCTTCTTTGTCAAGATCAGTAGACTTGAATTGACAATTTAAATAATAATTTTTGAATATAACTTATATGAGGAACTTCTTACAAGTACAAACAAAAAAATATTTTTAATTTGAAGCAAGTGTCTACTTCGTTGTAAATCACATTTTTTGTTTCATCATCAGTCATGCTATCAATTGTATGTGGTCATATCAAAATTTTAATAGCAACCTTCTTTTTTATTCTAGATAATGCAACATAAAGTTGGCCATGAGAAAAAATAGGCTCTCGAAGATATATACTAACAAAATCCAATGTTTGACCTTGTGCTTTATTTATTGTCATGGCAAAACAAAGTATAATAGGAAATTGTGTTCTTTTAAATGCAACTGGACACTTTTCATTTTGTTGTGGTTCTAAAGGTATTTGGGGTATTTATACATATTTTTCTCGCATTTCACCAGAGGCTATGAAGGCACTGATTATATTGTTTTGGAAATTATGACAAATTAATCTTGTACCATTGCAAAAACCCTCGTGAGGATTTATGTTTCTCAAAAGAATAAAGGGACAATTCATTTTAAGCACTAAACGATGAGGAGGAAGACCTATTGGTGTCAAACTATGGATGAAATCTTGGTATTGTAATTGTTCATTGACATTTTTAGTTTTATCAAAACTCAAGTATATTGTTTCATTACCTGAAAATTGCTTAATTAAAGTATCATTGATTTCATCAACTATATCATTTTTTGTTGTTAATATTGTTATATTAATAACTTCAAAAGGATTACTGGTAAAAGAATTAAAAGTAGGAAAAACACAATGAAACAAAACATCTAAAGAATCATCATCATTTTGAAATGGTATAATAAAATATCTACGAATTTTTACTACATTTTCATGATTTGTTTTTTCTTTTCCATCTCCAATTTTCATTAGGTATTCACAAAATATAGGATCAGATTTGGCTCTCATATTTTTTGTTAATTTGAAATTTTCAAGTTTATGCCACAATACTGATTTGACAAAGCTAGCATTTATAAAATCTTCTTTCTTTCCTTTTTTGACTACTGGGAGAGTTTTTCTAAAGTCACCACCAAAAACAATTACCTTTCCTCCAAAAATTTCTAACGTATCCATTAAATCTTGTAAAGTGTGATCAAATGTTTCAATTGCATGTTTATTAGCCATAGAAGCTTCATCCCATATAATCAACTTTGACATTATAATTAACTTCCCTATAGCACTTTGTTTTGTAATTTTGCAAGTCATTCTATCATCAGGTTCAATTGGAATTTTAAATCTTGAATGCGCAGTTCGTCCTCCAGAATATTGGTGCTGCAATTCCAGATGTTGCAGTAGCAAGAGCAAAATGTCCCATTGATCTTACAGTAGCTAAAAGTGCTTTGTACAAGAAAGTTTTTCCTGTACCACCTAGACCATCTACGAAAAATGCACAACTATGTTTTGAAAGAATTCTTGTAGTTACTTCATTAAATATAAAACGTTGTTCAGTATTAAATTTTGAAACAGATAATAAATCTTCTTCAGTGATATGTATATTCTTTTCTGCTTCTATTTCCTTTGCTTCTCTTTCTGCTTGTGAAAATTGTATTTCATATGGAACTAAATGGAAGTCATTAATGTTTTTCCCCATAGATTCAAGGATATCATTTAGATTTTCAAAAACTTTGTTCCTAATTTCATCTTTTGTTAAATTGGGATTCTGTTTTTCAATGTCCTCTGATATTGCATGCTCATATTTTTTCCATAATGTTTTGGGATCTTTAGAAAGACAATAAACCAAAAGTGTTGCGAAAAGTCTTCTTAAACTTATTGGAATCTCGAATAAAGATGCTTTTTCTAAAGATTTATCTAAGGAATCATTTGTTTCCAAGAATCCTCTTAATTCACATGCTTGTCTATATGATATTGCTATGTTTCCATTTACAAATTTTAGATCCTGAAAACTTTTTGGGGCCCTGAGATTTTGTAAGAGTAATCTTAAGTTATATCTTTCTCCTTGAGTTGGATGAACTGACACTAATCTACCAATTACATCTTTTTTTGTCTTCTAACCCAAATTCTTTGGCTATTTATCCTAACAAAGTATTCTGGAAACTCAACATACAATAAATTTAATGTTTTTGTTTCTTCATCAGTTCTGTTCATATAAAAGAATTCTGTCAACATTGTTTTGGAATAGAATTTGTTGTTAATGATTTTTTGTAAATTAGCATTTTTTGTAAATGACACAGATTGCCAATTTTCAATGTGAATAGGAAAACTAATTACTGATGGATGCATCGCATTTAAAAGAAATCTAAAAATCTTGCACGCAGCTTCTGGTGGAGAAATCCATCTTGCCGATTGAAACTCTTTTATTTCATCATCTTATTCGAAGAATCATCAGAACAAATATAGAAATTAACCCTATCATGACCTTTGTATATGTATTTGTATATGTATTTCATGGCTTTAATTGTTGAAAAAATTTCAACATTTATGTGACTATCATACTGAGCAAGGAGATATGGATTATAAGGCACAACTCATCTATTGTCCAAAATTTCACCTCTAACTTTTACAATTTTACCATAATTTATTCTTCTATAAATTGGGTATGTGTTGTTCCCTATTTTGGTTTCATCACAAAAATCTTTTAGATATTTACTTTTGCACATTCCATTTTTTTCATACAAGAATTTTCAGGATTTTTTTCACCACAAGGTCCATGCATCATATGTTTAACCACAAGACTATGCAAGAAATGAAAATTTTCAACATCAGGCAACTCAGCACTAACTATTTTATCAAAAGATTCGACAGCATAAAGTTTTGATTTTTTCTTTAAAATTATCAAAAAATGAGCATGTGGCAACCCACGCTTTTGAAATTCTATCACATAAGTGATAGCAACAATTTTTCCAAAAAATTTTCTTTTTAAAATATAATTTTTTAATTCTTCTAGTTTGGCACGAAAGATTCGAGAGACGAGATCTGGGCGATTTTGAGCCTGCTCGTTTGACAATAAATTTTCATTGATTTCTATCCAAGAAGGATTACAAGTCATTGTCAAAAAAATATAAGGTTTACCAAATTGTTGTACCAGTGACATTGTATCCATATATCTTTTTCTCATATCTCGTGGTCCACCAATGAAACTTACTGACAATAAGATTTTTGTTCTAACTCTAGACCCTTGCAAATTACCACCGGCGACAGCATCCATAATACCTTGGTAGTAATCACATCTAAGTTTATCCTGGTTGTTTCTGACAAAATCAAGCATTTGTGTTTCAATCTTAATGTACATATCAACTATAAATTGTTGAAATAACCTTCCAGTGTGAATCACTAATGTCTTGTCATTGACTCTAATTTGAAACTTATAAGCATAATAGTCTCGACAAGAAACATAAGATCTTTTTCTTTTTCTAGAATTTGAGACTAAATAATAGTTGTAAAAAAAGAAAAAAAGAACAGAAAAACAAAGGAAAAGAACGTTAGAATTTGTATATATTGATGTTTATTAAAAAATTTAACTTTGTGTGAAAAAAATTATTTACCTTGATCTTCTATATTAAGTAAATGTTCTGCTGATTTCATATAAGCAGGCTTTACAATTGATTATCCACGACAAACTCTTGAAGAATTGACTCGATGAATCATTCTACGTATTTTCTTTATCCCTTTATGCCAACCTATGTCACCCTTAGGAAACATCAAAGGATACTAAAGTGGATCATAACAACCATAATAATATTTCACTCGTTTTTCTCCTGATTTACTATACACCTTAATATTCATTCCTTCACTATAGTCAATGTTATTTTCTTCAATCCAAATTGCAACTACTTGAGATGCAGTTGGGGCATTGTAAACTCGTTGATCCAACCCTGTATCTGATCTAATAAAGATTCTATAGTCATCAAGATTTGGCATAGATTTCAAATTCTTAAAAAATTTGGAATATGGATTCACATCTAAAATTTTGATGATGTACTTAACAATTTCTTCATCCAATTTATCTGATGTTTCCAATCTTTTTTGGATCTCGTCTTCAGTATCAAAGAAGTAAAGCTGCAAATTTGATGGTATTGAAGTGCTTGAATCAATTGGAGAGATATAATGATGGAGTTGGCCGTTAACTCTAAAAGTATAGACTCCTTTATTAGACTTTGCTAATTCTTTGTCAAATTTTGCTCCAAGAGATGTAAAACAAAAAGCATTATTATATGATCTTACGGATTTTCTGAATTGTTTAGCCTTCTCAAAATTTTGAAGAAAAAGATCAGACAACTCTCTTGGCATATCATTTCCTACCAATGTAATTTGTCCATTGAGACAACAAAAACCATTTGGTTCAAATTCAAATCTTTTTGCATCACAGAAATTGCAATTTGGTTACAATTCGTAGCAAGCCTTTTGTTGGGAGAACCTAATACAAAGAAAGAATTGATTAAGTAAAATATAAATTAAATAGTTCCTAGAAAGAAAAGAAAAATTTGAAGAATAGTAAAAGTATAAAAGTAACCTGAAATAGCGAAGCTATCTTGTTTAGATAAATTACTAATATTAGTTTGTTGTGAAGTTGACCCTAAATCCAAAAGTTTAAGATTAAAAGTTAGGAAAACACTATAATATAAAATCATGAGTATATCATAGTAAAAAGCAATTCTCACCTTTTTCAAAGATTACAAAACTTGATACCTGAGTTTTGTCTTTTGCGTGAGAAGTTTCAGTAAAACTATTTACTCCTGAAGATGATTAAAAATTATATCAATGAACTTACTTGGTCATTACTTGATGATGATGATCAAAGTAAATCTTAATACCAGCTCGTGGATTATCTTGAGATGGCTCCCGTATAACTATTCTTTTTTTATTTTCGAGGCGAGACTGAAAAAAAGTAAAGTGTATGTTTAATACTATTGTTGTTCATCTTATAATAAAAGTTGATATATAAATCTGTAATATAACTTACTGGTTGAATTCTAAATGCGCTATTTGATTTAGAACCTAAAAGTAAATAAAAATGAAAAGACTATTTTAGTAAATAAGAATAATAATAGTCAACTTCCTAACATAGGAGGAAAAATAGGCAAAAAGAAATTTATATACCGTTTTTCAAAGATAAGGAAGGGTGCTTTTGATCTTGTGCTTGTTTCCTTTTTCCACTCCGTTGCAAAGCAAGTTCGTATTTTTTCTCTATAGATAGCGAAGCAGATCTTTCTCGCTTTCTTTTATTAATCTTATATTTTTCCTCACGTGATAATTCAAAATAACGTTTCCTCTTAGGTTGTGAGGAAGTTAAATTTCTCTGATTAGTGTTCATTGTGATTATCCTTTCAACAAACATAGAAAAACATGAATTTTGAAGAGATCAAAATAACATCTAGCATATTTAAAAACAACATCAAATTAAACAGTATAACAAATTTATATTAATATTGATGTACAACAGAAAAAGACGCATGACAAGATAAAACTGGGCTAGCTATATAAGGGATTCACCAATAACAAACAAATAATGAGAAGATATATAAAGCAAAATAAGAAGCAAAATTAAAGAACGCTTAAGGAATTTATTTTTACTAAAATAAATAACCAGAAGATGAAGCTTTTATATCAAAATACTTACTTTGTTTCTCTTATGATCAAGACACTCTAAAGCTGAATGTAGTTTAGATACTTGTACAAAGTCTTTGGCCACCTCAGTAGCAAAACCACGATCGTTGTATTTCCATATATACAACCAGACACAAACACACTAAAAAAAAAACAAAAAAAATAAGAGAATAAATCAACAATCAGTTATTACATCATAAAAAGACTAATTACAACCTAAATTTACCAAGTAGGTAAAGCAATAAAAGAATCTATTGCTAACAAATTTACCTTATAACTACTATAGACAGAACCAGCAGCAAGATCGTTGTATTTATATATATATGACCAGCCAAAACCTGCCATTTCATGCTTATTATTACCAATACAATTACATGCATATAAGACCACTGATAAACTTTCTTTTTCAAAATCAATTACCAACAAATGATAAACTTTTAGATATTCAATTTCAAAACCCAAAGCAACAATCTAAAAAAGCCAAAAAAATTAAATAGTTAAATCAAGAAAATGACCAGATACCAATAAAACTACAACCTTTACACACAGAAACACATATATTAGTATTTCAACTTTTTACCAGAAATCAAGCGTGTAAACCAAAACAGAGCAAAACTGATATTTCTTCTCTACACAGCCACAGATCTCTCCACCTCTTAATCTATCAGAATTCCATAAAATGACCTCAAAACCACCCAAAAACTATATAATGACTATAAACTATTAGTGTGTAAGGGTATTGCGTTCTCTAGGTTTGCTATGATCGGTTTAAGAGACGTAATAAAATTGACCAATTTAAGAGACGTGACAAAATTAACATGTAAATAACGATACATCATGAATCAAAGGCAATATAAAAGGATGACGCAAGGACAAAATAATAATTCTTGCTTAAGTGGCATATGTGACAGGCATGTAGGACCAAAACTTATGCATTTATAAATTTCTTAATTTGAAATGATTTCAACCACAAATTCCACAATTGTGAATTACATGGCTCTAAGGGGATGACATCTCAAATTTCAACACAAAATAACTCCACCTACCAATACCACAAAAAGAGTCCATTATATTGATTTCAAAGTTTGATATATATATATATATATATATATATATATAGAGGGAGAGTATCATGGAAAAATCTGATTAAAAATTTTCATTCATGACGTGAGGGTACTTAGTAAATGCCATTAAGGTGTGATGGAACTCAAAACTAAGCCACAACCACCACAAGAAGAACAATGACAAACTCAAAGTGTATATGTTTGAAATTATTTCAATCATGTTCTCAGAAGAAATAGCTTGTCCCTAAAACCTCTTTTTCTCTTCCAATTCTCAAATCCAACATTTAAAACTTATTCTTGTGATATAGCTGATAATACTGACGAAGTACAACCAAAACATCTACTTGATCACATTACTTTTTTCTTTTGTGTGTGTATATATCATATCTGTGTGTGTGTGTGTGTGTGTCTATTCTTTTGTTTTTCCTTTACATAGTCAAAGGGGAAGGCGAGAACAAAGCATGTAATTAATAACTCAATTACAAAATTCAAATAAAACTAAGGACTCAAATGTAGGCAAAATTACTATGCCAAATCTTTTTGCAAACCTTTCCCGACAAATCTTTTTGCAAACCGCTCCCAACAAATCTTATGCAGACTAAAGATTATTAGTAATATAATGAATTTTAGAAAACCATAATAGCAAAAAAATAAAATAAATTAAAACATCTTAATTAACGCTAAGCAATGCAAAGAGATAAACAATGAGAAATTGATTGCTGATTTTTTTTTTTTTTCAATTGAGTTTTATGGACCATATATACTGAGAAATGGTCTTGCTAATAAAATAAGAAATCAAATTATTACTTATGAATTTCAACCAACAATAAAGTAGAGATAGAAAAGGAAAACCTTGTCTTTGGATGCATGGTAATGATATATCTCTTAGCAAATGAAGAAGTAATAATAGAGTGGTTTGGTAGCGTATGCAAAGAGAGATGGGGTTGAATTTATAATAATGTAAGTTTATATAGAAAGATTCATCATTCTTGCCATATATATCCTTGAGCATCTGTATCTTGTTTGTATGAGTTTATATGATGTACGGTGTTAATCATGGATACATTCAACAATTAGGTCCTTTCCATCTAATTATGCATCTTTGTAGATATGAAAAGAATAGGACAAAATACTACTTCACCTATTAATTTTTATATAAAAGAGAAAATTGATCAATTCGTACCCTTCCACCCTCGTTCAGTTACTGATCAGTGGTTATAGCTTCCAGCTCAAACATTTTCATTCATTTCAATTTCTTCTTTCAGGTACGCACAGATCTCTCTACCTCTTAAATTCTCTCTCTACAACATACATACACACACACACACACACATATATATATACACACACATACCCAACACGCAATTCTCACACAGTACACACAGTAAACAATACACAGAACTCACCATCTCACTCCTTTTTCATCTCTCTAAAAAATTCCCTTATCAATTCAGCTAAGAAATATGAAAATGTGAACAAAATGCTTAGTCAATAAAAATCTAGGGTTTATATTTTTGTTCTTTGGGTTTAGATCTTGAAATAGGGCATATGCTGATCTAGGGTTAATAACTCTCCCATATCTTCTAGTTAAATCAAAACTTCTTCTTTAAAGAATATTGCAAAGACCAAAACCAAAATCAAAAGTTTTAAACAAGTAAAATTTCAAAGCTACAAAATTGTTTACCTCAAATCAAAGAACACAAACAATTCAAGCAACACACCCTCGAATCCTTTGTGATGCTGTGTATTGTGACGAGACACAGGGTCCGAAGATTTAGATTCAAAAGTTATTCGACATGAGTGTGTGTATGTAGAGAGGAGAAAGAAAGAGACAGAGCTGAAGAAACTTATGGAGAAACCTTTTGAAGCGCGATCGTGTGTTTGTAGAAAGAGGTGTGTGAAGATAAGAAAAAGTAAAAAAACTTGTCATATACCACTAAAGGGTATTATGGTCATACAAATAAAAGTACAAAATTATTAAAATATAGTACAATCCTCTTAATGCATTCATGAGCTATAAATATGCATGAGTTGCTAACTTTGTCCAAAGGACATTAAGGTCTTAAAAAATAAGAAGTACAATATGGCTAGCACATAGTACAAACATTCTAAAGCAATGACGACCTACAAATATGCACTTCTGGATAATTATACCCCTGCATATTCTTTTATGTATTAATAGAGATATATATAAGTGGATATCCATTTAACAAAAATAGAAACATAGTTTTAATAAAAAGAACTCAAGTACCGTATTCTTCTCCAATTTTATCCATTTAACTTAGTTTATAATTTATAAAGATAGTGGTGGATTGTGACATAAATTTTAAGTCTAAAAAGACAAGCAACAGTCCTATTTACGATTATTTGGAAGACAAACAATAATTTTCTGTAAGTGGAATATTCTGCATTCTAAAATTAAAGTTAATAGAGAGAGACTTAGGCTCCGTTTGTTTGCCGTAAAATAACTTGCTTATGTAAAATATTTTCCGTGAAAAGTGTTTTCCTGGAAAATAAAATATTTTACAGGGCTCTGTTTGTTTGCCGTAAAATAACTTGTTGGAGGAAAATATTTTACTGAAAAATAGAATACTGAAAAATATTTTCTAGTGTTTGGATGTGCCGTAAGTTTTGTAAAATGTTTTCTTCTCCCAAAGGACATGAAAACATTTTACATAATTTTGTACTAGCCGCAATTGTTGACCGGAAAATATTTTACGGTTGACCAATTTTCCGGTGTTACCAAACACCGTAAAATTAAGAAAAAGCAGCCGCAATTTTTTACCAGAAAACATTTTACGGTTGACCAATTTTCCAGTGTTACCAAACACCGTAAAATCCGGAAAATATTTTCTGGGAAAATATTTTACGGCGAGCAAACGGGGCCTTACATATCAATTAATTAGTCTCCTTTGTCTCCACTATATTTTTCTCTCCTTATTTTCAGTCGTCTTCTATTTCTATTCTCTTAATTTTATGACATGTTATTAGCATGAAGAGTACTATCTATTAATCATTACTCATTAGAGGAATGGAGAGATTAATATGAAGGTAGGAAAGTGATGAGATAAAAATATAAAATCAATTTTATGTCAACAGTTCGAGTTAACGTGCAAGTAAAAACTGGAGTTCAATCTCGTAATATATGCTCTAACGATCAAATTAATAATTATTATATAAAAAATCGAGGTAGAATGATTTAAAGTGTGAAACCCAACAAAAAAGTAATAATAAAGTGCATAAATTTTATTTGAGTTCATTCGGTTTAATCATTAATTGGATTTAAAATATGACTCGGTAGACTTTCTTTTTATTTATTTATTTATTGCCGGGTTGGTTTATATATATATAATAAGAGTTGATATTACTTTATTTTATATTAGTCTATTTCTGTAGAACTAGTGTCCTGATGTACAAGTTTAGAGAGCTGAAGAGGTAATCTAGTAGACTAATAAAACGGTAAAGAGCCTATTTGAATTGCATAAGCAACTTAATCTATTACTTGATTGGCCAATTGAAAAAAGTAATAAAAAGAGTAGCCAAAAATAATAGATAAACAAGATAGAGAATTACGAACAAAGAAAATAAACCTTCAGTCACACTATAATGAACTCAGAAAGCTATCAGACTGGATAATAGCATGGTTTGGAATTTGGTGTGCGGTGATTATTGAAGATGCCAGCTGGCAAGCTATTGCATTTGCCTGTTGCACTGGAGCGCCCAGTAGACTTAATAGTCCATAGTTGAAACCTATTTGGAACCCATATGCAAATCGTGAATAGTCTAGGGTGAACATTTGACCAAAAAAAAAGGGTGAACAAAAAAAAAAAAAAAAACTAAAAACCAAAAACGAAGGCAAAAACCGAAGCTGCTGCTGGCAATTTTAGTTACAGCTGGGCAGATTCTAATTAACTTGTTGGAAAAGAGTGAATTAAGGTTTTTTTTTTACATGACAACTTCTATTTTCACAAATCAACACTTTTTTTTCAAAATATGCATATAAAAACTTTTATTTATATGTCATACATATATCTAATTACTAAAAATATAAAACTTTTTCTAAACGAATAAATGTTCATTTATCAATAAATTAATAAATTATTCATTTATCAATAAAACCTCTCTCAAATAATAATTTGTCTTTATTGCAAGAGTAATAATTTTATAGGGGCTTTACAGTACTAGCATTGAGTTTCACACTACATTAGTATCTGAATTTTAACGGGAAAATTGCAAGAAAAAATTGCGCATAAGAAAAGGATAAGGTAAAAGAATATAATTACATGGCAAATCAAAATATGTTCTTCTTAATTGTCCAGCATTTCTTTAACTAGTAACTTCGATAATAACATTAAACGCATAAATGTGCGGGGCTGTATGTCCTACCGTAATACTCAATCTTGTATCATTTTGATAATAACACTAAACGTACAAAACTTTTATTATGCACGAGATCCTTTGACCGAAAGAAAGTCAATTAGTTTTATTAAAAGGGGTAGAATCAAACTAAGATAAAAGTAAAGATCGAACTCACTTTAAGGTCTATTGTTCATAGTTTTATATTGTATTTTTGCAAGAGACTATTTTTACGATCTGAACATGTGAAAGCGACAACTCTACTATCGCACCAAAATTCACATTTGTTTTAAGTTGTTGAATTATTCCAAGTGGACATATGCAAGTTTCAGTCAATTTCCAAAATTTTCAACACTCTCTAGGCTAACTTTGAAGTAATCAGTTGTGAAAGGCTGCTGTAATGAAGCAATAAATTCTACTGAAAGTTGGTAAGACTTCTTAATCTAAATGTGCGTTTGACAAATGCTTAAATTAACTTCATTATGGAAAGAAAGAGAGATCCTTCACGTCATTAGCTGTGATGAAGCAAATAACTTATAGTTGTTTTTGCATAGGTAATCAATTCTGTTGTCTTTTTTTTATGATAGAGACTTCAAAGAGTTTGTACACACAGCTCTATTATTCTCCCACATCGATAGCCGAGAGAGTTTTCAGCAGTTTTATACGTTAACACATGGAACCGACATTCGCCGAGCTCGGTGACGGGGGCTTGTAACCTGAGTGGGGGCAATAATGTGATGGAACATTAGTTTGATTCAGAGGGTAGGGTTTGGGTTAGCTTAATTCTGGCCCGCCCGTTCCAAGCTAAGAGTTGGGCCATGTTTCTTGGGCGAAGGCCTATGCAGCGTGGTTCTTAAAGTGGAAGGCATTGCGTCAGGCTGGTTTCACAGAGCAGCGAAAACTTTCCTCTCCTTGCAGTGGAAGGATAACGGGCCGGTGCAACTCGAGCCCACTATTATTCAATGGGTCGGCCTAATTGAACCATCACTTTTTGGAATTTTATTGGATCTCTAATTTTATAATTTGGATCTTCAAAAAGTTATATAATTGAGGCTTGCCCGTTCCAAGCTAAGAGTTGGGCCATGTTTCTTGGGCGAAGGCCTAGGCAGCGTGGTTCTTAAAGTGGAAGGCATTGCGTCAGGCTGGTTTCACAGAGCAGCGAAAACTTTCCTCTCCTTGCAGTGGAAGGATAACGGGCCGGTGCAACTCGAGCCCACTATTATTCAATGGGTCGGCCTAATTGAACCATCACTTTTTGGAATTTTATTGGATCTCTAATTTTATAATTTGGATCTTCAAAAAGTTATATAATTGAGGCTTTTAGATACCCTATGAAAAAACAAGCAATTTTAATGGATTTTTAAATATACGCGAGATCCATCAATTTTACCATTTTTGAAGCCAAATTTAGTAACCATTCATATGGTCGTTTTAAATAACTTTGCATGATTTGAATATTTCAAAAATCTTGATTTTAATCATAACCATCAATTATTTATGTAGCACAAAGAAAAAAAAAAGAAAACACATCAATCATTTTATTTTATAAAATTCATCTTTTTTTTTTTTTTAATCCCCAAGGAAATGATGTTTAAGTAGTGAAAGTAACAAAATTAGTGCCAAAAACCATTTGATCAAGCAGCATGATACTCGTTTCTACGAAAGGTTTACGTTCGACGTGGGTTCAAATCTCTCTAAGTAGATTTCATGATTTGAGGTCTTCCTATAAAAAAAAAAAACAAAATTGGTACATCAAACTGGAAAATTAGTTAAATCAGAAATATTCTCTAAAAACATAAGTCAATTGCCAAAACCTTAAATTTTCTAGCAAATTACATTTCGTTATTTCAATTCATTGCTTTATAAGGTTTGCTCGGTATCGAAAGGGGAATTTTTCGTTTCCTTAGAGTATTAAACGAATACTTATTTAGATCTTTGTTATGAACCCAAAAAAAAAAAAAAAAACTTTTGGAATCATTGACCTCTTCTGGTTGACCAACACCAACCTGAAAGACCCATAAAATACTAAAAAAAGTCACCAACAATCAACATATCCAGCATTATTGCTTCAATATTCTTAATTCCATTCTCAGCTCAAACCAATTTGCTTAGCTAACTAATACACATTTCAAAAATAGTCCCTCATCATTTACAAAACCCTTCATAATTGTGTCATTGAACAAAAGTCTGATTTTGTTGCATCTAGTTGTTGTTGTTTTTTTTTTTTTTTTTTGTCGTATTGTTGCATCTAATTAGTGTCTAACGATTATGACAAATGCTATATATAATAAACCCAAGAATTAAGTGGAATGATCGAATAACTACCTATTATAATTAAGGATTTCAAGTCAGAAGTACAACTTTGCCTTCCATTCTAATAAACAAATTATGGGTGCAATGTTAATAAGAGTCTAGGCTATGGATTAGAACTGTAAACCTTGTTTGGAGTATCCTAAAAGATATTTTAATGCAAAATTGACAGAAAATAGATAAATAACACTACTTGCATGCATTTGGCCAAGCAAATCTTAATCTGGCAGTTCATGACAAATTACCATAGACATGGTAGGGCCATAGACGTGCATACGTAAATGAATTTAGATCATCTCATAATATATAACATATAACGTTAGGAGAGATCAAATAATTAAAAACTATATAAATCATTTTATTATAACTGTATCATTGCTTCACCAACGTTGAATTTTCCTATAACATTATATCATTATAAAATCCTGAAAATTTTGTATACGCAGGGATTGGAGGAAAACAAGATATCCAGAGAAGTACATCATACTATTTCTGGAAGAAAAAGTAGCAATTCATCTCCAAGCACCTATGATGTCGAATATTCGTTATAGATAATTGATGTCCTTTGCTTCATTTACAGTAATTAGTGTAATAAAGTAAGGAAAGAATATCAGATAAGACAGACAACAATACTAATGGGGAAGAGTTAGATCAAGCTAGGAGAAGTGCTTTGAGGCTCGTTCTCTTATTAGTCTTCTCAAGTTGTCGGCCACAGTCCAAGAACTCATTGCCACACTATTTTAAAGGCGCAAAAGTTGTTCACCTAAACACACACGGTTATCCATAATTTTGTCACTATTTCCACATAGTTGTCTTGATTAAATAGATTGGAAGTATGCTGATTTATAATTTTTTCGTATTTTCTTAGGATACTTAGATTTTTTTGGTGAAATATTGATGTACATTGAATACTTTTATTTGCTTTCGCAGCACAATTTTGATTATTTCTAAAGTATAATTTTAACGCTTCTAAAATTGTATGGAAAATGATAGTTTTCCTAATTAAAAATGAAAATCTATTAAACTAAGTGAAAATATTAAAGAAGTAGGTAAAATAAAATAAAATAAAAGATTTTCTAGTGGGAGTTTTGAATTAAAAAAAAATAGTTTAGTATTGTAGCAAATGACTATTTTGCCTAACTAAAAGTACAGATAAGCTAAAACTAACTGGAAAAAAAAACTGAGGGGGTAGAACGAAACAAAAAATTATTTTAGTGGGTGATTTGGAACAGAAAAAGTTTAATAGGTGAGTTGAAACTTTTTAATAGCCTATGGTGTAATTAACCCCCACAAAAAATAAATGTATATGAACCTAAAACCTAAAACTTTTTCTAAATTAATAAATGAATAACCGCTATAAAATAATATTACTGAAGTTAATAATATTATCTTATAGGGGTTTTACAGTGCTAAGATTGAATTTCACACTATATTTGTCTGAATTATACGGCAAAAATATCCCTAGTGCAAAAATAAAATTGCGCAGAAGAAAATTATAAGGTAACACAATATAGTTATATGTCAAATCACACTCACTACTTTGAGATCTATTGTAGATAGCGTTACATTGTACTTTTACAAGTGGTTACTTTCACGACCTGAACCTGTGGCTTTTGAGTTATTACAAACGGATAAATGCAAGTTGAAATTAATTTTTAAAATTTTGTACACTCTCTAAGCTAATTTTTGAAGCAGTGAGTTGTGACAGGCTGATGTAATGAAGCAGAGAGACACTGCTTAATCTAAATATGCGTTCGAAAAATGCTTGATCTAATTTCATGTATGAAAACAGAGAGACCCTTCACGTCATTACATTTTCTCTTTTTGGTCAAACATAAACTTACATTTCATAAACAAATTGTACATAGCTAACCAATCCCAGAGGAATAGATATCACAAATGAGCAAATACATCATACATGATTGCATGGTGAATAGTTGGTTTTAATCAGGAGAGAGTTGAAAGGTATAAATGAATGAAACTGAAATTTTCAAAAAAATCAACTAATGGCAATGCGATGAAGCAATAACATACAGTTGCTTTTGATAGCAGCATAGGCAATCAATTATGTTGTCTTCTTTATCACCACATTTGATGCTATAAAATTTCATAACCAGCAATAGATTGTAAATCTTTTGAGAATGAACTTTATGTTTTATTTAATATAGAAGCAAGTAAAGAGCAATCACAAATTAGATTTCGATGTGTAGAAGAAGTTTGGAGACTTCTGTCTTATTTTTTCCCACATCGGTAGCTGGTTTCATTTAACACCTCTTTATAAGTAGACACATGGCACAGTTACCTGCCGGGCTGGGTAACGTGGGCTTGTGACCAAAGTGGGGGTCATTATTGTGATGGAACATTGGTTTGACCTAGTAGGTAGGGCTTGGGTTGCTCTCTTACCTGGCCCGCCCGTTCCAAGCGGTGAGTTGGGCCATGTATCTTCGGCGAAGGCCTGGATCACGTGGTTTCTAAAGTGGAAGGCATAGCGTGAGGCTGGTTTCACAGAGCAGCGAAAACTTCCCGCTCTCTGCAGTGGGATGATAACGGGCTGGGTGCTGCGTAAGCCCATTATTACCCAGTGGGCTGGCTTAATTGAACCATCACTTTTATGAAATATATTTACCCCATCAAGTTCGAGTAATTGGGTCGGCCCACTATTTTTATCGAACTTTTTCTTATTGAATTTTAAAATCTTGATATCGATATTTCGGAAATTCTTTGATTTTTGAATCTCACAACCTTTAATCATTTTTATTTTATTTTATAAAATTTTCCATTTTAAATAACTTAGCATCATCTAATTATTTCCAAATTATCTTATATATATATTTTTTTTTATCAAAGAGTTAGTGAAAGTAACAAAATTAGTACCGCATTAAAAGAAAACTTGAATGGAAAATTAATTAAAATAATGCAGCATTCTCCAAAAATGATTTAACTTGCTCATAGTGTCACCTCTTAACATAATTAAATCAAAGTTCCTACAAAAATTAAGAAATGGTGTGGTTCTAAATACACCAGCCTTCTCAAAACCTTCAACAAATTTACTTTCCTTCACTTCGTTCTAATCTCAGTTGCACCCAAAATATTATACTACTTGTGTTGCACGTCTAGTCTTTCTGAAACAAATGAGAAGTGAATGAAGAAATTGAAAAATAAATTGCTTTGATTTTGATTAAAATTATACTTGATTTTATTCCAAAATTCTCTTGTATATTTTCACTGACAGATATATCTCCTCTCTTTATGGAAATAGCTAGCCACAAAATGTGAAATATTTTCTACAAACATGCATTAAAACTCTATAAATCCCTAGAGATTTTAGCATCATTAAGATTTTTACAACATATATACATACATCTAGCTAGATTATCAAAGATAAAGGTTTGTATTGTTTGATTTTCAGTGTTACCGCTAAACGAAAATCATTGTATCCTATAGAACTTCCGCCCGTGTTCGTCAGCACCATAGCAGAATAATTAAATCTTAAGGAGACTTAATCAAATTTACTACATTTATATACCGCATTGAATAACTTTCTGTGGAGACGAGTCGTCTTGGAATATTTTATATTTTGCCTTGCATTTTTATAATATGTTTTATTGCAATAAATTCAGTCTGTTAAATGCAATATTGTTCAACACACAAGTTATTCACATAATTATGCCAACACTACTTAGCAGAGACTTATCTCAATAAGACTTTAGTTTTTCTACATTACAAGTATCCTCAAGGATATGCAAATGCTTCTGAAGTCCATAGATGTAAGAGGAGGCACAATGTAGGTGTTATTTAATGCATAATTGATAGGAAACAGATGATGATATTTGCTCGCATTTGGCCAAGCAAATATAAATCTTCAAGTATCAAAATTCTCCATAGACACGTGTCAAACGTGAATGGGCAGCACTTTCATTCACTAACCAGATGGCCTAGCTGAGACAGAGAGGTGGAGGCCTTGCATCACCTCCCACACAATGCCAAACCATCCGACCCTGCCAAATGGAAAGACTTTTGCATTGTAAATATACTATCTGGAAATTAGAGGAAAACAAGATATACAGAGAAATACATCCATATTATTTCTGGAACAAAAAGTGACAATTCATCTTGTAATTTCCTAAAAGAATGGTAGATACAGTAGTTAGTTACATTAAGGTATAATGTTCCTTTTGCTATAGGGATGAAATACATCTTCAAGCATTACAAACCCAGACTCGTATCACTTATTGAACTGCCAAAATGCAAAACAACAGCGAACTGAACAAGGGACTTTGGTTAGAAAGCCTAAGTTAGCATCTATCACTTATTTATATGCCATTTACATGTGATACTCGTGCTCGATAGAGACTGATCGTGTATACAGTACACCAACCAGCCTCGAAGGATCATTCAGGAAGTCAAATCAGCCTGTTTGGCAACTTGACTATTTAGGAACTCCAGCACTGAGAGACGCTGCATGTAGAAATAGTGTCAACCAATTTGTCGTGATAAAAATCTCTGCCGTCTACAGAAGAATACATGAGAAAGACATCAACTTTACCCGTTGTTCAAAGGTGCTTTCTTCAGAATTCAATTTTAGAGATTTCAATAATTTTATGGCTTCTTGGAATCCATCAACAGCTGCATTTTCATTCCCCAGATTTCTATCCACATCGGCAACTTTAGCAAGGGAGACAGCTATATCTAGAACCTGGAATAAATGTTCTGTCAATGTTTCAAAATGATACATGGTCATGCCAAGATTGGCCTAAAAGAATAGTTGCAGTGCTTATGCAGCAGTAACTTTGATCAACAACCTGGGAGCTTAGAAAATTACCTCTAGATCATCTCTAGGCACTTTCAATAGAAAATTGACACTCTCATCAAAGTAGGTGACTGCAGAACCAACATCTCCTGTTGCTCGACTGCAGATAGGAACATATTTAGATATCAGAGCTCAATGCAGTATTGTTATCAGAAGATATTCATAGAATCTAATTTCCATCAACCACAAAGAAAGGTAGAACGGACCAGCAATCACCAAGCATGCCCAGAACTGCTCCTAGCTGTGAGTAGAGTTGGCAAATGGGCCAGCCCGACACGGTCCGCCCGAATCGTGGGTTAAGAAAAATGAGCCCGAATCAGCATATATGTTTAGTGGGCTGAGGTGGGCTGAGCTCAATTCTTAAAATATAGGACTCAACTCAGCCCACAAGCCCGCTACCACCAGTCGAAAGCTGGGCTGGGCCAGCCCATCTTTTTATTTTTATTTTTTATTAGTGTGTTCTGAATTTTGATAGTTGGATTAATAACGAAAAAATGTTAAGCTTAACTTTTTTTACAAAAAGGTTAATTTAACAATTAACAATACAAAAATTGATTGATAATATTAATATAAATGATAAAATATTACTTAACAAATCACAAGTTTACGGGACACGGATACGTTACTAATAAATATAAAAAAAGAACATTCATAAATGCTTGAAGAAAGTTGGTGGAGAAGTTCTCCATTTTATTATGCTCTTTGTGCAGGTTCTGGGTTTGTTGGTTGCGGTGGTTGAGGATTAAAATAATTTGGAACATTTGAGTGTTGAGATACAAGATGTCTTACAAGCGTTCCAGTTTTTAGATGATGACGAAATATATATTTACGTTCACAATAGTTACAAATTACATACCCATGTTCTTCAAAGTAAACAAAAAGCTTCCAAACAATTAAACGTAATCGTTGTGAAAGATTTTCTTTCCCCATTGCCATAGATATTGTGTATTCTCTTGTAGTAAAATAAAGAGACAATAGGTAGTAAAATAAATATATAGTTTAGTAGTTGTTTTTCTTTCTAGATGAATGGCCATTGGAGGAGGAAAAACGTGTATTGTTGGCTGTTATGGGGCCAAGAATGCCTGCTGCTGTAGAGTCTTCCCTTTTAAGGAATGTATCATATTCAACTAACTTGTCGTGGAGCTCGTCGAAGCTAATGACAGTGTCTCGTGCCCGGATAGCAGCAGCAAGTTCCTTGAAGGCAGGACCAACTCCATTAAGTGTGTGAGTGATAAGATATTGAGGGGGGGACATGAGCACCAACAAGAGCAAGTTCATCTGCAATATCGCGGACTTGAGCCAAGTAATCTGAGATTAATTGATTGCCTCGTGATAGAAGCGTAAGTTGTTCGGCCAAACCCATGATTCGTGAAGAAGAGGGGTTTGCATAATTTTTGGCAAGTTTAGACCATGCTTCAGCCACTGTTTTGCATGAGTGGATGACGGGAACCACATTGTGGCTTAGGGAGCCGATAATGCCAAGCAGCAAGAGCTTGTCTTGGCGCATCCAAAACTAATATTTAGGGTTAAGAACAAATTTTTCATTGGTGGTCAGCGTTTCGGGTAGGCAGAGGTGTGAGCCATCAATATATCCAAGCAAATCATAGCCTTAGAGTAGTGCATCAAACTGGGTCTTCCATGAGTAATAGTTGGTGGGTGTTAATTTCAATGGCAGTTGATTTGCGACATTGATTGCAATGAGATTTTGGAATTGCAAGGTCAAGGGAACTTCAGATGATTAGGCGGGTGAGGTGGTATTCGAGGTAGCTGGTGCCATGGAGACAAGGACGAACAAAGGGAGAAAAAAAAAGCCTACGAGGATCAAGTACTCGTTAGAGATTTGCTAAGCTCTTGATACCATATAAAATAGATAGGTTTGCTATAAAAGAATAGCTCAATTGTATTTCTTTACAGATGTTCAAATATATACAACATTGCAGTCGGTCAGAAATGGAAAAGAATTGACATCAGGCTTGATATAAGCCATTGTTTGTGCAGTCATTAGCTTTGACTTTGAGCTAGAATGCAGCTATTGAGCTGATCTTGTGGAGATTGATTGAGAGCTATTGTTGATTGAGGATCTTTCCTAATACTACCACAACCTAGAAATGAACTCCCGTAAAATAAGAATTACAAGAAGACCAAACAGCATATATGGGGTCAGCTTTTCTATGATCAAATGTTTGTGCCAGAGCCCCTCAAGCAAAATTAAACTATACATGCCCCCCTGCCCTACCAAACCAAACCAAATTAAGCTTTGTCCCACTAGGTGGGGTCGACTATATGGATTAGACGATGTCATTCATTTCTTTTGAGAGCGAATTCTTCTGTAAGCTCCATACATGTAAAGTCTCGTCTTATTGTCTCTGTCTAAGTCAACTTAGGCCTTCCTCTACCCCTCTTTCTATGTATTATCTCTAAACCTTCACACCGTCTAACCGGCGCCTCTACAGGTCGTCTCCTAACATGCCCCCTGCCCCTAAACAAAGAAATAAATAAATAAATATACACTACCTAGCGCCCTCAATTCTTTGCAATCATATAAAATTTTATATACTCTCCTAAAACAGTTCGGTTCCCGATCTTGGAGGTATTCAAGTATACATACAAAAAGCCATGCTATTAGAGAAAGTAGCCTGATAATGAATAAGTTCCTCTATTACACAACATAACTACTACTACTCTATAATGTCCAAGACAAGATACTATCAAACTATCCTATAACTCTTATAACTTTAATCCATGACATAACACGCACATAGAAAGACAAGTGATGTATAATACACTCCAAACTGGGTCAGACCCCACTAGGAATGGCAATGGTTCGGATAACCGCGAAAAATGACAAAACCATTTAGCAAACCAATAATCATAACCGTAACCAAAATCTAACGATTTTCAAAACCAATAACCATAACTGTAACCGTTAAGGATTTAAAAAATTATAGTTAACCGTAACCGTAACCGTTTAACTAAAAAATAATTAGTTAAAATAAAAAACCTAAAAAAATGTAAGAAAAATTAGTTTAAATGTAAAGAAATAAAAAATAAAAGAATTCATGCCAATGATAAAACTTGAAATAAATTACATAATAATTTTATGAGCAAAAATCAAAATCCATAAGTTATGCAAAGAGAAATTCATTCTCAAGCGCTGAGTGAGAATTGTCTCTTCTTTCGTTTCGGCAAGTAAGATGACAATTCTTAAGAGTATATGTATTAGTTTAATAAGCTTACCTCATCTTTTTTAATTGAGCTTAGTTCACTTTTTTTAATTGAGTTTAGTTCAAAGTTTTATCATTTTACCTACCAATTTTAGTTACTCTTCTATTATTTTAAGTGTATATATATATATGTTAGATTTTTTTATTAAATTAATAATTGGGTTTGGGATTTTGATTTTTTTTAACGTTAAAAACCAAAACCTATTGGTTTATCTATTGATTTCCCTTTATAAAATCCAAACCCTAACGGATTTTCCTTCGGTTTTTGTTATCGAATTTTTATTGGACGGTTATTCGTCGATTTCGGATAAAGTAGGTACGCATTACCATCCCTAAACCCTACCCTAAACCCCTGTACATAGCAAGAACTTCATGCACCGGCTACACTTCTCTTCAACCTAAAATTAGTAAGGGTTCATTAGGGCCCATACTTATAAACTTTAGTTCTTTCTCTACAAGAATTCCTACAAAAATATTCCAGACTCAAAAACAAGCCTCACAGAGACATTGTTGTATAGCATCCATTCATATATAACACTCAACAAAAATTAAATTCTCAAATTAACCCACAAAAAAAAAGAATAAGTTTTTCTTCTTTTTTTCTAAAAAGTTAAAGGGGGTAAAAAAGACAAAACACAATGCAAGATTTAACTTTTCTTCTTCTCTCTATGCTTAATCAAATGACACCTCAAGTTTCCAACAAAACAAAAGCATAAAAGACCTCGAAAAATACATTACTGCTAAAAGGGAATACTAAAATGGAAGGATTAAAATACCCACATACTAAAATTAAGAATTTCTTTAGGGAATAATATAAAAATTTCAAATTTCAAATTCTTTCAATAAAGCAAAAAAGAAAAAAAGAGATGAATATGTACTTGCTTTTTTTTTTTATGTTGGTTCTGTTGCTTCAAACTGATTTATTTATTTTTACACAGGAATTTTGATAATGGAAATTGAGGACTGATAATAAAAATATATATATGTATGTGACCCACTAAGCTATGTGTGTTAAAAAGTGAAGAAAAATAGGCGTAGGAGAAGGAAAATCCAATTTAGTCCCCGAGGTTAACTATAAAAACCAAACAAGTCCTTGTAAAGTCAATTTTTTTCAAAACACAGGGACTTATTTGGTCTTTATGCTAAACTTCAAGGACTAAATTGAGTTTTCCCTTGAAATATGTGATTTTGCTTCAGACCCCACATGAACAACATTCGGTAATTTTTTTTTGACAAAATGGTTCAATTAGTCCTAAACGTTTATTTGTTTTGATATTTTAATCACAAACGTTTTAAATTAAACACTTTAGTCCTAAATATTTTATATAAGAGACATTGTTAGTCCATTAGCTTATTTCTGTTAAATTTGAGTCATTAAGGTCACGAAATTCGCACGACGTGCGTAAAAAAATAAAAACATACAAGGTTAAATTGTTCAATTAGCTTACAATTCATGTAGTTTAAATTGGTCACTATAATCTAAATGATTAATTGAGCCTTGTATGCATTTTTTTTACGCGCAGCGTGCGAATCACCTGATTTTAACAAAGCAAATTTAACAGAATTGAGTGAAGGACTAATGGTGTCCGTTATATAAAACGTTTAGCATTAAAGTGTCCGATTTAAAACGTTTGAGACCAAAATGTCAAAAAAAATAAACGTTTGAGACTAATTGAGTTATTATTATTTTTTTGGTTGTCGAGAAGCACTTCATCCACCCACTCTAATTCGGATCAGTTCGTTTGGACGGACTAATATTTTCTTTTTGTTTTGTCGAACAACATCCGATAATGACTCGATGCATGTTTGATACTTAATTGATTTGGAATATATATTTAAGCACATTGTTAAATTTTTATAATTTAGCGATAAATGTGATGTTATTTTATTTAAAGTGAATTCTTTGTTGTAAGAAAAGAATTAATAATGAGCTTTCATTTTCTTTTTTGTCAAGGATAAATGAGTTGAGTGAATCCATTTTTTTAAAAAGAAAATATATGAAAATTATAAATTTATATATATATATATATATATATATATATATATATATATAAGTGAATATCCATTTAACAAAAATAGAAACATAGCTTAAATAAAAAGAACTCAAGTACCGTATTCTTCTCCAATTTTATCCATTTAACTTAGTTTATAATTTATAGAGATAGTGGTGGATTGTGACATAAATTTTAAGTCTTAAAAGACAAGCAACAGTCCTATTTACGATTATTTGGAAGACAAACAATAATTTCCTGTAAGTGGAATATTCTGCATTCTAAAAGTAAAGTTAATAGAGAGAGACTTA
Source organism: Ehretia macrophylla (assembly GCA_037974665.1). NCBI lineage: Eukaryota > Viridiplantae > Streptophyta > Magnoliopsida > Boraginales > Ehretiaceae > Ehretia > Ehretia macrophylla. Next base: position 68,769,609 of record CM075771.1, on the reverse strand, counting down.
CATATCAATTAATTAGTCTCCTTTGTCTCCACTATATTTTTCTTTAGCTTCAGTCGTCTTCTATTTCTATTCTCTTAATTTTATGACATGTTATTAGCATGAAGAGTACTATCTATTAATCATTACTCATTAGAGGAATGGAGAGATTAATATGAAGGTAGGAAAGGGATGAGATAAAAATATAAAATCAAATTTATGTCAACAATTCGAGTTAACATGCAAGTAAAAACTGGACTTTAATCTTGTAGTATATGCTCTAACGATCAAATTAATAATCATTATATAAAAATTCGAGGTAGAATGATTTAAAATGTAAAACCCAACAAAAAAGTAATAATAAAGTACGTGAATTTTATTTGAGTTCATTCGGTTTAATCATTAATTGGATTAAAAATATGACTCGGTAGACTTTACTTTCCTTTTTATTTATTTATTGTCGGGTTGGTTTATATATATATAATAAGAGTTGATATTACATTATTTTACATTAATCTATTTCTGTAGGACTAGTGTCATGAAGTACAAGTCTAGAGAGTTCAAAGAGTAATCTAGTAGACTAATAAAATGGTAAAGAGCCTATTTAAATTGCATTAGCAATTTAATCTACTACTCAATTGGCCGATTGAAAGACATGATAAAAAGAGTAACCAAAAATAATAGATAAAGAAGATAGAGAATTACGAACAAAGAAAGTAAACCTCCAGCCACAATGTAAAGAACTCAGAAAGCTATCAGACTGGATTAAAACATGGTTTGGAATTTGTTGTGCGGTGATTATTGAAGATGCCAGCTGGCAAGAAGCTATTGCATTTGCCTGTTGCACTGGAGCACAGAGTAGACTTAATAGTCCATAGTTGAAACCTATTTGGAATCCATATGCAAATCGTGAATAGTCTAGAGTGAACAAAAACAAAAAACAAAAAAAAAAAAAGGCAAAAACCGAAGCTGCTGCTGGCAATTTTAGTTACAGCTGGGCAGATTCTAATTAACTTGTTGGAAAAGAGTGAATTAAGATATATACTATATAAAATTGAAGAGATAGAGATACAAGGAAGAAAAGTTACCTTTTCTGTTGCTGCTTGACTTAGTCTTCATCAGGTGAGTATTAATTTTAAATATATTTGAATTCATTTTAGTTTCATTAATTGCCTTGAACCCATATATAGTCTGTGAGAATTAATCTTCTTAGTTTAATTGTGATTACTTGTTCTGTAATGTACATATGTGTTAAGTAGTTATGAGTTTTAATGGTTAGGTTACTACTTGTTAATGCTATTTGGATTGTTCATTGGTGATTTGCCTTCGGGGACAGATTTAGGATTTCAATATAGAGAGGTTGAGATTCAATTAAGAAGATTAGCGATATTATATATTTTAAACACAAAGACATGTAAAAAATACTATTTAATAGAATGACATATATAAGATTATGGCAAGTAATGTTTATTGATTCCATTAATAAAGTTAGACTCGTCTATCTTTTATGGTATTGAACTCATCAATTATCCTATCAACATATACTTCTTTAGCAATTTCCATTTCAATATTGAATAAAGAATAAAGAATATTGAAGCAATAATGCTGGATATGTTGATTCTTGTTTCGTGACTTTTTTCAGCATTTTATGGGTCTTTCGCAGCACAATGTTGATTATTTCTAAAGTATAATTTTAACGCTTTTAAAATTGTATGGAAAATGATAGTTTTCCTAATTAAAAATGAAAATCTATTAAACTAAGTAAAAATATTAAAGAAGTGGGTAAAATAAAATAAAATAAAATATTTTCTAGTGGGAGTTTTGAATAAAAAAAATAGTTTAGTATTGTAGCAAATGACTATTTTGCCTACCCAAAAGTACAGAGAAGCTAAAACTAACTGGAAAAAAACTAAGGGGGTAGAACGAAACAAAAAATTATTTTAGTGGGTGATTTGGAAAAGAAAAAGTTTAATATGTGAGTTGAAACTTCATTCAAGTTTAATAGCCTATCGTGTAATTAACACCCCCAGGCCCGCCCCCGCCCCCCCCCCCCCCCCCCCCCCCCCCCCCCCTAAAAATAAATAAATAAATAAAAATAAATAATATTGTACATGTACACGAACCTAAAACATAAATTTTTTTCTAAATTAATAAATGAATAACCTCTATAAAATAATATTATTGAAATTAATAATATTATCTTATAGGGGTTTTACATTGCTAAGATTTAATTTCACACTATATTTGTCTGAATTATAAGGCGAAAATATCCCTAGTGCAAAAATAAAATTGCGCAGGAGAAAATTATAAGGTAACACAATATTGTTACATGTCAAATCACGCTTAGTTTGGGATCTATTGTAAATAGCGTTACATGGTACTTTTATAAGTGGTTGTTTTCACGACCGAACATGTGGCTTTTGAGTTATTCCAAGCGGATAGATGCAAGTTGAAATTAATTTTCAAAATTTTGTACACTCTCTAAGCTAACTTTTGAAGCAGTGAGTTGTGATAGGCTGATGTAATGAAGCAGAGAGACACTACTTAATCTAAATATGCGTTCGAAAAATGCTTGATCTAACTTCATGCATGAAAACAAAGAGACCCTTCACGTCATTACATTTTTTTTTTTTGGGTCAAACATAAACTTGCATTTCATAAACAAATTGTACATAGCTAACCAATCCCTGAGGGATGATATCACAAGTGAGCAAATACATCATTCGTGATTACTTGTTGAATTGTTGGTTTTAATCAGGAGAAAGTTGAAAGGTATACACTAAAAAGAATAAGAATCCGCTAGTATGAATATTATAAGTATAAATGAATGAAACTGGAATTTTCAAAAAAATAAACTAATGGCAATGCGATGAAGCAATAACATAGTTGCTTTTGATAGCAGCATAGGCAATCAATTCTGTTGTCTTTTTTATCACCACATTTGATGCTATAAAAGTTCATAACCAGTAATAGATTGTAAATCTTTTGAGAATGAACTTTATGTTTTATTTAATATAGATACGAGTAAAGAGCAAGGACAAATTATATTTGGATGCGTAGAAGAACTTTGGAGACTTCTGTCCTATTTTTTCCCACATCGGTAGCTGGATGAGTTTAACACCACTTTATAATTAAACACATAGCACAGTAACTTGCCTAGCTGGGTAACGTGGGTATGTAACCCGAGTGGGGTTATTGTTGGGATAGGACATTGTCTTGGCTCAAAAGGTGGTGTTTGGTGCTAGCTCGCCCGTTCCAAGTGGTGAGTTGGGTTACGTATCTTTTAGGCGAAGGCCTGAGCCACGTGGTTCCTAGAGTGGAAGGCAATAGCGTGAGGCTGGTTCACACAGAGCAGCGAAGACTCCCCCGCTTTCTGCAGTGGAAGGATAACGGGCTGGTGCTACTTGATCCCATTATTACCTGATGGGCCGTTTTCTAAGTGAACCATCACTATTTTGAAATATATTTGCTCCATCAAGTTCGGGTAATTGGGTCGCCCACTACTTTTTCTTATTTAATTTTAAAATCTTATATTTCGAAAACTCTTGATTTCTGAATCTCACAACCTTTTCAATCATTTTTATTTTATTTTATAATTTTTTTCATTTTAAATAACTTAGCATCATCTAAATATTTCCAAATTATCTTATACTTTTCGATCCTCTCTAGGAAATGAGTTAGTGAAAGTAACAAAATTAGTACCGCATTATAACAAAGCTTGAATGTAAAATTAGTTAAAACAATGCAACATTCTCCAAAAAGGATTTAACTTGCTCATCATCACCTCTTAACATAATTAAATCAAAGTTCCTACAAAAATTAAGAAATGGAGTCGTTATAAATACACCAGCCTTCTATAAACATACATTAAAACTCTATAAATACCTAGAGATTTTAGCATCATTAAGATTTTTACAACATATATAAATACATCTAGATTATCAAAGATGGAGGTTTGTATTGTTTGATTTTCCGTGTTTGAACAATTAGAATACTCCTACCACTAAACGAAAATCATTGTATCTTAGAGAACTTCCCTCTGTATCCATTAGCACTATAGCAAAACAATTAAATCTTAAGGAATAATAATCAAATTTATTATATTTATTTACTCCATTTAATTACTTTCTGTGGAGACCAAGTCTTCTTGAAATATTTTATATTCTGCCTTGTGTTTTTATTATATGCTTTATTGCAATAAATCAAGTCTGTTAAATGCAATATTGTTCAACACTTATTCACATAATTATGCCAACACTACTTAGCAGAGACTTATCTCAATAAGGCTTTAGTTTTTCTACATTACAAGTATCCTCAAGGATATGCAAATGCTTCTGAAGTCCATAGACGTAAGGTTATCTTCAATAGAGTCTTTATAATAGGTTTTTATTTATTATTTTAGAGACCCATATAGAGACCAAGATCAATTTTAGAGACCAAGACAAAAAAATTATTTGAGAGACCCATTTAGAGACCAAGATAAAAAATAATATCTCCGATGACGGTCTCTATAAAATTGAATTTCTATATTGTGTTAATTTTAATTTTACATAATAATTTGATTATGTGTTATTTTTTGTCGTGTGTTACCTTTTTTTAATTAATTATTATTTAGATTATCTCAACTTTTTTAACGAATATTTTAACCAAAAAATAAATAAATTGCAACAAAGATAACATTTTAAAAATTAGGAAAAAAGGATAGTTAGGTTGATTTATTTAAACATATACTAATAAAAACTAATAAATAAAACTATCTTTTAAAAAACTAAACTAAAAAAATAAAATACAAAACCCTAATTAAATATATTAAAAAACTTAATTAAAAAAATAACCTAAACTAAAATAACATTAAAAAATAAAATACAAAACCATAATTAAATATATTTAAAAAATCAATTAAAAAATATAATTAAAAAATAACCTAAACTAAAAAAACATAAGAAAAATAACCTAAACTAAATTAACATTAAAAAATAAAATACAAAATCCTAAATAAATATATTAAAAAATATAATGAAAAACCCACACCACCCCCACCATACCATACCATATCTTTCCCTTTTTTCCCTTCCCTGCAGCGCAAAAAACTTAATTGTTGATTATGTGATTTTGAAAATTTTCTAAGTGATTTTTTTTTTGTTTAGCAAAATAATAAACTTTTGGTGAAAATCATCAATCACGACTATTGGCTCAAAACAATTCTCTAAAGTAAATGAAAAATCATCTCATAATTATGGAGATGGTTGTAGGTGTGCCTTGGATGTGGTCATGATTGTTTTAATAATGTTAATAAATAATAAAAATATTCATAAATCATATAAACATAATAAATAATAATAATAATAACGAGGATTGCTTCTTTTGGCATATATTATATACATGATATGCTTTGAATGGATATTTTGATTATTTCAAAAGTAATAATTATTATAATTAATAATAATAATAATAATAATAATAATAATAGACTTTTGTTATTATATACATGTTATATTTTGAAATGACATTTTGATCATTTGACAAATGGGTTCATTTCTAAGAACATAGGAATCGGTTAATCCCATGTGTTTTGTCTAGAATAATTAATTCCAAATTTAGGGGAATCACATTACTTAGGGAATGTGATTTTTAAGTTCATTACTTCATTCCAAATATAGAAATTATAATAGAGTTGAAAATGTCATTCTATTATCAACCCATTCCAACATACCAATCACCACCTTAGTAATATCTTGGTCATAATTGCTCAAATTTTGAAAACCTTGAAATAATTAAATAAACATGAAAATGAAAAGAATTTAAAACAAATCATCAACGATTGCTATTGATGTAGCGTGAAAGGATATTGAACATCTATATCTTCTTTTTTTTGTTTTTTGTTTTTTTTTGGTTAAATTGCCTTGTTAAATCTTCAATAATGGTTGTATATGTGTTTGAAAGAGTGTTGAGCATGCACTTTTCTTATGTCTCAACTTGTTAATGTTAGAACATAAATAGATATATTCAATTAATTCCTTAATATTCATTTAGAATATCAAGATTGCAGTAAAAATATTGAGAACAGCGTACCTGAACCTATGATGTTAATTATGAGAAGATAAAATCACCTTGTGGAGAATTAGGATGAGGTCTTCCACAGACTAATCAAGATTCTCTTACTGGATGTATCTCAAAGATGGAGAAAAATAGGATGATTAGCCTTGGGGACCAAAATTAGTTGTTTATATAGACAACTTAATTAGAATTCCACTAATCCTTAACTAGGTTTCTACATTACAGAGTTCATACCAAATAAAATGTCTTATTGTGATAAATTATAATAGATTATTAAATTATCCCAATTAGAGTAGAAGCCCAAATATAATCGTTAATAATTTAAAAGTCCACATTAGGTTAAAAATAGCCCAACAATCTCCCACTTGGGTTACAAATTAAGTCCGAAGACAATTATATTCGATAACCATAGGCATGCACAAATTGTTTCCTATTCTTAAAACATCTTCCGTATCAATTTGGTCCATCTCCTATACCAACATGAGACCAAAGCGACCTTTGTTACATTTTATCGTAACTCGATCCATCAATGATCACCATACCAAATATATTCAATGACATAGGTCAAGTATGGATGTGTGGCTGGAAATTACATGCAATGTGATCTCAAACATACCTATTTCGAATTGGTCCTAATTTCATTCCGTATTGAGATCAAACCTTATTATTTCAAACTTTATTTTAAACCATACCTGACAGATAACATTTTCAGAGTAATAACTGGAAAAACAATACCAACGTTATTCTGTAGAAAACTAAACCTATATAGTGTCGAGGAAAAGAACTGAAGACATACACAAACTCTCACTTAAACTTCATATCATCAAATAAGACAACACCCATATGAGCATTATGCTCATGAAAGTCCTTGGGTGGTGAACCTTTAGTAAGTAGATCCGCAAGCATGAAGTCTGCTTCTATATGTTCAATTGACATAATCTTACTCTGAATTTGCTCCTTAACAACTAGAAACTTAATGTTTATATGCTTAGACTTCGATGAGCTTCTGTTGTTATTGGAATATAGAATTACCGATAGATTGTCACAATATATCTTAAGTGTATTTCAACACCATATATAATACGCAGCCCAGTGACAAAATTTTGCAGCCATATCGCATGGTTGGTTGCCTCATAACAAGCTATGAACTCTGTTGCCATAGTGGAAGGAGCTATGAGTAATTACTTAGCACTCCTCCAGGAGATAGTGCCTCAAACTAGCATGTAGACATAGCTAGAAGTGGATCTCGTAGTATCTTGGAAACCCACAAGATCAGAGTCAAAATACCCAATGATCTCCAAATTATCTGATTTTCGATAGGTGAGCATATAATCTTTTGTCTTCTTTAAGTACCTTATAATCCGTTTGGCTGCTTTCCAATGATCCATCCCAGTTTAGTCTCAATTTCATTCTTGGGGTACTAACTGAGACTAAATTTGTCTCGAGTATCTCCTTGTGCACAATCTATAATGCCAAATCTAGCAAGTACCTTTTCGATATAGCTCTTTTGTGATAACCGAAGGATACCCCAAGATTGATCTCAGTGTATCTTAATTCCTAATACAAATGAGGCGTCACCAAGATCTTTCATTTCAAAATGCTTAGTCAGAAATCTCTTGGTTTTATGCAGTAAGCCTATATCGCTGCTAGCCAATAGTATGTCATCGATATAGAGCACTAGGAAGATGAATTTACTCCCACTGAACTTGTGATATACACAATCATCAACTGCATTAACCTCAAAACCATATGAGATAATGATTTGATAAAACTTGTGATACTATTGATGGGAAGCTTGCTTGAGATTGATGGATTTGTTGAGTTTGCAAACCATAGATTTTGAATCACCTAAGACAAAGTTTTCTGGCTGCACCATGAATATGGTTTCCTTAATATCACCATTGAGAAAAGCCGTCTTAACGTCTATCTGATATAGCTCTAAATAAAAATGAGCCACAAGTTCCATTATTGTTCTAAAAGAGTCTTTCATAGAAACTGGAGAGAAACTTTCTTTATAGTCAATGCCTTCCTTTTGAGTGAAACTCTTTGCAAGTAGACGTGTCTTATATCTCTTAATATTTCATTTGGAATACCTTTTGGTTTTAAAAATCCATTCACAACCAATGGACTTTGCACCTTCAGGCAACTTGACAAGATCCTAAACGTCATTGTCCTTCATGGACTTCATATCCTCATTCATGACATCGATCCACTTTTGACAATTGACACTTTGTTTGACTTGTTGGAAGTTGATTGGATCATCTTCCATTGTCCTTATGTCAAACTCATGCTCTTGAAGAAATACAATGTAATCACTGGAAATTGCAAATTTTTCTCTCTAATGGATCACCTAAGTGGCACTTCTTCTTGGGGGTGTTGAGATTGCTCTTCTGGAGCAACATCTTGATTTTGAGTGGGAATGTCCATAGGAAAATCCTCATTATTGTTTTGAACAATGTCAGTAGACTGATCATTGTCAATAATCTATTTCTTGAAGGAAGAGAAATAGATTCCTCCTCAAAGGAAACATTCCTAACCTTATCTCCCCCCTCAAACTAAACATCCTAAAAAAATCTCGCATTTCCCATTTCAAAAAAGGACTTAGTTGAGGGATCATAAAACTTAAAACCCTTCACCCGTTCAGCGTACCCAACAAAATAACAGCTAATTGTTCTTGAGTCCAGTTTTTTTTCATGTGACCTATAAGGCCTCCCCTCAGCTAGACAACCCCAAATGTGTAAGTGTTTTATGCTAGGCTTCTTGCCTAACCATACTTTATAAGGGGTTTTAGCTACCGCTTTACTAGGTACTCTATTCAGTATATATGCTGCAGTCTTAAATGCCTTTCCCAGAGTGATTCTGGTAAGGAAGAATGACTAATCATACTTCTTACCATGTCGTTAAGAGTCCTATTTCGACTCTCAGAAACACCATTCATGCTAGGTGACCCTGCATTGTGTATTGTGGGACGATTCCATATTCCTCTAGGAATTTGGCAAAAGGCCCTGGATGTTGCTCACCTGATCCATCATCTCTACCATAGTATTCACCACCACAGTCAGACTTAATAGTCTTAATCGTCTTGCCCAGTTGATTTTCAACCTCGGCTTTGAAGACCTTAAAAACATCCAATGACTGTGACTTCTCATAGAATTAAGTATAAGTACCCATAATGAGAATAGTCATCTATAAAGGTGGTAAAATACTGTTGGCCATTCCAAGAAGTTATAGGGAATGGACCGCATATATCAGTAAGTATCAGTTGTAAGATACCAGAACTCCTCTTGGAACTCAACTTCCTAATGTTTGTCTGTTTCTCTTTAATACACTCAACACACATATTATGATCTGTGTAATCAAGGGGCTCAAGTACTCCGTCTGACACAAGTCTTTGAATTTTCCTTTCGGAGATGTAACCTAAACGCTTGTGCCATAAAGTGGCAGAATTTTCGTTTGTTAATTTGCGTTTTATATTTCTTGAAGTCATTTGCAAGGTTTCATGAAATGAAGCAATAGTATTCAACATATATAGTTTATCAATTAAGGAACCAGTTGCAATAAGAGAAGAATTAAGAAAAATATTAACTTTATTGTTTCCAAAATAACAAGAATAACCAAATTTGTCCAAAACAGAAACAAAAACCAAATTCTGACTAAACGACTCTCTCTTAATTCAATAAAATAACTAGTCTGAAAGATAATCTAAAGATCCCAATGGCTTTAACCGGAACTGCTTTGCCATCACCTACATAGATGAATCTTTCAACATCACTTGGCGGTCGGCTCCACAGGCAACCCTACATAGACATACTTATATAAGTAGTAGCACCAAAATCTACCCACCAAGTATTACTAAGTACAAAGAATAAATTAACTTCAGAACAAACCAAAGTGAGAACTGTACCTTTCTTTACACGCCATGCGGCGTACTTGGAACAATCTTTCTTCACATGCCCAGGCTTCTTACAAAAGTAGCAGGTAAATTCCTGATCTTGTTTCTTTGTTGTTGGGTTGTGATGTTCCTACTGCAGCTTCTTTATCCTTATTCCTTTTTCGCTTATTGTTCTTTGAGGTAGTTGCCATATGAGCACTTTCAACAGTCTTGTCTCACTTAAATCTTTCATCTTTTTGCACATAGTGGCAAATGAGCTCATTGAGAGTCCATTTATCATTTTGAGTGTTATAACTCACAATAAACTGACCATAGTGTGCAGGAAGGGATATGAGTACCAAATGCATGAGCAAGTCATCAGACAACTCTAACTTTAGTACCTTAAGCTTTGAAGAAATATTAGACATCCCCATAATGTACTCCTTTATGTTTCCTTTTCCTTTATACCTCACTGGACAAGGTCAGCTAAAAGATTGCTTGTCTCAGCCTTTTCATTCTTAGCAAATGTTTTCTCAATTTCTTAAAGGAAATCTTTAGCAGTTACCTCATTGGACATACCGCTCCTGAATGCTTCTGGAACGCTGCGCTTTAACATCATTAGACTAAGGCAATTAGAACGATCCCACTTCTCAAAGTTTCCTTTATTCTCAGTGGAACTTACATCCATAAGAGGAACGGGTTGTTCTTTCCTTAATGCATAGTCTAAATCCATGCAGCCGAGAACTAACAGAACGTTCTCTTTTCAACTCTTAAAATTTGTGCCGCTGAGCACAAGGATTAAGTTTATGTTGGCAATGACATTAGCAGGAGTAGTAGTAACTAACAAAATATAGAACAAATAAATAACATAAGCTAACTAATAAAATTTATGTCAAGACATATATACAAGTTAAAAAATAAAACAAACATGTAAATGCAAGACATAAGTTTTCATACTACTGTATTGTGGGCCCATTAATGACCTTCATTTGGGCCGATCATTAACTTACAAGTGGTGATAATAAATCTAGTCAAACAACAACCTTCATTTGGGCCGACATATTGTCCAGATGAAAACTTTATAATGATCACACATTTATTTTCCCAGGTGTGTTTACTATTTGGCCAATCAATGACCTTCCTTTAGGCTGATCATCGATCGCATAAACCACAAACACACATATCTTATTATCTCAAAATAAACTAATCTACGCAAAAGAGGTTACTTTGGCAACATTAAAGTTCAAGTAATTTATTCCAAGATAAAAGACATAAATGCAAAATAAAACTTAAAACTTAAAACCTTAAAATTTTCAAAATATATATAGATTGTTTTTTTAATTTTGAACCTGAATGGCAGTGCTGCGCCCATTAAATCTGAATTACCCAGATTTGTACCTTATGCGAAAAATCCCAAACAAAAACTTGAAATTGAGATTTTTTTTTTGTTTTCCTTAATTCAAATCAAACATACCCAAAAACTGATTATATAATATGTATACATATATACTCAACCAAAAGTCAATCTGTAATCAAAAGAAAAAAACTTTAATATATATATACACTTAAACCAAAATAATCACTAACCCAAAAAAAAAACTTCTGTAATCTATTTATATAATTAAAGTGACCCTAAAACCTTTAATATATATAAAAACATATAACTCAGAAGTTTGATGACGAAAGATAAGATTTGTACATATATGGTTCTTTTCTTAAACTTTTACCTTTAATTGCATATATGTTCTTAAGAACTAGAAACATTCAAGATTTTTTAATCCATAATCCACATATTCATAGAACCAAACAAAAACTCATGGATTTATGAACCGAATCCATTCTCAAAATTCAATCAAACATGTGATCAAGATTAATGAAAATAAATCATACACATAACTATAAATCAAATTCTAAAACTATATGGATTTAACAAAAAACATATAATCATGTGTATTAATCAAATAAACACAAGAAATTCATTAATCAAAATCAACAAAATCAATCCTAATAATCTAATACGAAGGTGGCTCTAATACCACTTGTTAGAACATAAATAGATATATTCAATTAATTCCTTAATCTTTATTAGAACATCAAGATTGCATAGTAAAAATATTGAGAACGGCGTAATTGAATCCATGATGTTAATTATGAGAAGATGAAATACCTTATGGAGGATTAGGCGAGGTCTTCCACAGACTAATTAAGATTTTCTTGCTGGATGTCTCTCAAAGATGGGGAATTAAGTAGCAGAGAAAAATAGGATGATTAGCCTTGGGGATCAAAATCAGTTCTTTATATAGATAACTTAATTAGAATCCCACTAATCCTTAACTAGGTTTCTATTGGGTACCATACATTACAGAGTCCATACCAAATAAGATATCTTATTGAGAGAACTACAATGGATCACTTAATTATCCCAATTAGAATATAAGTCCAAATATAATCGTTAATAATTTGAAAGCCCATATTAGGTTAAAAATAACCCAACAATTAAATCCTTAATGATGACTATTGACGTCGCGTGAAAGTACGTTAGGGACGTACCTATCATACATCTAAACATTTTGTTGATCACATTTATCAAACTTGCTGAAGAAAAAGGTATATAAAAAAAGGTAAATTATGCATATAATCCTTATTATTTACACATTTTTTTAAATTGGTCCTTAATGTTGCAAAAAAATTATATTAGTCCCTAATGGTCTCTGTTGTTCAAAATTAGTCAATTTAGTCTCTATTATTTTTCAAAAATTTTAATTTAGTCCCTAAAGAGGCTTCACATGCAAGGACTAAATTGATTTTTTCAAAAAATAATAGGGACTAAATTGAATTTTTTGAAAAACAATAAGGACCAAATTGGCTTATTTTGAACAATAGAAACTATTTTAAATCACTTTTGTAAATATTAAAGATTACCATGAATTTTTTAAAATATTATGGATGATATTGAAAAAATATGTAAATTATAGGAATTAAATGTGAAATTTACCCTATAAAAAAGGTATATATATATATATATATAAATTTGAGTTTATGTTACTCCGTATAATGTACATTAAGTAAGAGGTGGAAGGGTTAAGGATTTACCTGGTGTGAGATATCACATTGTTCGAGAAACCCTAGATGCTGTCGGAGTAAAGGATCGTTTTGCAACAGAAAATTGCAATTAAATTTAGGGTTAATACTTGGCGCAAATTTCACATTTAGTCCTTATTGTTTATATATTTTTAATGTCGTCCTTAATGTTTTAAAAGATTCATAGTAGTCCTAATGTTTGCAAAAATAATTCAAAATGGTCCCTACTGTTCAATACTAACCAATTTGGTTCTTATTATTTTTAAAAAAATTCAATTTAGTCCTTGTATATGACCCCTATTTAGGGGCTAATTTGAAATTTTTGAAAAATAATAGGGACTAAATTGGCTAGTTTTGAACAATATGGACCATTTTGAATCATTTTTATAAACTTTAGGTACTAATATAATTTTTTTGAAATATTAAGACTCAACTTGAAAAAATGTGTAAACATTAGGAACTATATGCATAATTTACCCTTTTGAATATACAATTTTTCTTGTCCTTTCAGCAAGTTTGATAATGATTTCCCCGAAAAAATAGAAAAGTTATATTTTTTTCAGCGCCGATGACGAAGAAGAAATTATTGTGGCATTGTTTAATGGTGGCCAATTAGGTTTGACCTGGACTAAACTTACTAATTTGCCCCTAAAAAATCGTCGGTTTAGAGCTCAGGTGCATAACGTGTGACAATTTTATTAAAAAAAATTGGACAAGATTGGTATCCGGGACTAATGGCGTCTCACTAATATAACTCCAAAGACTAAAAAGTTCATTTTAAAAATCAAGGGACTAAAAGTTTCCCAATGATCATAGCCTAAAGACTAAAAAGTTAATTTTAAAAGTTAAAAGATTAAAAGCTCCCAACCGCCAAAGTCTAGGGATTATGACAAGTATTAACCCTTAAACTTAATTGTCTTGGATATCCTGTTTATGTATAAAATTTGCTTGTAAGGTGTAACAATTAAATTTCCATGGGGATTAGAGTCTATTGCATAATAATTAATAAAAGTGAATCGTTTATATTTCTAGAACAAATAGTTGTATATATATGTAACTAGCTTGCACTTTTGATTTCTTAGAAATATTAATGCAAAATCTTCATAAATTGGCGCTTTTTGCCAAATCAAAACCTCTATACACTCGCAAACAATTGATTGAAATACATGATGTGTTCTTACATATAATATAGCGCATGGAAGGCTCCTCCGCTTTCACAAGTATTATATGTTATATGTATAGATTAATCCAAAAGTACAAGTATTTTCAATTATGATCGAACGGTCTTGTGTTAAAGATGAACTGTGTTAAGCAGTTTCCGAAGATGTGGGATGTAGAAATACATTTATAGGGGAAACGGATTAGCAAATATTATAAATCGGAAGTTCTTTCAATTTTAAGTGATTCTTAATATTATATGTCTAATATATTGTGTGTTTCTGGACTTAGTTGGTGAACGATTAATCTGACTAGTCCGACTTTAATGTGTGTGTGGATTCCAACGCGCATAACACACACATGTCGGTTAATTTTGTAGAATTTTCCCGTTTTTTTTTTTTCTTTTTTTTTTCTTTCCAGAATTCAAGATGAAATCAAGACATTTCAAAAAATTGCAAATAACTTTTTGGTTAAGAAAAGCCATGGACTTTTTCTTTCCAATGAAATCAAAGATGAACTCTTCGACTTTGCTACGAAAATACGAAATCAACCAACCATTAGCATCAGACAGATGACTCTTGGGTCGTTCCAGCAAACAGAACAACCAAAAAGGCTTAATAGAGTTCACAAAAAATACGTGAGTCCCAAAAAAAAAAAAAAAACAAACGACCGTTTGCAAGAAATTCCCATCACTATTTCGTATAGCTGTCTGGACTTCCTCTTAGACCAAGTTGCTTAGATTGACCGAAGCCATCATCTGAGCTAGTTGCTCTGCCATTTGCATCTGAAGCCGAAGCTCATACAACTCTGCAATGTTCTCCGCAGTCAGCCCAGCCTGCTGTGGCTGATCATACGATTCGGTTTGGCTAGCATTTGTGTTACTTGCCACAGGAGCATCAGTTTCTGGACCATCATCAGTATATATCCCTGGCTTCACCTCAGTGGTTGCACAAAACGTGTGCACACGAAAATCACACTCACTTTTCTTACAACAAAACGACCAGTGCTTAGAATTCAACTCTTTACTACACAGTTTGCAATATTCAGCCGAGCCTTGCTGGTCTGGCATAGTAAAACTAATGTACAATTCATGTTGATGAGCTTTGTGGCTTACCATTTGAGGCAAAAACGCGCAATTGAGATGCAGATCGATCTCACAAAGCGCACAACAATAAGAAAACGAATTTCCAGGGACGCCACAAGCG
The DNA here is from genome assembly GCA_037974665.1 of Ehretia macrophylla. Classification (NCBI taxonomy): domain Eukaryota; kingdom Viridiplantae; phylum Streptophyta; class Magnoliopsida; order Boraginales; family Ehretiaceae; genus Ehretia; species Ehretia macrophylla. The sequence goes on along the minus strand of CM075771.1, from coordinate 68,754,261 downwards.
TTGCAAACGAAGGAACCGCTACAGTAAGTCGGGGTTGGCATGAGGATGAGAGGGTGCAGCGCGTGTGCGGGGTGTTTGACGTAGCGATTTGCATTCCCACAGTGCTCGTGAAGGAAGAAATTGCATTTCCAGCAAGCGTAGATCGAGTCGTAACACCATGTATGGCAGCCATGGCAACGATAATGTTGGCCTTCCTGAACTTTGCTAAGGCTCAAGTTATGCTGGTGGCTGAAATGCTTATACTCCATTGCTGTTTTTCTCTTTTTTCAGTGTTAATTATATGTAAGAAAGATATATATAATTGATTGGAGTTGGACCAGGTCAATCAATCAACATATTAATGGCTAAGATGGAATAATTTCCAGTTCATTCAATGTGCAAGTGGAGATTTAAATAGTAAGTCAACGACCTAAAGGAAAAAATAACAAAAGAGTGGTGGAGTTGGCTTGATATTTTTGACTTTTTGATACAAAGGAAAGAAAATTTTAGCATTAATCCTCAATATTTAATTACTCGAATTTCAAAAATAATCTCCAACATTTCAAAATTCATATGATGTGTCCCTAATGTTGAGCGTAAGCGCTTAATGTAGTCCTTGTGATTATAATTTCTGTCTGCCGTGTGATTATATATGTATGAGAGAATTAATTTAAAAATTCTAGTAAAAGATTAGGGGTTAATTTAAATCCAGTTGATTTAGTAGGTTTATAAAAATAATTTTATAATTTTTGGCCAAATTTGATGGAAATATAGCAGAGAGACCAACTTGATAATTTTTGTAAAATATTAGAGACTCAATTGTAACTTTTGTAATACTAGAGAATAACTTAAAAGTTCGAGTAAATATTAAAGACTACTTACAAATTTTACTCACAAAGGAATAAGTGAAAATATCCGGGTCACATATTTTGCCATGAGTTTTTATCTCATGAATGATTGTATAAAGAAAAAAAAATATTGAATAATTCAAATGTTTGACAATTTTGGCATTGACTTGGAATTGCAATTTCTCTGAAGTACCAGCTTACACGTAAATTGACTCAAAGATTCTAGTAGCTTGTCTTAAAATTGATCCATTTTCATAACAAGCCATGTATCAAACATTTTCTCCATTAGTTTATCTCGACCATTGATTTTTAATGAAGCATATTCATGAATACTTGTAGCTTCTAATATTTGTCAAGATTATAATACGTATATTTAATTTGTATCATATCAACACTGCTCAATTCCCTTTTTCTTATCGTCGAATTTTTTTTGTCTAAACTGAAACTATAATTTCACTTGTGGTCTAAACTAACCATTACTTACGATATATTCGTAACACTTACACAAATAGTATTTTTGTTCAATCAGCTTATGATATTTAGTTTTAATAATCTGACATTAAATGATAACTCAAACTATAAGTAAACTCTTGTTATTTGAGATTTTGACGACCCAACTGTACAACTGATAATCTTAAGATTAATTGTTATTTTCCTCGTGCAAACAGAGGCATCCTAATAAAGGGTGAAAACCATTTTAGTCCCTGGGGTTTTATGAAAAACTTAATTCAGTCTTTGTATTTTGGAAAAAGATCATTTTAGTCCCTCCGTTAAGTGATTGTTGGTTAAAAGTTAACAACCGGAATGATAATGAAATGAAAGGACAGAGAAGTTGTCTTCTCTTCCCTTCCAACGACACACACACCTACACTCCAAAAATACATACATCCGCGACAATCTGTTCTCCAACATAAAAATAAATAAAAAAATCAAGAAGCTTTAAACACACCTACGAAGCTCCTTTCCATAGAGATCAGTCCTATAGTAATCCTTCATCGCGAAAATCCTTCAAATTGAAGAGGTTAGTAGGGTTTAGGGTTTAGGTTTTGCTAAAAATTTTAGGGTTAATGACCTATTAGGTCCCTTATCTTTTTCGCTATTGTCTAGTTAGTCATTTATCTTTCAAACGACCATATGTCAGTCCCTCATTTTTTAAACTTGTGTTACCGTCAGTCCTTTTGTAAAAAATCTAACGGTTTAGTCATATGCACAACACGACAATTTTTAGCAAGGGCATTAATGTCTTTTGAGGGCAAAATCGTCTTTTTGCAAGCAATTGACTACACAATACTAAAATCCCCAAATATAGTATCAAATCCGATAACCCTAACAAACCTAATGACAATTTCTTCTCGCAGCAACTCTACACGCCGGCAAAATCGTCTTCTCGCTGCAAATCTTATTCTCCCTACAAAATCGCGATGATAACAAGTGGCTACAACTTCACTCTGCTCTATGTATATATATGTACATATACAGACACACATTGGCTGCAAAAACTTTAACTTTTCTTCAATTTGAGGGCACTAGCAAATGAAATTAATGAAAGAGGCATAGACTTAAGGTTTCAATTTGGCTGCAAATGAATTAAAAATTGGATTCAGTCATGCATCGTAGAGTCGTGACCGTGACGGCGAACTACCCATTAACGAAGAGGCATATGCAGTTGTCGCTAATGGAGAGAGCATAGAAAAAGAGAGGATCAACAAACAGGCCTATTGCACACACTAGGAGAAAAACCATGTTCCATTCTTGAATCCATGTAGCTCGTGGGTCCAAAACCTTACCTAGAAACCACCCACCACCACGACGAGGACCACCACACTTTCCATATTTGTCATTGACATCATGTGGATTTTCTTCTGCTTCCCTTCTAGCTCTTCTTCTTTGTCGTCTTCATCATCATCAGTGGTATTATAATTACATGAAAATTCTGGCTCATGGCTAGCCATTTGTGGCATTCTAGGTGATTAGAAGATAATTTACAAGTGGTGCAGAGAATTTTCTTGATGATATATATATATGGAAAATGCCATTTTCCTCATGGCATTTTCCCCCATGAGGTATGGCCAATATTCCAAACTTCCCCATGAGCTTTTATTATTACCCAGATTCCCCCATCAACACTAACACTGTCAAAGAATTTTAACAGTCAACTAGTTGACTTTTTTAAATTACTCTTTCACCCTTTTTCTCATGCCACCATCATCCTATCTAGTTGCTAAAAATAACAAATGGCAAGACAACTTCATCATGCCAAAAGAAATTAAACACACCAATAAAAATTCATAAAAATCCACTGATTAACATCCACTCATTACAAATTACATACCACCTTAAAAAATAAAAGTTTAACTTCATCATCCAAGACAATAAAAAATTCTTAAAAGTCTACCAATATTCACCATCTTACAAAACATAATTCATAACAAAACTTACATTCCATCTTAACCAATTCATCAAAAATAATCGATTTACGCATGCCTGCAAGACAAAAAAAAAGATGTATTTAAGTATTCATTAGAGAAAACTCTTAATCTTACAAAAAAAAACTCTTAAGAAAATTGAGAAGCCTTTTACCTAGGCACAATAGAACCTTTATAAGGCCTGACTAGTCTCCTGATGTTTTACAGACTAAAAGACAAAAGTTGCACATTAATAGCCGTGAACAAATATAATAACGTAAACACAAAGACAAATGGAATAAGAATATCACAATACAATAAATTTGTTTAAGACATAATCAATAGTAAATAATATAACCTGTTGTTGTACAGTAGATTTTGACTTCTTTCTTGATAATCTCTTGAATGTCCCCTAATTTCTTTTTGGACATGAAGGTTTGTTATGCACCATTTCTTTGCAAAAGCTATATCTGAGAAAGACTGATCTAGCGTCCTTTGTAGATTTCCTAATTCAGCTATATCTTTCAAAATGAAAAATTTGCAAAATAAAATTGATTCTAATCTCAATTTGTCATTGTTGGCTTTGCTGAATCAATACAGAGGTTATGCAAATTTGTTCTTATCGCAATACAAGCCATTATCTTTGATTATCCGCTGATAACTATTCTAAGAAAATAAACAGACCCATATCTCTTACAATGTAAACCAACTCCTGACAAAAAAAAAAAAAAAAAAAACAAAAAAACAAAAAAAACAATGTAAACCAACTTGCACAATAAAAAATTCTGCCATATCTCTAGTGATGCTAAAGGTAAAATAAAAAAATCACAAAGAGACAAACAACACAAAAAGAATTAAATCACTTATGGACAATTAACATATTATATTCTAAATTGGATCAAGCTAAAAAAGCAAAACATTTTCTTGTGTGCATCTTTGTGTCTTCATGTGCGCGTCAGTGTCATAAGGATTAGAGTATACCTGCGTAGGCGAGATCAATGGCTAGATGAAGAACTCTTGACTGTGCTGTAGTGAGTGTGCGACTAATTTACCAAAAGATTTGACCAAAGTATGTTTTTATTTTCTGTTTTGGTTTCAGTAAAGAACAAAAAGACATAACAGCCCTTTTACCCTAACGTTTAGTTAGCGGAGTTAAAAACCATGGGAGAATCTGTGTAATAATAAAAGCTCATGGGGGAGTTTGGGATATTGACTGTACCTCATGGGGGAAAATGGCATTTTCCCTATATATATATATATATATAGTGTATGTGTGTGTGTGTTTGTGTTGTACGTGCACTGAATTTTGGGTAGGATTGATAGTTAGAATATGTTGAGAAGAAGACACAAATAAGTGTTGATGTTGAGCTAGGAATAGATATATATATAGAGTAAAATGCACCATACCCCCCTGTGTTTTCACAAAGTTGTATCATAAACCCTGTGTTTTAAAAAGTTGCGTTATAAACCCTGTGTTATGGAAAATGTTGCATACACGCCCCAAACTCAAATTCTGTTTAACTCTGTTGGTTAGCCTTGTAAAAAGACAAAATTGTCCTCGATTAAAGATAAATCCGTCAAAGGGGGTATTTGTAACTTTTTGATATCAGAAGTGGATATTTATCACTTTTTTAATATTAAAGGGAGGTATTTACAACATTTTTCATTTTGCAATATCAGAACCATGTGCTAGTCTATCTTCTAAGTATATCTACAACCTTAAACTAAAAAATATCATTTAATTAAAAGAATAGAAAAATGTATAGCTTATATAACAGAACATTGATGTCCACCATAAAAAATATAAATCTTATACTTGAAGTTCAAAGTCATATTACAACTAGCAATAATCGTACCTTCACTTGGAATCACGTTCTTCTATAAGTAGATTAAAATATTTAAATCAGTGCAAAATCAACTTTAAATCGAAGGAAAATCAATTTGAAATAGTTTTTCTCTCTAAGATTGTCAATTTTTTTAAATTTTTTTGATCTTTGAAGGGGCAATTTACATTTTTATAAAAAAATATAGGGGCAATTAAAAACCTTATAAAAAACACAAGGGGCAATTTACAATTTTATCGAAAACACAATAGGCCATTTACAACCTTATCGAAAACACAAGGGGCAATTAGCAACTAATGTTAAAAATGGTATTTTCGTCCTTTTGCATGTGTTTTAAAGCTTGATAAATGTCATACTTGCATTTCAAGCGTGTGTATTACACTCACGTTAAAATTGATAGAAAAATAGACGGCGGGAAGTTATATGCAATGTTTTCCATAACACAGGGTTTATAACGCGACCTGTTAAAACACATGGTTTATGATGCAACTTTGTGAAAACACAGGGGGGTAATATAAAAGGGAAATATGCTAATTACAGTTAAAAGACGTAAATGTCTTTCCTAAAAATTGTCATGTGCTATGCATGTGACTAAATCGTTAAATTTTTGACGGAAGGATTGACGGTGACACAAGTTTGAAAGATGATGGACTAATATATGGTCGTTTGAAAGATGAAAGACTAATTAGACAATAGTGAAAAAGATAAGGTCATTAGCCCAAAATTTTAATAATAGTGTATATAATTATGTTAGTTGTTGGCTATTTTAGACATATTATGTTTGATCATATGATCAGGGATATTTTAGACCCTTTTCTTCAATAATGTTGCTATTGATTGTGTAGTTTAGAGTTTATTTGATATTCAAGAGAATATGGCTCCAGTTTATTTCATTTATTTATTTATTATGAAAATCTACGACAAGAGTTTTTTTGAATAAAGCTAAGATTTTTTAAGGGTTTTTTTTTTTTTTTTGAGGAATTATAAACTCGTATCAAGAAAGACAATAAAATCGATATAAACTTGGTTGTGTGTCCACACGTGAATCTTTTGATTGAATCCTGATGGAATCCTCAAATAGGAGTAGTTTCTGCACTTTAGTATTTAGATTGACATGCATTTGAAATAGGTGAGAATTAACTGACTTAGATTGCTTGCAGTAGTGGTCGTGGCTGCAATTTAGTTAGGTGTAGCGTGACTGTTGCTATAGCTCAACTTTTTAGAATTGTTCACATACAGAAAAGTCGTGTTAGCAAACTTTGAGGACTTCTATTTTGAATCTTCTTCTTCAAGACTGGGGTTTTCTATTTCCATACATAATAGTTTTGTTGATCCTTTGGTATAATACTAATATGAATTGAATTCAGTAAATAGTATGAAAGATAGAATGAGGAACTTAGTTTTTTAGGCTTGATATTTATGAAATATAGGATGCAGAATATAGTGTGCAATAGATTTTTTCATTAGACATCATTCTCTTATGTAATATATAGTTAATCTATTTTCACATAATCTTGATATATTCCCTCTTTCATATTGCATACAATATGTTTTTCTCGTATGTATAATATATGAGTATAGTTGAAATAATCATGTAAGCTTGAGTTAAGTAATTATTCCAACTGTTTTTGTATAACTATATGCTCGATGATATATAAGCTTGAGTTACTCCCTTTGAGATTGAATTTACTATAGAATCTAAGTGGCTTAATTTCTCTATTATGTTCATACATCCATTGTGACAATATGCTTGTTGAATTTGCTATAGAATCTAAGTTATTAATTCATTGTTGTATTGAAATATTTATTGAAGGTAATTTGCTATATAGCTATGAAAACTCCACCATCATTTTTTAGGTGTATTATGAACCCTTTGAATCCCAGTCTTGTAATTTTTAAATTTTTTTTTTCTCATATAAACTACGATTAATTAATTAAACTTGGACTTTGCTATTGTTTACTAAACCGCGATTGCATGTTATGTAGAGTATGGAAATTAAGTTTTTTTGAGAAATACCGTGACCACATAATACTTATATACACATTGGAGTGTAACGGTATGTCACGAAGAGTGATGTTGGAGAAAATAGATGATAGATACTACTTTACGAGCAGTTGGATAGAGTTTGCAAATGCTATTTCCTTATTGCCCACTTTCGTCTTCAAATTAAAAACTTACATTTCCGTGTTTAGCTTCACAAATCTTATACAAGTACAACCATCTCTAGTACTCTATAGAACTAGCATACTATTTGGAACAAATGAATTTTATAAAATTTTGCAAAATTCATCTACAAATCCAACTTTTTGTGTTTGGAAGCCCTAATTCTTTCTAAAGAGGTAAAATTAGTAATTCTAAGCCACTTAATTAGTTGCTCATCTTCTGAGTACTGAACTGTCCTCTGAGTTTTCTTTTCCTTTTTACTGCATTTATTCTTACGCTCTTATTCTCTATGTAGTTAATTCTTCTTGCGAATTTCTTCAAGGCAAATTTCTTTATCCAAGCTTCTTTGTCATCTTCAAACTATAAGCCCAAATCATAAGTTATTTATTTGTCATTCTTTATTTTCAGGTAGTTTTAGCATACTTAACCATCTAAAATAAAAAATTATTTATTTGTGTTTTCTATCTTAGCACTATTGATAAAACACATATTCGTGTCAAAGTTTCAAAAGCAAATCTCCAAGATATAAGGGTAGAAAAGGAAAACTTACAATAAATGTATTTACAAATTATAGAATTGACTTAATATTATTTTACAAGTTCAAACAAAAGAATTCATTTATATATACAAATTCTCATAGGATTTATTTGTTTTTATAAATGAATTACATACTATAAGTACTTACAAACATTTTTTAAATACCTGATTCTTCTTTTAAAGAAGAAAAATTGACATATGGCAAAGGAACTTTTGCCAAAAGGAAAAAAATGTAATCCCTAGCTTTCTACTTAAACATTAGCTTTTTTGGATTGATAATATTAAAGGAAAGGAAAGGGATTTTTAATCATTTCTCTTGTTTGGATTGTAATTTTAGAGGAAGAAAATGTTATAGGGATGTTCCAAAACCCCTTCATTTTTTTTAACGAGAAATATTTTATAATCCTTCTACTTTAGGATTTTTTGGATGGAAAAGAAAGTAAAATTGTAAAAAGTTTATTTTGTCTCTACTTATCTCATTGTTAAAAAAATAAAAAAAATGGTATTTAAGTAATTTTGCATTTAAAATTAATCTTTCTTTTCTTTTCCTTCTCCAATTCAAATAAAACATTATAAAATCTTTTTTTTCTTTTCATTATTATTTTTTTATAATTCAAAATAATTCATTTTCTTTCCTTTCCTTTCCTTTCCTTTCTCTCTTGTAATCCAAACAGAGGGTTAGTTAAGGGCATCCTCAATGGAGTCTTCAAATACAAAACTTTCATAATTTAGGTGTTTTTAGAGACTCCAGTCTCTAAAAACAACACTATTCATGACAAAAGTACGTAGAGTCCACCACTTTTGGTTTAAAAGATGTCAAAATAGAGACCCAGTCCCCATTTTCTTCCACAAATTTGTTGAAAAAAATAGAGACTGGGTCTCTATATTGGCATCTTTTAAGCCAAAAGTGGTGGACCCTACGTACTTTTGTTATAAATAGTGTTATTTTTAGAGATTGGGGTCTCTAAAAATACACAAATTAAAAAAAATTTGTATTTTAAAGACTCCATTGAAAATAGCCTAATGATGTAGAAGGGAATCTGTCAGTCAATGACTAGAGTTTTATGCCTAGACGTGAAACCCCGGAAAGTATGAAATTGGGCTTACAAGCCAGACCCAAGAACAACACAATAGGCAATCCGAAGGGCAATAGCCAATCCACTAACCCCTCTCCACAATTTTAAAAAAATAAAAAATAAAATAAAAAAAAGAAAAAAGCCCTCTCCACAAGAAGCCAGCCAAACAACCATGACCATTCAGAGAAAATTGGGACATAAAAAAGGGGGTCCCACAAGTGGGCCCTCGTCTTTCTCGATTTGCTGACCTGGCACTTTTGGGCCCCACCACTCTTTTAGAACACTGCCAAAAATTTACAATATGCTCTATAGTGTCTCCCTCACTACAGCTAATCATCCATCTCTCTTGCTCTCAATCTTGAGCTAAACCCAATTTCATTCCACACGAAAATCACACACACAACACACAGTAGACCAGATCCCCATTTGTAGTAAAAGAAAATACACACACCTTCTTCATATGTAAAATCCAGCTCAAATATTCAAACACCAAACTATCACCACCACCTTTTACTTATTCTCACAACTCTAAGCCTCCAAAGAAAATAAAATAAAAAATCCAATCTTTATCCAAAGGTCTCTCTCTTTCTCTCTCAATAAATAAATATTATTGTTGTTTGGTACCCTTTTGTCATATGATTATTTCTGAAATTTGATTACGGCAATTGATTCTTGGGTTACAAATTTAGTGACCCTTTTAGTTTCTTCGATTTATTTTCTTATTTTCATTTAAAATTTGAGATTTTTATCTTGGTTGACTTGTCAAAAAGGGGAAAAAAATAATTAGGGTTCATTCTTTTTCTATATGACCCAAAAACGTTTGGGGCTCTTTTTGGATTTTTTTGTTTTGGTTACCTCTATAAAGCTAGGGTTTTTATTCAACTAAGCATATTAAATTAAATTAGGGTTTTTATATTTCAATTAATTATCCATGTATAAATTGAGTTAGGGTTTTGATTAAATTCACCACTTGATATCTGGGTTTGGATTTATTTGAGCGTCAAGTAAGAAATTTGAGGTATATTAACTTGGTTGAGCTTAAAATATTAAGGGTTTTGATTTGGTTGAGCTAAAGGGGTTAGGGTTTTTGATTTGGGGAAGATTGTATATTAGTCATGGGTGATGAGACGCCGAGTACAATGAATCTTGATCTTAATTTGGGGCCTATTGATCAACCGAATGATGATACCGGACCTGGGACGGGATTGTTTCAGGAGGAGACCATGAACTTGGAAGATTGGTTAAATATATCTCCTATGACTAGGATTAGGGATGTAGTTAGGCAGAGGAGGCAGCGTTGGCGGCCCGTGTGGAGACATGCTCCGTTACCCCTTGAAACTAGGAACATTGCGTTGGAAGTAAATGGAGGGAGTGGATTACAGCCTGGTGAGGGTAGTGTTGCAGCTGAGGAAAGGTTGGATGTGGCGGCCAAAATGTGTGAAAATAATAACGGAATTTTAGAAGGTGAGGCTTTGGGAAAGAAGGATGATGATGAAAAGGGTATTGGTGGTGAGGGGAGCTTCTTTGATTGTAATATATGCTTGGACTTGGCAAAGGATCCCGTTGTAACATGTTGTGGTCACTTGTTCTGTTGGCCTTGCCTCTACAGGTGGTTACATATTCATTCAGATGCTAAGGAATGTCCAATTTGTAAGGGGGAGGTGACGATAAAGGATGTGACACCAATATATGGACGTGGGAGTAGTACAAGAGAGTTGGAGGAGGATTCAGGTTTGAAAATCCCTCAAAGGCCTCAGGCTCGGCGAGTTGAGAGCTGGAGGCAAGCTATTCAGAGGGCTGCTTTTGCTATTCCAATGGAGGAAATGATTCGACGACTTGGCAGGAGATTTGATTTGACCAGGGATTTGGTCCAAGTTCAGCCTCAAAATGCTGAAGATCCTCGTGGATCACCTGAGAGAAGCAACTCATTGCTCAATCGGATTCTGACTTCAAGAGGAATGCGCAGAGAACAGAACACAGTAATACCATCAGATGTTGTCATTGACTTAACGGAGAGCAGCCCTTCTAATTCCGAGCTAGGAGAAAGCCGTCTACTTTCACCCCTCCTACGTCCTTCTAATTCCGAGCTAGGAGAAAGCCGTCTACTTTCACCCCTCCTACGTCCTTCTAATTCCGAGCTAGGAGAAAGCCGTCTACTTTCACCCCTCCTACGTCCTTCTAATTCTGAGCGAGGAGAAAGCCGTCTACTTTCACCCCTCCTACGTCGTAGATCAAGTTCACATCGAGCTGCTAGCATATCCAATCTTACATCTGCTTTGAGTTCTGAAAGGTTAGTTGAATCATATTTCCAAAACCGTCTTATAGAAAGATATCAGGAGCCACAGCTTGTCGATGATAGAGATTCTGTATCAAGCATTGCTGCTATTATACACTCAGAAAGTCAGACAGTAGATACCGCTGTTGAAATAGATTCTATTGTGTCCCTATCTACTTCATCATCCCGGAGAAGAAATGACACATCTAGAGTTTCAGATGTGGATAGCGGAGATTCACGTCCACCTAGGAGGAGGAGACTAAACTGATCGAGCTCCCTTTGCAATTCAAATTTTTGCAGGACCACCTCAAATACATTTGCCAGTTTACAGGCGTTTCTTTAATTATTATATTTACTTTGCTGTAAGTTTTTTATAGCCATGAGCCCTTTTTCTATCTAAGACTTGCTGCTTAAACTTCATAAGATGCAATCATGTGACGTGTTTGATCTGTGCTTTCAGTTTCCAGGTAAAGCCATATTTGCAGTGAAGCCATGCGGCCTCCATCTAATTGTTGCCTTTGTAAAAAATAGAGCAGAATTAGTTACATGTAAAAATATATGCTCAACCATTTAGTTTTTTCTTTTTATCCATTATTGTTTTAACCAAAAATAATGTATTGTCCTAGACTATATTCATCCTGGAGAACTCTATAGTGGTTGGGATGCAAGAAATAGTATTGGCTCTTTTCAGTTTTCTTACACAGTTCTCTATGAGTTTGGATTAAAAGCTTGCAAAACAATAGTGAATTTTCTGAAAGAATGTATTGAGCGAGGGTATGCAATCAAATTTAAGAACTCCATTCTTGTCCTAAGTACAGAATGTAATCGTCTAGTTGATAAGTCCATAGTGCCAGAGTTAGAGCAAGATCATCACTTGCGTGCTCTATGTCTTTTAAATTATTTCAGGTTAGCACCATGTCTTTCAAATTATTTCAGGTTTGACTCTAATGTGATGTTGGAGAACATTTGCTTCATTGGCTATGAGATGAACTGAGCTGTTATGATTCGATTCTGCCTTGTTCTCTCCAGAAGAACAGGCTTTTGTTGCCCCCCCAAGGGTATGGTCCAGCGGTAGTGGGGGTGAAATCGCTCCCCACTGCTCTGGAGTTTCGTCCTTGACTGATCTAGTGCATGTGTGGGGGCACACCATTGCACTTAGGGGTATAACAGTTGGTGGTCGGGCTTTGCTGAATAATCCAGTGGTTGGGCTCTGCTAGTTAGGTTCTTACGTCATCCAAAAACAGGCTTTTGTCTTTTCTCAATTTCCAGTTATTTAAGATTTTTTACTACTCAATGCACTGGCCCCTTTGACCTAGAAAACAGGGAATGTATAGGGAAAAGAAAGATGTAGGGAACCAAGAATTTTCATCTAGATGATGGTTAAGCATACATCTTTCTTTATGTATTTGTGTACCTTTGCCCTGTGTTATGCTACTTGTGAAGAAAACCCATTTGTGCCTAGCGGTATGCTTTTTCTATATGGGGATGTAATTGATGCTTTGCTTATGCATAAAAAGCACACGATGGATGGTAACACATCCCTCTCATTTGAACGATATACTTCACTTCAGCTTTCACGATCATTTTCTTTATTGGACCTGACACTTTCTGATATCTTATGTGTAGCTTGATTCATATGCTTGGTAGTGAGACAACTTTCTCTTTGCAAAATTAATAATATTATGATCCAAAGTTTTATCTAAACTCCTAAAAAGTTGGGATAACTTTTGAATTTGTGTTGTTTCAGTATTCTGTTTATATGGTCTTCATTGTGGCAGATGCCTTACGACGCTTTGTGTGGTTTGTGTTGCAGCAATTATTCTCCTAGTTATATTTGTGTATGAATCTTAACTATGGTTGTGCATGGAATTTCTATTAGGGTCTTGTTACACCTACTTAGCTAGATGCCTTCATTGCAATCTTAAAGTGATTGTTAAATCCATAATTTGATTAATAGAAAATTGATTACTCTGCAAAGTATAGTCATGCTCTAGTTCTTATGCGAATTAGAAGAAGCCTTTTTAACGGTATAGAATTTATGCCAGAGAGTTTTCTCCTGGGTTCTATTGGAAACTGCACAAGTGTAAACGATGTCTCTCTCTTAAGCTGGTTTCTTAGTTATGGAGGCGGGCGTGGGCGTGGGCGTGGGCGTGGGCGTGGGCGTGTGTGTGTGCAAGTGTTGCACATATTTCTATGGATATATTGTTTCTGCCTCTTAATTGTACTAGTAAGTAGAGCTAAGGGTGTGGTATCCAAGTTCAATGTAAGCAGCTTAGCAGGAAAAAAGAAAAAAAAAAAGTTCAATGTAAGCCAAATTTGAGCTAGCCTTTTTTATTGACACTTTGGGCATATTTTATACCCAAAAATCACATGAAATGAAATTCAATCAAGTATTAATTCTCAGTTCCAAACTATTATTTATAACATTTTTCAGAACATTTTCTGTTTTTGTTCACAATCAATTTATATGTTTAATGATTCAATTAGGGAAAAGTCTCAGTTTAGGGTAAAAAACAGAAAATGTTATAAATAATTTGATTTTTGTGATTACATTTTTTTTACAATCAATTTAGATGTTTAATGATTCATTTGTAACTAGGGAAAAATGTTATTTTAGGGTCCCAATCTAGTCTAATATGAATTTAAGGGTTCAAACTCTAACCAACGGTGTTAGTATTTTGATTATGTAACATTTTCTTTTCTTTTTTTCAAATTCTATGTGTTATTTTCATTTTTCTTTTCAACTCCTACATGGCTCTTTTTTAAATTCCAAATAAAAATAATTTTTAATTATCTTAGATTCAATAACAATGTAATAAGTTTTATACCCTTTCAAACCCAAAAAATAAAATATCAATATATATATATATATATAAGTGTATATATAAGTGTATATATCACTATAATATTTTAGCTTTTTTTGTAATATTTCAATTGAAAAATAAAAAAAATTATTGTAAAAAATGAAAAAAGCATTGCAATATGTGTCATATTGTAATCTTTTTTTAACTGTTGTATAAACTAAAACTATTTGAGACCGTCTTATTTAATTGTAATGGTTAAATTTTTTTTGGACACATGTCACAAATAGTCTTTAATGTTTGCATTTTTTTTCAATTTTATCTTTATTATTTTAAAAGTGACGCGTTTAGTTCTTAATGTTTACATTTATTTTTTAAATTTCGTCCTTTTTTTTTTTTTTTTTTTAAAGTGTAGCACTTAGCTCTTAGAGTTTGCAAAAAGTTTCAATTTAGTTTTCAATGTTTTCACTTTTTTTTTTTTTTGTTTAATTTAGTCTCCTAAGTTTCATGTACCAGTCACAATTGAAATTTCACGACAGGGAGTAAATTGAATATTTTACAAATTTTGGAGATTAAACGTGTTACTTTTGAAATAATGAACATGAAATTAGAAAGAAAAAAAAAATATATATATAGATATAGGGGATTGAAAGTGGACTATTGACAAGAGCGACTTCCTTACCTTCGTTAATGATAGTTTGGGAGTCAGTTTCAAGATGGAGGCATTCGATATCCATTTCTTCAGCCGAACGCAAGCCTTCATTGTGGCCGCTAACTCAACTTTGTAGTTAATAGCAACACCCAGGTTTATTGGTAAGCCCATGACTCACTTTCCTTCTCCATTAGGTGATAGAATATTTTAGCCTTTCATATTTGTTTCCATTTACTTTTCTTTACTGCTTTGATTCAAATCAAACATACATATAATAGTAGAAGAGGTGATCCTCTTGGAGAAATGAGAACTGTAAAGATGGACATCATAATCACAAAACAAGCATATATTAGTAGGGTTGCCTCACAATTTTCTCTCTTCTTCGTAAGATTAGCTCTGTCGACTCTTGAATTTATGACTTTTATTTTCGGTTTCAGAATACTTATTTTCTTTTCATGGACTGCTTTTTTAAAATAGAATATTGGACTACGGTAATGTACAAAATGTAGAACTTCTTAAACCGCCTGAACAGTCTTTGAAGCCCCAACAATATAATGTTCTAACCAAACCGCAAAGAATGGTCGTCCTCCGGAATTTGGGGGTGGGGGGTGGGGGGTGGGGGGAGGTGGGCTGGTGTGGGATGATGACGGGTAAGGTTTAAATTCGAAATTCATTGATATCTGGTCAATAACAAACTTAATAACAATAAGTGATAGGGTACCCTTAGGGTTTGGTTTTTATAAGATAACTAACGAGGAATTTGTCAGGTTTTGATATTAAACATAAAAAAAGGAAATTTGAAACTCGATTAATAATTTGTAATATACACATACACATGGCACATATCTAATATAATATTAGAATAATAAAAAATAATTTTTCATTATTAGCTTGATAAACTAATACCTAAAATTATATTTTTAAGTTTATATTTGTTGACCCAATAAGAAAATGGGCTAAGCCCAAATACTATTACTCAAAGCCCTAAGTTATCTATTTATTTTTTGTTTTTATTTTTGTCAAAAGCCTTACCTAAACACTAAAATAAGTAATAGATTTTATCAATTGTTAGAAGTACAATCTTTTGTGATTTTGTTTGATTATTTCTTTTTGAATTTAATTATCTTATTGTGTATGGACAAATATTTTATCGATTTTAATTTTTATGAGATTGATTATTTATTTATGGACAAATATTGTAATGATTATATAATTTATTTCAAATATTATCATCTTATTGCACATGGTTTGCTTCATTCTATTTTTTTACATTTAGATTGAATTATTTACATTTTTTTGTTGATATTCTATTTAAACTATTTTTTAAAAATAAATTGTTATGGTTATGGTTACTCGTAGTGTTTTGGAGATTTATAGGCTATGGTTTTGGTTAGCGACTTTAAACTTGTTTGGTTTTGACTACAGGTTATGGTAAACGATTTCAATTACAATTATTTCATTTTTGCGATTAACTGACTCGCTGTTATCGTAGGCATAGCCAAGTTTGTTAGGTAGGGTGAGAGGAACCTTAGCTTCAGAACCCCCAAAAAAAAAAAAAAAAAAATTGTGTCATAGTGTAACTTGGAAATAGCGTAATGTAGTTGATGACACAAAATTTACTTCAAATAGTCCTACAAGTATGATGAAGAATTTTCAGATGTTATTGGCCGAATATCATGCTGTAGACTTTCATTGTTGTCAAAAATACCTTGTTACTCTTTTCTAAAGAAGTTGTTGAAGACATGACTTTTTCTTATAATTTACATATAAACTACAATTTGTAGTCTTGAAAGCAATCTACTATTCATTATCTTTTTCAATCATCAACTAGTTAACAAGACATTCAAGCTATAGCCATATAAACAAAATAATGTTAAAAGTCTACTCTACACACTTCGAAGCTAACATTGCATGCATTACTAGCTCAAATACTAACTAACTACACAATATCAATAATTATACAAAGCAAGAAAACACTTAAAATGTCAAGTAAGATGAACCCCTCACCAAATACAAGAAGATTATGCTATGAATTTGCCTAGGATAGCCTTGGATCACCTCCAATAAGCTTGCAATTGCTCAAAAGATCAACCCTAGAAATTTTTTCCTATTTTTCTTCTTTGCTTTACCTGACGACTCTTGCACTTTTTTTTTTACTCATTTTTGTGTAATATATATAAGTGTTATAAGAGGTAATTATGGGCTTGGGCTTGGGTTAGCATTTGGGTTGGGCTCAAATAATAAGTAGACTACTTAAAACAAAGCCCAAAATATTGCTAAGTCTTCTGATGACCCAAAATGCAAGCTAGACTACATTATTCATGCGATACACTAATCTTTTTATATTTCTCGTTCCTGATATGCTATGCACATAATTTCAATTAATGACTACTTCAAATATGATAGGTAGTGAGGAAAAAATGTGAAATCGGAAAAATAAAATAATAAAAATTTTACTTTGGGCTTGGGCGTCACACTTTCTCCCCCTTAAACTAATTGCGTCTTCACAATTCTTACATGATTCTGCAAACAACTCTTGATACTGATTCTTCAACTGATCCTTTCTCTACCAAGTAGCTTTCTCAATCCCGTGATGATTCCACAGAACATTTACTATCGGAATGCTTTTAGTACAGAGTTCCTGAGCCTTTTGATCCACAATATGAATCGGCTTCTCTTCATAAATCAAAGACTTACCAATCTGTAACGGCCCTAACTCAAGAATATGTGAAGGATTAGGATGATACTTCCTCAACATAGACACGTGGAAGACATCATGCAATCTAGCCAAACTCGGAGGCAACACCAATCGATAAGTTAAAGCACCAACTCTTTCAATAATTTCAAATGGTCTCACAAACCTAGGACTGAGCTTACCAATCTTACCATGCCAAATCAAACCTTTTTAGGGAGAGATTTTTAAGAATACTTGATTACCCACTGCAAATTCTAAGTCTTGACAGCGTCTATCAGCATAGCTTTTTTGTCGGCTCTAAGCTGTGAGCAATCTTTTGCGAATGAGGTGCACATTATCAATCATTTTTATTATCTCAGGTAACACAGTCGGATCAACTATTCTCATCTCACCTACTTCATCCCAATATAAATGAGATATGCATTTACGACTATATAAAGTCTCATAGGGAGCCATACCAATAGTAGATTGATAACTGTTGTTGTAGGTGAACTCCGCTAGAGGTAAGAATTTCTCCTACCTTTTCCCAAAGTCTAAGACACAAGCTCGAAGCATGTCTTCCAGAATTCTGATAGTCTGCTCACATTGACCATTAGTCTATGGATCATAGGCAATACTAAAGCTCAATTTGGTTCCTAGCGACAACTGTAATTTCTACCAGAAGCGAGAAGTGAAACAGGGATCTCTATCTGACACTATGCTTACGGGCACCCCGTGGAGTTTCACAATGTTTGCAAGGTAAAGATCAGCTAGCTTGTTAAGGTTGCCTTGTTTGTTCATAGCAATAAAATGAGAAGACTTTGTCAACCAATCAAAAACAACCCAAATTGCATCATAGCCTCTCAGAGTCCTTAGCAAATCTATTACAAAGTCCGTAGTAACATATTCCTATCTCTATTGCGGAATAGATAATGGTTGTAACAACCCAGCTGGCCTCTGGTGTTCTGCTTTAACTTTCTAGCAAGTCAAACATCTAGACACATAACTAGCGATTTCTCTCTTCATGTTGTTCCACAAAAAAGTACTGCTTTAAATCTCTGTACATCTTGGTACTACCAAGATGGATGGTGTATCTAGAATTATGAGCCTCAGACAGGATTTCATTCTTCAAAGTCGGGTCACTAGGAACATAAACACTGTGTTTATATCGAAAGATACCATCATCATGAATTTTGAAGTCCGACTCTTCCCCTTTAGACTTCTCCTGGATCTTAAGAATCTGAAGATCAGTCCGTTGAGCCTCACGAATCTAAGATAATAATAGAGATTGAACTTGCAAACCTGCAAATCGAATACCAGTTTCAGTAATTTCAGGCCTCCACAAGCACATTCTTCAATGGATTCCTAATTTTTTATTACTAAACTGGCAACAGTAGCTTTTCAGCTCAAAGCATTTGCAACAACATTAGCTTTACATCTTAGATAGTTAATAGAACAATTGTAGTCATCTAGCAACTCAAGCCAACGTCTCTGCCTTATATTCAGATCTTTCTGTGAAAATAAATACTTCAGACTTTTGTGATCTATGAAGATTTTAAACTTGTTGCCCCACAAATAATGACGTCATTTCTTTAGAGCAAATACAATTGCAGCCAACTCAAGATCATGAGTAGGGTAATTGATTTCATAAGATTTCAACTTTCTAGAAGCATATGCAATTACCTTACCATTTTGCATTAAAACATAGCCCAATCATTCTTTGGAAGCATCACTGTAAATCACAAAGTTCTCATTTCCCTTCAGCAAAGCAAGAATACGAGTTGTGGTCAATCTCTTCTTCAATTCGTGGAAACTGGTCTCACACTTATCATCCCAATTAAAAATAATCTTCTTCTAAGTTAAATGAGTTAAAGGCCCTACAAGTTTTGAGAAATCCTTGACAAATCTCCGATAATAGCCAGCTAACCCAAGGAAGCTACGAACTTTTGTTACAGTTTCAGGCCTTTTCCAAGACAATACTTTTTTAGAATTAAATATTTACAATGATGTAGTATATATATATTTTTAATTTTATTATTTAATATGTATAGATTGTGATTTATTGTATTTTTAGATTTTTTTACATTTAAATTAATATTTTTTTCATGAATTTGAACCTTTTTTCTATTTAAATTATTATTTTTTAAGTAATCGGTTTCGGTTCGGTTATCCGCGGGTTTTTAAAAACCCGTTGGTTGCGGTTTTGGATATGGATTTTTTAAACCCGTCGGTTTCGGTTTCAGTTTCGGTTTGCTAAACGGTTTCGGTTTCGGTTTTGCGAAAAACCGCGGATAACCGACCCGTTGCCATCCCTACTTCTATCTTAGCTGGATCCACATAAACCCCTTGTTGAGAAATAATATGCCCTAAGAATGCAACTTGATTTAGCCAGAATTCGCACTTACTGAATTTAGCAAACAACTTATGACTTTGAAAAGTTTGTAAAACAATACGTAAGTGTTGCTCGTGCTCAGCTTCAGATTTAGAATATACCAATATATCATCAATAAAGATAATCACGAATTGATCCAGATATGGTTGGAATACCCTTTGCATCAAATCCATAAAGGCGACTGGTACACTAGTCAATCCGAATGGCAATACAACAAACTCATAGTGACCGTACCTGGTTCGGAATGCTATTTTCGACACATCTTCTTTTCGAATTCTGAGTTGATAATAGTCCTGCTTCAAATCAAACTTTGAATATACTTTTGCGCCCTGCAACTAATCAAATAATTCCTTAATCAAAGGCAAATAATATTTATTTTTGATGGTTACCTAATTGAGACCCTGGTAATCAATACATAATCGAAGATTGTCGTCTTTCTTTTTCACAAATAGCACTGGTGCACCTCACGATGAAGAACTCAGCTGTATGAAACCCTTTTCAAGCAACCCATGCAACTGAATTTTCAATTCTTGCAACTCGGCAGGTGCCATTCTATACTGTGTTGTAGAGATAGGAAAAGTACCATGCACTAGATCAATAACAAACTCTATTTCTCTATCTGGTGGCAAACCCGACAATTCCTTAGGAAATACATCAGGGAACTTTTTCACAATCGGCACCTCACTCAATTTTAGTTATTAGAAGGATGATTAATAAGATATGCTAAGAATGCATCGTAACCTTTATTCAATAATTTAGAAGCTCTAATTGAGGAAATAATAGGAGTTCCAGAAGATTTACGATTCCTAACTATTTTTAACACTGGTTGGTCAGGCATCTATAGTCTTACAATTTTAGTTCTACAGTCAAGTTGAGCATAATACTTTCCCAACCAATTCATCCCCAATATGATTTTGAAATCCCGAAAAGGCAATATAATCAAATTAGCAGGAAACGTTCGGCCCTTAATACAAATATCACATGCTACACAAATAGATTCAGTGATAAAGTTTGTGCCAATAGGTGTGCTTACCTCAATTTTATGTGACAATTTATCAATTTTCACATTAACATGTTGTGCACAATCAGGAATGATGAAAGAAAGTATAGCCCCGAAATCAATTAAAACCTTAACTGACTTATTATTTAGAAGAAAAGTACCTTCTACAATAGCAATTATCTCCAGCAGTTCCTCCTAATCAAGGGAAAAGACTCTGGCCTAAACTTGTTGAGCTGGGATAGTACCTGTAACCCTGGTCTAAACACCCTGACCTAAAGCCTGTCATTGAGTATTCTTGAATTTAGGACAATCCTTGACCTTATGCTGGTCACTGCCGCAACCGGTGCATCGACCTGATTTCTTCCAACAGTTATCCTTAGAATGGCCCCTACGATAACAGTAACCGCACTGCTGGTTACTTTTCATATGAACACTTCTATGCCATAACTCTTCCATATTCACACATTCATGCAATTATACTTTCACACTTAAACAATCATGCAATACATTGTCACATATAGACCTCTACTCTACAGACCGAGAAAACCATTGTCACATATAGACCTCTACTCTACAGACCGAGAAAACTATCTCTGCTCATGCATTCTATAAGCTCTGATACCACCTAAATGTCATGCCCCGACCCGACCCCACGCTATAGGTTAAATCGGACCCGACAAATGGAAAAAGTCTTCTTAGTACCGTGGACTATCCAAATACCTGCACTCAGAAGAACTCAACACAAACAACAATATACCACAATTATACAATCATACTTCATTCATATGACTTCCATTTCAAGTTCATTAAGGAGTTCGAGACTTAGCCATATGACCATTCATGCACAACTAGTTAAACATTCATGAAACTAAAGCAATTAGAACTAATAATACTATTATATGCCACTACTAAAGACATTAGCTTTTAAATTTAACTTTACAACCCTTACATAATAAATACATACAAGGTCATTAGACCTCAAAATAATTACAAACATTTAACATTCACATTCAATACAATCAACATACAAGCCGATCACATAAGCCATACAAGCACTCTAACCTCAAGACGAGTACAATCAGAGAAAGACTTCTACTTGCACCTCCTCCTCCTCAACAACCAACTGAGGCTCTATCTCCGCCTCTCCTGAAACATTGTTAAATAAAAAAGGGTGAGCAAAACACTATGCCCAGTGAGGGAGAGGAAAGTTAATCCGGGGAGCTTTCGAAAATATTTTCGTGCAATACAAATAGATAAGCCAAGTAACCGATAATAATATAAAACAATCAATTAAGACAATAACTATATCACACATTAAAAATGATACGATACGATAACCCTTATCACAGCAGATCACGATCACAATCTCATTCACAAACACAATCCGATAACGATATACCGATATCTTTTTATACCAATGGGTACTCCGGATGTACCCAATACCTGTGACCCAATACCCTTGGAAATCTCCAGACCATGTGGGTGAGGGAATAGTGTGCGAAGCTAGAGTAATCAACCCTGGCAAGCCCGATATCGCCTAGAGAGGCTCGTCAAATTCGTCTCGAACAATAAGGTTGCGCAACCATCGATGCGATAACTTGATATAACATTCACACACTTTGATAACACACAATTGAGGAACAACAAAGTAGGTTGTCCTGCACGTAGACAATTACGATTCATATAAGCAATAACTATAGCAATAATTCAACTTCCAATCAAAACATAGCTCAAGTGACCACATTTTATACCATTCTTTACTAGGCCAATAGTTCACACATACATAGCATTTTCTACTTAGACAATTAAGCTCACACTTTCAATTAAATTCACTTCAAGTAGACATTTCATAATCTCATTTAATCTCAAGCAAGTTCACTTAAAATTATGGCATAAACACTTAGTACATACTAGGCAATACTTATCATGATAATAGCACAACTTATAGCACGATCGAGGTCTAAGGGAAAGGGAAAGCACCACAGCAGTGGGCTGCCGTGGCTTGCTATCGCCGGACTATTCAGCTCCGGCTGAATGGTCCCGGCCAACTAACACACACACACACACACACACAAATTCACACTTTGTTATAATTGCACTCTAGATAGTTAAGACACTCTTTTAGTTATGTAGTTACTTCTAGCACTTCCTTTAGACATTAAATCAAACATATAAACTACAATTTGTAGTCTTGAAAGCAATCTACTATTCATTATCTTTTTCAATCATCAACTAGTTAACAAGACATTCAAGCTATAGCCATATAAACAAAATAATGTTAAAAGTCTACTCTACACACTTCGAAGCTAACATTGCATGCATTACTAGCTCAAATACTAACTAACTACACAATATCAATAATTATACAAAGCAAGAAAACACTTAAAATGTCAAGTAAGATGAACCCCTCACCAAATACAAGAAGATTATGCTATGAATTTGCCTAGGATAGCCTTGGATCACCTCCAATAAGCTTGCAATTGCTCAAAAGATCAACCCTAGAAAACTTTCCCTCTTTTTCTTCTTTGCTCTACCTGACGGCTTTTGAACTTTTTCTTTTTTTTGCTCATTTTTGTGTAATATAAGTGTTATAAGAGGTAATTGTGGTCTTGGTCTTGGGTTAGCATTTGGGTTGGGCTCAAATAATAAGTAGACTAATTAAAACAAAGCCCAAAATATTGCTAAGTCTTCTGATGACCCAAAATATAAGCTAGACTACATTATTCATGCGATACACTAATCTTTTTATATCTCGTTCCCGATGCTATGCACATAATTTCAATGAATGAATACTTCAAATATGATAGGTAATGAGGGAAAAATGTGAAATCAAAAAAATAAAATAATAAAAATTTCACTCCGGATTTGGGCCTCACAACTCCTAATTAATTAATTTCTATAACTCATAAGTGACATTAAGTCATATGTCATGGCTACTCAACTAATGATGAAATAGAATCGTACGAGCCCGATAATATATAATTATGGTGTAATTAATTCCTTTTGTCTGATATGTCTTGACCAAGTGACAGTCACAATACATAAGTAAACTCAGTTACTTAATCATATGACAAATCTAATCAATTAATAATGCTATGACGAATTGTGGAACTACTTCCACTATTTTACCTTGGCCAAGAATTTTTAATTAATTGCTAGATCGCATGGGACCCCTAGTTGATGGGTTCTATATCGCATATACACATATCTCCATGTGAGAATAGTTCATGACAACTAAGTACATAGGGTAATCCATGAGTAGGATTAGACCATATTGCACTAACAAATCATGGTATCCCATACACAAGATAATTATAGCGTCTCAGGTCTATGAAATAATACACAATCACAATATATAACAAATTATTGATTATCCATGTAATTTTCTATATAATCGATCATGTTTAGTCAATTGTTCTCCAACAATTACCCATATATTTGCTAATGCAATACGAGACTAATTGCCCTTAACATTAATATCTCATATTAATTAAGGTAATAAATCATATACCAATATATCCAAGTGAACTAATGTCCGATTAATTATTTCTATGACCGAAAACTTATTCTAGAATATATTCTTAATTATAGATCCTATCAATCATACTTTTGACTCCTCAAGAATAAATCTATAAAATAATTCTAAGGATTTTATTTAAATATGATTATCATATTAATCATAAATATATAAATTGTCCATTTTTAAATAAATAATACAAATGTAATATCCTAAAATTACAAAAATTGACTTTTAAGGCATTTAATCCAACAAACTCGTCTTCTCATGATGGCGATCTAATGACTGCTAAGTTAGTGCCTTGGTTAGTGGATTAGCTGTGTTATTTACCGATGCTATTCATTGCACAATAATGTGGCCTCATCCTATAATTTTTTGAATGATATGGTAACACCTCTCAGTGTGTTTAGAATTCTGGTGAGACCTTGGTTCCTTGGCTTACGCTATAACAGAGGTAGTGCTGACTTAATGAAAAAAACAATCTCATGTTTAGTTACGAACTTCTTAATCTAAACCACTTCCTTTTGCAGCATATGATACCACGATGTACTCAGCTTATATTGTGAAATCTATAGTTTATAGTCCGTTTAGAACTCTTCCAACTAATTACTTCTCTATTATCGGTAAATATGAACCCAGAAGTGGATTTCCAATCATCGACCTTAGACTAACAGTCTGAACTTGTAAAACCTTCAAGGTTTAATTTACCTCCTTCATATACCAAGACCATGTCTTTAGTCCTCAAGCGCTTAAGAATGTTCTTGACCATTGTCCAATTTTCCTCGATTGGATCAGACTAATATCTGATTGTAATACTTATAATATGAACAATATCAAGTCTTGTACATAGTGGCGTACATAAGACTTCTAATAGCTGAAGCATATGAAATCTTATTCATCTATTCTATCTCTTCAACAGTTTTGGGACTTATAGTCTTACAGATGGATCCTATGTCTAAAATAGAGTAATCCCCTTTTAGAGTTTTGCATATTAAACATATTTAACACTTTGTCTATACATACCTTAGGAAAGACTTATGAATCCTTTTGATCTATCCCTATAGATCCAAATCCTCAAGATATAGGTAGTTTTTCTCAAGTTTTTCATGGAGAATGTATTTAATAACTAGATCTTGATGAATGATATCATGCTAGAGACGTCATTGCCTATCAATAGTATGTCATTAGGATACATGATAAGGAACATGGCCGCTTTTTCATTGACTTTCTTGTATACACAAGGCTCATCCTCATTTTGTCAAGCTAAACGACTTGATTGCCTCATCAAATAGAATGTTCTAGCTTTTAGTGGCTAGCTTGAGTTCATAGATGAATCTCTTTAGTTTGCACACTTTATGACTTCCATGACTAGATTCAAAACCTTTTCAATGAAGTCATTTAAGAAATTCGTTTTGACATCCATTTACAATATCTCATAAGCGTAATGTGTCGCTATGGCAATAAAGCATGGCTATTGGCGAAAAAGGTTTCTTATAGTCAAAATCTTGCCTTTGATGATAACGTTTTCCTACTAGCCTTGCCTTGAAGATCTACAGCTTTCCTTCTGCACCCTCTTTCTCTTGTATATCCATTTTCGACCTATAGGTACAATACCTTCAAACAAGTCCATTATATTCAAGACTTGGTTGGTGTGCATGAAATTCATTTCAAATTTCATGGCCTCAAACCATTTCTCTGAGTCTACACCTGATATAGCTTTCTTATAGTTGACGGGATTATCAACATGATTACAATTGTCCAAGGCAAAACACTCTTGTGCTTGGTTATAAAGACAGTTGTATCCTATAGAAGGATGAGAAATCCTCACTAATCTGCGGAGAGGTTGTGAAACAATTGGTTGCTCTTGAATTGGATCTTTGATCTAACTCTAGTTAGTTGGTGGCTTAGTGACTTATTCACTTAGTTCTACTTTTCTTCCTATCCCTTCTTATTGGATGAACTATTCTTCCAGTTAGAGAGCATGTCTATTGATAAAGAGTCTATGGTCACTAAAGGAATTAAAGTTGTATCCTAACGACTCCTTGGCATAACCAATAAACTTGGCTTTATCAAATCCACATTTCAATTTATCAGACTTAAGCCTTTTGATAAAGGCAGAACAACCCTAAATCCTAACATGTTTAAGGTTAGGTCTCTTGTTGTGCCCTATCTCATACGGTATACTTCAGACTAATTTGGAAGTGACCCTTATCCAAGAGATGGGTTGTTGTATGGAGGGCATGACCCCATAGACTAACTAGTAGGTCGGTGTAGCTCATTATTGATCGTACCACGTCCAACAAAGTCCAATTCATCCTTCTTGATGCTTTACTGAGCTCTGGTATGCTATTAAGGGTCAATTGAGTGATTATACCATTCTCCTTGAAATATTCCTGGAATTCGTTGTTAGTCCGAATGAGCCTAAAAGGTGGGGTGAATTAGACTTATAAAAACAAATTACTACTTTTAAAAATTATGCAATTCAACTACAGTCACTTAGCCAATTTATCAAACACCTACTATGCAAGCCAAACAATGGTGAACCTTAACCAACAAATGCTTGAAGAAACTTTCACAAAGATAATATATCAACTATTTTGTGTGAACTATATGTAATACTTATGAGTTCAACTATAAATATAACACAACATATGTAATAAACTCAAGAGTAAAAATGAGTAGAAGTAAAAAAATCAAGCACAAGGATTTTAGGTGGTTTGGCACCAAGAGCCTACGTCCGCAGCCCAAGGTTTCTCCCCATAGAACTTCCACAAACTCCATTATTGATGTTTCTTCAAATGTTAGTGAAACACAAACCAACTTACAACCTCTCTTGAGTCCACAAGAGGTACAAGCTTTTTCAAATGTAGGTGAAGCTCAAACCTACTACCTCTCCTCCTTTGAGTCCATAAAGGATTTACAATACTCTCTTCTCTTTTATGATTCTTACAATCTAAGATCTAGAGAGATACAATCAAGAATATGGTAAATAATGATACAAAGCTTTGACTCCTTAATGAGTTGGATAATCCAAATGAGATCTCTTGAATACTCAATAGATTTATAAATTTAAGCTCAACCTTGGTGTATATTGATTGAATTATATGACATTTAAAACTTAGAATCAATATAGGATGTTTTGGAGGTGTAGAAAGAGTTGTTTTGATGAAATGAATTGGTTTCATATATATAGAAAATATTGCAATAGTCAAATAACATATAATTTTTAAAATCAGTGCGATCCGATTCAGTGACTCCTCCAGATGAGTTGTCCGGATAAGGCTACAACATTTTACCATGGATCCGGATGAGTGATTCAGATAAGTGAATCGGACGAGTAACTCGTCCGAATGAATAGGTCAAATTTTCAATTTTACAAAATTGTACCCGAAATCTAATATTTTGAAGGTAAAATATTTAGGCACTTCAAAAACAATTCTTCTAAGGTCTTTCCAACCTATTTAACACTTCAAAACATTTTATAAACTCTTGTGAAAAGATTAAAATTGATTTTTGAATTCAAGAGTTTAAAACAAAATTTTCTCCCAAAAATTCAATCTTTTTGAAGATAAATCATTTAAACATTTTATGAGCATTTCTTCAAATATGTTTCAACCCATTTAATATTTTAAAGTCTTTTCAAAACTTTTGAGGAAAGATTTAAAAATATTTTTGAAAGGCTACCAAGTGTTTGAACCATAAAAATGCAAAACTAAGGCAAACAATATTTTTGAGTCAC
Source organism: Ehretia macrophylla (assembly GCA_037974665.1). NCBI lineage: Eukaryota > Viridiplantae > Streptophyta > Magnoliopsida > Boraginales > Ehretiaceae > Ehretia > Ehretia macrophylla. Next base: position 68,726,358 of record CM075771.1, on the reverse strand, counting down.
TACCCCTTATGTTATCACGTTTCCATTCTTATGACACCATTTCATCTTCATTTTTTCTAGTCTTGATCTTCAATTTAGATCTTCATTTCTTTTGCTTTTCAACACTTAAATTCTTCTTGTTTGAGATAGACATCTTTGTATTCTTCTATTGGTCTCAACATAACTTTGTATCTTCTCAATCTTGCATCTCTTCTTTAATCAAAATCATTTACCTTTTCATGCAAGATTCTCTTCCTCTTTCAATACCAAGCATCATACTATCTTTTTGCTTACAATATTTTTAGTGTAATACAATCCACATAAGCCAAACATTCAAGTACAAATAGACTCACAAAGATATATATGCATTTAATTAACAAGAGCCTACAAGTGTTGCACACGCATATAAACATATTAAGCCAATCACTCTTGATACAACCAAATAATGAAGATTTGTTATCATCAAAATCAAGCATTTAGACATAAGGCTAACATCCATAATTAAGGTATTCACTTTCACGATTATATCATAAAGCCTTAATCCTCTTTCTAGTTTGCTTATCTACTTCAGTTTTGAATTTTTGAACATTTTAAATGATTCAGATTTATGTTTCATAAGACACATATAACCTCCTCAATAGAAGTTTGATGACTTGCCTCATTTCTTGATGACCCCTCATCCCTCGCATCTTGCCTTCTTCCATCTTTGCTCTACAGGGGGAAGAGATTACTTACCAGTTCAAGGGTAATGCATGTATGCAGTTGATGTCACTTATAATAGACTTCTCATAGTATGCACATATTATATGTGATAAAATTTCACATGCTAAGAAATTATCACATATGCACAATTAATACTTTAGACTACTATGCAATTATTAACTATACTAAAGGCTAATAACACTTAGTTTGATTAACAAGTTATCCCATTGTTTATAACAACTTGGTTCACAAGACTCAAACACACATATTATTACTATAATTGAGGCAAGTAATTATTCTTGAAATCACTTAGAGACGCACCTAATTACATAAATGCAAGTTTTATACAATCTTCACATATACACAATTATGACACATAAGGCACACTTGCATTCAAAAACACACAAGCCTCGCATACAAGCACACATATTCATTCAAGACACGTCTACATGCGCACATTCAAAGTTTGCTACCCGATAGCCCAAGGACCCTGTCTCGGCTGAGAGCTAACTAAACAAGTTCTGATACCAACTGTAATACCCCGATCCCTCACGAGACCGGAGCCCTGATCTAACCCAAGGTCACGAAAAATTAGGGAAATTAGGCAGAGTTTTCCCCTATTTTTTAGGATATTCTAACACCTGTATTCAGAGGAATTGTCACACAAAATATCCACAAGTAAACGTAGGCCATATATATTTCCAAAGATAACGCTAATTATCTAGTCTTAGCAAAAATAGTTTGTAGTGTTCTGGATTAGGTAGCTATCGTTATAACATCATCCAAAATATTACAGACTGTTAGCCTAAGTGAGCATTAACTTAGTTACATACTTACATCCATCAAATATTTACAAGGCACGCAAGCTTCAAAAGAATACAGGTTAACTACCAAATTTACAAGAACTACCACCTAACACAGCATAAGTACTTAAGGAGACTCCCGAGCCTCCTCATCCGCCTCAGGAGGAATTGAGCCTTTATCTCCTGAAAAATGTTAGAAAAGGGAGTGAGCATACAACTATGCCCAGTGAGAGAGGGGAATAGATAATCGGGGAGATTTTCAAAAGTATTTTCGTGCAATGCAGCAAGTAGATACAAAAGTACATACCAACACGAAACAGTTAGGTATATAAACAATTAAGCAATATAGCCGGAGAAAAGGCACACTAAACAAGCACACAAAATAACCACGACAATTCAATGTCATAGAATGATATCATTCAAAAATAGAAAGTTAATCATTGCTTAAGGGGACAGATACAATTTCAATAGCCCTTATCACTCCAACTTCTCTGTCTTGATCCACGAACCACAAATCTCGTACCACGAACAAGTTATGCCGGCATATTTCCAAACACTCCAGTGGGTGTACTCTGGATGTACCCCGAAATCCTACGACCCAACATCCCCTGGCAATCTCCGGACTAAGCGAGTGAGAGACTACGGCACGGAGCTAGAGCAACCAACTCTGGCAAGCCTTCTGCCGCCCAAAGAGGCCCATCGCATCCGCCCCGACGATAAGGTTGCGCAACCAATATACACTATAATCAAAATAACACATAGGGTATTTATTTTCCAACAACATAGAAATGAGGACAACAAAGTAGGTTGTCCTCAAACACATAGCTTTAGAATCAAATAGCCATTAAAGGACTTCAATTAAACATGTAACTTGATTATTCATTCAAATCATTAGGCATTAATGAGATATTTCATTTTATGTGGCTTAGCTAACTTTTTTTTTTCTTTCTTTTGCTTCGGTTTTGGTTCACCACCGAAGGCTTTTTTTTTCTTTTTATGTTGTTTGATTGCTATTCTTTGATAACTCCTAAGATGTATATAAAGCTAAACTAAAGCACTAAAGTATAGCAAAGCTTGGATAACCACTATTGCTTAATTGGTTTTGGGCTCCTATTCAAGTTGGGCTTGCTAATTAATTTAAATGCTAAAATAGAGTAATACTAGGTCTAAATTAAAATAAAACTAAGCCCGAAACAATTATCTCACTAGTTCCACCCTCTCGGCATGCGAACAGTGAAAGTGAATTAATTAAGTGTAAACAGAATAAAGACTAAATAAATATAGTAAGATAACTATTCTAGGTAACTCGTTCAAATATAAATTAAGTAAATGCACTTATCAAAAATAATAAAATAGTACGTTCAGTTCTGGACCCAGCTTCACACACAACCGAAAGACTACCAATTTAAAAGCACGTAAAATAAATTTAAATAACTATAGTATATTAAGGTAATTTGTCCCAAGTCATTTAATCTTTAAATTAGTTAAACACAGATAATAAGAATAATAATAATTAACTATTTCACATTATTCTATCACGTAATTTCATAATTGTAAATAGCAATTAGAAATGAAACATTTACTTCCTTCTAAGTTTCATGTAAATAAAAGAATTAAATCAATTAACTAAAATATAAATAAAGTAAAGTCTGATAAATAAAAGAATAAAATAATTATTCTAAGCAAATCAAATAAGTAGAATTGAATAAATATGAAAAGTTTTCATGGCATGTTTTCCAAGAATACACAATTTAATGAAATAGATATGCAATTCTATTCTAAAATCTGTATGCTTGGTCTGGGCGTCACAATGTGTACATTGAACAAATCTTGAAGAGATTCAAGATGGAGAATTCTAAGAAATGTTTGGTCTCCAGCCTTAGATGGGGGGTATCCATCTTTTCTTTTAGAAACGTCTTCAATATTGAAGTAAAATCACAATGTATGGATCGGGTGTCTTATGCTTCAAGCTTAGTCAAGTCTCGGATTTGTGTACTATGAAATATACACAGTCTGATATAGATCCTGCTGTAAAGACATACGAGCAAATATCAGGCTGATCCTAGTGAAAACTAAGGATCTTGTAGAAAATAAGTGAACTTTGTAGGGACAAATTCACTGATTTTGTTTTTAAAACATGAATGAAGAAAATGAGAGCTAATTTTGGGAGTGTTTGACATGTAATAAAGAAACAGTAAGTTGGAAAGAGTTTCAAATTGCCAAAAACTGCTGACTTTATTAATAAAGCCGAATACATAGCGGCATTCTATGCTACATTAGATGTTTGGATAAAAAAGGTTCTTAATTGAGCTAAAAGTGGTTTCGATCATTGAATCGTTGTCAAACGATAACAATGAGGTTGTTGCACCAACTAAAGAAACCGAGATCTCATCAAAGATCCAAACAAATGAAAATAAGTTTTTCATGTTATTCGAGAAAGTATTGCTCGAAAGGATATAGTATTTTATAGAACATTTCCTACATTGAAAAATATAGTTGACCCACTGATCCTGTGAGTTAATCACAGTTGATCACCATATTTGAGAAGATGGGTATATGATAAGTATGTATAGTGCACTTGCTCTATGAGATATAACATTAGTGCAAGTGAGAGATTGTTAGAGATATGCCCTAATGGTATAGTTGGAGGACCTATATAGGGATGTATTGAAGTGAATGTGTGTCTCTCATAATGGCAGGACATTCATATTATCCGAATATAATATATATATATATATATATATGAATATGTCCCTAGTGTTTTTTTCGAAGGAGAAATATATTCTAAAAGTTTTTAGAATACGTCGACATATTTCTTCGATATGATAAAAACACTATAACTATTCATAGCCCTCAGATTATTTAACAGAGACTAGAATAATCAATTACGAGCTATCATATGTGATTACCTTTGATTAACATGGGGATATTAATGATAAAGGATGGTAAGCCTCGTGCCATAAAAACATGGTGATGCGATTGATTTACATATGAGTGACCATTAGTGGAATGTGTAATACATTGACCTCTCACGAGATTAGGAATTCTATTAAACATGCTATACTCAACCCAATACCAATTCTCGAGCACAAAATTTAGGAAAAACGGACAGAGTCTTCCCTGTATATAGGACGAACAGTTCACCTGCACATAGAAATAAATAGACCATACCGTATCCAAACATTTAACATCTCCTCAAGGCCATTCTAGCCTTGATTCTGAACAAACAAACTCAAACAATTATACATTTTCAAATTCAATGACTATCTTAACTTTTTTCCTTTAGACAAGCACGAACATGTAATGAATTTAAACCTTACCAACCTATTACATAAACTAGGTTATCATACCACTCTAGTGACGTAGTTAAACTTAAATTACATTTCTTTATACATCAAGTATATACAATTCATGGAAGTAAAACTTTACAACTTTTGCAACTCATGCCACATAACACTTAAGGTAACTCTTCAAGTATGAACTATCATGTAAACACGAACTTTCCTTCTAGCACGATATTTTCTGAAAGGTGGGTAATGAGGAGTGAGTATACAATCATGTATACCTAGTGAGGGAGGGGAACAGTATATGGGAAACATTTATAATGGGATTCGTGCAATGCAACAGTTATGTACAAATAAAACCATAAAATGATTATCATGACAAATAAGCAATAAAATACCACACATTGAAAGTGATACGATTCACTTTAACCCCAAACGCTCCAGAATTCACTTGATCTTCAATCACAAACCTCGATCTACGAACCTCGATCAATGTGCCGGCATAAATCCCAAATACTCTAATGTGTGTACTCCGGATGTTCCTCGAAAATCTTACGACCCAACACCCCCTGGCAATCTCCGGACCAGGCGAGTGAGGGACTCGAGCACGGAGATCGAATATCTACTGGCTGCCGCCCAGCCAATATCCAATACATCTGCCCTTGACACTATGGTTGCGCAGCCACTATGCAATGCACTTAAATCCAATGACAATATAACAATAGTATAAAGCAATAACACATAGGAGGGACAACAAAGTAGGTTGCCCTCGCACAAAATGTCACAGTCAATAAGCAGACATAAATTCAAGCAATTATATTAATTCTCATAATTTAAGAACCATTAAATAACTAAGATGCATATAAGGATGAAAACTCCCTCACCTCGGTTTAGGCTAAGTATAAGTAAGAGAATAGCTTGGATTTTCTCCAAACTTCCTTGAATTAGCTCAAGCATTTACATATTCAGACATTCCATACTAATTCACTTTCTTGCACCTAAACATTGGCAATCAAAATAGTCATTAAAACATACTTTATTTCTACCCATATTCTGAGCAAATAAGCAACACAACTTATTTAGCACCTAAGCCTTCATATTCAATCAAGGCAAGTGATAGAACATATGCAAAATCAAACCATAGCTAACAATCTTCATATTACTAACTAAGTTAGACATTTAAACAACTAACTTAAAATAATCCACAACTCAACTACTAAAACTTGCTTTAGAATCTTTACCATGCATTGCATTCAACCAACAAGAGTTACATTCCACATATTAAGGCATTCTTCAACTTTATAACTTGCAAGAGACCTCACTCAATGTTCACACACACACAATAACCTTAAATCACGTATAAACCACTAAAATCTTAATTAAGCAATTAAGTAGTTGACTTTAAATTACACAATTATGCACAAAGCTTACTAAAGGTCAAAAACCATTAAAAGACTTCCAAACACTAACTTTATAACAACTTAACTTCGATTTAATTAAACTATGTCAATCATTAACCATCCAACTATCTCATGCTCAAAGCATTAAGATACTCTTTAACTACCACATTTCTTAACTAACTAACTAAAATTTCACTTACTTTGCATTTCATGTAATCATGGCATTAATTCTTTTAGAACTCTACTTAACTAAGATATCATATAGTTTAACTATTAGATCATACTAAACCATACAAAACTCAAGCAAACATGAAGTAAAAGACTAGTACCAAAAGAAGGCCACTTGGCCGAAAATGCACTTACACATACAACTCTTGAAATTTCTCTTGCATTATTGTTTATAAGTTGCATAAAGCATATTAAAAGCATAATTGCACATTCTGTACTTCATACAAGCTTTTCACAAACACTTGATATGCAACTTGAACTTAAAGTTAGTTTAACATCATATCTTTTTTAAATCTACCATTAAACTTGCAAATCATTATAAAAGAAGTCTATTCTACCATTAATAACTCTAAAACATTAGCTAGCAACATTACAACATATATCAAGTAGAACTTCACGAAAACATGCCCACTTATAAATCTTCAAACAGAACCCTAAATTTATCAAATTTAATACCTATTCTATTGACCTCTAAAATTTTTGGTTTTTCGTATAAACGTATATCCTTGAATGTAGATAATTTTAGAATCAAACGGTGCCTAATTCTGAGTTGAATTCCATGAGTTATGGCCCTTTCCGTGCAACTACTCTAAACTACCCTGCACCAGCGATTTTAGGACACATTTCAGAAATGATTAAATTGGAGGGTCAAAATGTTAGAATTAGCCTTAGCACCAGAAATCAACATTTTCTCAAAACCTCATAATCGAGCTTTTGTACAATTTTTGTTAATTTTGGAACTCATTTATTATGTCAAAAAGCCTCCAAAAAATAGAGGCAATGCACTGTCCGGAATTCACATTTTGCATACTTGAATTCTCTTGATGTTTTCTTGGATTTGAGCTATCTATGGGCATTGATCTAGCATGTAACACATCCCTATACTTCACTTAGAACATTAAACAAACACCTTGTCTGCATTTATATTCACATCTAGCAAAGCATCAACTACAACTAAAATAAACTCTACACAAGCTATAAAACAAGAAATATGTTCTCTAGCATCTAAATAACAAGTATTAAGCATAGATTTAGCAATATCTAACATAAATAATGACTTTTGAAGAAGGGGTTAAAGAATTCCCTCACATTTTTTTGCAAAATAAAGCTAAAATCACCAATAGAAAGATGCTAGAAGTCGCCACGAACTCAAAAATGTTGGTCTTGCGCCTTGGTTCCACCCTTAACTCCAAATATTTGCTAAAATGTGAAAGGGTTTACTATTTATGTTGCTTGAAGCTCTTGGCTGGTGGCGAAGATGAAAAAAACATTTTTTTGGCTTTGTTTTGATGAAAATAACTTAAATAGAAGGTCAAAAGGTTAAAGGTTCGGTCAAACCCGCATAGGCAAAACAACTTTATGACACCTTACGAAAACGACTATAACTCCTTCTAGAAAAGTCCAATTCATGAACGGTTTAAAGCCCTAGAAACAAGTCCCGTAGAGCTTTCCAACCATATATAATTTGCCACTTAACTCTTCCCCATGGTTCAGATTTAATTCCAAAGTTGACCCAAAATTTGACTAACTTAACCTTGCATTTTTGTTTCTAATCCCAAGTTTGCCCTTCATTAAACATTTCAAAAATTTCCACTTTGTCCTAGTTGGTCAATGTAGATAAAAAGTCAACTAGTTTGGTCAAAGAAAGTGAAAGGTCAATAAGATGCAATTTAAATGAACTTTAAATGCAATTAAATGCTATTAAATATGTGCCGGGTTCGGGGTATCATAAAATAGGTCATTGAACATGTGACGTAAATAATAAACTACATGACTTCGGATTAATAGTTTATTATTTGTTGCGGATTGTGAAAATTAATCATTTGACTTGAGAAATTACAGCTACTGGATATATCAGGGACTAAATATAGTGTTTGGACAAAGCTCGCCTTCAAATAAGGTGAGATACAACCTCTCGCAGTTTAGTCTTGTGATATAGAGACCGACAGGTAATTGTCAATAGAGGATCAATTAACCTCTAGCGTGAGGCGATGTCCTTTGCGATCTTATTACAGTCGTAGAACGAGAAAGTCCTTGGCCAAGGCATGAATGAATAATAGAAAAGGGTTTTTCCATGGTGTTATTTCTCGTTACGCTGTTGATCTATGCAAAGTATTAATTCAGTGGACTTAATTGTATCATGGTCTTCGTAACGATCGGGACACATTAATGGAAGGATCAGACTGCATGCTAATTCGTGACTATAAATAGATTCATATAAGTCGGACATCATTTACCGTATAAACTGTCTTGACACGTATGTTGCTAGGCGTCACTCTTGAACGTGAGGGAATTCCATCGAATGACGGAGACATTCCTTGGAATAGATTAATGGTGTCTAATGGTCCCTCATCGTTATACGGTTATGAATCTAGGTTATACACTAAAAGAATATCATGAATAAAGCAATCGATGTGCTTATATCTGATTTGGAAAGTACGTTAAAGAGTTAACGTCATACCTTTTGGTCATTGCGAGTTAATGGACCAATTGCATAATTATCAAAAGTATTGGGCCTATTGCTTAATTAATGAAAGTGTTGGGCCGTGTATTATGGTGGTTAAAGAAAGTGATTAGGTGTTTGAATAATTAATAAATGGCATTGGGCCATTTATATAATTATTCAAAGTTTTGTGGCCATTGTGTAATTAAAAAAAGTTAATTATTCTAATAGAGATTAGAATTAATTAATTAATTACACAAATTAGTGGATATATATATATATATAAGATTGGATTATATGGATAAGATATGTCATATCATCAATCCTAGTCATCTTATGATGATGTCACATCCTACTAATTCAAAATGAATGACCTATATTTAATCCTGAAAAGTAATTCCAATGCATGGCTTGCTTTTGTAATGATTGCTTTTGGATTAGAGAGAGAAAATCACTTTTAGCCATTTAAACACTCAACTAATCATAGAGAGATTTGAAAAGATTATGGAGATAATCTTTCTCTCTCATATATACACACATACACGGCCATATAACACAAGAGAGGAGATAGATTATTTTTGAGATGCAAGAGTAATTCAATCGGCTAGAGAGAGAAGAAATAGGAGAAAGAAAATGTTATCTTATACATGTATGAGTATTATAATGAATAGATGAGCAAAAAGTTTTCTTCTCCTTCTCTCTCCGTTTCGGCCATAGCTAGGTAATAAGGAAGAAGATTGTTTCTTCTTCTTTGATACACATATAAGCCTCAATCATCAAAAGACAAGCTAGCACATTTAGTCCTTTGGTATAGATTGCACTTGGATGTTCGGTATTTCGTCCTAGATCCTTCACACTTGAGGAGGAGCTAGTCCGCATCATCAAAGAACATCTACAAGTTTGTTGGCTATCCATTGAAGGTATATCTTCTCTTTTACCTTAGTTTTATATATGGTTGATATATATTATGACTTGCATGTTAGTTTTATGGACATAATACAAAGAATATGTGTTGATACAAGCTTCGTTGCCAAGAAATTTTTTTGAAATCCATAATATCATTTTCGGCCATTGCATGTTGTCCACATGATTCTTTGTCGATCTTGATGCTATGTCATTTTAACATTCACCTTTCATCGACGCCTGCATATTTTTGTAAAGAAATTTATTGCACTTTGTTATGTTTTATGAAAGTCTTTTAAAGACAAATTTGTGCTTTTTATACACACGCCATCGTTAAATTAACATTCTTTGTTTGACAAATGATATTTATTTGGATAAAAGAATATTTTTATGTTATTTCTTTGGGGCTCATACTACTTACTGGGATGTTTATCTCACTTTGTTGTTTCATATCCTTTTGAAAAAAAATAATATATATTCACAGATGTGAAAACTAAAAACATTTTGCGTGGGACTTTGAAGCTAGATGACGTTTGGTGGTCCCGAATCTCTTTAGTACATTTGGACTTTTTAGATATTCAATTGATCTAAGATTTATGTCATCTTAGTCCTTTTGCATTCGATTGGAATTTGCTATCGATTTATGTACCTTATCAGTTATCCTTTAATTGTATTTGGAGACTTTGAACCAATTAATTTTGGTCTTTGGATTAAATGCTCTGAGACTTGTTGTCTTATGGTTTTTAGTTCATTTAGTGGTTTAAGGATTTACGGGCTTAGGAAGGTTGTCCTTTCTTAGGTAGGCGGCAGTCACATTTCTCAAAATTGCCTAAACGTAATTTGGGGGCGTGATAACCATCATGTTCAAGGGTTGTGATAAAGTGCGCTCTTTATCGTTCATATGAAAAATTCATAATGAACGAGAGAAGGAATCAGGAAATGACTTGAGGATCAAATCCGTTTGTAGATTGTTATCTTGGAATAAATTCAAGGACCCAAGGTGCTCGATTAAACTGATCATCTTGAGAACATGTGCTTTCATATATGTTCCCTCTGTCTTCTTTATTTGGATTAGTTCTCTAGAAAAATATCTAGCAGTTTTCTAGATATCTCAAATCTAATTGTTCTACTCTTCTCACTATATAACACATGTGAATGATGATTATGGATACATTATCCATGTTGGCATAAGTGCTACTTCCTAGCCTTTAGCTTATCATTTTGCCTCTTTCCAGAAAGTGTCTTATTCCTTCTCTATTACATTCCTTGGAAACTCATTAGGGTCATTTAGAATGTATCTAACTTTCTCGTAGTTGCGAACAATTCTCAATATATGGAGCTAGTCAGCAAAATTGGTCTAGTTAAAAGATAAGTGATTGGATTCATATCCGACATTAATAATTACAAAAAATATTATTAGATAATTGTAGTTATTTAACTTAGGCATTTAAATCAAATTATGCCCCTACTAAGTTTTCAAATCCCATACTTTCCTTGTGAAAAATAGAAAATTTGACAATTTTCTAGTAAGAATTTAGGGCCCACTTATTTAAGCCCACCCCATGCAACTGATTATTGGTGAACCTAAAATAAATAGGTGAATGAAAATTATTCAATGTATCAAATACAAATTTGAATTTTATTTTGCCTCCAATTCTATCGACCTCACACAACATATTATTGGTCTTATGAAATTGGTTTTTTATCACCCCCAACCCCCACCTGCCCCTACCCCTATGAGATTCGAACTTTGGTATCCAAACTACCAAGGGGAGTAGCCCAACACTAGACTACTCTTGATTCTCTATGAAAAATGAATGAAATAAATGAAAGAAATTGAAAAATAAATGAAATGAATGAATGGAAATGAAGGCACACATAATAGGATCAATGCAACATTAACCTCTCACACGACAAACTATTAAAAATTAATGAAAATCTAAATTTGTCACATCCCATGTTTGAATAGAGGAATTAATATATTACAGTAAATAAGAAACACCAATGTATTCATAGCCAGTAATTTATTCATTTAATATAATAATTGATGTATGATAGTGGGCGACAATGATATAGACTTCACAAGGGTACACCATTATTAACTTAGTATTATGGTTTGGGAAAGTTTGTTTGGTCTTTATTTTGTCTCATTTTTCATATGCTTTTAATTTTAATTTATCGGATAAATAAAAATTGAAGCATCTATACACTCATCCCATATTTATCGCACATATAAATAATAAATGTATACAAGAAATAGGATGATCATGCACGAGGTGTACTATTAACCTGAGCCATTGGGTTAAATAATTATATCAAATCTAAAGCCGACTTAGATGATGGATTGCTCATTCTAGGCTTCACAAAACTCCTTTGGAAAATGGATCCACCTAACTTTTGACATCTTCATCTTGATCTTTCATTACTTTTATGTATATAAATTCATAATCTAATAAGATACATAAATGAAAATAGGGTTTTACATTCTTAAAATGGGGATAAGAGGTATACAAGCCCTATATATTACAAAATCCAAAAGATAAAAATTAATAAATTAAATGACATTCATTGATTCATCCATTCATATACACAAGGCTAGTCTATAATCACTGACACGTCATTCAATAAATTTTAAAAAAACTACAATTATAGCATTATTTAAATTTTTGAATATAATCTTATTATATTATCTTTATTTAATTGATAAACACCTTATTAAATTCAATTCATAAACATCTCATATTTAAATAAATATAATCATATTATATATAATAATTAATTAATAATGATTTATTAATTAAAGAACGAATATAGCATAATTATGTTTTCTAATATAATCTTATTATATTATGTATATTCAATCAATAAACTCTTTATTAAATTGAATCCATAATTATCTCATATTTAATAAATATAAATGTAATCAAGTTATATTTAACCAATTAATAAATAATTTAATAATTTTAAAGGAACAAATTATTCTTTGGGCCTCCTAAATTAATTTTCAAATAAAATAATAAAAGTACAGTCCAAATGAAATAAAGGTCAAAGTTTTATTTTATTGTCATCTGGACCTTTAAAGCCTAAATCCAAAGCATATAACTATAAACCCAAGGAGAAAATAAAACAAAATTAATCCAAGACCCAAGAACCTTAGATTTCGGTTTGGGTTTGGATCCGGACCCGGAACCTAACCAGGATCTAATCTGGGTCGAGTTTTAAACCCTAACCCTAAAAGAATAATACTTTTTTTCTTTATCCTTTGCGCTCTTAATTGTCCCTCTCCTTCTTTTCCTCTCTTACCCTTCATCTATGGTGGCAGTAGCCTCTACTAGTGTCACAACAATAACAACATCTACTAGCTATAGCAGCGGCTAGCACTGTTGTCGTCGACAACAACAACGGTAAAAGGAACAACTGCTAATTCTTGACCGTCCACTTGCGAGGAACGCTGTCGCTCATCATGCGGATGTAGTGAGGATCAGCGCCACTACACCTTACCTCTAATTGCTGGTGTAAGCAACCCAACTACACCTATGCGGGTGTAACGCCTGACACAAAACCCCCATGTGCATTCATATAATTTATTATGCAATTATATCATTTAACGAGCATTTATATCAAATTATGTGCATTTAACATGTTTTACGTGCATTTGACTCGATTTACGTATATTTATGTGCATTCACGTGCATTTGGGTATTTTAGGTAACGTAGATATTAGTTAAATACTACCGATTCGCAAAAAGGAACTAGATTAGTTTGGATTTAATGGCATGGCAAACTAGTAGACAACAATTAGTTAAGAGGGCAAATTTGTTCACGTGCACTAATAATATATTATGTGTAATTACCTACATTTTAGTGTTTCATATATTTTAAATTGTGTGTTATGTGAAAGAGGAAATAAGTTAGAAACTAAGTTAGAATCATAGAAATTAAGTTAGAATAGCTTTAGGGGCAACTTTGCAAACATTAGAATACTTTGGGGCCAAAGTACAATTACTTAAAATTTTACTTGGACACCAAGTAAACCACTTAGAACTAGGTTTTATTTTGTTAAATTACACTTAGGACCCCACGGCTACAAGAGAAAAAAAAAGAGGAAGTTTTGCAAAGTTAGAAAACACTTAGGGTCAAATGGTAAAGCTTATAAACTTTAGGGCTCAGATTGCAATTATTAAAAACTAAACTTGGGCACCAAGATTTCACTTATAACTAGAGCTAAACTTTTTGAAATTGCCCTAGGACCCCTCGAGTTTAGAAGAGTAAAAAGAGGGCTTGCTTTGCAAAGTGGTAAAATTCTTGGGGTCAAAATATAATAGACAATAGTTTAACTTAGGCTTTAAGACAACAAAGCTTGTCTTCTTCTTTTCCTCTCCATACCCGACGCCATAGCCAAGGAAAAGAAAAAATTATAGAGCCATTTTCTTGCATAAATTTGTGAAGAGCAAAGCCTTATCTAGTTGTATGCAAGCTATACAAGTTATCTCCAAGCAATTTACAAGGTTATTCTAACTATAATCCTCCAAGAATTCAAGGTGAGGAAAAATTTCTAACTCTTGGTTTTGAATTATAAATGCATATTTAGGGTTTATATAGCTTGTATGATGATATGCTAGCAAAACTATGGGTTAAAAGTGCCATTAACATGCTTGTGGATAGAAGAATCATAAGTTGCCATTGTTGTTGGTGTTTGAAGCTTTTTAAAGAGTAAGGAATGTTTGATAGCTATATATTTGTGTGTAGATGATGCTTGTAGAGGTTGTTGGAGCTAGTAGAGGTTAGACTTGTTGAATTAGAAGTTAGACTTGTAAAATAATGGTGCAGGAATTTCCGGACAGATTGTTAACATCTACTTCTATTGAGTTTTTGATATAGTAAACGAACTCAGAATTGAACGAAACGTTTATGGTAGCTAGATTAGGTAGTGAACCCAAATAAAATGAGCTGTCTTCGTCAAACGATCCACGACAACCCAAACTGCATCATTACCCCTCGGTGTTCTAGGCAAACCAGTGACGAAATCCATCATAATATGCTCCCACTTCCACTCTGGTATAGCCAACGGCTGAAGAAAACCTGCAGGTCGTTGATGCTCGGCTTTCACCCTTTGACAAGTCAAACATCTAGACATGAACTGAGCAACTTCCCTCTTCATATTATTCCACCAATAATGTTGCTTCAAATCCCGATACATCTTGGTTCCACCGGGATGAATAGTGTACTTAGAATTATGAGCTTTCTCCAAAATACCTCGCCTCAAGCCTGGTTCATCGGGAACACAAACCCTGTTCTGAAACCGAAGAATACCGTCCTCATGATGTTTGAAGTCAAACTGATCATCAGTGATTTGATCCTTGATCTTCTAAAGTTTAACATCAAGTTGCTGAGCTTCTTTGATCTGAGACAGCAATAAAGGCTGAATACGGAGATGTGAACACATCACCCCAACCTGAGTCAACTCCGGTCTCCAATAAGTGAACTCCTCAAGAATCTCCCATTTCTTGACATCTAAACAAGCAACACTCACCTTCCGGCTGAGAGCATCTGCTACAACATTTGCCTTTCCAGGCAGATAATTGATAGAACAATTATAATCTCCAAGAAGTTCCATCCACCTCCGCTGGCACATATTCAACTCCTTCTGTGAGAACAAGTACTTTAGACTCTTATGATCAGTGAAAATCTCGAACTTACTATCCCACAGATAATGACGCCACTTCTTCAGTGCGAAGACAATTGTTGCCAACTCAAGATCATGAGTTGGATAATTCACCTCATAAGGCTTCAACTTCCGGGAAGCATAGGCAATAACTTGGCCATCCTGCATAAGAACACATCCCAAGCCTTCCCTGGATGCATCGCTGTAAATAACCATATTATCGGTCCCCTCTGGTAGAGCAAGTACTAGAGCAGTAGTCAACCTCTTTTTCAACTCCTGAAACCCACTCTCACACTTCTCATCCCAAGCAAAGATAGTCCGTTTCTGAGTCAACTTAGAAAGTGGCCCTGCAATCTTAGAGAAGTCCTTGACAAACCTACGGTAATAACCCGCCAAGCCAAGAAAGCTACGGACCTCAGAAACATTCTCTGGCCATTTCCAAGACATCACCACTTCAATCTTAGTGGGATCTACAGAAATACCGCTCTGTGTGATAACATGGCCAAGAAAAGATATGCGTTGCAGCCAAAATTCACATTTGCTGAACTTGGCAAACAACTGATGCTCCTGCAGCTTTTGTAAGACAAGCCATAGATGTTGCTCATGCTCCGATTCAGATTTAGAATAGACCAAGATATCATCAATAAAGATTACCACGAACTGGTCCAAATACGACTAAAAAACCCAATGCATAAGATCCATGAATGATGTCGATGCATTAGTTAATCCAAAGGGCATAACAACAAACTCATAATGCCCGTACCGAGTCCTGAAGGCAAACTTCGGAACATCCTCCGTATGAATCCGAAGCTGATAATACCCCTGCCTCAAATCAAACTTAGAATAGACTTTGGCTCCCTGAAGTTGATCAAACAACTCGTCAATCAGTGGCAAAGATACTTATTCTTGATGGTCACTGTGACGCCCGAGATTTAGCCATGCATTCAATTACTGTTGCATCCCTTGTTTGCGCATTTACTTATGTGCTTTACTAACTGACTTCTGTAGCTACTATTCACTCCGTTTTCAAACTACATTCTATTAGTGAATTAACATTTTTATTAAATCATATTAATTGTTAAAGGAGTGGGAAAAATGTGCAATTGAACTAGAAGCGATAGGAGCGCTCGTTTAGAAAATGATTTTCGTAGTTCAATGAATAGTATTACGTAACATAACTTAGAGATTTAATTAGCTAGCCTATGTTTCACACCTTAGGCTCGTTTTAAAGTTAACAACGCTCATTTTAGTAACCCATTTAATCACCCAACTTAGCCATTTAGTATATCTACTCAACACATGACCATTTAGCTCATAAAAACAAAAGAGCAAATGCTGAAAAATTACTGTAGCAAATCCGAGAATAGTATAGGAGGAGAATGAGAGGATTTTGCTCATCAAATCTTCAAGCCAAGCCAAGCCAAGCTAGGAGCAAGTAGTTTAGGGTGTTTGCTAGCCTCCCGAGAGTTCCTACGCGCAATTGGTGAGGGTTTTCATGACTTTTTATGCATATCTAAAATGTTACATTTTTCTTGATTTGTTGAAAATGTTATCAAATGCTATTGCAAAGCTTATCTATGCTATTATACCTTGTATATAAGTGCTAGAGAACACATTTGAGCTATTAGTTTGCATTTTAAACGGTTGGAATCGTCATTTGAATTTATGAGGTGAATAGTGACGTTTTTCTAGGGTTTTATGTAATTGCACGTATTAGCTTGATTCAACAGTCCTAATAGATGCCTTAGGTGCTAATGAAGGTAGTCTAATAGCCCCGTGCACTTGAATTGCTCTAGAATCACATAAAACGTGAAATAGCCGACTTTAACAAAGGAGTTTCGGGATTCATGCGAATCCGGGTGGATTCGGGCTTCACTTCTAGTATTCTTAGGCTACCTAAGTGCTATAGAAGCTTTGATAACCCTTGTTTGAAGCCCGAATAAGGTATGTGTAGTTTAAAACCATAAGAGGGAATTTGGGGCTTTCGGGGTAATCGCGAGCGTTTGAATGAGTTAGAGGGTTGAGAGGGTACCTTGAGGGTTAGTTAGAAGGTTGGGAGAGTTTCTCTTGAAAATGGAATCATTAACCTTGGTTTGGAAGAGAAATAGTTTGAAAAATAAAGGGGTTTAGGTGCAATTTCGGTTGACTCACACTTCTAAACCCATGGCATGACTTCTTGAGTGTTTATATGTGGTTTCAAGTTGATTTGGAGCTTTTGGTATGATTCTATGCTTATTTTGTAAATGTCCCTTTGTAAAACTGCTTATTAGCTTATATAATTGCTTCTATTCTAACTGCCTCGAGGTCAACCTACTTTGTTGATCCTCCTATGTGTTAATGCTTATATTATTGTTATTAACTTGCCATTGTTAAGTGCATTGCATAGTGGTTGCGCAACCATAGTGTCAGGGGTGGATGTGTTGAATATCGGTTGGGCGGTAGAGGGCTTGCCGGTGGATATTCAAACTCCGTGCCCTAGTCCCTCATTTGCCTAGTCCGGAGATTGCCAAGGGATGTTGGGTCGTAGGATTATCAGGGTACATCCGGAGTACACCTACTGGAGTGTTTGGGGATTATGCCGGCTTATCGTGATCGTGATCGTGGTTCGTGGATTGTGAATGAAGACCAGTGAAGATTGGTGTATAGGGGTTATGAGAAATGTATCCTTTCAAATATGTGGTTATTTAAGCTATCATTGTTTCTTGATTTGCTCAATTGTTATTGTTGTTAACTGTATTACTTGTCGCATTGCACACCCCGGGACCTTATCCCTCACTGGGCAACAGTGGTTGCTCATACCTCGCTAACATGTTTCAGGTGGCACAGTTGGAGGAGTTGCATTAGTTGCTGTGTCTAGTTACTTGAGGTGGACTATGTTCTTGTTGATGAGAGTAGGACTTGTTTTCTTTACTTTATGTTCTATTTTGTAACCTAAGTGATATGTGTATATTATATAGTTTGCAAATTGAGGGATAGATGTTGTAGTGGCAGATTTAGAACCATGGCATGTAATAACTTATATTTCTGCTATTAGCTGCTTCGCATGCTTGGGAGTGAATGACTGGTTGTTTTCAATTTCTAAGAATACTTAAAAGCTATCATGGAGTGGCATGATAAGCGGTTTTGTAAAGAAGTTAAGTTATGAATGCATGCTTGTCTGTATCTAAACTGTTTGTAAGTCTTAAGGCTCGGATGGCCTTAAAGCTAAGATCTTTAGTTATAAATGAATGTCTTGTTATGTTGTGGCTTTATTGAGTGTTTACAGGTTTTCAGAATGTCCACGGTACAGGGGAGACTCTGTCCGTGTGTCGGGTCCGGACTTAACCATTAGGAAAAATTTTGTGACCGGGCTTGGTATTGGGTTGAGAATAGCATGGTTATTAGAGCCTCCGGTCTCGCGAGGGATCGGGGCGTTACAGGTGGTATCAGAGCTTAGTTAGCTCTAAGCCGGGACAGGGTCCTCGGCCTGTCGGGTAGTAACCCTTGCGTGTGTGCTTGTTAAGAGTGTGTCTTGAAAGTGTATGCCTGCATGTGTGATTGTGTGTCTTGTATTGAATGTGTGCACCTATGTGATATAATTATGTGTTACATGCTAAATGTGTGCTAAGTGAAGTAAAGTGGCTGGTTATGCATCAAATTGACCTCGTGAATTGTTAATTGCTTGAACTGTTGCTTGTAATGTGTGCATTTGAAAGTCTTTGATTGAGTTGTGTTATGATGGACTTGATTGTCGTGCTTGAATGACTTTGATGATTACACTGTTTCATAAACTCTTATATAAACATGTTTGCATAATAGTTTAAAACATATATGTGTAAATGTGATATCTTGGCATTCATACATGTCCCGTTGAAATGGTAAGAAAGACTTCTTCCTCCCCCTAAAGAGAAGTGATTAGCAACAAGCCCTCCAAGTTGTGTGGATTAGCGGGAATGAGAATGTTTGTAAGCGGAGCTCAGTTATTGGGATTTCTTCCAAGGTATTCTTCTACGCTCAATAGTCGGAAATGAATGGCTTCCTTTGGGATTTCTATATGACCGTTCTCTCGGTTTTCTTATTGAGTATTCTTCTAGTATTTTCTTGCTAGTATTACTCGGAAGACTTAGTTTGGGATTCTAATCAGCCTTATTATATGGAATTATCTTCTGTATTTGTACTCTAAATTCTTATTGGTATTTTCTCGCCACTGTTAGTTGGGATTCTATTCTTCTATGGTATTCGTGCCAGCGGGATTCTTATTTGGATTTCGAAGTAGCATCTCCATTGGAGCCTTTATTTGGCCTTATTACATGAGGTTCGCAAACAATACTACTGGGATTTCTTAATGAGCTCCCACGAGAGTTCGTATATGATATTCTTGCTTAGCAACTGATGAGGAGTAATCGGAGTTGGTTTTCAGTTGTTGTGGAGTTCTCTTGTGAAGAAGAATTGCGTGGACGCAATTAGTTTAAGGGGGAGAGGATGTGACGCCCGAGATTTAGCCATGCATTCAATTACTGTTGCATCCCTTATTTGCGCATTTACTTATGTGCTTTACTAACTGACTTCTGTAGCTACTATTCATTCCGTTTTCAAACTACATTCTATTAGTGAATTAACATTTTTATTAAATCATATTAATTGTTAAAGGAGTGGGAAAATGTGTAATTGAACTAGAAGCGATAGGAGCGCTCGTTTAGAAAATGATTTTTGTAGTTCAATGAATAGTATTACGTAACATAACTTAGAGATTTAATTAGCTAGCCTATGTTTCACACCTTAGGCTCGTTTTAAAGTTAACAACGCTCATTTTATTAACCCATTTAATCACCCAACTTAGCCATTTAGTATATCTAATCAACACATGACCATTTAGCTCATAAAAACAAAAACAAAAAAAAGAGCAAATGCTGAAAAATCACTGTAGCAAATCCGAGAATAGTATAGGAGGAGAATGAGAGGATTTTGCTCATCAAATCTTCAAGCCAAGCCAAGCCAAGCTAGGAGCAAGTAGTTTAGGGTGTTTGCTAGCCTCCCGAGAGTTTCTACGCGCAATTGGTGAGGGTTTTCATGACTTTTTATGCATATCTAAAATGTTACATTTTTCTTGATTTGTTGAAAATGTTATCAAATGCTATTGCAAAGCTTATCTATGCTATTATACCTTGTATATAAGTGCTAGAGAACACATTTGAGCTATTAGTTTGCATTTTAAACGGTTGGAATCGTCATTTGAATTTATGAGGTGAATAGTGACGTTTTTCTAGGGTTTTATGTAATTGCACGTATTAGCTTGATTCAACAGTCCTAATAGATGCCTTAGGTGCTAATGAAGGTAGTCTAATAGCCCCGTGCACTTGAATTGCTCTAGAATCGCATAAAACGTGAAATAGCCGACTTTAACAAAGGAGTTTCGGGGTTCATGCGAATCCGGGTGGATTCGGGCTTCACTTCTAGTATTCTTAGGCTACCTAGGTGCTATAGAAGCTTTGATAACCCTTGTTTGAAGCCCGGATAAGGTATGTGTAGTTTAAAGCCATAAGAGGGAATTTGGGGCTTTCGGGGTAATCGCGAGCGTTTGAATGAGTTAGAGGGTTGAGAGGGTACCTTGAGGGTTAGTTAGAAGGTTGGGAGAGTTTCTCTTGAAAATGGAATCATTAACCTTGGTTTGGAAGAGAAATAGTTTGAAAAATAAAGGGGTTTAGGTGCAATTTCGGTTGACTCACACTTCTAAACCCATGGCATGACTTCTTGAGTGTTTATATGTGATTTCAACTTGGTTTCGTGCTTTTGTTATGGTTCTATGCTTATTTTGTAAATGTCCCTTTGTAAAACTGCTTATTAGCTTATATAATTGCTTCTATTCTAACTGCCTCGAGGTCAACCTACTTTGTTGATCCTCCTATGTGTTAATGCTTATATTATTGCTATTAACTTGCCATTGTTAAGTGCATTGCATAGTGGTTGCGTAACCATAGTGTCAGGGGCGGATGTGTTGAATATTGGCTGGGCGGCAGCGGGCTTGCCGGTGGATATTCAAACTCCGTTCCCTAGTCCCTCATTCGCCTGGTCCGGAGATTGCCAGGGGATGTTGGGTCGTAGGATTATTGGGGTACATCCGGAGTACACCCACTGGAGTGTTTGGGGATTATGCTGGCTTATCGTGATCGTGATCGTGGTTCGTGGATCGTGAATGAAGACCAGTGAAGATTGGTGTATAGGGGTTATGAGAAATGTATCCTTTCAAATATGTGGTTATTTAAGCTATCATTGTTTCTTGATTTGCTCAATTGTTATTGTTGTTAACTGTATTACTTGTCGCATTGCACACCCCGGGACCTTATCCCTCACTGGGCAACAATGGTTGCTCATACCTCGCTAGTATGTTTCAGGTGGCGCAGTTGGAGGAGTTGCATTAGTTGCTGTGTCTAGTTGCTTGAGGTGGACTATGTTCTTGTTGATGAGAGTAGGACTTGTTTTCTTTACTTTATGTTCTATTTTGTAACCTAAGTGATATGTGTATATTATATAGTTTGCAAATTGAGGGATAGATGTTGTAGTGGCAGATTTAGAACCATGGCATGTAATAACTTATATTTCTGCTATTAGCTGCTTCGCATGCTTGGGAGTGAATGACTGGTTGTTTTCAATTTCTAAGAATACTTAAAAGCTATCATGGAGTGGCATGATAAGCGGTTTTGTAAAGAAGTTAAGTTATGAATGCATGCTTGTCTGTATCTAAACTGTTTGTAAGTCTTAAGGCTCGGATGGCCTTAAAGCTAAGATCTTTAGTTATAAATGAATGTCTTGTTATGTTGTGGCTTTATTGAGTGTTTACAGGTTTTCAGAATGTCCACGGTACAGGGGAGACTCTGTCAGTGTGTCGGGTTCGGACTTAACCATTAGGAAAAAATTTGTGATCGGGCTTGGTATTGGGTTGAGAATAGCATGGTTATTAGAGCCTCCGGTCTCGCGAGGGATCGGGGCATTACAGTCACCTGATTCAAACCATGATAATCAATACACAATCTCAAGATACCATCCTTCTTCTTCACAAATAAAACAGGAGCTACCCAAGGTGAAAAACTCTGCTGAATAAATCCCTTCTCCAATAACTCCTGCAACTGAGTCTTCAGCTCCTTCAACTCAACTGGTGCCATCCGATACGCTGATTTAGAAATAGGTTGAGTACCGGGAATAAGATTGATCACAAACTCCATATTTCTCTCTGGCGGTAACCCTGACAACTCCTCGAGAAATACATTGGGATATTCTCGAATAATAGGGACTTTCTCTAGCTGTAGTTTATTAGATGGCTTGTTGATCAAATAAGCTAGATAACCCGAACACCCCTTACTCACCAACTTAACGGCTTTAGTTGCTGAGATAACAAAACTCGTCTTAGCACCCCGGTTCCTTACTACCTCAACTACTGGCTGATCTGGCAAACGAAACTGTACTACCTTTATTCTACAGTTCAATTGGGCATCATACTTAGAAAGCCAATCCATACCCAAGATAACATCATACCCCCGGATAGGAAATAAGATAAGGTCCGAAGGAAAATTATACCCCTTAACATGTATTATACAATCCTTACATACTAAGCCAGTAACATACTTATCAGTCAAAGAGGTACTAATCTCGGCCACATAAGGCAATCTTTCAGGTTGCACATTAACACGTTGCACACAAGCAGGAGTAATGAAAGAATGTGTTGCACCAGAATCAATCAACACTTTAACAAGTTGATCAAGTATAAGGAAGTTACCTTCCACAACTGTAGTATCCTCAGGCATCTCCTCTAAATCAACTACGTAGGCCCGAGCCTGGACCCACTGCTGCTGAGGTGCACTGGCCGTAGGTCGGCCATGATAACCCTGAGTCACTGTCCGACCCTCAGTCCTCGAATACCTAGGGCAATCCCTCGCCCTGTGCTGATTGCTGCTGCATCCTAAACACGTCCCTGCCTTCACTCTGCAATCAGCCTCCACATGTCCCGTGCGGTTGCAGTGGGTACACTACGGTGATGATGTACTAACACTGCCTGTGGAAGAACCAGAGGCTGAAGAAACAGCTGAAGCAGCCTGCTGCTAAGGCCTTACCAAACTAGGCATGTACTGACCTTGAGACTGGGCTGGCTTAAACTGGGACTGAACTTGATATGACCCATGCTGAAACTGAGGCCGATAATAACTCCGCTGCCCCTGTGGCCTGAAAGAACCCTGCTGAGCTGTGGCCTGTACACAACCTGCTGTACAGGAGGCCTATACATACCCTGCTGATACTGCGGCTGATACGGCCTCTTACTGGGCTGACTAGGCACAAGCTGATCCCCATTTCTCTTCTCTAGTCTAGAAGCTGCCTCAAAGGCCTCAGTGAATATATCATACCGATTCAGAGCAATCACATCCTGAATATCGGGCCTCAACCCCAACATGAATCTACGAGTCCTCCACTCCTCATCAACGACATACTCCGGTGCATACCGGGACAACCTAGTAAAGGTGGCCTCATACTGAGCCATTGAAGAATCTCCCTACATTAAGGCTAGAAACTCTGCCTCTCTCCACTCCCTCGCGATCCTCAGGACATACTTTGCTCGAAAAGCCATCAGAAAGGTACTCCAAACATACAGAATACCCTGAGTCGCCCAGCTAGTTCTCATCGTGCGCCACCATTCTTCTGCCTCATCATCTAACAAGTACACGGCAAATGAGACTTTATGCTCATCGGTATAGTCAAGAGGATCATCAATCTTCTCCACCTTACTAACCCACGCTTCAGCCTTCCGATCATCGGGTTCCCCGTGAAATCTAGGTGGATGATACCCCAAGAACTCTTTCAGGGTACCATGCCTGTGGTTACCACCCTGTACGTTCAAAAACTGAGCCTGCTAAGCCTGAGTCTGGGCAACCTGCCCTGCTATCAACTGAGCCTGTTCGGCCATTAACTCAGCAATCCTGTCCATAGCCGCCCCCAAATGGTCATCACCTCTATCACGGCCTGGTACCACATTACCAGGAGTCTCATCTACTACCTCGGGCCTACCTCTGGTCCTTGGTCTACCGGCCATTCTACTAATCAAAGAGTTAGCACAGGTTATAGCACGTAAACAGGTTATAAACAACTATTAGCACATAAACAACAAACTCATATTAAACACATAAATCACTTAAGTATCAATCACATAAACAAACACATAATCATATAAGCACTTTAATCACATAATCACTTATCATTTAATCATGTTAACGCATATTTCACTTTTCTTTCTTTTCATACATACTTTCATGCTAAGACTATTACCCACATTCTGAGAATACCCCGGCTGACAACTAACATGCACTCTGATACCACTTAAATGTCACGCCCCAACTCGACCCCTCCTATAATCAGTCAGGACGCAACGGAATTTCGGCAGTATAACGACAGTGAATTGGTTACCGAGGCTCTAAACCAACCTCAAGAGGACATCATACATCAACTCTATAAACCATACAACAAACAACTCCTCAATAAAATAATAACATACATCATAACCATATTATACAATAAACATTTCCCGTTATACGCCTCCGTTCCAACATAATACCTGAACCTTAATATACATTACAAAAACATATTGAACCAATTTAGCAACCTAATCATAAACAAAAGAAAGGCTACTAAGACAGCATCAACTAATCCATTATCTTTTCAACATCTTTTACATTATGAACTACAAAGCATATAAAAGTTTACTAAGTTAATATACAAGATAGTAAAATAATACAACATCAAGGATAAGACTCCGGAACATAAGACTGATCCACGTAAGGCACATTTTCCACATTTTCCTCTTCAGGAGGCACATACCCGTAGTCTTGCGAAAGAACACCTGTAAGCATGCAATAATAGAGAGTGAGCTTATATAAAATAAGCCCAGTGAGGATCCGATAGATCTCTAACAAGGTTTACTAAACTCCTTGGAAATAATCATTTGAGCAAGTAAACACACAATAACATCAATAATACTATCATCACATAATCTATAATAACCATTCAATAAAGGATACACTAGTTGATGTAGCTTCAAACGCCATCACAATCATAATAGCCTTCTTATGACTCCCATAAACTCACGCACCCGAGGTACCCCAATAACCTCTCCCTCCATGACACATCCGTCATGCGAGCTGGAGGAAGTCTCTGGTAGTCATGCCGTTATCAACCCGACAGCCCGATGCTGCCCGAGAGGTGGCACATACATACCAAAGACTCAGCAATAATAATAAACATCAATCATTCACAGAAGGACAGTCTAACAGAACTGCCTATCTCCCGGCATCAATCATCGATCAATAATCATCAATAATCATATTATCATCATAATAACATCAATAATTAATTTAACAACAAATAACTAAGTTAGATGACAAAGTAGGCCATCTAACCGAACATGCATTAAACACACAATCAAAACCCTAGTTTACCCATCATCAACTCACAATTCAATCACTCAAACCATACCCAATCAACTAAAGGCATACTCTAACATTTTAAAGAAAGACAACCTAAACTTCAAATATCCATATCTTACATTCTACTAATCCAAACAACTCCAAATCAGTTTCAAACACTCACCCATTCAATCAACTATGTTAGCTCTCTCAGAAACCAACCAAAACACATCCAAATCATGCCCAATAACCCTAAAACCCTAGTGTGTCATGGCTGAAATTTCCAGATTTTAGCACGGACATCACAATCGAAAATTCGGCATTACAACGGCGCTACCACGTAATTATCAAAATTTTTAGAAATCGACGGCAATCGATTCCGATCAACACAACTCAAAATAATCAACATTTTGCAAATTAATCAACTTTAAATACCTGAAAAATAATAACTATGCTACAACGGTTCAAATCTCGTAGGATCACATATAAATGATCCCTAGCATGCATAGAGCAATAATCTAACATCAGATTAATATTCTAACGGTTCGATAATCAATTCTATGCAAAAACACAAAAGATGAGTTTTGAGATCTAGAATTTTTCTCTCACCTTTGATGCGATAAAAGCCTAGATATACGTGCAATGCGTGCCCAACAAGCGAAATCCAACTCGGCACGAAATTCTACGGACAAAAACTAGGTTTTTCTTTGAAATTTTTCTTTGAAAACCTTGAAAACTCCTTGGCTTTTTTCTCCTATTGCCTCTCGGCTATGTGTGTGAAATGGAAGGTGTTTTTTTGCTTTGTTGGTAGGTATTGATGATATAAGCTTAAAGGTCAACATTTTAAATAAAGTCAAAGTTGAATTAACTTAGTATTTTTGTGTTTTCTTGACTTTAAATGCATTTTCTTGATCACCAAAGTTCAAAACAATTATTCAACACCCAAGATAGCTCAAGTAGGTTATTTTTAGGTGAAAATAAGTTTTACAATCAAACAATTTCACCCGAGTGGGCTTAAAACTCGATTTTCACAAAAGTCGGTGTAAAAATCTTAATAATTTCCTAAGTCGATTTGAAATCCGTTTTCATCAAACACAGGTCTATTAAAGTCCGTGGACTAGGTCTAGAAGGGTTAAAAAGACCAGTTTCAAAATTTTAGCGGACGTGTTTCGAAAATACTATTCACTGAAAATCGATGATAAAATTTTTGACTCTGTTTTTGATGAAAATTTCATGAATGCACATTTAGCGTGTTCTAGGAGTATTAATATCAAAATTATCACATTGTAAGTCATATAGCACATAGACAGGTCATTTCACGCAAAATGAGAATAAACACGCAAAACGAGATAAGATAGAAAAGTGGGATTTCACATTCTCCCCCCCCTTAAAGAAATTTCGTCCCCGAAATTCTTACTTGATGTACTGAACAGATCTGGGTACTGCTGCTGCATCTGATCTCGTCTCTTCCAAGTCACTTCCTCAATGCCGTGATACTTCCACAACACCTTAACCATCGGAATCTTCTTTGACCTCAACTCTCATTCCATCTGATCAAGAATACAAATCGGACGCTCGTCATAAGTTAGATTCTCACAAAGCTGTAACGGCTCTGACTCAAGAATATGAGAAGGATCCGGATTACATTTCCGCAAATTAGACACGTGAAATACATCGTGGACATTAGAGAAGTTCTCCGGTAAAGCCAACTGATATGCCAACTTACCAACCCTGCCGGTAATCTCAAACGGTCCAACAAATCTCGGACTCAGCTTACCACCTTTACCATAATGAGCAAACCCCTTACGAGGAGACAATCTCAGGAAAACTCGATCTCCGACTGCAAACTCCAAGTCCCGATGACGCTTATCAGCATAACTCTTGAATCTACTCTGCGCCGTAAGCATTCTCCGCCTGATCAACTGAACATTCTCAATCTTCTCAAGAAGCTCTGGCATGATAGTCGGATCGATAGTCTTCATCTCTCCTACCTCGTCCCAATATAAAGGTGACGGTACTTACGATCGTAAAGAGCTGCGAAAGGTGCCATCCCAATAGTAGCTTGATAACTATTGTTATAGGAAAACTCGGAAAGTGGTAGATGTTTCTCCCAGTTCTTCCCGAAGTCCAGAACACAAGCCCTAAGCATATCTCCCAGAATCTGAATAGTCCGCTCAGACTGACCATCGGTTTATGGATGATACGCGGTACTGAAGTTCAATTGAGTACCCAAGGTTTCCTGAAGTTTCTCCCACAAACGAGAAGTAAATCGAGGATCTCGATCTGAGACAATACTAGATGGAATCTCGTGAAGTCTAACAATCTGATCCAAATAAAGACCCGTCAACTTTGTAACCTCATCTCCCATCCTTATCGAAATAAAATGAGATGTCTTCATCAAACGATCCACGATAACCCAAACTGCATCATTACCCCTCGGTGTTCTAGGCAAGCCAGTGACGAAATCCATCGTAATATGCTCCTACTTCCACTATGGTATAGCCAACGGCTGAAGTAACCCTGCAAGTCGTTGATGCTCAGCTTTCACCCTCTGACAAGTCAAACATCTAGACACGAATTGAGCAACTTCCCTCTTCATATTATTCCACCAATAATGATGCTTCAAATCCCGATACATCTTGTTTCCACCGGGATGAATAGTGTACTTAGAATTATGAGCTTCCTCCAGAATACCTCGCCTCAAGCCCGGTTCATCAGGAACACATACCCTGTTCCGAAACCGAAGAATACCGTCCTCATGCAGTTTAAAGTCAGACTGATCATCTGTGATCTGATCCTTGATCTTTTGAAGTTTAACATCCAGTTGCTGAGCTTATCTGATATGGACAACAATAAAGGCTGAATACGGAGATGTGAACACATCACCCCAACTTGAGTCAACTCCGGTATCCAATAAGTGAATTCCTCAAGAATCTCCCATTTCTTGACAGCTAAACAAGCAACACTCGCCTTCCGGCTAAGAGTAAGACTACAACATTTGCCTTGCCAGGCAGATAATTGATAGAATAATTATAATCTCCAAGAAGCTCCATCCACCTCCGCTGGCGCATATTCAAATCTTTTTGTGAGAACAAGTACTTCATACTCTTATGATCAGTGAAAATCTCGAACTTACTGCCCCACAGATAATGACGCCACTTCTTCAGTGCGAAGACAACTGCTGCCAACTCAAGATCATGAGTCGGATAATTCACCTCATAAGGCTTCAACTTCCTGGAAGCATAGGCAATAACTCGGCCATCCTGCATAAGAACACATCCCAAGCCCTCCTTGGATGCATCGCTGTAAATAACCATATTATCGGTCCCCTCTGGTAGAGTAAGTACTGGAGTAGTAGTCAACCTCTTTTTCAACTCCTGAAACCCACTCTCACACTTCTCATCCCAAGCAAAGATAGTTCATTTCTGAGTCAACTTAGAAAGTGGCCCTGCAATCTTAGAGAAGTCCTTGACAAGCCTACGGTAATAACCCGCCAAGCCAAGAAAGCTACAGACCTCAGAAACATTCTCTGGCCATTTCCAAGACATCACCGATTCAATCTTAGTGGGATCTACAGAAATACCGCTCTGTGTGATAATATGGCCAATAAAAGATATGCGTTGCAACCAAAATTCACATATGCTAAACTTGGCAAACAACTGATGCTCCTGCAACTTCTGTAAGACAAGCCGTAGATGTTGCTCATGCTTGGATTCAGATTTAGAATAGACCAAGATATCATCAATAAATATTACCACGAACTGGTCTAAATACGGCTGAAAAACCCGATGCATGAGATCCATGAATGCTGCCGGTGCATTAGTTAATCCAAAGGGCATAACAACAAACTCATAATGCCCGTACCGAGTCCTGAAGGCAGACTTCAGAACATCCTCCATATGAATCCGAAGCTAATAATACCCCTGCCTCAAATCAAATTTAGAATAGACTTTAGCTCCCTGAAGTTGATCAAACAACTCGTCAATCAGTGGCAAAGGATATTTATTCTTGATGGTCACTTGATTCAAACCACGATAATCAATACACAATCTAAAGGTACCATCCTTCTTCTTCACAAATAAAACAGGAGCTCCCCAAGGTGAAGAACTCTACTGAATAAATCCCATCTCCAATAACTCCTGTAACTAAGTCTTCAGCTCCTTCAACTCAGCTGGTGCCATCCGGTACGCCGATTTAGAAATAGGTTGAGTACCGGGAACAAGATTAATCACAAACTCCACATCTCTCTCTGGCAGTAACCCTGGCAACTCCTCGGGAAATACATTGGGATATTCCCGAATAATAGGTACTTCTTCCAGCTGTAGCTTATCAGATGGCTTGTTGATTAAATAAGCTAGATAACCCGAACACTGCTTACTCACCAACTTAACGGCTTTAGTTGCTAAGATAACAAAACTCGTCTTAGCACCTCGGTTCTGTACTACCTCAACTATTGGCTAATCTGGCAAACGAAACTGTACTACTTTTGTTCTACAGTTCAACTGGGCATTATACTTAGAAAGCCAATCCATACCCAAGATAACATCATACCCCCGGATAGGAAATAAGATAAGGTCCGAAGGAAAATTATACCCCTTAACATGTATTTTACAATCCTTACATACTAAGTCAGTCACATACTTATCAGTCAAAGAGGTACTAATCTCAACCACATAAGGCAATCTTTCAGGTTGCACATTAACACGTTGCACACAAGTAGGAATAATGAAAGAATGCGTAGCACCAGAATCAATCAACACTTTAACAAGTTGATCAAGTATAAGGAAGTTACCTTCTACAACTGCAGTCTCCTTAGGCATCTCCTCCAAGTCAACTGCGTAGGCCCGAGCCTGGACCCGTTGCTGCTGAGGTGCACTGGCCGCAGGTCGGCCCTGATAACCTTGAGTCGCTGTCCGACCCTCAGTCCTCGAATATCTAGGGCAATCCCTCGCCCTGTGCCGATTGCTGCCGCATCTTAAACACGTCCCTGCCTTCACTCTGCAATCGGCCTCTACATGCCCCGTGCTGTTGCAGTGGGTACACTACGGTAATGATGCACTAACACTGCCCCTGGAAGAACTAGAAGCTGAAGAAACAGCTGAACCAGCCTGCTGTTGAGGCCTTACCATACTAGGCCTGTACTGACCCTGAGACTGGGCTGGTCTATACTGGGACTGAACCTGATATGACCCTTGCTGAAACTAAGGCCGATAATAACTCTGCTGACCCTGTGGCCTGAAAGAACCATGCTGAGCTAGCGGCCTGTACACAACCTGCTGTACTGAAGGCCTATACACTCCCTGCTAAAACTGCGGCTGATACGGCCTCTTACTGGGCTGACTAGACACAAGCTGATCCCCTTTTCTATTCTCTAGTCTAGAAGCTGCTTCAAAGGCCTTAGTGAATATATCATACCGATTAAGAGCCATCACATCCTGAATCTCAGGCCTCAACCCCAACATAAATTTACGAGTCCTCCGCTCCTCTTCAACTACATACTCCGGTGCATACCGAGACAACCTAGTGAAAGTGGCCTCATACTGAGCCACTGAAGCATCTCCCTGCACTAAGGCTAGAAACTGTGCCTCTCTCCGTTCCCTCGCGATCCTCAGGACATACTTTGCCAGGAAAGCCATCAAAAAAGTACCCCAAACATACGGAATACCTTGAGTCGCCCAGCTAGTTCTCACCGTGCGCCACCATTCTTCTGCCTCATCATCTAACAAGTACACGGCAAAGGAGACTTTCTGCTCATCGGTATAATCAAGAGGATCATAAATCTTCTCCACCTTACTAATCCATGCTTCAGCTTTCCGATCATCAGGTTCCCCCTGAAATTTAGATGGATGATACCCTAAGAACTCTTTTAGGGTACCATGCCCGTGGTTACTACTATGTACGTTCAACAACTGAGCCTACCAAGACTGAGTCTAGGCAGCCTGCCCTGCTATCAACTGAGCCTGTCCGGCCATTAACTCAACAATCCTGTCCATAGCCCTGCCTAAACGATCATCACCCCTATCACGGCCCGGTGCCGCATTACCAGGAGTCTCATCTACTACCTCGGGCCTACCTCTGGTCCTTGGTCTACCGTCCATTCTACTAATCAAAGAGTTAGCACAGGTTATAGCACGTAAATAGGTTATAAACAACTATTAGCACATAAACAACAAACTCATATAAAACACATAAATCACATAAAACACATAAATCACTTAAGTATCAATCACATAAACAAACACATAATCACATAAGCACTATAATCACATAATCACTTATCATTTAATCATGTTAACACATATTTCACATTTCTTTCTTTTCATACATACTTTCATGCTAAGACCATTACCCACATTCCGAGAATACCCCGGTTGACAACTAACATGCGCTCTGATACCACTTAAATGTCACGCCCCAACTCGACCCCTCCTATAATCAGTCAGGACGCAACAGAATTTCTGCAGTATAACGACAGTAAATAGGATACCGAGGCTCTAATCCAACCTCAATAGGACATCATACATTAACTCCATAAACCATACAACAAACACTTCATCAATAATATAACAACATACATAATAACCATATTATACAATAAACATTCCCCGTTATATGCCTCCATTTCAACATAATACCTGAACCTTAATATACATTACAAAAACATATTGAGCCAATCTAGCAACCTAATCATAAACAAAAGAAAGGCTACTAAGACAGCATCAACTAACTCATTATCTTTTCAACATCTTTTACATTATGAACTACAAAGCATATAAAAGTCTACTAAGTTAATATACAAGATAGTAAAACAATACAACATCAAGGATAAGACTCCGGAACATAAGACTCATCCACGTAAGGCATATTTTCCACATTTTCCTCTTCAGGAGGCACGTACCCGTAGTCTTGTGAAAGAACACCTGTAAGCATG
The DNA here is from genome assembly GCA_037974665.1 of Ehretia macrophylla. Classification (NCBI taxonomy): domain Eukaryota; kingdom Viridiplantae; phylum Streptophyta; class Magnoliopsida; order Boraginales; family Ehretiaceae; genus Ehretia; species Ehretia macrophylla. The sequence goes on along the minus strand of CM075771.1, from coordinate 68,693,599 downwards.
CAATAATAGAGAGTGAACTTATATAAAATAAGCCCAGTGAAGATCCGATAGATCTCTAACAATATTCACTATACTCCTTGGAAAATGATCCTTTGAGCAAGTAAACACACAATAACATCAATAATACTATCATCATATAATCTATAATGACCATTCAATAAAGGATACACTAGTTGGTGTAGCTCCAAACGCCATCACGATCATAACAGCCTTTTTGTGACTCCCATAAACTCACACACCCGAGGTACCCCAATAACCTCTCCCTCCATGACACCTCCGTCATGCGAGCTAGAGGCAATCTCTGGTAGTCATGCCGTTATCAACCCGACAGCCCGATGCTACCCGAGAGGTGGCACACACATACCAAAGACTCAGCAATAATAATAAACATCAATCATTCATAGGAGGACAGTCTAGCAGAACTACCTATCTCCCAGCATCAATAATCAATCAATAATCATCAATAATCATATTATCATCATAATAACATCAATAATCAATTTAACAACAAATAACTAAGTTAGATGACAAAGTAGGACATCTAACCGAACATGCATTAAACACACAATCAAACCCTAGTTTACCCATCAACAACTCACAATTCAATCACTCAAACCACACCCAATCATCTAAAGGCATAATCTAACATTTAAAGAAAGACAACATAAACTTCCAATATCCATATCTTACATTCTACTAATCCAAACAACTCCAAATCAGTTTCAAACACTCACCCATTCAATCAACTACGTTAGCCCCCTCGGAAACCAACCAAAACACATCCAAATCATTCCCAATAACCCTAAAACCCTAGTGTGTCATGCTGAAATTTCCGGATTTTAGCACGGGCATCCCAATCGAAAATTTGGCATTACAACGGCACTACCACGTAATTATCAAACTTTTAGAAATCGACGGCAATCGATTCCGATTAACACAACTCAAAATAATCAACATTTAGCAAATTAATCAACTTTAAATACCCAAAAATAAATAATTATGCTACAACTGTTCAAATCTCGTAGGATTACATATAAATGATCCCTAGCATGCATGGAGCAATAATCTAACATCAGATTAACATTCTAACGGTTCGATAATCAATTCTACGCAAAAACACAAAAGATGAGTTTTGAGATCTAGAATTTTTCTCTCACCTTTGATGCGATAAAAGCCTAGGAATGTGTGCAATGCGTGCCCAACAAGCGGAATCCAACTCGTCACGAAATTCTACGGACAAAAACTAGGTTTTTCTTTGAAATTTTGCTTTGAAAACCTTGAAAACTCATTGGCTTTTTTCTCCTATGGCCTCTCGGCTATGTGTGTGAAATGGAAGGTGTTTTTGTGCTTTGTTGGTAGGTGTTGATGATATAAGCTTAAAGGTCAACATTTTAAATAAAGTCAAAGTTGAATTAACTTAGTATTTTTGTGTTTTCTTGACTTTAAATGCATTTTCTTGATCACCAAAGTTCAAACAAATTATTCAACACCCAAGATAGCTCAAGTAGGTTATTTTTAGGTGACAATAAGTTTTACAATTAAACAATTTCACCCGAGTCAGCTTAAAACTCGATTTTCGTAAAAGTCGGTGTAAAAACCCTAATAAATTCCTAAGCCGATTTGAAATCCGTTTTCATCAAACACAGGTCTATTAAAGTCCATGGACTAGGTCTAGAAGGGTTAAAAAGACCAGTTTCAAAATTTTAGTGGACGTGTTTCGAAAATACTATTCACTAAAAATCGACGATAAAATTTTTGACTCCGTTTTTTATGAAAATTTCATGAATGCACATTTAGCATGTTCTAGGAGTATTAATATCAAAATTATCACATTCTAAGTCATATAGCACATAGACAGGTCAATTCACGCAAAACGAGAATAAATACGCAAAACAAGAATAAACACGCAAAACGAGATAGGATAGAAAAGTGGGGTTTCACAGTGGCCAAGTTGCAACCTCACATTATTGTGTGCTGTTATTAAATGACTCTTAAATGTGTAAAGATACTTGTTGAATCGTTAACTTGAAATATGTTGAATAGTTATTTGTTAAATCGTTCAATATGCTATAAATGTACAAGTATATGAAATTATGAACTTGATGCCGAGTGAATTGTTGTAGTACTTGTATTTGAATGGAACTTGAACTTGAAATGGTATTTGAGGGGTTGTAACCACCTGGTCTTAGCATGGTAGTGTATATACCAAGTCAGGCGGCATAGGGTTTACCGGTGATCGTATGTCTACCATGGTCCGTATTCCCCTCTCGCTTGGGACTTTGCCACCTTTGGAGATTTTTCTCTCGCTTGGGAACATTGCCACCCTTGGAGTATTGGGTCGTAGGTTCAGGTATTATCCAGAATACCCTATTGGGTGAGATAAATGGATATGAATATGATGGCTGGCCACCACATGAAAATTGCTCGATTTGAAAGAGTAAGCTGTTACTTACTTAATATGTGATAATTGATTCGCATATGGTTACTCGATTTAATTCTTGATTGCAGATTTTGCGTGCATTGCATTCAAAGGTTTTCAAAGGTCTATAAACAGGAAAATGTATTCGAAAACCCTTCCTAGATTTTTCCCTCGTTGAGCTTTGGTTCTGGATAAACTCATCCTCTTTTATTTCCTCCTTTCAGGTATAAGTGAGCCAGAGTATGTTCCGCTGGTTGACTTTTACAAATGGATTGTGCATTTAATGGTAGTATGCAAATGAATATGTTTGTGACATTAGTCTTTAGTGATGAAGTTTGTATAATATGTACAAGCGTAGTCTATTGCTTTGGTGTACATGAACTTAAGTTACGGCATGTATTTTACTAGGTAATATTTTAAGGCTTAGGCGAATGACTCATACATATAACTTAGTGGATTGTAATGTATAAATGGTATATGTATCTATTTTGGAACTTGATGTTGCCTTAATATGTCTGGATGAATTTTATTATGTTGTTGGAGTTTGGAAGTTGAGGAGCTGTAGTGAAGGATTTGGAGATGTGGTTTGTGGCTTTTCTGCTTGCAGGTTAAAACTGGAATGTCCAAAATAAAACCGTTATGATGCCCGATTTTCGAGAAAATTAATGAAAAGCTGGAAATTTGTTTAAGTACTAATTGAATCTTAAGTCATACCTAGTCTTTATAGTGATGTAATAACTAGATGTTGTAATTAGGCCCTTTCGGATTCGATAGACTAATGTAACTATAAGTTTGTAAATGTGGGATTTAATATTTGGTAAGTACTTATTTAATAGCCTTGATGTTTTGAATGGTGGATAATAGTGCTCAGGCTATTATAACTGTGGCTTAGCGGATTTAGGCGGAGTGATCTTCTTAAGCCCGTGGCATCACGATCCCATGAATGTTTGTTATTTTACTATGGTATCAGAGACTATAATGGTGATTGAAAAATAGGGTCGTGACAAGGAGTATCAGAGCTTAGATAGCTCATAGGCCGAGACAAGGTCCTCGGACTGTCGGGTAAAAGTCCTGATGTGAGTTTGTCTTAAAAGATATGTGTTATATGTTAAGTGAATCAAATGTAGTCCATGTGCACTATATGCTTTAAGTGTTTTTTATGATGCAATTGTTTCATGCTTGCTAGGTTGTACATTAGTGATAATGTTATGTTATATAATAATTATGTATTGAGTTATAGTTTTTTTTTTATGTGGTATGATTATATAAGTACATACTTGTTTCTCATGTAACATTATTGCATAGATACATATCATATTATGGGAGTGCTTGTTTTTGGTGAAGTAAGAATGGCTGGAAGAGTTCTAGGAATCAAGGGAAGACTTCAGAGAAGTGAATTCCTGACTTTCAAACAAGAGGATTTAACTGTTGCATAGTATGAAGCCTAGTTTACTCAACTGTCACATTATGCTCCGGGGATGATACAAACTACTAAAAAGAAGATCCAAAGGTTTAATAAAGGGTTGAGGCTATAAATCCGAGATAACTTGGCTTTTTTACAGTTTTTCACCTATGGTGAAGCCCTTTTCGCTGTAACAATAACGAAGAAAGGAAAGAAAAAAGAAATGGTAGGGTCGAGTCAACCGAGTCAAGTTCAAAACCCGGATAGGCTACTTGTTAAGAAGGTTTGCCAGGGTGGTTTAGTTATTCCTGTAGCTCTGGGCCCTTCTGGAGGTATTGCTACTACTCTGATTCCATGTTGTACTTACTATAAATGTAGGCGTCACCTAGAGATTGATTGTTGGAAGAAGATGGGGGAAGTGTATAGGTTGCGGTAGTGATCAACATAAGAATAACGAATGCCCGAAACGACAGAAAATACAAGGGCCGACTACCAGTAAGAGTACCCAGATTAGACCATTTGTTGTAAGGCCATAACAGGGAAATCTATCTGCCCTTAGATCACAGCCTAGTACCAGTATCACCCAGTCAACTCACAACCCATCGGGAGGTACGGTTACCCCCCAATCTATTGCCTGTAATTACTGCAATTGGAAGGGGCACACTGAAACCCAATGTTAGAGGAAGGCTGGCAGATGCTTGAGATGTGGAAGTGACCAACACCAAGTTAAGATATGCCCTAAATGGTAGAGGAATCATGCCCAAACTTCATACAGCAGCCATGGACGAAGGTAAGCTTTAATATTGAACCAGTAGGTTAAGATATTATTGGACCTCAGTGTTATATGTCCTTTTATTGCATTTCCTTGAGTGCCACATGTTGATATGCAAGTAGAGAGTTGCCTTATATAACTAAAGTTAACATGTGTATGATGTTAAAACTGGTGTTTGAATAGTATGTGGAATTGAAACATATAGGATTCTAGTTAAGGATCGAGAACTGTTATTGACCATATCTTACCGTCTGTTTAAGAGTATGCAACTATCTAACTCCAAGATATTGTATCGTGTGACATTCGTGGTAAGTGGGATAAGGAAAGATGTCGTTTACTGCGAAGTGCTGACTATTGAGATTCTTGTCTAATACTCTTATTTGGGAACTGTTATTTGAAGCTCTTATGCAGTATTTGACATTTAGTATTTGGGATCCAGTATTTTTCTACAGAACCTTATTTTGGGATTCTCACTCAAGATTCTTACTCGGCTTTCTTACCGCATATTTTATTATGTATTCCTACTTGGTGTTCTATCTCGGGATTCTTATTTGGAGTTCTTATTTGGCTTTCAGTGACTCGGGCAATTGGGTTTCGGTAACCGGCATTCGATATTTAGTGTTAGTATTCGACGGTTAGTATTTGGTATATGGTGTCTTTGCCTGGTGCTTCTATTTCGATCTTCTTATCTGGGATTCTTATTTGGTATTCAGACTTGATGTTCGGCCTTCTTATTTGGAATTCCTATTCGATATACTTATGTGGTTTCTTGTGCAGAGAGAGATTGTCTTCAGAAGAATGAATTGCAAGGGCGCAATTCTGTTAAGGAGGAGAAGATGTAACGCCCGGCACAAAAACCCTATGTGCATTCATATCATTTACTATGCAATTATATCATTTAGCGAGCATTTATAATGAATTATGTGCATTTGACTTGTTTTACAGGTATTTGTCTCGATTTACGTACATTTATGTGCATTCACATGTATTTGGGTATTTCAGGTAACATAGATATTAGTTAAATACTATTGATTAGCAAAAAGGAACTAGATTAGTTAAGATTTAATGGCATGGCAAACTAGTAGACAACAATTAGTTAGGATGGCAAATTGGTTCACGTGCACTAATACTATATTACGTATAATTACCTACATTTTAGTGTTTCATATATTTTAAATTCTGTGTTATGAGAAGAAGGAAATAAGTTAGAAATTAAGTTAGAATAGTTTTAGGGGCAACTTTCCAAACATTAGGAAACTTTGAGGCCAAAGTACAACTACTTAAACTTTTACTTGGACACCAAGTAAACCACTTAGAACTATGTTTATTTTGTTAAATTACACTTAGGACCCCACGGCTACAAGAAGAAAAGAAAAGAGGAAATTTTGCAAAGCTAGAAAACACTTGGGGTCAAATGGTAAAGCTTATAAAAACTAAACTTGGGCACCAAGATTTTACTTATAACTAGAGCTAAACTTTCTAAAATTGCCCTAGGACCCCTCGGGTTTAGAAGAGGACAAAGAGGGCTTGCTTTGCAAAGTGGAAAAATTCTTGGGGTCAAAATATAATTAGACAATAGTTTGACTTAGGTTTTAAGACAACAAAGCTTGTCTTCTTCTTTTCTTCTTCATACCCGACGCCATAGCCAAGGACACGAAAAAAATTCTAGAGCCATTTTATTGCATAAATTTGTGAAGAGCAAAGCCTTAGCTAGTTGTTTGCAAGCTATACAAGTTATCTCCAAGCAATTTACAAGGTTATTCTAACTATAATCCTCCAAAAATTCAAGGTGACGGAAAATTACTAACTCTTGGTTTTGAATTATAAATGCATATTTATGGTTTATATAGCTTGTATGATGATATGCTAGCAAAACTATGGGTTAAAAGTGCCATTAACATGCTTATGGATAAAAGAATCATAAGTTGCCATTGTTGTTGGTGTTTGAAGCTTTTTGAAGAATAAAGAATGTTTGATAGCTATATATTTGTGTGTAGATGATGCTTGTAAAGGTTGTTGGAGCTAGTAGAGGTTAGACTAGTTGAATTAGAAGTTAGACTTGTAAAATAGTGGTGTAGGAATTTCAGGACAAATTGTTAACATCTACTTCTATTGCGTTTCAGACATAGTAAACAAACTCGGCATCAAACGAAACTTTTCCAATAGTTAGATTAGGCGGTTTACAATAAACTTTGTGTTTTACACAAAATCTAATTCCAACGTTTAGACCCTTTGAACTTGCCATTTCCGAAATGACTCAGGAAAAACATGTAATTTGGACAGTTTGACAGAGTTTCACTAATTTGGCTATAACTCAGTGAATTTAAATTGGAATTGAGCTCTATTTGATTCGAGGATTATCTACACTCGAAGAGTTTTAATTCTATAGTAAAACCAGATTATTTGGAGATCGGGAGAGTAGGTAACAAACTATTTATGTTGGGCTATTGTAGGATTGTTGAAGTTATCTTGTGCTAACTAGTTGTTTGATATTGTCAAATGTTGTTGTCTAAGTGGCCAAGTTGTGACGCCCGAGAATTTGCATCATATTCATAAATAGTTGTTGCATATCTTTTGGTACACTTCTTTTCTTGATTATGTGTAATATTTGTTGGTTACTATTCATAAGAGAAATCGACTGTCTAATTTGCTTAAATTAATACTTTTCCTAGATAGTGTAACTTATAAAAAGAATCGAAAACTTGGGGTTTTGACCTTTGGGTGTCGGGAACACGCGTTAGGAAAATGAAACTTGGTTTGCATGAATAGTAAAATATTAGAATAGTGTTAGAATTAAACTAGTTAGTTTAATTGGAGTTTTTAACTTAGTTTGACCAAGTCTTATAAGCTTTTAACACTAAAGTAACTTATCTACATATAACATATATACGTAACATTACATATACATGCAAAATACACACAAAACAAAAGAAATAATTCCCATTTTACCCCATTACCCAACGGTCTCCAAGGAGAAAAGAAGAAGGAAAAATTCACCTAGCTTTGCATCTTGACCTCCTAGCATGTGATTGGAAGAGTTTTGAAGCATCTAGGAGCATCAACAACTTGTTTACACCTATAATTGTGAGGGAGTTTTGCATATTTTTGAGATTATGAGTTTATGCTCAAGTTTTAACTTTTCTTGATTTGTCATTATTAGCCTATATGATGCTTAAATATACTATGAAACACCTTCTACATGCTATGTATACCTTGTTTGTGTTGTGTAGTAGCTATTTCTATGGTTGAATGCATAAATCACATGAAAGAGATGATGAATAGTGCTCAATTATAGGGTTTCGCTATAAATGGCTAATTAGATCAATCTTGTGCTTCCTATAGGTGCTTTAGATGTCATTGAACATAGTTAAATGCTTGTGCGTAGTTGATTTTCCCGAAATTGAATTAAAATACGAATTTAGCCAAAATTTAAAAAGGGTTTTTCCGTAAAACGTAATCTGGGCACATTTGAACCTTAGATTAGGTACCTACTAGGCATGGAAGCACTTTTGGTGCTTTCGTTGCGTTAGTTTGAAGGGCGGTTAGGGTAGTTGTAGTTAAAATTGACTCGGGGCCTTCCCGAGCTTTTGTCTCCAAAGTGGGTTTTTAGGGTTTGGATAGGTGCCTTTTAGTCTCCTTAGGGATGTAGTATGCTCAGTTGTGGAATTAAAACCTTGAATTTTGTATGATAGTAAAATTGCTTGGTTGTCAAAGGAAAAAATGTGAGAATTGGATGCTTTCGCATTTGTATTAACTTGTTGTTGCATATTATGCGTCTAAATGCATGTCTAAAGCATATTCAAGTTATTTGTGAAGTTTCGTGAAAAAGTATGATATTCGCCCTTTGTGTTATATGGTTATTTCGTGTGTAAAAGCTTATATTGTGGCTAATTGCGAGGTCGGCCTACTTTGTCGTCCCTCGTGTGTGATTATTGATATTACTTGGTTCTCATGTTCATGATTCGGGTTGCGCAACTTTTTCGGACATGGTAGTGTCGAGAAACTCTAGGTAGCATCGGGCTATCAGTCTAGCTCAGCTACTATGGTGCATGTTCCCTTTCTTGCTGGGGCATACTCCCCTACCCCAGAGGTGTGGTTCACCTCGTTGGGGCATACGGGCCTACCTTGGGAGAAATGGGTCATAGGATCGGGGTACATCCGGAGTACCCCATTGGAGGAATAAGAGGTTTGTCGGTATTTGCTTGAAGATCATAGTTCGTGGTTCGAGATTGAAGACAAGAATATGAACTGTATACTTTTTATATGTGTTTAAATAATTATTCAATTAGCTTGTTATAAGGTGTTACTTGTGTATCTATCTTTGCTGCATTGCACGAAACCATTTGCGAAAACACCCCCAGTTTACTGTATCCCCAGCTTGTAGCTATAGAAGAAGAAAATGAAGTCCAAGTAGATCAGCTTCCCTGATTGCTTGTGTGGTGAGGTTGACTGCTGTGTGTGAAGATGTGTTGCTATGTGCTATGTTCTACTTTTGAGACCTTCAGGGTCTTGTATGTAGTTGTGTTAAATTTGATGACTTTTAATTAAGTTGTAATCTTGGATGATTTGATAGGGTAGTTGGCATGTAATAGTTAATGATAGACTTTTCTATTTTGTTGCATGCTTGTCTGTTAAGATATGTTAAGTGAAGGACTTAAAATATAAGTATAACTTGTGAATATACTTGGAATGGTATGATAAGTGAACTTATAACTTAGAGCTCCAAAGTTATGTCTTGCATGCTTGCATGATATGCTTTTGTTGAGTTCCAAGACTCGAATGGCCTTGAGGAGTTTGTCGTATATGTTGGCGTTAGAGGATGGGATTGTATGAGAAGATTGGTCTGTGGATTAGTAGTTGCAGATGATTGTTTGTAGGTTATCAGTTAGTCCATGATACAAAGGAAACTCTGTCTGTGTAACGGGTCTAGACTTGACCTTTAGTTTGGGGTTGGGTTCAAGGCGTTACAGTTAGGTGGTATTAGAGCTATTTGAATGCATGTGCCGTGATAAGTTCCTCGGTATGTAGGGTAGAGGTCCTTATGTGAAAGATGAATTGTGTGATTAATTGATTATCTAAGTGAAAGATAGACTAAGTAGAAAACATGCTAGCATGGAAATAAGTAAAAGAAATGTTTGTTGCATGATATTGTGTAAATATGAAAGGTTTAGAGTATGATGCATATTACGTTCTTTATATGTTGTTTATGTGCACAAGGTGCTTTGAATATGAATGAGTTATCTTTATGTGTCATTTATTTGCCTATTATAACGCTGGACTCTTCTAGTATTAAGATGAAGAGGGGAAGGCTAATAAGGCAGCCGAAAGAAGTTCTGAGGCAGGATACACCTAGACAGGATGCTGGGGTAGCCGGGAATGTTCCACCAAGGCAAGAACCAACAAATGCACAAGTTATAGCCTCAATGGCCATCGCTATTAATTATATCACTCAGTTAATAACTCAGCAGGGTCAGGCAGGAGTAGGCAAGGGCAATCTGGGAGTTAAAGCCGAGGGTAGTGGAACTACAGGAGGTAATTTGCTTGATAAATTTCTACATCACGGGGCATATAGTTTCTATAGGGAACTGGATGACATGAAGGCTGAGATGTGGTTGAATAAATTTGAGAAGGTAGCTGCTGCACTTGAGTGCACTGATGAGAGAAAGATGACTTATGCTATATTATTGCTTGAGGGTGATGCCGATGAGTGGTGGCGTACTGTTAGAGAGAAATGGGACACCGAGAGGGTACAACATTCATGGGTTGACTTTGTTAGGGAATTCAGGGATAAGTACGTATCAGTGGTAGCTCGTGAAAGACATCAGGAGGAATTCATATCTCTGAGGTAGGGAAATATGACTGTTGATCAGTACAAGGCTATATTTACAAAACTTTCCCAATATGTGCCAGCATTAGTACAATCTGAGGACATGAGAATTCAGATATTCATCAGGGGGCCTGAGAAGTGACATTCAGCTTAATTTGTCTTCGTAGGATTATCCTAATTATTTTGTAGCAGTTAGAGCAGCAGCGAGATTCGAGAAACGAAAGGCAGATTTGTTGGCCGAGTCCAGTCAGCTGAGTAAACGGCAGCATCAGTCTCAGAGTTAAGGCTATCAGAGACAGTATCAGCAGCCTATCCTTGTGAAACCCCACTTTCCTACTTATCTCGTTTTACGTGCTATACCTCGTTTTACGTGCATATGATCTGTTTATGTGCTATAGGACCTAGAAAGTTATAATTTTGATGTCAATACTCCTAATACGTGCTAAATGTGCATTCATGAAATTTTCATAAAAAACGGAGTCAGAAATTTTATCGTCGATTTTTAGTGAATAGTATTTTCAAAACACGTCCGCTAAAATTTTGAAACTGGTCTTTTTAACCCTTCTAGACCTAGTCCACGGACTTTAATAGACCTGTGTTTGATGAAAACGGTTTTAAAATCGGCTTAAGAATTTATTAGGGTTTTTACACCGACTTTTGCGAAAATCGAGTTTTAAGCCGACTCGGGTGAAATTGTTGGATTGTAAAACTTCTTGTCACCTAAAAATAATTTACTTGAGCTAGCTTGGGTGTTGAATAAATGTTTTGAACTTTGGTGATCAAGAAAATGCAATTAAAGTCAAGAAAACACAAAAATACCAATTTAAATTAACTTTGACTTTATTTAATTATTGACCATATAAGCTTATATCACCTACACACACTCACACAACACAAAAACACCATCACAAACACACACATTGCCGTGAGAAGGAGGAGAGAAAAAGAAAAGAGATTTCAAAGCTTTTCAATCCAATTTTTCAAAGAAAAACTTGGTTTTTGTCCGTAGAACTTCGCACCGACTTGGATTCTGCTTGTTGGGCACGCATAGCACGTATTCCTAGGCTTATATCGCATCAAAGGTGAGAGAAAAATTCTAGATCTCAAAATGTCATTTTTATACTTTTGCTCATAAATGAAAATTTAACCGTTAGAATTGAAATCTGATGATAGATTATTGCTCCTTGCATGCTAGGGATCATTTTGATGCAATACTACGAATTTCTGTCGGATGTAGCATAATTTTTATTTTCTGGGTATTTAATTTTGATTAAAATGTTCAAAGTTGAATTAAATGAGTTGTGTTGATCGAAATCGATTGCCGTCGATTTCTAAATACTTGATAATTACGTGTTAGCGCTGTTGTAATGCCAAATTTTCAATTACATTGTTCGTGTGAAAATCTGGAAAATCCAGCCAAGACATCCTAGGGTTTTAGGGTTATCGGGCATGATTTGGAGGTGTTATGGTGGATTTCCGAGAGGGCTAATGTAGTAGGTTGAATGGGTGAGTGATAGAAACTGATTTGGCAATGTTTGGATTAGTAGATTGTAAGTTATGAATTTTAGAAGTTTAGGTTGTCATTCTTTAATTTCTTGAACGATGCCTTTAGATGGTTGAGTGGTGTTTGAGTGTTGAATGGTGAGTTGTTGATGAGTAATTTAGGGTTTAATTGTGTATATTATGCATGTCCGGTTAGATGGCCTACTTTGTCATCTAACTTCGTTGTTTGTTGTTTAATTAAATATTGATGTTATATTGATGTTATTGATTGATTATTATTGAGTTCGGGAATCGGGCACTTTCGTTGCTGATCTCCCAATTGATTGATTGATGATTGATGATGATTATAGAGTCTTGGTATGTGTGTGCCACCTCTCGGGCAGCGTTGGGTTGTCGGGTTGATAACGGCATGACTGCCATAGGCTACCCCCAGCTCGCATGACGGAGGTGTCATGGAGGGAGGGACTAGTGAGGTACCTCGAGTGCGTGAGTAATGGGGAGTTATAAGAAGAACGGTTGAGATCGTGATGGCGTTTGGAGCTACACCAAATAGAGTATCCTTTATTGATTGGTTATATAGCTATGTGATGATAGTATTATTTGTGTTATTGTGTGTTTACTGACTCAAAGGATTATTCCAAGGAGTTTAGTAGACCTTGCTCGAGATCTATCGGATCCTCACTGGGCTTATGTATATAAGCTCACTCTCTATTATTGCATGCTTACAGGTGTTGCAGAGCCGGATTACGGGTACGTGCCTCCTGAGGAGGAAAATGTGCCTTACGTGGATGAGTCATATGTTCCTGAGTCTTATCCATGATTTTATGTTGTTTAATGTCATGTACATTAGCTTAATAGACTTTTATATGCTTTATGGTTCTTATTGTAATAGATGTTTAAAAGATGATGATCCAAATGATGTTAACTTAGTGGCTTTCTTTTGTCTATGGTTAAGTTGTAGATGTGTCTCAACTTATTTTTGAAATGTATGATAAGGTTGAGGTATTGTATGTTATGTTGGAACGGAGGCAGATAACGAAGACTGATTGTTGTATATTACGGTTATGTTATGTGTTGTTATGCTGTTGAGGAGTTGTTGTTTGTATGGTTATAGAATTGGATGTTTAATGTTATTAATGAGGTTGGTTTAGAACCTCGGAAATCTATTTACTGTCGTTATGCTGCCGAAATTTCGTTGCGTCCTGACTAATTGTAGGTGGGGTCGAGTTGGGGCGTGACAGTTTAAGTGGTATCAGAGCGCATGTTAGTTGTCAGCCGGGGTATTCTCGGAATGTGGGTAAAGGTCTTAGCATGAAATATGTATGAAAAGAAAGAAAACTGAAATATGTATTGGTATGATTAAATGATTAAGTGATTATGTGATTTAAGTGCTTATGTGATTATGTGATCAATTTGCTTATGTGATTGAAACTTATGTGATCTATGTGCTTTATATGAGTTTGTTGTTTATGTGTTAAAAGTTGTATATAACCTGTTTATGTGCTATAACCTGTGCTAACTCTTTGATTAGTACGATGGCCGGTAGACCGAGGACTCGTGGTAGGCTCGAGATTGTAGATGAGGTCCCTGGTAATGTGGCACAGGGCAGTGATAGGGGTGATGTCAGGTTAGGGGCAGCAATGGATCGGATTGCAGATTTGATGGCTGGACAGGCCCAGTTGTTAGCGGGTCAGGCTGTTCAGACTCAGGCGTTGCAGGCTCAGATACAGAATGTACAGGGTGGTAATCACGGTCGAGGTACTATGAAGGAGTTTCTGGGGTACTATCCTCCTAGATTTCAGGGAGAGCCTGATGATAGGAAGGCCGAGTCGTGGATTAGTAAGTTAGAGAAAATTTTTGATTCTCTCGGGTACACTGATGAGAGGAAGGTGACTTGTGCTGTCTATTTGCTTGATGATGAGGCAGAGGAATGGTGGCGCACTGTGAGAGCCAGTTGGGAGACCCGGGGTGTTCCGTATGTTTGGGATACCTTTCTTACTGCTTTTAGGGATAAGTATGTCCCAAGGGTTGCACGGGAGAGGAGAGAGGCTGAGTTCTTGTCTTTGGTACAGGGGGATTCTACTGTGGCTTAGTATGAGGCTACATTCACTAGGTTATCCTAGTATGCACCGGAGTTTGTAGCTGTGGAGGAGAGGAAGACCCGTAGATTTATGTTGGGATTGAGGCCCGAGATTCAGGATGCAATGGCTCTGAATCGCTATGATATCTTTACTGAGGCTTTTGATGCAGCTTCTAGGTTAGAGAAGAGGAAAAGGGATCAGATTGTCTCCAGTCAGCCTAGTAAGAGGCCGTATCAGCCACAGGGCCAGCAGGTTATATATAGGCCTCCAGTACAGCAGGTTGTCTACAGGCCACCAGCCCAGCAGGGTTCTTATAGGCCACAGGGTCAGCAGAGTTACTATCGGCCTCAGTTTCAGCAGAGGCCATATCAGGTTCAGACTCAGTATAGGCCAGCCCAGTCTCAGGGTCAGTACAGGCCTAGTGTGGTGAGACCTCAGCAGCAGGCTGTATCAGCTGCTTCATCAGCTTCTGGTTCTTCTAGGGGCAGTGTTAGTGCCACATCATCGCAGTGTAATTACTGCAAGCGCCCAGGGCATGTGGAGTCCGACTGCAGGGTAAAGGCAGGGACATGTTTGGGTTGTGGTAGCATCGAGCATAGGGCGAAGGATTGCCCTAGATATGCGAGGACTGAGGGTCGGGCAGCGACTCAGGGTTACCAGGGTAGGCCTACAGGCAGTGTACCACAGCAGCAGCGGGTTCAGGCTCGGGCTTATGCAGTTGATATGGAGGAGATGCCTAAGGAGACTGCAGTGGTGGAAGGTAACTTCCTTATACTTGATCAACTTGTTAAAGTGTTGATTGATTCTGGTGCTACGCATTCTTTCATTACTCCTGCTTGTGTGCAACGTGTTAAATTGCAACCTGAAAGATTGCCTTATGTGGTTGAGATTAGTACCTCTTTGACTGATAAGTATGTTACCGGCTTAGTATGTAAGGATTGTATAATACATGTTAAGGGGCATAATTTTCCTTCGGACCTTATTTTATTTCCTATCCGGGGGTATGATGTTATTCTGGGTATGGATTGGCTTTCTAAGTATGATGCCCAGTTGAACTGTAGAACCAAGGTAGTACAGTTTCGCTTGCCGGATCAGCCAGTAGTAGAGGTAGCGGGTAACCGGGGTGCTAAGACGAGTTTTGTTATCTCAGCAACTAAAGCCGTTAAGTTGGTGAGTAAGGGGTGTTCGGGTTATCTAGCTTATTTGATCAACAAGCCATCTGATAAGCTACAGCTAGAGGAAGTCCCTATTATCCGGGAATATCCTAATGTATTTCCCGAGGAGTTGCCAGGGTTGCCGCCAGAGAGGGATATAGAGTTTGTGATTAATCTTGTTCCTGGTACTCAACCTATTTCTAAATCGGCGTACCGGATGGCACCAGCTGAGTTGAAGGAGTTGAAGACTCAGTTACAGGAGTTATTGAAGAAAGGATTCATTCAGCAGAGTTTTTCACCTTGGGGAGCTCTTATTTTATTTGTGAAGACGAAGGATGGTACCTTGAGATTGTGTATTGATTACCGTGGTTTGAATCAGGTGACCATCAAGAATAAATATCCTTTGCCACTGATTGATGAGTTGTTTGATCAACTTCAGGGAGCCAAAGTCTATTCTAAATTTGATTTGAGGCAGGGGTATTATCAGCTTCGGATTCGTACGGAGGATGTTCCGAAGTCTGCCTTCAGGACTCGGTACGGGCATTATGAGTTTGTTGTTATGCCCTTTGGTTTGACTAATGCACCGGCAGCATTCATGGATTTGATGCATCGAGTCTTTCAGCCGTACTTGGACTAGTTCGTGGTGATTTTTATTGATGATATCTTGGTCTATTCTAAATCTGAATCGGAGCACGAGCAACATCTACGGCTTGTATTAGAGAAGTTGCAGGAGCATCAGTTGTTTGCCAAGTTCAGCAAATGTGAATTTTGGCTGCAACGGATTTCTTTTCTTGGCCATGTTATTACACAGAGCGGTATTTCTGTGGATCCCACTAAGATTGAATCGGTGATGTCTTGGAAGCGGCCAGAGAGTGTTTCTGATGTCCGTAGCTTTCTTGGCTTGGCGGGTTATTACCGTAGGTTTGTCAAGGACTTCTCGAAGATTGTGAGGCCACTATCTAAGTTGACTCAGAAACGGACTATCTTTAATTGGGATGAGAAGTGTGAGAGTGGGTTTCAGGAGTTGAAAAAGAGGTTAACTACCGCTCCAGTACTTGCTCTACCAGAGGGGACCGATAATATGGTCATTTACAGCGATGCATCCAAGGAGGGCTTGTGATGTGTTCTTATGCAGGATGGCCGAGTTATTGCCTATGCTTCTCGAAAGTTGAAGCCTTATGAAGAAAACTATCCGACTCATGATCTTGAGTTGGCAGCAGTTGTCTTTGCACTCAAGAAGTGGCGTCATTATCTGTGGGGAAGTAAGTTTGAAATTTTCACTGATCATAAGAGTCTGAAGTACTTGTTCTCACAGAAGGAGTTGAATATGCGCCAGCGGAGGTGGATGGAGCTTCTTGGAGATTATAATTGTTCTATCAATTATCTGCCTGGAAAGGCAAATGTTGTAGCAGATGCTCTCAGCCGGAAGGCTAGTATTTCTTGTTTGGCTGTCAAGAAGTGGGAGGTTCTTGAGGAGTTTAGTTATTGGAGACCAGAGTTGACTCAGGTTGGAGTGATGTGTTCACATCTCCGTATTCAGCCTTTATTATTGTCTCAGATCAGGGAAGCTCAGCAACTTGATGTTAAACTTCAGAAGATCAAGGATCAGATCACGGGTGATCAGTCTGACTTCAAACTGCATGAGGACGGTATTCTTCGATTTCGGAACAGGGTTTGTGTTCCCGATGAGCCGAGTTTGAGGCGAGGTATTCTGGAGGAAGCTCATAATTCTAAATATACTATTCATCCCGGTGGAACCAAGATGTATCGGGATTTGAAGCAACATTATCGGTGGAATAACATGAAGAGGGAAGTTGCTCAGCTTGTATCCAGATGTTTGACTTGTCAGCAAGTGAAAGCCGAGCATCAACGACCTACAGGTTTGCTTCAGCCGTTGGCTATACTAGAGTGGAAATGGGAGCATAATACGATGGACTTCGTCACTAGATTGCCTAGAACGACGAGAGGTAATGATGCAGTTTGGGTTGTCGTGGATCGTTTGACAAAGACAGCTCATTTTATTGCAATGAGGATGGGAGATGAGGTTACAAAGTTGACGGACCTCTATCTGGATCAGATTGTTAGACTTCACGATATTCCGTCTAGTATTGTCTCCGATCGAGATCCTCGATTTACTTCTCGTTTGTGGGAGAAACTTCAGGAGACCTTAGGTACTCAATTCAACTTCAGTACCGCGTATCATCCACAGACCGACGGTCAGTCTGAGCGGACTATTCAGATTCTGGAAGATATGCTTAGGGCTTGTGTTCTGGACTTCGGGAAGAACTGGGAGAAACATCTATCACTTGCCGAGTTTTCCTATAACAATAGTTATCAAGCTACTATTGGAATGGCGCCTTTCGCAGCTCTTTACGGTCGTAAGTGCCGTTCACCTTTATATTGGGACGAGGTAGGAGAGATGAAGACTATTGATCCGACTATTATGCCAGAACTTCTTGAGAAGATTGAGAATGTTCAGTTAATCAGGCAGAGAATGCTTACGGCGCAGAGTAGATTCAAGAGTTATGCTGATAAGCGTCGTCGAGACTTAGAGTTTGCAGTTGGAGATCGGGTTTTCTTGAGATTGTCTCCTCGAAAGGGGTTTGCTCGTTATGGTAAAGGTGGAAAGCTGAGTCCGAGATTTGTTGGGCCGTTTAAGATTACTGGCAGGGTTGGTAAGTTGGCATATCGGTTGGCTTTACCGGAGAACTTCTCTAATGTCCACGATGTATTTCACGTGTCTAATTTGCGAAAATATAATCCGGATCCTTCTCATATTCTTGAGCCAGAGCCGTTACAGCTTCGAGAGAATTTGACTTATGACGAGCGTCCGATTCGTATTCTAGATCAAATGGACCGAGAGTTGAGGTCGAAGAGGATTCCGATGGTTAAGGTGTTGTGGAAGCATCACGGCATTGAGGAAGCTACGTGGGAGAGACGAGATCAGATGCAGCAGCAATACCCAGATCTATTCCGTACATCAAGTAAGAATTTCGAGGACGAAATTTCTATAAGAGGGGGAGAATGTGAAACCCCACTTTCCTGCTTATCTCATTTTACGTGCTATACCTCGTTTTGCGTGCATATGATCTGTTTATGTGCTATAAGACCTAGAAAGTTATAATTTTGATGTCAATACTCCTAATACGTGCTAAATGTGCATTCATGAAATTTTAATCAAAAACGGAGTCAGAAATTTTATCGTCGATTTTTAGTGAATAGTGTTTTCAAAACACGTCCGCTAAAATTTTGAAACTGGTCTTTTTAACCCTTCTAGACCTAGTCCACGGACTTTAATTGTCCTGTGTTTTATTAAAACGGTTTGAAAATTGGCGTAATAATTTATTAGGGTTTTTACACCGACTTTTGCGAAAATCGAGTTTTAAGCCGACTCGGGTAAAATTGTTGGATTGTAAAACTTCTTGTCACCTAAAAATAATTTACTTGAGCTAGCTTGGGTGTTGAATAAATGTTGTGAACTTTGGTGATCAAGAAAATGCAATTAAAGTCAAGAAAACACAAAAATACCAATTTAAATTAACTTTGACTTTATTTAATTATTGACCATATAAGCTTATATCACCTACACACACTCACACAACACAAAAACACCATCACAAACACACACATTTCCGTGAGAAGGAGGAGAGAAAAAGAAAAGAGATTTCAAAGCTTTTCAATCCAAATTTTGAAAGAAAAACTGGGTGTTTGTCCGTAGGACTTCGCACCGACTTTGATTCTTCTTGTTGGGCACGCATAGCACGCATTCCTAGGCTTATATCGCATCAAATGTGAGAGAAAAATTCTAGATCTCAAAATGTCATTTTTATACTTTTGCTCATAAATGAAAATTTAACCGTTAGAATTGAAATCTGATGATAGATTATTGCTCCTTGCATGCTAGGGATCATTTTGATGCAATACTACGAATTTCTGTCGGATGTAGCATAATTTTTATTTTCCGGGTATTTAATTTTGATTAAAATGTTCAAAGTTGAATTAAATGAGTTGTGTTGATCGAAATCGATTGCCGTCGATTTCTAAATACTTGATAATTACGTGTTAGCGCTGTTGTAATGCCGAATTTTCGATTACATTGTTCGTGTGAAAATCCAGAAAATCCAGCCAAGACATCCTAGGGTTTTAGGGTTATCGGGCATGATTTGGAGGTGTTATGGTGGATTTCCGAGAGGGCTAATGTAGTAGGTTGAATGGGTGAGTGATAGAAACTGATTTGGCAATGTTTGGATTAGTAGATTGTAAGTTATGAATTTTAGAAGTTTAGGTTGTCATTCTTTAATTTCTTGAACGATGCCTTTAGATGGTTGGGTGGTGTTTGAGTATTGAATGGTGAGTTGTTGATGAATAATTTAGGGTTTAATTGTGTATATTATGCATGTCCGGTTAGATGGCCTACTTTGTCATCTAACTTCATTGTTTGTTGTTTAATTAAATATTGATGTTATATTGATGTTATTGATTGATTATTATTGAGTTCGGGAATCGGGCACTTTCGTTGCTGATCTCCCAATTGATTGATTGATGATTGATTGATGATTGATGATGATTATGGAGTCTTGGTATGTGTGTGCCACCTCTCGGGCAGCGTTGGGCTGTCGGGTTGATAACGGCATGACTGCCATAGGCTACCCCCAGCTCGCATGACGGAGGTGTCATGGAGGGAGGGGCTAGTGAGGTACCTCGGGTGCGTGAGTAATGGGGAGTTATAAGAAGAACGGTTGAGATCGTGATGGCGTTTGGAGCTACACCAAATAGAGTATCCTTTATTGATTGGTTATATAGCTATGTGATGATAGTATTATTTGTGTTATTGTGTGTTTACTGACTCAAAGGATTATTCCAAGGAGTTTAGTAGACCTTGCTCGAGATCTATCGGATCCTCACTGGGCTTATGTATATAAGCTCACTCTCTATTATTGCATGCTTACAGGTGTTGCAGAGCCGGATTACGGGTACGTGCCTCCTGAGGAGGAAAATGCGCCTTACGTGGACGAGTCATATGTTCCTGAGTCTTATCCATGATTTTATGTTGTTTAATGTCATGTACATTAGCTTAATAGACTTTTATATGCTTTATGGTTCTTATTGAAATAGATGTTTAAAAGATGATGATCCAAATGATGTTAACTTAGTGGCTTTCTTTTGTCTATGGTTAAGTTATAGATGTGTCTCAACTTATTTTTGAAATGTATGATAAGGTTGAGGTCTTGTATGTTATGCTGGAATGTAGGCAGATAATGAATACTGATTGTTGTATATTACGGTTATGTTGTGTGTTGTTATGCTGTTGAGGAGTTATTGTTTGTATGGTTATAGAATTGGATGTTTAATGTTATTAATGAGGTTGGTTTAGAACCTTGGAATTCTATTTACTGTCGTTATGCTGCCGAAATTCCGTTGCGTCCTGACTGATTGTAGGGGGGGTCAAGGTGGGGGGTGACAATCCAGGTCCAGCAGTAGTGACAGGCTCAGAGCTACCCAAGACCAGTCTAGAAACAGTCTCAGACGAGACCAGTTCCGAGCCAGTCGCAAAGTCAGACCCGACTTGTTGCCGCTAGATCTCAGCAAGGTAACACCGCTACATCCACTTACAGAGCCCCTACTGGAGGCACTGCTACAAGGAAAAACAGTGCAATCAATGTAATCGTAAGGGGCATACTGAGGCAGAGTGTCGGAGAAAGTTTGGCCGATGCATTGGTTGTGGTAGCGATCAACACAAGATTAAAGATTGCTCCAGGTTTAAATAGGGGTAGGGTTAGACATCCGGCCAGAGTGCTCAGACCAAAGCTTTAGGTGCAGCTTCAGTCCCACGAGGCCAGGCACGAGTATTTGCTTTAGACAATGAGGAGCTCCCTGATACGACCGTGGTGGTAGAATGTACTTTTCTTATTAATTATCAACTGGTAGTAGTTGTGATTGACACCAAGGCTACACATTCTTTTAGCACTCTTATGTGTGCACAATCTACTGCTTTAAAAGTTGATAAACTGCCATATAAGATTGAAGTAGGCAATCCTATGGGTACAAAATTCATTACAGAGTCTGTGTGTAAATCATGTGGCATTAGTATTGAGGGGCGCATGTATCCTGTTGACTTGATTATCTTACCATTTCGAGACTTTGAAGTTATTTTGGGAATGGATTGGTTGGGGCAGTATTATACTTATTTGGATTGTAGAAGAAAATTTGTGATACTAGAAATACCTAATCAACCAATAATGAAAATTGTGGGAAGTCGTAAATCAACTAAGACTCGAATAATTTCTTCCATCAAAGCAAAAAAGTTACTGGGTAAAGGTTGTGAAACGTACTTAGCTTATTTGATTAACCAACCTGGGGATAAACTGAAATTGAATGAGGTGCCTGTTGTAAAAGATTTTTTGGGGGCATTTCTTAAAGAATTGCCTGGGTTACCACCTGATAGAGAAATAGAATTCGCAATTGATCTATTGCCAAGAACTAACCCTATTTCTAGAACTTTATATAGAATGGCTCCCCCTAAGTTGCAGGAGTTGAAAATTCAGTTGTAGGGCTTACTTGAAAAAGGATTTATATAGCCTAGTTCTTCACCGTGGAGTACTCCTGTGTTGTTTGTAAAGAAGAAAGATGGCATTCTATGGTTGTGTATTGATTATCGGGGTCTCAATCAGGTGACTATGAAGAACAAATATCCATTGCCTTTGATTGAAGAATTTTTTGATCAGTTGCAAGGTGTCATAGTATATTCTAAATTTGATTTGAGACAAGGCTATTACTAGTTGAGAATTCGGAAAGAAAATGTACCCAAGACTGCTTTTAGAACCAAGTATGGCCACTATGAATTTGTTGTGCTACCATTTGGGTTGACAAATGCCCCAGCCGCTTTTATGGACTTGATGCAGAGGTTGTTTAGACCGTACCTTGACTAATTTGTTGTGATTTTCATTGATGATATACTAGTGTACTCAAACTCTGAAGGAGAGCATGAGGAACATTTGTGGATAGTGCTGCAGACTTTACAGGAACATAAATAAATTTAGCAAGTGTGAGTTCTGGTTGAGAAAAGTTTCCTTCTTGGGGCACATAATTTCACAGGATGGGATTTCGGTTGACCCAGCGAAGATAGAGGTTGTGTTGGTGTGGAAGAAGCCTGAAAATATTACAGAGGTTTGTAGCTTTTTGGGATTAGCCGGTTACTACAGAAGATTTGTTAAAGATTTCTCGAAGATTGCAGGACCTTTAACTGAGCTTACTCAAAAGAAGACTGTATTGATTAGAATGATAAATGCGAAGCAAGTTTTTAGGAACTGAAGAAGAGACTCACTACTGCTCCTATTCTTGCACTGCCTGAGGGGACAAATAACCTTGTGATTTACAGTGATGCCTTCAAAGAGGGTTTGGGCTGTGTTCTTATGCAAAATGGTAAGGTAATAGCTTATGCCTCGAGAAAATTGAAGCCCTATGAACTTAATTATCTTACACATGACCATGAGCTTGCTGCTATTGTCTTTGCTGTAAAGAAATGGCGACATTACTTGTGGGGTAATAAGTTTGAAATATTTACTGATCATAAAAGTTTGAAATATCTATTTTTTCAGATAGATTTAAACATGAGGCAAAGGCGCTGACTAGAGTTGTTGAATGACTATAACTGTAGTATTAGCTACTTGCCAGGCAAAGCTTACACTATTGCAGATGCATTGAGCCAGAAGGCTACTATGACCTGTTTGATTATAAAGAATTGGGAAACTATAGAAGAATTGTGTCTGTGGAAACCAGAGGCTTCAGAAATAGGTATTCAGTTTGCAAGCCTACAAATTCAGTCTTTACTGCTTTCTAGAATCAAAGAAGCACAACAGTCTAATCCTCAGTTATTGAAGATTCTAGAAAAGTCAAAATAGGGAGAGTCCAATTTCAAGCTGCATGATGATGGTCTACTCAGGTATAAAAATAGAATTTGCATTCCTAGTGATTTGACTTTGAAGAATAAAATTCTTGCAGAGGCACACAATTCTAAATATACAATCCACCCTGGTAGCACTAAAATGCATTGGGACATGAAGTAGAATTTCTGGTGGAATAACATGAAGAGAGAAATAGCTGATTATGTGGCTAAATGTCTGACTTGTCAGAAGGATAAAACCGAACACCAAAGACCTGTAGGATTGTTGCAACCATTGGAAATTCCCGTATGAAAATGGGATCATATTACCATGGATTTTGTGTCTGATTTGCCAAGGTCATCGAGAGGTAATGATTCCGTGTGGGTTGTGGTTGATAGGTTGACAAAAACCTCACATTTTATTGCTACAATGAAGACATATAGTTTTGATAAGTTAGCTGAGTTGTACCTTGAGAATATTATGATACTGCACGGGACTCCAACTAGTATTGTGTCAGACAGAGTTCCCAGGTTTACATCTCATTTCTGGTAGAAGATACAAAAGGCTTTGGGGACTAATCTGAGCTTCAGTACTGCATATAAGCCATAAACAGATGGTCAGTCTGAGAGGACTATCAGGATATTGGAGGACATGTTGCGAGCTTGTATTCTTGATTTTGGTAAGAATTGGGAGAGGTACTTACCACTTGTAGAGTTTGCATATAATAATAGTTATCAGTTTACCATTAGTATGGCACCTTATGAAGCACTGTACAGGCGTAAATATAGATCACCACTCTATTGGGATGAGGTTGGAAAAATGAAGACAATAGATCCTTCTTTGATGCCTGATGGTTCATAATGTTCAACTTATTAAGAAAAGAATGCTTACAGCCCACAGTCAATAAAAGAGTTATGCTGATAAATGCCGATAAGACTTGGAGTTTATAGTAAGTGATCATGTATTTCTTAAAATCTCCCAGCGTAAAGGTCTGATTCGACGTGGAAAGGGAGATAAGCTCAGTTATAGATATGTGGGACCGTTTAAGGTTACTGAGAGGGTTGGTGATTTGGCTTACAGATTAGCGTTACCTCTAAGTATAGGCAAGTTGCATGATGTGTTTTATGTGTCGATGTTGAGAAAGTATCAGCTAGATCATTCGCATATTCTAAAGCCGAAACCGCTGAAAATCTCTGAGACTTTGACTTAAGTGGATAAACCTCTTCGGGTTGTGGATAAAAAGGTTTAAGAGCTCAGAACTAATAGCATTCCAATAGTAAAAGTTCTTTGGGATCATCATGGAGTAGAATATGCCACTTGGGAGCGGGAGGATCAAATAAAAGATAAATACCCCGAGTTGTTTCCTGAATCATATAAGAATTGCGTGGATGCAATTAGTTTAAGGGGGAGAGGATGTGACGCTCGAGAATTTGCATCATATTCATAAATAGTTGTTGCATATCTTTTGGTGCATTTCTTTTCTTGATTATGTGTAATATTTGATGGTTACTATTCATTAGAGAAATCGACTGTCTAATTTGCTTAAATTAATTGGAGTTTTTAACTTAGTTTGACCAAGTCTTATAAGCTTTTAACACTAAAGTAACTTATCTACATATAACATATATACGTAACATTACATATACATGCAAAATACACACAAAACAAAAGAAATAATTCCCATTTTGCCTCCCTATACTCGACGGCCTCCAAGGAGAAAAGAAGAAGGAAAACTTCACCTAGCTTTGCATCTTGACTTCCGAGCATGTGATTGGAAGAGTTTTGAAGCATCTACACCTATAATTGTGAGGGAGTTTTGCATATTTTTGAGATTATGAGTTTATGCTCAAGTTTAAACTTTTCTTGATTTGTCATTATTGGCCTATATAATGCTTAAATATTGTATGAAACACCTTCTACATTCTATGTATACCATGTTTGTGTTGTGTAGTAGCTATTTCCATGATTGAATGCATAAATCACATAAAAGAGATGATGAATAGTGCTCAATTATAGGGTTTTGCTATAAATGGCTAATTAGATCAATCTTCTACTTCCTATAGGTGCTTTAGATGTCATTGAACATAGTTAAATACTTGTGTGTAGTTGATTTTCCCGAAATTGGATTAAAATACGAATTTAGCCAAAATTTAAAAGGGGTTTTTCCATAAAACGTAATCCGGGCACATTTGAACCTTAGATTAGGTACCTACTAGGTATGGAAGCACTTTTGGTGCTTTCGTTGCATTAGTTTGAGGGGCGGTTAGGGTAGTTGTAGTTAAAATCGACTCGGGGCCTTCCCGAGCTTTTGTCTCCAAAGTGGGTTTTTAGGGCTTGGATAGGTGCCTTTTAGTCTCCTTAGGGATGTAGTATGCTCGGTTTGTGGAATTGGAACCTTGAATTTCGTATGGTAGTAAAATTGCTTGGTTGTCAAAGGAGAAAATGTGAGAATTGGATGCTTTAGCATTTGTATTAACTTGTAGTTGCACATTATGTGTCTAAATGCATGTCCAAAGCATATTCAATTTATTTGTGGTGTTTCGTGAAAAAAGTATGATATTTGCCCTTTGTGTTTTATGGTTATTTCACGGGTAAAAGATTATATTGTGGCTAATTGTAAGGGCGGCCTACTTTGTCGTCCCTCATGTGTGATTATTGATATTACTTGGTTCTCGTGTTCATTATTCGGGTTGTGAAACCTTTTCGGACATGGTAGTGTCAAGAAACTCCGGGCAACATCGGGCTATCGGTCTAGCTCGGCTACCATAGTGCATATTCCCTTTCTCGCTGAGCCATACTCCCCTACTCTAGAGGCATGGTTCACTTCATTGGGGCATACGAACCTACCTTAGGAGAAATGGGTCGTAGGATCGGGGTACATTCGGAGTACCCCATTGGAGGAATAAGGGGTTTGTCGGCATTTGCTTGAAGATCATAGTTCGTGATTTAAGATTGAAGACAAGAAGATGAATCATATCCTTTTTATATGTGTTTAAATAATTGTTCAATTAGCTTGCTATAAGGTGTTACTTGTGTATCTATCCTTGCTACATCGCACGAAACCATTTGTAAAAATACCCCCGGTTTACTGTGTCCCTTCCCTCGCTGGGCAACTTTGTTGCTCACTCATCTTTTAACATGTTTCAGGAGAAGCTGAGGTGAATTCCCAGTTTGTAGCTGTAGAAGAAGAAGAGGAAGTCCAAGTAGATCATCTTCCTTGATTGCTTGTGTGCTGAGGTAGACTGCTATGTGTGAAGATGTATTGTTATATGCTATGTTCTACTTTTGAGACCTTCGGGGTCTTGTATGTAGTTGTGTTAAATTTGATGACTTTTAATTAAGTTGTAATCTTGGATGATTGGATAGGGTAGTTGGCATGTAATAGTTAATGACAGACTTTACTGCTTTGTTGCATGCTTATGTGTTAAGATATGTTAAATGAAGGACTTAAAATATAAGTATAACTTGTGAATATAATTGGAGTGGTATGATAAGTGAACTTATAACTTAGAGCTCTAAAGTTATATCTTGCATGCTTGTATGATATGCTTTTGTTGAATTCCAAGGCTCGGATGGCCTTGAGGAGTTTGTTGTATATGTTGGCGTTGGAGGATAGGATTGTATAAGAAGATTGGTCTGTGAATTGGTGGTTGTATGTGATTGTTTGCAGGTCATCAGTTAGTCCACGGTACAAAGAAGACTCTGTCCGTGTATCGGGTTCGGACTTGACCTTTAGTTTGGGGTTAGGTTCAGGGCGTTACACAAATTGCAAGCTCTCATTATTGTGTGCTTTTATTAAATGACTCTTAAATGTGTAAAGATACTTGTTGAATCATTAACCTGAAATATGTTGAATAGTTATTCGTTAATTCATTCAATATGCTACAAATGTACAAGTATATGAAATTATGAACTTGATACCAAGTTAATTGTTATAGTACTTGTATTTGAATGGAACTTGAACATGAAATGGTATTTGAGGGGTTGCAACCACCTGGTCTTGGCATAATAGTGTGTATACCACGCCGGGGCGGCATAGGGCTTGCCTGTGATCGTATGTCTACCATGGTCTGTATTCTCCTCTCGCTTAGGACTTTGCTGCCCTTGGAGAGCTTTCTCTCGCTTGGGAACATTGCCACCCTTGTAGTGTTGGATCGTAGGTTTAGGTATTATCCGGAATACCCTATCGAGTGAGATAAGTAGATATGAATATGACGGCTGGCCACCGCGTGAAAATGACTCGATTCGAAGGAGTAAGCTGTTTCTTACTTAATATGTGATAATTGATTCATATATGGTTACTTGATTGCAAATTTTGCGTGCATTGCATTCAAAGGTTTCTAAATGGTTTATAAACAAGAAAATGTATTCAAAAACCCTTCCCAGATTCCTTCCCTCGCTGAGCTTTGGTGCCAGATAAGATCACTCTGTTTTATTTCCCCCTTTCAGGTATAAGTTTGACAGAGTACGTTCCGCTGGTTGACTTTTACAACTAGATTATGCATTTAATGGTAGTATGCAAAGGAATATGTTTGTGACATTAGTCTTTAGTAATGAAGTTTGTATAATATGTATAAGCGTAGTCTGTTGCTTTGGTGTTCATGAACTTAAGTTACGGTACGTATTTTACTAGGTAATATTTTAAGGCTTAGGTTCTCGTACATATAACTTAGTAGATTGTAATGTATAAATGGTATATGTATTTATTTTGGAACTTGATTTTGTCTTAATATGTTTGGATGAATTCTATTATGTTGTTGGAGGTTGGAAGTTGAGGAGCTGTAGTGAAGGATTTTGAGATGTGGTTTGCGGTTTTTCTACTTGCAGGTTAAAACTGGAAGGCCCAAAATACAACCGTTATGATGCCCGATTTTTGAGAAAATTAATGAAAAGCTGGAAATTTGTTTAAGTACTAATTGAATCTTAAGTCATGCCTAGTCTTTATACTAATGTAATAACTAGATGTTGTAATTAGGCCCTTTCGGATTCAATGGACTAATGTAACTGTAAGTTTGTAAATGTGGGATTTAGTATTTGGGAATACTTATTTAATAGCTTGGATGTTTTGAATGGTGGATAATAGAGCTCGGGCTATTATAACTGTGCCTTAGCGGACTTAGGCGAAATGATCTTTTTAAGCCCGTGGCATCAGATCCCAAGAATGTTTGTTATTTTACTATGGTATCAGAGACTATAATGGTGAATGAAAAATGGGGCCGTGACAACGGGTGGGGACAACTGCATTCCAACAATAGTGTTTGTCACACATCAACAACGGTTTGATGACAAATTATTTTTTGCTTTATTTTTTTATTTATTAATAAAGATATGTCACCAGTCTATTACTATTTAGCGATAGAATAACAACGAATATTTAGATGGACTAAAATTATTAAAATAAAAAAAAATATTTTGTCTCATGTCCATCATTAATGAATGACAGACAGGGAATGAATAGTCATAATTCAAATTATACTATATAATTTATCCATTATCTGCACCAGTTGACGACAGAAAGGCGACAAAAAAATTTTCATATAATTTTTATTACTTTTTTGCTAATATCCATTGCGCGTCTGTTGCTAGCCTTTGGCGCCAATTTCTGACATGGAACCTAATGACAGATAGGTGACGGGATTTTCTTTGCATTGCCATTTCATCACAATCTGTCACTATTGGGCAATGAATTTTTTGTTTGTCGCCATTTTCATCGCCTGTATTACAAATTCTTGTAATGGAGTGACACCTAACATTATATCATGACTACTAAATAGTGATAACGCGGAATCTAATGCAACTCTTAATTATAATTATCATGTAATTAAATCCTTCTTTGAGTATCTGTCCTAATTAAGTGAGAATCATAGATCTAATGTCAAACTCATTAACCTAATCATATGACTATTTTAATCAGTAACACAAAATTGAATATGGAACTCTTTCTAGTATTCAAACTACCTTGGCCAATGGTTTCGTGGTTACGTGATTATCCAATCACATAGGACAGTTACTTGTTTACTTCAATTAACACATTCCATATTGAACACTTGTCTCCATGTTAGAATATTGTATTGGAAAACCATAAACTTTTAGTACACAAGACAATCATGGTGGTCAGGTCTGAGGATTATGAACACAATTATAATATATAACAAATCATTGACTTGTAGTAAATATCATGTGGTTTATTGTATAGTCGGTCATGTTTAGTAACTTGTTCTTCGACAAGTACCCATACGTTCGCTATGCAATATGAAACTCGTTGCCCATATTGTTAATACCATATATTAATCAAGGCATCAGACATTATGTCAATCTTGTTGAACTAATTAATGCCTAATTAACTATTCCATGTTAGGAAAGTATTTGATAACCTTTTGTACTATAGATGTTTGTCACTTATATTCTCAACTTTTTTTAGAATCGCATCTACAGCAAAAGGTCCTAATGTCAATTCATACAATTAACTAATTAATAATATATCAAAACATGAATTGCTCATTAAATAAATAAATAAATAAATACCATAATGATGCCCTAAAACGACATTTAACTTGATTTTAGAAAATATTATCTAACATTTGGAATGTCTCTACTAGGGATGACAACTAGGTGGGGCGACCTATCCTTACACCCTACTCTTCCAGTCAATTAAAAGATCACCCAAAAGTAGCTCTACCCTGGCATTCCTCACCCCCATCCTCTACTCCTGTGTCGTCCCTGAATCATCGTGGAAGATGGAGATTACCTAAGAGTTTTATTATTCTTTTAAATCGTGCGATATATTGAACCACATAACTTCAAAGAATAAACTAGAATTGTAATAAGTAAGAATATAAAAGTAGGTATTAAATTGTCAAATATGAATTCTATGTTGAATCATGTGTTTCTAGTTAAATAGTAAAAATAAAACTATAATAACTGAGTTTCAAGTATTTAAAATAAATTTTGACTAAAGTCAATGCTTATGAGAACTACATGTGGAAAAATAACACTTATTGTGTTATTGGATGCGTATTTATTATTACAAAACTTATTGCATGTCTACATGTAATCAGTAATTGCAATTCTTTTAAATATCACTCTTAATTATATTGTTTGATACTATCTTGAAGCACGATTAAAACTAATTAACAAAAATATTAAATCCATTGTGATCAATAATGAAATAGAGATATTCATATAAAATAATTACAAAGGCCAAGTAGTGGCATGTAGTTTCCTGATTAAAAGGAGAAAATTGTCATAAATGGTCCCAATTATTTTTTCTGAATTTCAAATTTGTCCTCATTATTCAAAATTAGTTAATTTAGTCCTTATTGTTTTTTAAAAAATTCAAATTCATCCTTATTGTTAAAAATTAGCCAATTTACTTCTTATTATTTTCTTAAAAAAAAAATTAATTTAGTCCCAAAAAAGAGGCCAAGTACAAGGACTAAATTGAATTTGTTTAGGAAACAATAAGGACTAAATTGATTTTTTTTTTTTAAATATTGAAAATGAA
This sequence comes from Ehretia macrophylla, assembly GCA_037974665.1. NCBI lineage: Eukaryota > Viridiplantae > Streptophyta > Magnoliopsida > Boraginales > Ehretiaceae > Ehretia > Ehretia macrophylla. The sequence goes on along the minus strand of CM075771.1, from coordinate 68,663,054 downwards.
ATTAGATAATTTTAAACAATAGGGACGAATTTGAGGTCTTTTAGAAAATAATAGTGACTAAATTAACTAATTTAAATAATATGAATGAATTTAAAATTTTAAAAAAATTATAAGGACCATTTGTGTAATTTTTTCTTACAATGATGATTATAAAATCTTTTGTGTGATTTTTTTTCCTCTCCATTGTAATAATACTTTATCTAGTTTAGTCTATGCATCTATATTTATAGGATTAAAATTTTAGTACATATGTGATAACAAAAAATATAAAAATAACTTTACATATATGCGGGGCAGGGAATGCTTCTTCTATTATCTTGCCCTATCACCATGCAGGGATTGAAGATTAATCCCCACCCCTTGCCTTATTTCCCATTTTTTACCCTGAAACCCTCCCCACATTACAACATTTACAATCTTTTGCAACACTCTAATTGAAAAATGAAAAACAAAATATTGTCAAAGATGAAAAAAAAATCATTACAATAGGTGTTTTATTTGCAATGGTTTTTAACCATTGTACCAACTTAACTTTTTTGCAATGGTTAAAATTTTTTAATGATCTTTTGCAAATAATTGCTCATGAAATTATTTTTGGGCAACGGTTTTAAAATGTTGCTTATCAATTATACAAAATTGTTGCAATAAAGAATTTGCAACAAGGCCATATGCAACGTATGACGCCCCGAGTTTGACCTTTATGTCCAATTATGTGTTTATTTGACTTTTGTGTTCAAATAACGTGTTTATTTGACTTTTATGTGCAAAAATTATATGTTTATTTAATTAAGTATCTAATATGTTCAAATATATGATTTACAGAAGTTTACTAAGTTAAAAGTGCATTTGAAATTCGTTTGATTTGCAAAATGTTGTCTTTTCGTCTTCTTTGACCACGTAGGGATTAAATTGCATATACTAATTAAAAATCAAGTCTAAATTAATCTTTTATCACCTTAGATATTATTAGAGTGTTAAAGTTAAAATTAAAAGCGAAAGAGGAGGGTAACTTAGTCATTTGGGCTTTTAAATTACATTTGACCTTATATTTGACCTTTTTACTTTACTACGTAAGCAAAATATCATAAAAAAAGCACAAAATCAGCCATTTTCTTCTTCCTTTCAGCCGTGCCCTAGCAAGCTAAATGAATAGTGATTTTTTTACAATTTTAGCTAAAAGAAGGTACTAGGAGTGGAACTTGATAAGGTATCTGCAATGGTCAATGAAGTCAACTCAGTAAATCTTCAAGAAGGTGCCAGCTCAGCTAATCAGATTAGAAGTTAGTTAATTAGACATTAGCTGGATCCAGCTGTATTAGCAAATGTGATGAATTAGATTACTATAAATACACTTGAATGTACTACATTATGTTAACTGAATGAGATGGATCAAATATTTTCTCTTTCCTTCTAAATCTTCTCATGGTATCAAGAACACCTAAAAGAGTATTCTCTTTAGTCTTGGTCATGAGCCTTTCTTTTTCCGCCATTGTTACACCTTCAAAGCTTCAAACAATAGCTTGAACTACTACAATGGCGACTGATGATACGAATGTTTTACCGGTAAATCTTCGTCTTCTTCTCTAGAATCTAAACTTTCTGGTTCAAATAAAACTTGATAATAGCAACTATCAACTATGGTGAGCTCAAATTCAAACAATTTTTTTTGTGCAAATCAGCTGCTGGATTATTTGCTAGGCACTAAATCGTGTCCTGCAAGCCAGATTACCGATACTGATGGTGGAAAAATTGTGAATCCTGCTCATGAACAATGGTGTATTATTGACGAACACCTCAAAACGTGTTTGTATGCCTCGATTACGCCTTCAGTCCTCTCGCAGGTATTTATTCTACCAACTGCTTCTGCGATCTGGCGTCATCTTGAAAAGCGATATCACTCCATGTCGCAACCTCATATTCAACAACTCAAAATGCATCTTCATACTCATAACAAAGGAGCACAATCGATTCAAGCCTATTTGGATGAAGTTAAGCGCATTGTTGATAGTCTCGCCTCTGTGTCTGAAGTAATTAGCGATGATGATCTAGTTCTTTACGTTCTGAATGGACTACCGCCAGAAATTGATACTATAACGGCTTCAATACGAGTCAGCAAAGAGTCTCTAAGTGTTGAAGAAATCACAAATCTGCTCATAACTAAAGAACTTCGTCTGAAGCGTGCTAACAAACTTGCAGGTTTTGAATTAGCCAGCTCCGATATTTACACAGCTTTTAATACACAGAGGACCTACGGTAGCAATGGCAATAATCGAGGATGAGGTCACAACTCCAATAATCGTGGTGGTAGAGGTAATAGAGGCGACGCTGGTTACAATATTAGTCACAGTCCATCACTTCCGGTAGTTCCTAAGTCTTCTAATTCAGAAACTAAGGTCTATTGTCAAATATGTGGTTAGCCAAATCATCAGGCTTTGGACTGTTGGCATCATTTTGATGGAATCAACTATGTTAGTACAAAAACAAACAAGCAGGCTCTTATTGCTCAAACTGTAGTTCACTCTTTTTCTACACCATCTGAGCAGTCTTCATGGTACTTGGACAGTGGAGTAAACTCACATGTTACAAGTGATCTTGGCTTTCTTTCGTCTTATTATCCTTATGAGGGAGGAGACTCTATTTGGGTTGATAATGGCACTACCCTGCCTATAGCACACACTGGCCATGGTATTCTTTCTACCTCCTCTAGTGCTTTCCATCTAAAAAATGTCTTACATGTGCCTAGTATCTCTTCTAACCTGTTTTCTGTTTACTAACTAGCTCATGATAATAGCTCTACTTTAATTTTCAATGACAAGGAGGTTACCATTGTGGACAACCTCAGTCATCAAGTTCAGTACAGGGGCCCCTATAGCAATGGTTTTTACTGTCTTCTTGCTACTGCGCCTACTTCCTCATCACCAACATACTGCTGCTACAGTTCAATTACACCTGCTCCCCAAAATAATACTGCAGCTGTCTGGCATTGAAGGCTAGACCATCCTAGTCAAAAAACACTGCAGCATCTTCATTCTATTCTTTCTATTAGTCAAAATAATACTGGCTTTGTGTGTGAGCCCTGCTATATAGCTAAATCATATAAATTGCCTTTTTCATTGTCTGAGTCTAGAGCCACTGCTCCTTTTGCTTTAGTCCATACTGATGTTTGGGGGCCTACTAGTGTACCCTTATTTAGTCACTACAGATATTATGTACTTTTTGTTGATGATTTCACAAAATACTCCTGGTTGTATCCGTTGAAATCAAAAGCTGAAGTTTTCTCTATTTTTCTTGCTTTTCATTGTATGATTGTGACTCAGTTTAATGCAAACTTAAAAGTCTTGAGGTCCAACAATGGTTCAGAGTTTGTGAATATAAAATTTGCACAATATTTACAAACTAAATGAATCATTCACCAAACCTTTTGTCTATATACTCCGGAGCAAAATGGTCGGGTAGAAAGGAAACACATGCATCTTATTGAGACAGTGTTAACTCTCTTACACTAGGCTAAACTCCCAAATATTTTCTGGCTAAATGCTTTGGCCACTGCTAATTACTTAATTAATAGACAGCCCAAGGCTTTACTTCAAAATAAATCACCTTATAAGTGTCTTTTTTCAAAACCACCTGATTATTCTTTACTAAAAGTCTTCGGTTGCCTCTGTTTCCCATGGTTAAAGCCATACTCTAAGCATAAATTGGAGCCTCGGTCTACACCATGTTTGTTTCTAGGCTATTCTTCAACCGCAAAAGGTTATAGGTGCTACAGTTTAAAGACTAAATAGGTCTTCTTATCTAGACATTAGTTTTTTGAACATGTTTTCCCTTATACTTCTTCTCATAATAGCATTGAGTGTACTACTCCACCTATTTTACCTATCTTTACTCCTTAGCCTAGCCCAGAGTCAACAGTAGCCTCTCTCCACTCGTCTATAGTTACAAATGAACAAAATGCACCCTCTACTTCTATATATGTGACCTTTCTAACACATCACACGCTATAGATGATACTCAATCACCTGCTTTAACATCTATTCCTGAATTTTCTCCTATTATTTCTCACTCTACCTCTGCAGATCACATGCCTGCAATTCCTCACAACACTATCTCAACTCATCCGATGGTAACTAGGTCAAGAACTGGTTCACTTAAGCCTAAGCTCTTTCATGTCAATAACATTACTTTTACTCCACCTACTACTGAACCTCTTTCATATAAGGAAGCTTCTAAGAATATCTATTGGCACAATGCTATGAAAGAAGAGTTTGATGCCTTAATTGCCCAGAACACATGGTCTTTAGTCCCTCTTCTGGATACATGACTACCTATCGGATGTAAGTGGGTTTATAAAATCAAATGCCATACTGATGGGAATGTCGCAAGCTATAAGACAAGATTAGTTGCCAAGGGATTTCAACAGGCCTATGGTTTGGATTATTCTGAAACATTTAGTCCAAAGGTTAAGATTCAGACTGTGAGGATAGTTCTAAATATTGCACTGACAAATGGCTGGAATATCAAGCAATTGGATGTATCCAATGCTTTCCTTCATGGAACCTTGCAAGAAGAAGTTTTTATGCAACAACCACAGGGGTTTGTTAGAAATCAATATATGGGCTTAAACAAGCCCCACGAGCTTGGTATCAACTATTGTCTAAGTTTCTTATTAATCATGATTTCATTTGCAACAAAGTCGATACATCTTTATTTGTCAAACACACAGCTTATGCAACAATCATTGTACTTGTATATGTAGATGATATCTTGGTTATAGGTAACTCAGATGCAGTTATTCAAACACTTGTGCAAGATATGAGCCGAAACTTTACAATGAATGATTTGGGTAAATTGTCTTATTTTCTTGGTCTTGAGGTTGAATATAGCTCAGCTGGAATTCTACTCCATCAATCCAAATATGCAGTTGATCTTCTTAAAAAAGCAGCCATGGCAGATTGTAAATCCATTGCAACTCCTGCTTCGGCTGTAACTACAGCTTCTATTCGGCAATCACCTGAATCTCCTTATGCTGATCCCACTTTCTACAAAAGCATTGTCGGAGCTCTGCAATATTTAACTCTTACACGTCTTGATCTTCAATATGCTATGAATAGTATTTTCCAATAGATGCACAGTCTTACACAAGGACATTTTGCAGCTCTTAAATGACTACTACGTTATGTGTAGGGTACACTATATCTTGGCCTTCAGTTTAGGCCGACTACACTAACGATGCAGGCCTTTTTCGACTCTGATTGGGCTACCAACATTCCCGATATGAGGTCTACTACTGGTTTTTGTATATTTCTTGGTGCAAATTTGATTTATTGGTCTACCAAAAAGCAGCCAACTGTATCACGCTCATCAACATAGGCTGAATATAGAGCCCTTGTTCATTACTAGTCCATGTCCCAAGCTCTGGTGTGACAATATTTCTGCAATTGCACTAGCCTCAAACCCTGTTTTTCACAACAGGGCAAAGCACATAGCACTCAATTATCATTTTATTCGAGAGCTTGTGGCAGCCAAGTTTCTCAGTCTTTCCCATATTCTTACTACTCAACAACCAGTTGATCTTTTTACCAAGCCATTGTCAGTCGTCAGATTTTAGTTTTTGCACAACTAGCTGCCTATTCGATCCTCGCAGCTCAGCTTGTGGGGGGATGATAAGGTATTTGCAATGGTCAATGAAGTCAACTCAATAAATCTTCAAGAAGGTGCCAGCTCAGCTGATCAGATTAGAAGTTAGTTAATTAGACATTAGTTGGATCCAGCTATATTAGCAAATTTGATGAATTAGATTACTATAAATACACTTAAATGTACTGCATTATGTTAACTGAATAAGATGGATCTCAGAATCAAAGGCTAAACCAAACATTTTCGAACTCATCTCGACGTGCTCTACCTTTCTACCGATTCATTTTTCATTTATTTTGCAAAACAAGTGAGGGCCTTTTTTCTAACTAATCTTTCAAATTTGTATTATTTCAATTGTTTATGCTATTAGTGTTCTTAAATATCGTTATGTAGGTTGTAGAGAACAATTTGCTTCGTTAATAGCTTGCGTAGAACTTATTTTGTTGTAGTTGATTTGTTTGAGCTATTTGATGATGAATTATTTGCCTATATTTGAGTATAAACTTACTCCTTAGCTATAACATGATGTTCATACACGTTCATATATCATCCTATCATGGCATAGTGGCTTAGGAATGCGAAATGGCACAAAATTTGGGGGGTTGTGTTGGCTGAAATTTCCAGCATTGGACAGTGGGTTGTCCAATGCTGGATAGCCTTGTTTGGAAGGCCTTTAGGCTGCCCTCGTGGTGTCCTATATGCGTGCAAAGTTTGTTTTATGCTATGTGATGTTCGGGGTAATATGTGATTGCGTTTTTGTGCTAATTGTGGCTAGTTTTGGGCTAGGATGTTTGTTAGCCTTAGGGTGCAATTATCATATTTTGATGATAACTAAATCTTAAATTAATAATGATCTAATGACTAATCATTCTTATATAAGTTACATATGATTTGAGGATAGTCTTAGATTGGAAATGATCATGCTTGAAGAAATGGCTTGCACAAGCTTATCGATACAATCAAAATTGAAGTGCTAAGATTCTTAAGATCTTTCCAAAAGAAGAAATTAAGTCTTGAAGAGCTAAAGAAGTGAAGATCATATTTCAAGAATCAAGACTTGAAGATTCAAAGAAAGAAGAGGGAGTTATAAAAGGAGATGTGTCGTGATAAGGGGTACTGGCATACAATATGTCGAATGTCTTTGATATGCTCGGTAAAGCTCAAATAAACCCTCTTTAAAACTTGTTTTTGAAACCACTCTAAAATATTTATTGACAAAGGTTTGATTTCAAAAACATTGTTCTAAAATGTGTTTTGAGCATTTGACTTGTTGCGTTTTTATCTTAAACTTTTTTATAATTTGCAAAAACGCTTTTTAAACTGGTCTCTCCACTTTCCTATAGCAAATTCATGTGAGTCAGACGAATCAGTTGGTCAAAGATCCCTCAACTGACTCAATTATGAAATGCAGGGACAAGTCGGTCGAGTACCCCGACTGACTCCTCCAAGGGCAGTCAGACGAGCCAAGTCGGACAAGGGACTCAACTGATTCCCTCGACTGACTGGATCATATGTTTGAAAATTTTACCGTTAATGACCATTGGAAACCATTTTCTACATATATTCAAACATCCCCAATGCTCAAAATGCCTCTTCCAACATCAAGCAATTGTTCTATAGCTTTCATATCTTCAAAACATATTTGCTTGATCATTTATTGAGCTTCAACTTGCAAATCAATTGAGTACTCAAGAGCATTAAATTGTATCCATCTACTCTTGAAGAGAGTTTATTATACTCATCATTATTTACTCTTATTGTGATATAAACACTATTATAGTTTTGAGAGAATCATTGTATAGGGAGTGCTTTAAATCTTCTTTGTGGATTCAAGGAAGTGAAGAGGATTGTACTACTCTTGTGGACTCAAGAGAAACTTATATTGTTGGTTTGTGCTTCACCAACTTGTGAAGAGGTACTATTGGAGCTAGTGAAAATCCTAAGCGGAGACAACCTTAGGTGGTGGATGTAGATTAGCGAACCACCATAAATCGTTGTGTTCGTCTTCTATCCCTTTTATTTTCGTGCTTTTATTTTTGTGCTTTCTACGTGTTTGATAATTTACTTGAAAGAAAATAAATTATTCTTATTGAAATTTTTAATTGGTAGTTATTAGCCAAATACTTAATTCACCCCCCTCTTAGGTATATTTGCCTTACAAGTGGTATCTAGAGCTAGGACTCTATATATAATCCAACAACTAGTAGAGAATTGAAATGACAAATGCATCTATCTCTACCATAGTTGAGGGCCAATCTTCTACCCAACCACCATTGTTTAGTGGAACCAACTACTCATTTTGAAAAACTAGAATAAGGATTTAAATTCTTACAAATGATATTAGAGTTTGGAAAGTAATAACCAATGGACCAACCACGCCTACGATAACTAAGATGAAAAGAGACAAAATCATTACCATTCCTAAACCGGAAGAAAACTATGATGAAAATAATTTCAAGACTGTTGAAAGAAACTATAAAGCTATGAACATGCTATATCTTGCTTTAGACTCAAATGAATTCAATATTATTTTCGGGTGTAAGAGTGCTAAAGAAATTTGGGATCAATTAGAAGTCACATATGAAGGAACCGAGCAAGTTAAAGACACTAGGATTAATATGCTTACGCAAAAATATGAAATGTTTAAAATGTCACAAGATGAGCGTATTGAACAAATATTTTTTAGATTTACCAATATTGTGAATGCCCTTAAATCGCTCGGGAAAGTGTATTCTAATGCAGAGATGGTGGAAAAGTTGCTTCGAAGTATGACCAAACCATGGGAAGCAAAGGTGACGACAATTGAGGAAGGAAAAAACCTCAAAACTCTCACCATTAGTAAGCTCATAGGATCCCTCATGAGTCACGAGTTGAAGAAGAAATATTGAGAAGAATAAAAGAAGAACAATAAGAAAACACTTGCACTACTTGTGTCAAAAACTTATTCAAGTGATGAAAGTGAAGGTGAAAATGAAGATGATGATGAAATTGCCTTTCTTGTAAAGAACTTCAAAAAATTCATGAAATTCAAAAAGACGAGAAGATGAACTTCATTGAGCAACAACTCTAGGTGGAAAGGCAAAGACAAACCGGGTCACATAAAAGTAAATTGCCCAAAATTGATCAAATCTAAAGGAGGAAAAGCCATGAAGGCAAGTTGCATTAAGGATGGTACTTCAACCGATGGAGGAAGTGAAAATGAAGAAGAGATGGCCAACATTGTGTGTTTTATGGCAAAAGATGATGATGAGGCATGTTCTTCTTCTAGTTCTAGTTCTTGTTCTAGCTTCACATCACTATATAATGATGAATGTTCATTTGAAGAATTACAAAATGAGTTTTCAAAAATCAAAGAACTTCAAAAAGAAAAAGATGGGTTAAGGATTGAAAATATGAGTCTTGAAGAGGAACGTGATTGTGCACATAAAAAGGCTCTTCAATACTACAATGAGAAGAAAGAATTTCAAGCAAAAATTGAAATATTTGAAAAAGAAGTTCAAAGTTTAAAAGGAGGTCTTGCAAAATTTACAAAAGGAAAAGAAACTTCGGATAAAATGTTTGGCTCTCAAAAAATGGCATTTGATAAAAGTAGAATTGGTTATGAACCATTTACAAAATAAAAATTCTTCAAAAACTATTTTGTTAAAGTATCAAACTCTACAAATGAAACTTCAACATCAATTTTTTTTCAAAAATCATGCACATATTGTGAAAAGAATGGTCATATTGCATCTCATTGTAAGTATAGAATCATGGTTGGTAGAGATGCTAGAATCCCTTCTTGGCTTAAGCCCAAATGGGTTATTAGATATATTAGGGCTTGACACTAACACATAAGGACCCAATAAAACTTGGGGACCTAAAAAGGAACAACATGTATTCCTTTATTTTTTAGGTTCCTCTAAGGATCAAGTATGAAGGAAGTTGGGTCATCGATAGTGGATGTTCAAGATGTTGGAGATATGTCCTAATGTTATATAGTTAGATGACCTGTTTTGGGGGTATATTGACATTAACTTGTACATAATGGCATTTACGTCTCTATGTTTGTTTACATATTGTCTTGTTTACGACGTTCATATTCTCCATCATTCCTAATATATGAATGTGTCCTTAATGTTTTTCAGAGAATAAATATATTCTAAAAGAGTTTAGAATACGTTGGCATATTTTTTCGATATGATAAATATTCAAAATGATTCATAGCCCTCAGATTATTCGACCGGGACTAGAATAATCAAGTACGGACTATCATATATAAGTTGCCTTTGATTAACATAGAGATGTTAATGATAAAGGATAGTGAGCCTTGTGCCATAATAGCATAGGGATGCGACTGACTTACATATGGGTGATTGTTAGTTGAACGAATCACTGAATGTGACCAAAATAACAAACTACATGACTTTGGATTAATAGTTTGTTATTCGTTGCGAATAGTGCAAATTAATCATTTGACTTGAGAAATTATGGCTGCCGGTTATATCAGGGCTAAATACTACATCTGGACAATACCCGTCTTCCAAAAGGTGGGTTACGGCCTTTCGCGTTTTAGTTTTGTGGTATGAACTGACAGGTAATTGTCAATATAGGATCCGTTAATCTCTGACGTGAGGCCATGTCCTATGTGATCTTATTTCGGTTGTTGAATGAAGAAGTCATCGGCTGGGGCACATAACAGATAGAATGATAGAAAGGGTTCCATAGGTGTCATCTCTCATTCCACCGATTAGATCTATGCATCGAATCGTTTAATGGACTTAATCGTATCATGATCCCCACAATGATCGGGACATATTTAATAGAAGGATCGGACTGCACGCTAATTCATGACTATAAATAGATTCATAAAAGTTGGACTTCATTACCGTATAAATTGTCATGATGCTCGTATGTTGCTAGACATAACTCTTGAACATGAGGGTATTCCGGAGAATGACGGAGACATTCTCGGAATAGATTAAAAGTATTTAATAGTCCCTCATTGCTATACGGTTATAAATCTAGAAAGTCACACATAAAAAAGAGCATCAAGAATAAGCCAATTAACGAGCTTGATATTAAGTTAGAAACACGTTAAAGAGTTAACGTTGTTTATTTTGGACGTTAATAGTTAAGCGGGCCAAAAGTGCAAATACTGAAAGTATTGGGGTCAAAGTACAAATACTGAAAATATTATGGCTAAAGTGTAAATACTGAAAGTATTGGGGCAAAAGTACAAATACTGAAAAATATTAGGGTCTAAGTATAAATACTGAAAGTGTTGGGGTCTAAGTATAAATAGATTGAGGGGTCAATCTTCAAATAATTATTCTAAAGGGATTTAAAATTAATTAATGTTTGTCTTCACTAAAAGACAAACAACAACTCGCACTAAAATACAAAACATAAAAGGACAAAAGACAATTTGCACTAAAAGACAAACAACAAGTTGCACTAAAAGACAAAACACAAAAAGACAAAGAACAAGTTGGCTTGGATATATATATACATGTTTGACACTTGGCAAAAGAATGATGTCTTGAGAAAAGATAACATGCCACTTGTCACATGTCTACACATCTCAAAGCTCTATATAAAGGCCAACTATTCTACTCTTTTGTTGATGGATTTTCGGCCAACACAAGAGCAAAAAGATGAAGAAATTCTCTCATTTCCTTCATGGTATATTCGGCCATAGTAAAGATAGGATGGTAGGATTTTTCTCTCACTTTTCTATTAATATACAAGTTTAGATCTATCACCGAGAAGCTACCACATATACTTGGTTGGTGGTGTTTGCCATTGGATGCTCATGTGGTTCGATCTATGACCTTTACACTTGTGAAGGAGGCTAGTCCACGCTATCTACGAGATGAGAACTATATCTTCTTCCTTGATGCTCTCGGCCAAAGCACGAAAAAAGATAAGTGTTATTCTTTTTTCTTTATAATTATATACAAGCTTATTTCTATTACTAAGTATCTAGCACATTAACTTAGTTTGTAGTAGTAACTGTTGGATGCTTGTGTATTTTGATCTAGTGACGTTGCATGTGTAAAGAAGGCTTGTCCACGCCGTAGCATCTCTGTCGTGGTTCTACCTTCACTCGGCTATAAACGGGAGGTATGCCGTTTTACCTCTCGTTTAGTTTATAGTATATTTGATATATTATATGTTGCATGTTGATTACCATAGACTTTACTTTGGAAATGTTTGTGACTACAAAAGTTAATGTTGAAATTTTTAAAATGCTCAACGTTTCCGCTTTAACTCTATTATATTGTGAATCACACGTTTCCGGGAACCGATCCTTTTCACAAGACATATGATTAGAGACTCATCCCTCTTCTATGAACTCAACAAGAAAATCAAAGGAAACATGAACTATAAAGACAATAGGAAAGGTAAAATCATTGGAAGAAGTAGCATTGGTGATGGACATTCAATATCTATCCATAATGTGCTACTTGTGAAAGGTTTGAAATATAATTTGTTAAGTGTAAGTCAATTTTGTGACAATGGGTATAGAGTTGAATTTAAAATTTCTTGTTGCATTGTGTATGATAAATTGGACATAGTATTATTTGTTACAAATAGACGTGGCAATGTGTACACTATTAACTTTAAAGATAAGACAAGCCAAAATGTTAATTGTTTAATGACTATGAATGAAGACTCTTGGTTATGGCATAGAAGACTAAGACATGCAAGCATGGACTTACTCACTAAACTTTCTAAAAAAGAGCTTGTAAAAGGTCTTCCTAAAACTAGGTTTGAAAAAGGTCATTTGTGTAATGCATGTCAATTTGGAAAAACAACATAAGTCATCTTTCAAACCCATAAACAAAGTAACTACATCTAAAGCATTACAAAAACTTCATATGGACCTTTTCGGACCAATGGATATGGCTAGCTTAGGAGGATCAAAATATGTCTATGCTATTATAGATGACTATACTAGGTATACTTGGGTTATGTTCTTGTCCCATAAAAATGAAGCCTTCAATGAATTTGTGAAACTATGCAAAAGAGTACAAAATGAGAAAGATTATTATATCACTTGCATTCATAGTGATTAAGGCACGGAATTTATAAATTCATTTTTTGTAGATTTTTGTGTACAACTTGGCATTGAGCATAACTTTTCAGCTCCTAGAACTCCTTAACAAAATAGAGTAGCATAAATGAAGAACCAAACATCACAAGAAATTGCGAGAACCATGTTAAAAGAAAATAACTTGCCTATATACTTTTGGGGTAAAGTCGTTAATACGGCTTGCTATATGCTTAATAGAGTCTTAATTAGACTTTTTCTTAATAAGACCCTTTATGAATTATGGAAATGACGAATACCAAATGTTGCACACTTTAGAGTATTTGGTTGTAAATGCTTTATCTTAAACACCAAAGACCATCTTGGAAAATTTGATGCTAAATCCAATGAAGGATTATTTATTGGTTACTCAAAAAGGAATAAGGCATATAGAGTATATAACAAAAGAACTCTAGTTGTTGAGGAATCAATGCATGTGAATTTTGATGAAGTTGATCCCTTTGTGCCGAGAAAGGATGATGATGATGTAGGTATTCAACAAGTTGAGACTCAAAATCAACCTATCACATCAAATCAAGTAAATGAGGCATATCCAAGTGATCCAAAGAATTCATCAAATGAAGGAGACCAACAATCATCTAATGCAAGGGATTCACCAACATCAAAGGAGGAAGATCAACCAATATCAAATGGTCAACCCACTTCAACCAATCAAGACCTACCAAAGTGTTGGAAGTTTGGAAAAGAGCACCCAAAGGATCAAATCATTGGTAATCCATCCAAAGGTGTAAAAACTCACTCTAACTTGAATACCTTTTGTGAGCACATTGGTTTTCTTTCCCAAATTGAGCCTAAAAATGTGAAAGAAGCTTTATTGCATGATGATTGGATAATGGCTATGCAAGAAAAGCTTAATCCATTTGAAATAAGCAAAGTTTGGAAACTTGCTAAAAGACCAAAGGATTATCCCATAATTGGTACTAAATGGGTGTTTAGAAATAAACTAGATGAATTTGGAATAGTAAATAGAAATAAGACAAGGTTAGTAGCTCAAGGCTATCATCAAGAAAAAGGAATAGATTATGATGAAACATTTGCATCTGTTGCTAGATTAGAGTCTATTCGCATGCTTTTTGCTTTTGCATGTTTCATGAACTTTAAATTATTTCAAATGGATGTCAAAAGTGCCTTTTTAAATAGATTTCTTCAAGAAGAGGTATATGTGGAACAACCTCCCAGATTTGAGGATCCAAATTCACCTAATCATGTCTTTAAAATTGTAAGAGCCCTTTATGGATTGAAACAAGCTCCTAGTGCTTGGTATGATAGATTAAGTGGATATCTTCTTGTAAATGGATTTACTAGAGGTAAATTAGATTCAACTCTTTTTGTAAAAAGAAAAGGTAAAGATATTTTACTTATGCAAATATATATTGATGATATTATCTTTGGTGCTACTAATGAAACTCTTTGTGAGTATTTTTCAAAACATATGCACAAAGAGTTTGAAATAAGCATGATGGGATAGTTGAATTTCTTCCTTGGACTTCAAATCAAGCAAATGAATGAGGAAATTTTCATTAATCAAGCCAAGTATACAATGGAACTCATCAAAAAATTCTGGCTTGAGACTGCTAAAGAAATGAGCACCCCAATGGAAACATCAACCAAACTAGACAAAGATGATAAAGGTAAATCGGTTGATGAAAAGAAGTATCGAGGTATGATTGGAAGCCTTCTATATTTAATTGCATCTAGACCTGATATCATGTTTGTTGTATGCTTATGTGCTCGTTTTCAATCCAATCCTAAAGAATCGCACCTAAATATAGTAAAAAGGATTATTAGGTATCTTAAAGGCACGATTGATTTAGGAATTTGGTATCCAAAGGGCACATTTAAACTTACAGGCTATTCTGATGCTGACTATGCAGGATGTAAAATAGATAGAAAGATCACTAGTGGTAGTTGTCAATTTCGAGGTCATTCTTTAATCTCATGGTCTAGCAAAAAGCAACATAGTTTTTCCTTATCCACAATTGAGGCCGAATATATATCTGCAGGAAATTGTGTTGCCCAAATACTGTGGATGAAACAAAATTTGCCTGACTATGGCCTTGAATATGATCATGTACCCATTAGATGTGATAACACAAGTGCAATTAATCTCACCAAAAATCCAAATCAACATTCTAGGACTTAGCACATAGAAATTAGACATCATTTCATACGTGATCATGTGCAAAAAAATATGATGTGGTGCTTGAATTTGTTGATACATTGCATCAATTAGCTGATATTTTCACTAAACTATTGCATGAAAATCATTTTTGTAAAAATATGAGAGAATTGGGCATGCAAAACTTTTGATAAAAATTCAAAAATGGCTCCCTAGACCAGCCGGTCGAGGGTGAGTCGGTTAAGTCCTCATCCGACTCCCTTGATCGACTCGTACGGGATTTGAATTTTTTAAGGGTTTTCTTTTCAATTCTCACAAACCTAACCCCCAAATCATTTTTTCACCGATTAAACTCAAAATTGAATCAGTAGAAAGTTTACCCACCTCATAAAACCCCATATTCTAGCATTTTTTCTATAAAATTCATCATGGTTGATACAAAGGAAAAATCTTCAAGCAACAAATGGGGTAGAATCAATCCTACTTAAACTCGTACTCCTCCACCACCTCCAAGGCCTCAACAAAGACTGGGTAATGTAGCAATCTACAAATGCACTATTCTTTCACCCAAATCAATTATGGATTCTGCCTTTGAAGGTACAAATATCATGTCTTTACTCAATTTTCAAGTTTGGAATTCGTTTGTGCATCTTAAGTGTGAAATTTATCCTGATCTAGTACGAGAATTTTATGCTACATTGAGAGTATGAGAAGGGTATGTTAGAGATTATCTTATTAGTGATGTTTGTGGTCAAGAGATTAAGTTAAATGAAGAAATTTTAAGCCAATTTTTTGACATTCCTAATAAGGGCTAAAGGTATTACATTGCAAAATGATGGCCTGAAATGACCACAGCTACTGATGATGCTATGCTAGCTTGGGTTTGGAATGATGCTAGAAGGGAAAGAGTTGCAAGAACCACTCCAATGGCCATGAATTTAGCGGGTAGAACTAGGCTTTTAATACATATTGTATGTGATATCAATATGCCTAGGAAGATAAATGATGGACGAGTCAATTATTGTGATGCTTACACCATGTAAAAGATTTATGCAAAGCAAAAGATTAATCTTCCATATATAATCTTGTCTTATATGTAATGTGTAACCGAAAATGAACAAGGTCTGGTATATGTTATACCTCTCACTAGGATTTTTCAGTATTTTAATGTGCCTTTACAAGGGAATATGGAAGCATTCCATCACATATGGTATTTTGATCGTGCGGCAATAAGACGTATGCAACTGTATAACTATAATAGTCAGATACTCAATCAATTTGATTATGGAGCCTTACCTGAATCTACTCAGTAAGAAATTGGACCAAACACTTGCTAAGAAAGGTAAAAAGAAGAAAGCCCCTGTAGCACCAACAATGGGATAAAATGAGGTTGAGAGGGGATATGATGAGATAGAAACTGAAGAACAAGACTTGCAACAAGCATTGAATCTATCTAGAGAAAGTCCACGCAGAGAAGAAGATCTTTGACGTGGTATTGGTTCAAGTTCGGGTGTTGGTTTGGGATCTAATATGCCTCCATCTACTCTTACTCCTCTTATGTTTGACACAGATAGGATTATTGCAGCAATGGCTGACATGAGGACTGGTTTAGAAAGATCCATAAATCGTAGAATCAATAGTTGGGGCAAATCGCTTAGAAAACAATTGAATTTCCAGCATCAAATAGTGAAGAGAGATATGGAGACTATCCGCATTCAAGTGAGTAACCTGAATCAATGGGCTAATGGCTATACTACTTGGATTCAAGAGCATGGCATAGTACCTCCCATACCTCCAGACTACCGATATATTCTACCTCAACCTAAATTTCAAGAGTACCAAGATGAGTTTGATGATGAGGATGACCAGGAAGATGAGGCTGACGAGGAAGAAGATTGAAGTTTTACTGTCCAAGTTTTTTCAAAATTTTTCTTGCATACATTTCTTCATGTCTTTCAAAACCAAACTTTTTAACCTTTTAATCTTAGCATAGCTATGGCACTCAACTTTAAAGTACCTTTAGCTTCTCTTCTGATGTTCTTTATCTAATTGCATCTCTTATAATTGCATCTATGGATGATTTGCTATAAGGATTTCTATGTTGCTTCTTGTTCTACATTTCTTTCTATATATGTTCATCTCTTTGTGCATATATTCAGGGGGAGTATTATATGTCCTCCCATTGTTCTAGGGTCCTTTGATGATGTCAAAAAGGGGGAGAATATATGAATGCATATGTTGAGAATATATGAATGCATTTGAATGCATATGTTGAGATATATATGTTGAGAATATATGAATGCATATGTTGAGATATTTGAATTGGGAATATGAATGGAATATATATGACTGCATGTATTGGGATATATGTGTTGATTTGAAAATATGCATTGAGTGAGGGGGAGTCTTGCTTGAAGGAAAACAAACTTGATATGAACTTATTAAGGGAGAGCTTCCCATTTGTGTTCACGCTTACTTTACTCATGCCTTGCTTGTTATCCCCATTGTACATTATTGTGTAAGATTTTGTCATCATCAAAAAGGGGGAGATTATTAGCCTTAGGGTGCAAATCTCATATTTTGATAATAACTAAATCTTAAATTAAAAATGATCCAATGACTAATCATGTTTATATAAGTTACATATGATTTGAGGATAGTCTTAGATTGGAAATGATCATGCTTGAAGAAATGGCTTGCACAAGCTTGTCAATGCAATCAAGGTTGAAGTGCTAAGATTGGTAAGATCTTTCCAAAAGAATAAGTGAAGTCTTGAAGAGCTAAAGAAGTGAAGATCTTATTTCAAGAATCAAGACTTGAAGATTCAAAAAAAAAAAAAGGGAGTTATAAGAGGAGACGAGACGTCATAAGGGGTACTGGCATATAATATGTCAAATGTCTTTGATATACTCGGTAAAGCTCAAACAAACCTTCTTTAAAATTTGTTTTTGAAAACCATTCTAAAAGATTTATTGACAAAGCTTTGATTTCAAAAACATTGTTCTAAAATGTGTTTTGAGCATTTCACTTGTTGTATTTTTATCTTAAACTTTTTTATAATTTGTAAAAACATTTTTTTAAACTTGTCTCTCCACTTGCCTATAGCAAATTCATATAAGTCGGACGAACCAGTCAGTCAAGGATCCCTCAACTGATTCAATTATGAAATGCAGGGGCAAGTCGGTCGAGTCCCTCGACCGATTCCTCCAAAGGCAGTCGGACGAGGGACTCAACTGACTCCCTTGACCGACTAGATCGTATGTTTGAAAATTTTACCGTTAATAACCATTGGAAACCATTTTCTACATTTATTCAAACATCCCAATGCTCAAAACACCTCTTCCAACATTAAGCAATTGACGTATAGCTTTCATATCTTCAAAACTCATTTGTTTTATCATTTATTGAGCATCAACTTGCAAATCAATCGAGTATTCAAGAGCATTAAATTGTATCCATATACTCTTGAAGAAAGTTTAATGTACTCATCATTATTTACTCTTATTGTGAGATAAACACTACTATAGCTTTGAGAGAATCATTGTATAAAGAGTGCTTTAAATCTTCTTTGTGGATTCAAAGAAGTGAAGAGGATTGTACTACTCTTGTGGACTCAAGAGAAACTTGTATTATTGGTTTGTGCCTTACCAACTTGTAAAGAGGCACTATTAGTGGAGCCAGTAGAAATCCTAAGGGGAGGCAACTTTAGGTAGAGGATGTAGATTATCGAACTACCATAAATCATTGTGTTCGTCTTCTATCCCTTTTATTTTCGTGCTTTCATTTTTGTGCGTTGTACGTGTTTGATAATTTACTTGAAAAAAAATAAATTATTCTTATTGAAATTTTTAATTGGTAGTCATTAGTTAAATACTTAATTCACCCCTCATCCCCCTCTTAAATATATTTGCCTTAAAATGTTGCTAGGAGTTGAGTAGTTATTGAATTAGTTTCTTTAGTTGTTAAATGTGTTGTCAAGTCTTGAATCAATGTCAATGTGATTAGATTAGATGAAGAGGTCGTGTTCATGCTAAGTGTGGTTTAGATGCTTAGCTACTTGGTTGATGCCTTATGAAATAATTATGAAATGTGTAAGTTTTTGGGGAAACAACCTACTTTGTTGTTCTCCCTTATTTTTTGTGATACGTGAATGTGTTATGTGTGAATGCGTAAGTGTGATGCGTAAGGGTTGCAACCTTTTAACAGACACGATAATGTTCATGTTGCATTAGGCGGCATAAGGCTCGCCAGGCAATGACATGACAATCAGGGTTCTAATCCCTATCCTGTTATGAATGGAGAATTCACAAGGTCTGGGTCATAGGATTTTTATGTACATCCGTAGTACATCTGCGTAGCGTATAAGAGAAGAGTTCATGAGGTGTATAGGGGATCGACATCAACAAAACAAGCGTATCTTTCTTATGTGGCTATTTACATTCTCGCACCTTTATAACTGTAGCATGCTCTTGTTCATGTCATGTTTTCAAAATCTAAAAATGCTTTCAAAACCATCCTTATTCATCCCTCATTGAGGTCATGGAAAACTCACCCAATTTGCTAACATTTCAAGTCGAGCTAAGACTGTGCCTTTAGATGATTAGAGTGATGACTTGCTCGGCTTACTTGGTTATTGCATATGTTGCTTATGTTCATGATATATTGGAGACTTTCTTTGAATTATGTAATATGATGCTTAAGTTGCTTAGTTTAAGTTTGGAAGTCTTATGTTGTAAATCTATTCTCATGTTAGTTTATTTTGAATTCATGTAAACATGTGATATGTATTATGTAAGTTGTAGTTTACTTTATGTTGGTAAACTTGTAATCTATGTCTTAAGTCCTTTTAGTATTGTATAGGTGGTTAGGCTTATGAAGTTCATTATATTATGTGGTATGTGTCTCTATGATTATATTGGAATAGTATGACAAACGGCTTATATTGTGGTTGTATGTTAGGTTGATGGACCTTTTGGTGGGTTGAACATAAGCTCGGCCATGTACATGTTGATAGGGTTGAATTGTGGTAGTTGGATTGTTGAATGCTTGTTCTTGAGTCTGAATGACAGGATTTGGATTGTCCTCAGTACAAGGGAAACTCTGTCCATTTTCCGTCGCATCCGGTCTAACAGGGTTGCTTGTTGGCTATGTGATCTTTTATCTCTATGAGATCGTCTAGGTTGTGTATTGTATAGTGGTTTATGGCCATATGAAAATCTTGCGCAGGTTTATGTGTTTTCAGGCCATATTACAGACGTTATAATACCCGTTCTCAGGGAGTTTAGAAGTGATAGCTAGGCTTATATTTGATGTGCCTTGGATGAACAGGTTGTTTATATGCATATTATGCTTATTAGCTTCTGTTGTAAGTAAAGACTCCTAACCTTGTAATATGATGTCTATATTGGGAAGTTTGGAAGACTTTTGTGTCATGTCGTGATATTTTTACTAGAATGTATTTGAAATGTTTTAATGGCTGGATGCATTAGTTTATGGATAATAGTGCTCGGGCTATTGTAGTGTGCGTTAGTGGACTTAGGAGAAGTGATTTTCTTAAGCCCGTAGCATCACGATCCCAAATTGTTTGATGTTCTTGTAAGCTTGGATATTAATTTCCTTCTTTATGGTATCAGAGACAATATTAATGAAAAATGGGGTCATAACAGGTGGTATCAGAGCTTAGATAGCTCATAAGCCGGGATAGGGTCCTTAGACTGTCAAGTAGAAGTCTTAATGTGAATGTGTTTTGTAAGATGTGTGCATGCATTATGTATTAAGTGAACCAAATGTGAACAATATGTTTTATATGATCAATGTGCGTGATCAATGTGCTTTATGTGAAGCTTGTTTCTTGTATAATATCAATTGTTTATAACCTGTTTATGTGATATTTGCTTCTTGGGTGTTAATTGTGTGTCACTTGATAATGTTGCATTATATGATAATTATAGATTATGTTGTACTTACTTTTCATGTGATATGATTGCATATATGTTATAATATATGGGTGACTCTTTTGCGGTTAAGTAAGGATGGCTACCAGATCTCTTGGAATCAGCGGAAGACTTTGGAGGAATGAATTTATAACCTTTCAGCAAGGAAATTTAATGGTTGCACAATATGAAATCCGGTTTAATCAACTGTCACATTGTGCTCCGGGGATGGTGCAAACTACTGAGAAGAGGATCTGGAGATTTATTCGAGGGTTGAGGTTAGAGATCTGAAACAGCTTGGCTTTTTCTCAGCTTTCCACCTACGGTGAAGCCTTTTTTGCTGCAACAAGAGTTGAGAAATAAAAGAGTAAAGAAATGGCAGGGTTAAATCAACCGAGTCAAGGTCAGAATGATGCTGCTTGTAATACCCGATCCTTCACAAGATCGGAGTCCCGATCCACATCCCGAGGTCACGAAAAATGAGAAGAAACGGACAGAGTCTCTCCTGTCTCTAGGCCAAACTGTATACCTGCACTCAGAAGAATTGGCCACAACAATAATATCCAAACATTGAAAGACAATCCCCAAGCTTAATCACCATAACCTCCTCAATTCCCTAAGGTCATCCGAGCATTTCCACTAACAAAATAAAACATACAAGTATGCATTATCTTTAGTTACTGAAACACTAATGTCATGATTTCGATTATCATACCACTCTAATCTTTTCTACTTCATTTTCATAGGTATTAAGTCCAGCAACCATCCTTAACTTCATCCATACAAGCATGCAGGCTAACCAGTCAAAGAGTAAAACATTAGAAGTTATTACATGCCATCAACTATCCAACTAATCATACAAGCCTTTAAACTTTATATTACAATCCTCTAAGACCACAGAAGTACATACAAGACCATGAGGTCTCAAAATAGGACACAAGCCAACCACAATCACAATCCTCCACATCACGCACACTGATTGAGCAAATAAGCCACATAACAAGCAATCCAACTTCAGCTCCTCTTGAAACATTATTGGCCTTATACCAAAAGATATTATTTTGATGACAACAAATCAAGGAAAACTGGATTTGTAAGTGTGTTTGTGCAAATATGTTTACATGCTTAAAACACACACTTGTTAGCTTATGTGCATTAAATGTATGTATCATTATAAGACAAATTGTACTTTAATGTTTTGGCTTGTGTGGATTATATTGTACTAATGATTTTGTAAGCCAAAATATATTGTGGATGCTTGGTGTTGAAGGAGGAAGAGAATCTTGCATGAAGAGGTGAATAGTTTTGATTAAAGAATGCAAGATAGAAAAGATGCAAACTTATGTATGTCATAGAAGAATACATAATCAAGATCACCACAAGCATAAAAAAATGAAGTCTTGAAGAGTTGAAGAAATGAAAATTATATTTCAAGATTCAAGATTTGAGGACATGAAAACAAAGTGGTGTTATAAGGATGGAGACGTGGCGTCATAAGGGATAGCGGCTCAAAAATGTCGTTTGCCTTAGGCATGCATTTTTATAGTTCAAGCTCTTGGTAATCTTTCAAAAATGTTTTAAATCTTTCCTCAAGATCTTTGAAAATATTTTTAAAGGTTAATTGGGTTGAAACATCTTTTGAAGAAGTGCTCTTAAAAGGTCCAATTGATTTATCTTCAAAAGATTGAATTTTCGGATGAAAAACGTGCTTCAAACTCTTGATTACAAAAATCAGTTTTAATCTTTCCACAAGAGTTTAAAAAATGTTTTGAAGTGTCAAAAAGGTTGGAAACACTTTAGAATAAGTATTTTTGAAGTGCCTAAAGGTTTCCCCTTCAAAAAATTGAATTTCGGGCTCAATTTTACAAAGCTGAAAAATGGCACTATTTGGAACTATTCATCCAGTTGACCGGACACTGTTCATTCACCGGGATCCACTAGCCCGGCAGTAATATCCGGAAGACTCATCTGATCGACTGGGTACTATTCACTTGCCCGGATCCACTCGCCCGGATCGTTCAAATTTTGAAATAGCACGGCCAGAGATATAAAAGACCATTTCTCTCACTTCATCAAATCTAATCTCTTAGCGTGGAAAGAAAGGCCCAATAATGGTTTTACAGCCGCAGCCCTATTCCATATAAGAATGAATGGGCAGACCCAGACATTCAAGTTGCCAATTTGGCAAGATTGACTCAGCTCCAACGGTCAAATCGCGAGGCTAGCGGTTATAGAGTTGTTACAAACATTTTCTATATATACCAAACCAACCCAAATCATAATATAACTCTTCCAACAACTCCAAAACATCATATATTGGTTGTAAACTTCAAATTTCATATATTTCAATCAATATACACCAAGCTTGAGCTATAACTTGCATTATCTTTTGAGCATTCAAAGAGCTTCATTTGTGTTATCCAACTCTAGAGGAGTTAAAGCTTTGTATCTTTCATATACACATATTCATGGTTGTATTTCTCTCTATATCTTAGATTGTGAGAATCATAGAAGAGAATAGAGTGCTGTAAAATCCTTTGTGGATTCAAAGGAGAAGAGGTTGTAGGTTTAAGCTTTACCCACTTGTGAAGAAGCTTGGTTAATCTCTTGTGGGTTCAAGAGATTGTTGTATTTACTCTTGTGGATTCAAGAGTGGACTTGTAAGTTGGTTTATGCTTCACCAACATTTGAAAAAGCATTGATTTAGTGGAGTTTAGAAAATCCTAAGGAGGAAGACCTTATGTGGTGGACTAGGCCTTCGGGAATGCGAAGCACTTAAAAATACCGAGTTTGATTTCTTTCTACCAACTCTATTTACATTCATTGTCATATATATTGTTTAAAGTAGTTAACTTGCTCTTGTGTATGATTATTATTCATCATATTAACTCTTATCTAGTTATTCACACAAGATGTTTGATAAATTGTCTCAAAGAGGTTTTTGTGGGTTATAGTAATTTTTAAAATAGCAATACTTTGCTATAATCTTAATTCACCCCCCTCCTAAGATTATTTGCCACTAACAATGTTAAAAAGATGAATGAGCAAACACAGTTGCTTAAAGAGTGAGGGAAACAAACAGGGAAGATTTCGCAAATCCTTTTCGTGCAGTGCAAATAAAACATTCAAAGTCAACCACTTTATAAGAACTTGAGAATTCAACGCTTAACCTAAAATACTTGAAGGCATTATATCATTGGTCATAACATCTAAAAATGCGGAATTACACATTATATAATAGGTCGAAAATAATATATCACTAACGTTAACTAAACACGTATAAAGAAAAGATATTGCTCGCGAACTCACATGGGCGCCAACCTTTTCCATGTGTGCCTCTTCACGAACCTACATGGACGCCAATCTTTTCCATGCAGGCTTTCTCCCACATAGACGCCAACCATTTCCATGCAAGCTTTCTTCCACATGGACGCCAACCGTTTCCATGTGGACGCTTAAGGTTGCAACATTCGCTATATTTGCGCCTGTTAGCTGGTTAGTTTGCCTGGGTTACTTGATGATGTAACATATAATACATTAGTCATGCACTATATCATTTGAGCTAAGAGCCACGCTTAGAAAACATTCTTTACTTTTCAAAACTCGAAAACATTTCTCAGATTATATAGCTTGAAAAGATTCTTTATCTATAATCATGACATATAGCAAATAGCAAAGTAAAAAAAAATACTTAAAATGCACATAGAAATGATCCCTTACCCCTAGGAAGCCACGAACTCTTTCAACCTTCCCTTGCGCCAAAACTAACAATTCACATAGGATTCATAATTAAGAGTAAACTAGATTAATTGTAGTTATACTAGCACATCACACTTAATTACTTCAAAGGTTCAAAGTATTACAACTAAACACTTGCAAAACTATTAAAAATCACTTTATTAGTTATAAGGGTAATTAATTTCACAGGATTTAAGCAAAATAATTACCATTTAACACATAAGGATCAAGCTATATAGTCAATATATAAGCCAAAAATGCAACAACTAGGTCCAAAGCTATCAACATTCATAGGACTTCAATTCAACTAAGCTATGACGTTTATTAATCATCTAACTACTCAACTTGTAATACAATCCTTTTAGAATGCAAAGTCTACTAGAATTTCATCAACTTAACTACTTTATGCAATTAAACATTAGAATACACTAAACTCACTAAACATGCTCTAAACTCATGATCATACACTACTTCCCACCAATTAATGAATTCCAATTTAGTTTAGCAATAGTTACTTCAACTTATATCATTTGACATTTACTCAAAGGCTCATAAACAAGTAACACCTTAACTCTTAAGCCATCTAATCCTCAATCCAACTACACCTATCACTCCTAGACACTTTATGATGCCTCTCAACCATGCGAACCCACACTTTAACCCACGTCTACAACTAAACCCCAAAATGCCCCTTTATCCATTTGAACTACAGCACCCTAATCCGATCACTAAATTAGCGCCATAAACGCATCACAACCACTAGCTAGCACATCTAAGACTATCCAACACACCCAAACGCACCCAATCAACAAAACATGCACGTGGCCCCTTTGGGTCAAATTCAAGATTCTTCAATTCTAACCATGTTCTAGCTAATTTAACATCATACTAAGCTTTCTAGACATTTATGGCATCTACCCCATTAATTAGACCAAGCATATAAGCCTTAATTACATCAATTCCTTCTCACGCTCACAAAGGGCCATAAAATCCGACATTAACGAAACTTGATAAATTTTATTGAGTAACACTTTTAGCACCCCTAGAGTATATATCAAGCATTAGATTAAGAATTGAAACAAGAATTCAAAGACCTGTGTGAATAGTACTACATATCAACTTTGTTAAATTAAATTTATACATACACCACATAAACTCATGAAATAACCTTAAAAGTCTACTCTATTACATCTCTAGCTACCATTTCATGCATTAGAAGGTTCATATAACCATTTCACAACAATATCAAAATTTCACTACAACATGAATTCAATAAAAATGCTCAAAATAATACTTCCCTCACCTCCAAAAAGCCAAAAATGGTGGAAATGTGCAAGGAGACTCTTCAATTCACCTAGAAAATGCTCAAGAATGCACCAAAAAGCCATGCCCTAGATTCTTCGCACTCATGTTTTCCTCTCATTCCTTAGCCGATTTTCTCTCTTCTTTTTCTTATGTTTTATGCTTCGTTTGGTTAATATGTATTATGCGTATGTATTAGAAATATATGTAGGATATATAAGGTGGGTTGGGTTAGGTAGATATAGTATAAAACTGATTTAAACTCTAATGGCCCAAAACAACTAAACTATTACTATTCACTTGGGGATACTAATTATTTTCTACCTCGCGCTCGGAGTATACAATGCACATAATTCAAGTGAACGAATACATTAAATGTGATGTATACTATGGGAAAAATATAAAATTTGAAAAATAAAATAGTTAAAATTTTACTTCGGGTTCGAAACTACTTTTTCATTAATTGAAATTTATGAAAAATTAACAATTGATTGCAAGGATATAATTTCAAATAAATATAATTATAAAATAATTAACTCAAATTAATTAATTAGACACATTTTGAACATTTAAAAAAAATTATATAAAGAAATATGTGCTACTAGTTAATAAAAATCACCTAATCATGCACTTTTATTTAAAATGAACACATAGTCATATACAATTAAATATTAATCATTACATGCAAGGTTCGGGTTGTTACACTCTTCCCTCCTTCAAATAATTGCGTCCTCGCAATTCTTCTTTCAATAAACTCCACATCGATCTGCCCCAATTTCAGCCTAAGTCTTCCTCATGAAACACCGAGCAACAACCTCCAATATTTACTGCCGACTGCCGAAAATAAGTACCACACATGGGTACTAGTATGAAAACCCCAAGGAATCCACATTGGACACTCTAGATAAGAAACCTCTCATGCGAATACCATCAAAAATACCAAGGAAGAATGCCTAAGGAATAACTTAAATAAGAGCTTTCAGTTAAATCCCAATAAAGACCATCAATCATGAATGCCGAACAAGAATACCAACAAAGATCTTCATCTGAATACCAAAGGAAATACCATATAAGAAATCCCAAATAGAATACCAAGAAAATACCGCGTGAGAAATCCCGAGTTAGGAGGCCAAATAAAGGCTCCGATTAAAAATACTAATTCAGAAGTCCAAATAAGAATCCTTCAATTCAGAATCCTGAAAGAGAATACCGAGGAGAATTGTTGAAGAAAGACACCAATGGTTGATTACTGAATATAACCCTCTGAACACTGAATCTCTTTCACTGATCACTGATAATCAACTGATCAACCACTTCCTCTTTAGGGGGAGAGTTTACTTACCATTTTTAAAGGGTAATATATTATGTAGAGGAGGAAAGCTTATAAAGTACATACACTTAACAAAAATACCAAACAAAGGCACACATAGTCATATTTCACACATCTAACATGTTCTTCATATTTCACATAAGCAATTCACCTAAAAACACATTTTCATTCAAGTTACACATAATCACATAGTTATACATATCACACAATCTTCATATCTCACGCAAATATAACACATAGGAACACATTTTCACTCAAGAAAACACAAGCCCACATGCAAGCACATACCAATTCAAAACACACTTCACATGCACGCACCCGGGGTTCACTACCCAACAGATAGAAGACCCTGTCTCGGCTGAGAGCTAACTAAGCTCTGATACCATGTGTAACACATCGATCCCTCACGAGACCGAAGTCCCGATCCACATCCCGAGGTCACGAAAAACAAGGGAAAATGGACAGAGTCTCTCCTGTCTCTAGGCCAAACTGCATACCTGCACTCAGAAGAATTGGCCACAACAATAATATCCAAACATTGAAAGACAATCCCCAAGCTTAATCACCATAACCTTCTCAATTCCCTAAGGTCATCCGAGCCTTTCCACTAACAAAATAAAACATACAAGTATGCATTATCTTTAGTTACTGAAACACTAATGTCATGATTTCGATTATCATACCACTCTAATCTTTTCTACTTCATTTTCATAGGTATTAAGTCCAACAACCATCCTTAACTTCATCCATACAAGCATGCAGGCTAACCAGTCAAAGAGCAAAACATTAGAAGTTATTACATGCCATCAACTATCCAACTAATCATACAAGCCTTTAAACTTTATATTACAATCCTCTAAGACCACACAAGTACATACAAGACCATGAGGTCTCAAAATAGGACACAAGCCAACCACAATCATAATCCTCCACATCTCGCACACTGATTGAGCAAATAAGCCACACAACAAGCAATCAAACTTCAGCTCCTCCTAAAACATGTTAAAAAGAGGAATGAGCAAACACAGTTGCTCAATGAGGGAGGGAAACAAACGAGAAAGATTTCGCAAACCCTTTTCGTGCAATGTAAATAAAAAATTCAAAGCCAACCACTTTATAAGAACTTGAGAATTCAGCATTTAACCTAAAATAATTGAAGGCGTTATATCATTGGTCATGATATCTAAAAATGCGAAATTACACATTATACAATAGGTCGAAAATGATATATCACTAACGTTAACTAAACACGTATAAAGAAAAGATATTGCTCGCAAACTCACATGGATGCCAACCTTTTCCATGTGAGCCTCTTCACGAACCTACATGAACGCCAACCTTTTCCATGCAGGCTTTCTCCCACATGGACGCCAACCATTTCCATATGTGTTTCTTCGCGAACTTACATGGACACTAACTTTTTCCATGTAAACTTTATTCCACATGGATGCCAACCTTTTCCATGTGGACGCTTAATGTTGCAACCTTCGCTATATTTACATTTGTTAGCTGGTTAGTTTGCCTGGATTATTTGATGATATAACATATAATACATTAGTCATGCACTATATCATTTGAGCTAAGAGCCACGCTTAAAAAACATTCTTTACTTTTCAAAACTCGAAAACATTTCTCATATTATATAGCTTGAAAAGATTCTTTATCTATAATAATGACATATAGCATATAGCAAAGTAAAAAAAAAATACTTAAAATGCACATAGAAATAATCCCTCACTCTTTCAACCTTCTCCCTTTGCGTCAAAACTAGCAATTCACATAGGATTCATAATTAAGAGTAAACTAGATTGATTGCAGTTAAAATAGCACATTACACTTAATTACTTCAAAGGTTGAATGCATTACAACTAAACACTTGCAAAACTATTAGAAATCACTTTATTAGCTATAAGAGTAATTAATTTCTCGGGATTTAAGCAAAATAATTGTTATTTAACACATAAGGATCAAGCTATATAGTCAATCTATAAACCAAGAATACAACAACTAGGTCCAAAGCTATCAACATTCGTAGGACTTCCATTCAACTAAGCTATGGCATTTATTAATCATCTAACTACTTAACTAGTAATACAATCCTTTTAGAATGCAAAGTCTGCTAAAATTTTATCAACTTAACTACTTTATGCAATTAAACATTAGGATACACTAAACTCACCAAACATGCTCTAAACTCATGATCATACACTATTTCCCACCTATTAATGAATTTCAATCTAGTTTAGCAATAGTTACTTCAACTTGTATCGTTTGAGATTTACTCAAAGGCTCATAAACAAGTAGCACCTCAACTCTTAAACCATCCAATCCTCAATCCAACTACACCAATCACTCCTAGATACTTTATGACGCCTCTCAACCATGTGAAACCATACTTTAACCCACGTCTACCACTAAACCCCAAAATGCCCCTTTGACCATTTAAACTACAGCACCTTAATCCGATCACTAAATTAACGCATAAATTCATCACAACCACTAGCTATCATATCTAAGACTAACATACCCAAACGTACCCGATCAACAAAACACGCACGTGGCCCCTTTGGGTCAAATTCAAGATTCTTTAATTCTAACCATGTTCTAGCTAATTTAACAACACACTAAGCTTCCTAGACATTTATGGCATCTACCACATTCATTAGACGAAGCATATAAGCCTTAATCATTTTCTTCACACGCTCACAAAAGGCCATAAAATTTGACGTTAACGAAACTTGATAAATTTTATCGAGTAACACTTTTAGCACCCCTAGAGTATATATCAAGCATTAGATTAAGAATTGAAGCAAGAATTCAAAGGCCTGCGTGAATGGTGAGACAT
Source organism: Ehretia macrophylla (assembly GCA_037974665.1). Lineage (NCBI taxonomy): Eukaryota > Viridiplantae > Streptophyta > Magnoliopsida > Boraginales > Ehretiaceae > Ehretia > Ehretia macrophylla. The sequence goes on along the minus strand of CM075771.1, from coordinate 68,633,054 downwards.
ATCAACTTTGTTAAATTAAATTTATACATACACTATATAAACTCATAAAATAACCTTAAAAGTATACTCTACTACATCTCTAGCTACCATTTCATGCATTAGAAGGTTCATATAACCATCTCACAACAATATCAAATTTTCACTACAACATGAATTCAAGAAAAATGCTCAAAATAATGCTTCCCTCACCTCCAAGAAGCCAAAAATGGTGGAAATGTGCAAAGAGACTCTTCAATTCACCTAGAAAATGCTCAAGAATGTACCAAAAAGCCATGTCCTAGATTCTTCTCTCTCACGTTTTCCTCTCCTTCCTTAGCCGATTTTTTCTCTTCTTTTTCTTATGTTTTATGCTTCGTTTGGTTAATATGTATTATGTATATGTATTAGATATATATATAGGATATATAAGGTGGGTTGGGCTAGGTAGATATAGTATCAAACTAATTTAAACTCTAATGGCCCAAAACAACTAAACTACTACTATTTACTCGGGGACACTAATTATTTTCTACCTCGCGCTCGGAATATGCAATGCATATAATTCAAGTGATCGAATACATTAAATGTGATGTATACTGAGAGAAAAATAAGAAATTCGAAAAATAAAATAGTTAAAATTTCACTCCAGGCTCGGAGCTACTTATTCATTAATTGAAATTTATGAAAAATTAATAATTGATTGCAAGGATATAATTTCAAATAAATATAATTATAAAATAATTAACTCAAATTAATTAATTAGACACATTTTGCACATTTAAAAAAGAAATTATATAAAGAAATATGTGCTACTAGTTAATAAAAATCACTTAATCATGCACTTTTATTTAAAATAAATGCATAGATATATATAATTAAATATTAATCACTACATGCAAGGTTCGGGTTCTTACACTGCTACTCCAGCTTCATATTGTACTCACTGTAAACGTGAAGGCCACCTAGAGGTTAACTGCTGGAAGAGGATAGGATGCATTGGATGTGGTAGTGATCAACATTGGGCGAAGGATTGCCCAAGGTTTCAGGCTGGAAGTAGAGGTTTGCAGAATAGGCCCACAGGCAGTGCACCAGGGCAAACTACTGGTGAGGGTACCCAGAGCTGGCCGATTGTTGTGACGCCACAGCAGGGAAATCCAGCTACTACTTCAGCTCGAGTTCCTTCGAGGACTAATGCTGCCCTCCACATTCCATGATGTTCCTTTTGTGACCGAAAAAGTCATCATAAGTCTAATTGTTGGGTAAAATTTGGGAGTTGTACACGATGTGGTAGTGACTAGTGCAGAAAGAAGGATTGTCCAAAATAGCAAGTACCGTATCGTATGACACTCGTGTTGATTGGTATAAACAGAGATGGCATCTACGGCTATGCATTGACTATTAGGATTCTTATTTAGTGTTATTCTTCAGTACTTGGTATTCTTCTTTGGAATTCCTATTCGGGATTCTTCTTCGGCAATCATTATTCTTATTCGGCACTATTATTCGGTATTCTTCCTTGGGATTTCTATTTGAAGATTTTTATCCAGTATTTTTATTTGGTATTCTTATACGAAAATCTTATCTGGGATTCTTAATTGGCATTCCTATTCGGTATTCTTGCTCAGGATTCGTATTTGGTGCTCTTGATCGATGATCTTGATTGATGCTCTTATTCAGTATTTGACATATGGTATTCTTGGTAATTGGTATTCGGATTTGGGTTCGGTATTTAGTATTCAGTGTCTCATCTCATGTACTTGGACCAGAGCCATTGCAGCTTAATCAGAATTTTCCTTATCAAGGAAGAATTGCAAGGGCGCAATTGTTTTAGGGGGGAGAGAATGTGACGCCCTGAGTTTGACCTTTATGTGCAATTATGTGTTTATTTGACTTTTACGTGCAAATAACGTGTTTATTTGACTTTTACATGGAAAAATTATATGTTTATTTAATTTACTATCTAGTATGTTCAAATATATGATTTACATAAGTTTACTAAGTTAAAAGTGCATTTGAAATTCATTTGGTTTGCAAAATATTATCTTTTCGTCTTCTTTGACCATGTACGAATTAAATTGCATATGCTAGTTAAAAATCAAGTTTAAATTAATCTTTTATCACCTGAGACATTATTAGAGTGTTAGAGTTAAAATTAGAAGCAAAATAGGAGGGTAACTTAGTTATTTGGGCTTTTAAATTGCATTTGACCTTACCTTTGACCTTTTTACTTTACTACTTAAGCAAAATATCATCAAAAGGCACAAAATCAGCCATTTTCTTCTTCCTTTCAGTCGTGCCCTAGCAAACTAAATGAATAGTTATTTTTGTGCAATTTTAGCTAAAATAAGGTATTAGGAGTGGAACCAAGGGACAAACCAAACATTTTCGGACTCATCTTGATGTGTTTTACCTTTCTACCGATTCCTTTTTCATTTATTTTGCAAAAAAAAGTGAGGGAATTTTTCTTAGTAATCTTTCAAAGTTGCATTATATCAATTGTTTATGCTATTAGTGTTCTTAAATATCGTTATTTAGGTCGTAGAGAACACTTTGTTTCGTTAATAGCTTGCGTAGAACTTATTTTATAGTACTTGATTTGTTTGAGCTATTTGATGAATTATTTGGCTATATTTGAGTTTAAACTTGCCCCCTAGCTATAACATGATGTTCATACACGTTTATATATCATCCTAGCATAGCGTAGTTGCTCAGAAATGCGAAATGGCGCAAACATTAGGGGGTTGTGTTGGCTGTAATTTCCAGCGTTGGATAGTAGATTGTCCAACGCTGGACAGCCTTGTTTAGGAGGCCTTTGGGCTGCCCTCGTGGTGTCCTAAATGCGTGCCAAGTTGGTTTTATGCTAGGTGATGTTCGGGGTAATATGTGATTTCGTTTTTGTGCTAATTGTGGCTAGTTTTGGGCTAGAATGTTGCTAGGAGTTGAGTAGTTGTTGAATTAGTTTCTTTAGTTGTTAAATGTGTTGTCAAGTGTTGAATCATTGCCAATGTGATTGGATTAGATGAAAAGGTCGTGTTCATGCTAAGTGTGGTTTAGATGCTTAGCTACTTGGTTGATGCCTTATGAAATAAATATGAAATGCATAAGTGTTCAGGGAAACAACCTACTTTGTTGTTCTCTCTTATTTGTCGTGATGCGTGAATGTGTTATGTGTGAATGCGTAACTGCGATACATAAGGGTTGCAACCTTTAAACAGACACGATAGCGTTCATGTTGCACTAGGCGGCATAGGGCTTGCCAGGCAATGGCATGACTACTGGGGTTCTAATCTCTATCCTGTTGTGAATGGAGAATTCACAAGGTCTGGGTCGTAGGTTTTTGATGTACATCCGGAGTACATCTGCGTGCCGTATAGGGGAAGATTTCATGAGGCGTATAAGGGATCGGCATCAACAAAACAAGTGTATCATTCTTATGTGGTTATTTATATTCTCGTACCTTTATAACTGTAGCATGCTCTCGTTCATGTCATGTTTTCAAAATGAGTTTTCAAAACCTTCTTTATTCCTCCCTCACTGAGTTCTTGGAAAACTCACCCAATTTGCTAACATTTCAAGTAGAGTTAAGACCGTGCCTCTTGATGATTAGAGTGATGACTTGCTTGGCTTACTTGGTTATTGCATATGTTGCTTATGTTCATGATGTTTTGGATACTTTCTTTGAATTATGTAATATGATGCTTAAGTTGCTTAGTTTAAGTTTGGAAGTCTTATGTTGTAAAGCTATTCTCATGCTAGTTTATTTTGAATTCATGTAAACATGTGATATGTATTATGTAAGTTGTAGTTTACTTTATGTTGGTAGACTTGTAATCTATGTCTTAAGTCCTTTTAGTGTTGTATAGGTGATTAGGCTTATGAAGTTCATTATATTATGTGGTATGTGTCTTTATGATTATATTGCAATAGTATGACAGACGGCTTATATTGTGGTTGTATGTTAGGTTGACGGACCGTTTGGTGGGTTGAACATAAGCTCGGCCATGTACATGTTGATAGGATTGAATTGTGGTAGTTGGGTTGTTCAATGCTTGTTATTGAGTTTGAATGATAGGTTTCAGATTGTTCTTAGTACAGGGGAAACTCTGTCCGTTTTTCATCGTGTTTGGTCTAACAGGGTTGCTTGTTGGCTATATGACCTTTTATCTCTATGAGAACGCTTAGGTTGTGTATTGTATGGTGGTTTGTGGCTATATGAAAAGCTTGCACAGCTATATGTGTTTTCGGGCCATATTACAAACGTTATAATGCCCGTTCTCAGGGAGTTTGGAAGTGATAGCTAAGCTTATATTTGATGTGCCTTGGATAAACAGGTTGTTTATATGCATATTATGGTTATGTAGCTTCTGTTGTAAGTAAAGACTTCTAACCTTGTAATATGATGTCTATATTGGGAAGTTTGGAACACTTTTGTGTCATGTCGTGATGTTTTTGCTAGAATGTATTTGAAATGTTTTAATGGCTGGATGCATTATTTTATAGATAATAGTGCTCGGGCTATTGTAGTGTGCCTTAGCGGACTTAGGAGAAGTGATTTTTTTAAGCCCGTGGCATCACGATCCCAAGTTGTTCGATGTTCTTATAAGCTTGGATATTAATTTCCTTCTTTATGGTATCAGAGACAATATTGGTGAAAAATGGGGTTGTGACACAACGGTTAAAGTTATTTGCAACGGTTTGTAATCTTTTTACAATAGTTTTAAATATGTTTAAATGTTGCAATAGATAAAAAAAAATGTGGTAGTGTCAATTGAGAGGGTGGAGGGAGGCACCCGCAAAGCCTACCCTTATTGCCATCTCTAGTCTCTACTAATGAGTCGCTTGGGCGACTCCTCTCCCACATGGCATCACTATAACATTTTAGATCTTTTGCAACACTTTAATTAAAAAATGAAGAAATTTGTTGCGAAAGGTGATAGAACTGTTACCATAGGTGTTTTATTTGTAATGTTTTTAACCACATGTATAAAATAAAACTTTTTGCAACGGTTAAAATTTTTCTAAATCATTTTATGCTATTAATTGCTCAAGAAATTACTTTTTGGCAATAGTTTTGAAATGTTGCTTCTTAATTATAATAAGACATTGCAATAAAGAATTTGTAACGGGACCATATGCAACGACACCATATACAACAGCCAAAATTATTTTCAATAATTTTTAACCTTTTGTAATAATTTTAAATATTTTTAAATGTTATAATAGATCAAAAATATTGTAGTGCATCCCCGCTCCAGATTCTCCAATATATTTTTCTTCACTTTATATGACTATTACATCTGATACAGAATATTGTGTGCATAAGTGTTTGTGCCCTTGCGATTTCTAATTGCAATAAACATACATATAGGTTTGTCCTCTCTAAGAAATGGACCAATATAATAAACATTTTAACCACTTTGTCAATCTTGCATAGCTACTAAATCATGGATTACCTAATCAATTAAAAACGAAAGTAGGGCTAGCTTTTGTCAGTTATTCAAAATGTGCATCCTTTGATGCTCTTGTATTTCTAGACTTCATAATTTTACAAGCCATATATACACACAAGCACACGCATACACACATAACTACATTTGTGAAAGAGGCCAGCGTGAAAACCGTGCATACATATTTCGGCAGCCACTTGCCTATAGGTAGTTTGTTATTGAGGCCTTATCTCTTGATTTGTTAGTATGTCAATGATCCCTGTTGATGAGGGGTAGTCCGAACTGAGGAGCATATAAATGGGTTTTTTTAATCTCATCGGTATGATCCGATCCTTACTTGATTCGGGTAATTTTTTTCCTAGCTAGCTATCACATTAGACAAAACATCACGCTAGGCTTCTAGCTCGAACCAAGGGACAATAGCTTTGTTCACTGGGTAATATCTTTGTCCAGCAGGTTCAGGGCTAGAATAGCCATTTGTGTGACGAGCAGCATTAGGCATTAATTGATGCCCGAACCAGGATTAGTATAAATAGAGACCTTCCCAACATTTATGAGATAACTTTCACAAATTTATTACTCTCAACTACCTACCATCCAACTATGACATACTAATCACTCTTACACCCGAAGAGAAACACAGGACATAACCCCCGCAATTTCTTCTCTTATTTTGCAGGTCAAGTAGTTAAAGTTAGATTATTGAGCTCGGACGGACATTCATTTTCCACCCTTATCACCTGTGATAGCCAAAAATGCACCTAACTATTGAAATATTGATTATGCGCTATATTGGACTTACCTATAATGTTTCTACAGTGAGAACATTTTTACAACCAATAGATGGTTTAATCCACATACACAGTCTCGACCCGTTACTAGCCAGCATTAGCAAGAAAAAGAAAAAAAAGTAAAAAAGAGTTGGTCAATAGCAGACAACGAAAATTGAAAGAGATAATATATGAATGTTAAATTCACAATCACATTTTTTAATTGTTGCAACACTTCAAATTATTGCAAAAAGGCTAAAAAATATTATAAATAACTTTAATCATTACATATGCCCTCATTGCAAATTCTCTATCGCAATAGTTTTTTTATAAATAATAAAAAATCATTGTAATCAAACTATAATTTTAAAACCGTTGTAAAAATGTAACCTTATGAGAAATAAATAACAAAATATGACCCCAAAAAAATAGCCATTTTAATTAAATAAAACCGTTAGAAAAAATCTTTTTTTATGCAACAGTTAAAATACAATTGTAATATAACACACCTATTACAATAAAATTTTTTATTTTTCAATTAAAATATTATAAAAGAGCAAAAATATTGCATTCGTTGACTATTAGTCATAGATGACAAAACCCATTTTCATGAGGGGGCAATATATAAGCGTGTACATTAATGGGATGTCATTGTTTCAAAGAGAAAAAAAAGGGCATCCCCTAGTTTAAGCCTTCTTAGGCAAACGGCTCTTGAAGATTATTATTTAATTATGAGGTGAAGTCTGAAATTGGTGTGACACTTTTCACGTGATTTGTGGCCGAATATGAGCTCCTTTGATAGATACACAATAATAGGACCAATCAACTAATTTTGGTTGGGCAAATATGTTTCACTACTTTTACAAAAGTTTCCAACAAAAAATAAATGCAGACCTACAGATGAATGCCAGATCGTTCATTTCATTATGTGTTAAAGAAAAATCTTTGATGTTAATCTGCATTATGTAGGGGATTGTTGTTTAATTTCTTTGAATCGTTAATTTTTATTCAAAACATAATAATTTTAATTTTAAGAGAATTCATACTTAAAAGGTTGGTATGGCTTTCCTATGTTACCTTTATTTATCCCTTCCAATAACATTATTTTTAGGAGGATTCATACTTTAAAAGGGTGGTATGATGTTACCTCTATGCACTGATAATAAGAATATATTAAATGGTATTAATAATTTTATAATTGTTAAATTTTATTTATAATATTATTTATTTATAATAATTAATATTTATTCATAATATAATAATATTTAAAAAATTATTAAAATAATATTAATAATTTATAATTATTAAATTTTATTCATATCGTAATAATTTTACAAAAGGATCCATACTTAAAAAAGTTTGGTATGACTTTCCTATGTTACCTTTATTTATCCCTGCCAATAATTTACACATCCCTCTCTCCTATCATACTTATCATTAAAGCCTGCATGAGTTCAATTATTGCATATGATCCCAAAAGCATGACATATCTGACAAAGTCACCACCTCTAGATGTGTATTTTAATTGGGACCTTCTTCAAATGCTCCCCCCCACGCGCGTGGGACCACCATTCTTTCATTTATCAAGTACCCTTAAAATCATTATGTATTAGGTTTCCATGAGTGTGTATTTTTTATTTTTTATTGTTAAAAGATAGATTTATTATAAATATAAAATAGTATAAAAAGTTTAATTAAAACTAAATGATGAGACAGCTGATTATATATACAAAGTCAGTAAAAAGAATGCTAAAAAAGAATTGAAACACTAACCATAAAAGAAAAAACATATCTTAATTGTAAAAGTAACTCAAACTATCATATCGATAGCCCGTGAGTGTATTGGGGACTCATAAATGAACCCACTGGATACTCGAGCACTCAAAAATTTCAAGTTGTCTTTCGAAAATGAATATATATTTTTATTGAAAACATGTTTAAACCGTTCAATATATATTAAAGGATATTATTCACAAAAATTAATCTCGCAAAGTCTCATATTTACACTAAAAAATATATCACTAGACCAAAACATTATTGGTAAAATGCATATTTGTTCGTTCATGGTACTGTAATTACAATTTTAATTTAAAAATGAATATCATCATTACGTAAATAATTACATAAAGATATCTTGCAACCTTTTTAAAAAGTTTAAAGACTAGAATTACTGTTACAAGTTAAGAAAGTAATATTCACTTTCGCAAATCACCGTCCAATTTTAAGTATCTAGCTCTTAAATTACTTTTTTTCTTTTCCGGGTCAAGCCATCTTAAATAACTCATGATTTTGTAAGAACAGACGATATGATCATAAATTGATTTTATATGCAGGTTTCGTTACTTCTAATTTGCCAATGAATTAAAATTATCGAAGCAGATATGGGGTATATAAATTTTTAGTTCAAATTGTTGAATAATTCAATCGTCTTACATGTATAATCAAGACTTTGAAGATTAATATATAAGATTTTGAATTACTCTACTCAACACTAATTGATTTTATGATAGAATTGTGGGTTATTTATCAAGCACGTGTGACTCAATCTTATTTTAGGCATTAACTTTGGTTAGAAGTTTTCATATTCGTTAATCTCTACCAAATCATTCATTAATTGTGTAATATCCCACATCGGTAGGGTGGGAGACACCTCTCAAACCCGTAGGATTCACCTCTAAAATTCTTCACAGCCTAGTTGGTCCTGAGTGTGCATGTGTGCCCCTGACAAGGACATCAGACCCTTAATAGGAGGTATGTCTAATATCTTAGATCGGTGAGATAGTATTTGTGAGTGTTTTATAAATGGATATTATCAGTATAAGAGATAACTTGACTTGAGACATAAGAAATAAGTTGGATTAATCATTTTGAGTTAGGAAAAAAGAAGCCCAAATAATTATTATCTTATGTATACAAAACCAATCTTGCCTGCAAGTTTGGAGTTCTGAGCCCAAGACGTGTCAAATTGCATCTTTAATGATTGACTTTATTATTCAACACTTTTAAATTCACTATTTTTCCTGATCACGGAAATCAAATAATAATGAATCACACGTGAAGAGATTGGTTTCTCACAAATATTCATTACCTTAATGTGAAAGTAAGCAAATAACCAACATTTTCACATTAGTTGCCACAATTTTTTTCTTTTGACAAAATACTTTGTTGATTATAGCATTTCCTTCTATAGATCATGCAAAGGAGTAATCTAACCAAAACCATACCATGCCATATGCTGATGACTCTATGGAAAACTTAATGTAATTTGAGACTCATCGGATACCTTATTGTGAGTTCATAACAATCCATCTCAAAAGATGTGATGATTTGTTAAGGCTTCTAGAAACGGGTGAACATCATAATCATTAACATAACACACTTTCTTGGAATAGTAAAATCTGGTCCCTTTGTCTGGTCAAGTGAAAAGATATAGTTGGGGCAGCTATAGTACAAACTCTGTGCTAATCCGACCAAACTTTCTAGTGTCTTTTACTATTTGTTTATGCTTCATGCTCAGCTCCAAAAGTGTGTGGTTTGACGAAGTTTCAGACGGCTGTTTTAGGGTTATAATATGAATATCACAAGAGAGAACTAAAATAAAGTGATTAAATATTTATTTAATTTTTACACTTAATTATTCAAATTATTTCGTTAGAACAATATGTTTACTTCATCACTATTTTCTTTTTCTCCACATATTATATTATTATATTAGAATTCAAATCTTTTTTTTTTTACTAGATAAGCAGGAGAGTATATTAAACTTTAAAAACATGTACAAGCATTACGTGTCCTTCAAAGGGAATTATCAAAAAAACTAGACAAGATTCCTAATATCTGATGTTTGGGTCTCAACTCAGTTTTAATTTCAGAATGTTTTTTCTTTTCTTAGCCCTTTATTTTGGGTCTTTGTATTGTTTTTTTCTGGGCCGGGTTAGTCTACACTCTCTGTGTATAATCTGTTGTTGTTATTAATGAAATTCTCATTTGATCAAAAATAAAAAATAAAAAATAAACCACTTAGCACAAATGGACCTGTTCAATCTAGTATTCTTCACATTCTTTTTTATATATATTTTGTACTTGACTAGGAATGACAATGGTTCGGTTAACCATGAAAAATAACAAAACTATAACCAAAACTATTTAGCAAACCAATAATCATAACTGTAATCAAAACCTAACAGTTTTTAAAATCAATAACCATAACCGTAACCGTTAAGGATTCAAAAAATCGCGGTTAATTATACTTGTAACCGTTTAACTAAAAAATAGTTAGTTTAAATAAAAAAACCTAAAAAAATATGAGAAAAATTAGTTTAAATGTAAAAAAACCAAAAATAAAAGAATCCAAGTCAATGATAAAACTTGAAATAAATTACATAATAGTTTTATGAGCAAAAATCAAAATAAAGAAGTTATGCAAAAAAAAATTCATTGCCAAGCATTGGCGAGAAACGTCTCTTCTTTAGTTTCGGCAAGTAAATATAACAATTCTTAAGAGTATAAGTATTAGTTTAATAAGCTTAGCTCATCTCTTTTAATTGAGTTTAGTTCACTTTTTTTTAATTAAGTTTAGTTCAAATTTTTATCATTGTAATTATCAATTTTAGATAGTCTTCTATTATTTTAAGTGTATATATATATGTAAGATTTTTTTATTAAATTAATAATCGAATTTCGAATTTTAATTTTTTTTAACGTATAAAATCAAAACCTATCGATTTACCCATTAGTTTTCCTTTATAAAATTCAAATCCTAACGGATTCTCCATTAGTTTTTATTATCAGGTTTTTATTAGACGGTTATCTGCCGATTTTAAATAAAATGGGTACCCGTTGCCATCCCTATAATCAAAGCAGTTATCTTCAAAAATAATTTTCTCAGAAGTTACAGTTGCTTGGTGGATCCTCTTGTTTCGCTATTTACATACTGATCCAAATCTGTTTTGTTAGACCTTGAATGGATAATTATTGCATCTTTCGACTGCTGCAATAGTCTTTTATATAGTTAGTGAGATTTACACATATAAATTTTATTAATATTTAAAAATTTTAAATTAACTAAAGAGTTTTTAAACTTGATTTACAGCTAATATATATATATATATATATATATATATATATATATATATATATATATATATATATATAATGGAATCTCTAGGTCTGGCTGGTAGAGTCAGCAATGTGAGTAGCCAGCCGTCTATCAGAGTCATTTCATTTCAGTTTATTTCATCCAGGAAGAATAAAACTGCCACCCACTCACGCCAAACGAACAATAAATTAAATCGATAGCAGCTAATCAATGAGGTGTAGTACGCATTCGGGCTTCTGTCTGCTACCAAAGGCTTAAATGATATAAGTGCTAGTTTAAGATAGATTTTAATGGTTTTCTTATCTTAAGCTTCATCAAACTAATATAATTAAAGTTTTATATGTTATACTAAAGGTGTAACTACATTAGGTAAAATTAGAAAAGTTTGATTTAGAAAAAGGGAAATGGTGATTTTAGAACCTAAAAGTGGTTCAATATAGTATTTTAGGCTTAAATTTCAAAATTGCTAATGAAAGAGCTCAACTTTTGAAAGTGGTATTTTAATTACACACTTATTAACCCTTAAATATTGGGTTAATATCACTTTATCCCACAATATATTTGGAATATAACATTTTGCCTTCTATTGCTTATTTTATATCTCTTAACCTCCTTCTGTAATTTAGCTAATGAGAATGTCTCTATTGTTGTTAAAAACTATACAAATATACAAATAACCCTTTTTTTACCTAATAATCCAAAGGGGTTAAGCGATTCAAAATAAATATTGGCAAACAAAATCTTATTTATTATATCCATTAGAGGGGTAAAGTGTTATTAAAGGATAGGTGCTAACGTAACCCCGACTGCCCGAACTTAAACCGCATGCCCCAACAAAGGGGAAAGTGTTATTAGTGTTTTTTAGGTTAATATCACTTTATTGATTATTGGTATATATATACATATATATATATATATATATATATATATATATATATATATATATATATATATATATACAAGGAAAAATCGTGATTTTAGGGTTTGAACTTAGTCCAATATGGAATTAAAGGTCTGAATTTCAAAAACCTTTAATGGAATGTCTCAAACTTTTGAAAAGGGGTCGGGGTGTTTTACACATTATTAATCAAAAACTATAGAGTTAATATGACTTTACCCCCAAGACATATGTACAATATAATATTTTGCCCCTTATTGTCTATTTTATACAATTTAACCTCATTTTTTGATTTAGTTAACAAAAATATCGTTTGTGGACGTTAAAAAATATACAAATATACAAAACTATCATTTCCTTTTACTAATAATTCAAAGGTATTAAGTGATACAAAATGTATATTATGGGACAAAATCTTGTACTCTATACATTAAAAGGGTAAAGTATAATTAATGTTAGGTTAATTTTATATTTCCCTCTTAATGTATATACAATATAACATTATTCTCTGATGTTATTTTATATCGCTCAACCCCTCTGTATGTTATTCAATAAAAATGTTTGTTATTGCTTAATAAGTTTTAGAAATGTACAAAAATGCTATGTATTTTCACCTAATAAAACAAAAGAGGCTAAGTGATATAAAATTAATATGTGAGAGAAAAATATCTATATACATTAAGGAATTAAAATGATATTTACCTAAGAAAGAACATAAATCATAAGGAAAACAAAAAGTTACACTATATAAATAGTGTAACATATATAGTGTAACATTTTTTTTTTTGTTTTATTTCTTGTACTTTTATTTTTTATCTGTAGTTTTAAAATTTACACAAAATAAAAAAAATAGAAAATAAAAATTAGATATAAAGAAGGGGTACTTTTGTATGTTGGTATATTATCAACGATTAGGGGCAATATTTTAGTTAACTAGATCATGTAAGGGGGTTAAGTTATATAAAATAAACATCAGAGAGCAAAAATTTATATTTTATAAATATTTGGGGGCAAAATGCTATTAGTCCAATATTTTGTGGCTAATAGGTGTGTAAAATACCTATTTTTCATAAGTTTGAGCTCTTTCATTATAGGGTTTTAAGTTCAGGCCCTTCATTTCATATTTGACAAACTTTAGACCCTAAAGTTACCTTTTTCCCAATATATAATTTTGCCTAGTGTTTACTGTGTATCACTTAACCTTTATGTACAAAATTGCCATTTCTTTTTACATAATAACAAAGGGGTTAAATGATACACAATAAATATGAGAAGACCAAATGTTATATTGTATATACATGGGTGAACCGATATTAACCTAAAACAAATAGATAATTATTAGGTGCCAAAATTTTATACTGTTTATGCATTCTAATATTTTGGTTAAACTTTTATTTATTTGTCTGGCATTTTAACATTTATAAAATGTAAAAAATAAAAGATAAATATTAGGTATAAAAGAAGGGCTACTATTGTAATTCATATTTTTTGATAGCTACAACGGATATTTTAGTTAACTAAGTCAAGTAAATTGTTTAAGTGATATACATTATAAAAGAAAAAATGGTGTACTGTATACACATTGCAAGAGTAAAGTGATATTAACTAATATTTTATTGTCAATAGGTGCGTGAACTACTCTTTTTTCTCCAAAAAAAAAAGTCTGAGATCTTCCATTAAAGGTTTCAAATTCATGCCCTAAATTGTATATTGGATCAAATTGAGGCCCTGAAATCACCTATTTTCCTTTAAGAAAAAGTTGTATAGTATACCTAGCAAAAAGAAAAAAAAAAGGAAAAAGTAATACAATATATGCTACTTTAGAGTAATTATTATCTTTAACAAAAGTCTACCTTATAGATCAAGCAAAGCTAAGAAACGAAAATTAGGATAACTATATCATGGTAAGCTACATTAATTTATGTACACTAACTATATTATGTATTTCCAAGTTACTTTTTGCTTTATAATTTGGCCTTTTTCAAGAAAAATATTAGTGTAACATTACCATCACTAATATCTATTATTAGTAGGGTTTACAATTTTGCTTAACTCATACGAAAACTTGCCTTGTTTGGTTCAAATATTTTCTACAAACTATTAGTAAGAGGCGAGTTCGGGTGTGATTCTTTTATACCCGCTATTGAGCGAGATAGTTACAAGTATATTAGGAATAATTGACTCACTGTGGAATATATGATAGAAACAAGTGATTTATATAGAGTGTTGTATTATTCAATTATTTACATGTTTACAATTGAATTGTGCCTATAATGGAATGAAACTCAATTATTGTGAATGATTTCATAATATTGGATTGATTATAAGGTAAAAAATAATTATTTTACTTGTCTAATTTGATAATGTAGTATTTTTTTTTTTTACTTTCAATTATTTTAAATTAGTAATAAATATCATCTTGATTCATCTCAATTCGAAAATCCAGGATTTGAATTGATGTCCTTTTATTAACTAATCCTGGAATTCATATAAGAATGGGTAATAAGAATCAATTATAGTACTCGGGCAAAGCATACTCATGAACAAGTAAGGGACATATAAAGTACAAAAGTTAAGGGAGGAAGGGTAGGTTAGATATAGCATAAAACCTATTGACGTTAGGGATGTTAATGGCAATGGGTCTTGAAAGTATGCACCCGAACCCAATCCCATATAGAGGTGTAGTTGGGGCAGGAATAGGGAGTAGGATAATGAGAGGGATTCATCTTTAACTACTTCTACAAGGGCAGTAGGGACGATTGTCTTGTATACATGTTGATTATTCTGATATGTACTTATTTTGTATATATATATATATATAAAGAATTATTATAATTACAAAGAAAAAGAATGATTACTCAAAAGGGATTAAAAATTATTATTTTAATCAAGATAGTGTACATCAGTACTTAGTCTTTACAATTTTTCACATGAATACCTCTATCCAATATTAATCAAACTAGATTTAGAAAATTTACCAGCAACCTTCAACTACATTGAAGATAGTTGAGATAATACAATTAAGGGTGATATGTAAAAAAATTATACATGTAATTAAAAAAATTAAAATACATCGAAGTTTAGAGTAGAGTTGGGATTACTAATAACATGTGGTCATCCAATAATAAAAGAAAGATTTTATGATAGTCAATATGCGTCTAATAACACAAAGAAATTTTCTTTTTTCACATACAATTATTTTATATGGTAGATTTAGTTAGATTTTTTTCAGATGCCTAAAACTTAGTTAATGTAAGGTTATTTTTTTCTATCTAAGACACAAAAATTCAGTTAATGTAAGGTTATTTTTAGTATCTGAGATACAAAGAACTCAATTTTCTAATTCATATTTAACGCATTTTTATACCTAAGTTATTGTACAAATTTTGTTATAATTTTGGTATGTGTTATAATGACATGTCACACGTTTTAACAAGATAAAAAAGAAAAACTGAGGGTAACCCTCAATCCCCACAAGAATTTTGGGATGAGGCTAGAGTAATGGCATGACTATTTAGGTGATAACTGAGTGTGGTGATAAGTCTCTCTATAACAAACTCACTCCATTGACATTCCTTATTAACATTCTTACTAGTAAGATAAATATAAATAGATGTGTTGATGGCTCCAAAAATAATGTAAACATTTATATATATTATAATATAAAAAAAAAGATATCTATATTACTATATACTTTTAATTAAAAAATTAATTAGTTTTTATTGAAAACTTTATATTTATAAAATTAAAAAATTATGTTTTATAATTCACTAAAAAAAATTCCTTAATATGCCCCTACTAGTGCAACAAATCTTTTACTCATATAAACAATATTTGGGTATCATCTTTACTATTATTTAACTTCAGGAACACAACCAAAAAATAGGTACGTTGTCTGTTATGGTATATGCAAATACCGTATACCGTATGGTATACGCTGCCCAAATGTTTGTCTTAAAAAGTCAAGATATATTCTATACGACTTTTGGGAAAATAAAAATATATTAATATCACTCACTAGGTTACTTTGGACAAGATCAATCTAATTCTCTATCCTAGAAAATCTATCTTTCTTTTGTTAAACACACGCGCACAATGTCATAGATGTGTACTCTTGCATATTATATAAAATTCGTGTGCGTTTGTCAACCAAGAGTTGTCGGTCAATCTCTGCTTACACAAGGCAAATGAAGTTAAAAGTGACCTGTTGGTACTATATCATGAATCATGATGTTGGTTGGCCTTATTTAAACCCCTTAAAGCCCCTTCTCCAAAATATTCCCACCATTATTCTATTTAAAGACTTTTATTGTTTTGGTGCTTAATTTCTTTAACGTTATCTCAATGGAGCTAGCTTTGAGCTTAGGTGATACACCAAAAGGGTTTACGTTTCTTGATCACAAGGTAGAGAAGATGGGCAGCAAAGATTTAGGGTTTTGCATGGCTTTGGGAAAGGAAAGTGAAGGTGATCAAAGCAGAAAATTAGAAGAAGTAACTAGTATGAGATGTAATGAAGATGATGAGAAAAGAGGGTCTTCAGATCCACCGGTGCAGCTTGATCTTTTGCCATTCTCTCCGGTTCCAAGGAATCATACATCATCACAGCTTCGTTTCCCTTGGCTTTCTGAAAACGGTAATACATACTTCAAGCTTGATGAAAGATTCATTCTCACGCCGTTCATGATTCAGTATGCAACTTGTATAGTTTGTAGATAAGAGATTTATTCTCGACAGTTTAGGATTTGATATAAAGCTTGTATAGTTCTTAGGCATCAAAATAATATTTTGCACCTAGGCTAATCAAAAGGATCAATGGAGAAGATTTAAAAGATATCGAAAAGCTTTTTATCATATTCTAAACATTTTGGGGTCCATTGTTAAGTACTAAGAATGAATCTTTAACACCCCTCAAGAAAATGGAAATTTCAACTCCTTTATTTTTCTTTTTGGTTCTCAAAATTACAACTCACTTGAATTATTTTATTGATTGTGGTCATTTGAAGATCGCTGACGGTTCTTTCTTGTATTAAATTTTTTTTTAACACTTTTTCACAGTTGTTATGGTTTTCTTATGTTGGTAGTCTTCAGGTGATAATAAAGAAATATCTTGGTCTTATCTTCCTTTCGTTTTGCCACATGGTGGAATACATATGGTTAATCGAGAGAGGGGCATAACAGTTTCACGAGCTTTTACCAAAAGAGAAAAAAAAAAAAAAATCTTTACGAAAATGTTCTATTTTTTTTTTTTTAAAGAAATTTAATGTTTGTATTCTCAATTGGGTGCATAAAGCTCGTCGCTTTTAGTGATAGTATTTTTTCCGGCGTGATCTTTCGCTATTTTGTAATAGATTTGGCAACAGACTTTTTCTGTCGCTTTTTTATTGACGGATTAGCGATAGAGATGTTATTTTGCGACGGCCGAAACTTTCACCGTGTCTGTTTTTCTTGTTGTGTTGTTTCGTCTTTTATTTTTTCAAATTATCTGTTTTTTTGAACAGAAATTATCTTTTTGGTTTGTTCTAATTATGCAAGTGTTTCCATTTCCAACAGTGGCTGCTAAACCGGGTTCAAACAGTGGGCCAGTTAAAGGGCTAGAACTAAACCGGAGACATTCAAGAGTGGAAGAGGCTGAAGATGGTGCAGCAGCATCATCACCCAACAGTGCAGTCTCATCTTTTCAGATGGACTTTTCAATATGCAGAAGTGGAAGATCAGGCAAGAGAGATTTTGAAGCAGCAATAATGTCAAATGAAAGTGAGGTTGATAGAGGTGGTGCTTCTTCAAGAGCAAGTGATGAAGAAGAGAATGGTGGGGCCAGGAAAAAGCTTAGGCTTACCAAAGAACAGTCTGCTTTTCTTGAAGAAAGTTTCAAAGAACATAGCACTCTCAACCCTGTAAGTCAAAAGTTTAATATAAGAACATTCTTTAAAGTGATATGGACATTTATTTGAAGGAAAAGTATTCAAAACAGTTGAATGGCAACTGTTGATGTGATATTTCATACCACATCCATTTTGGACTATATTTATGTTCATTTTATAATAATTTGATTTTACTATTATTAGCAATATAGATTTAAGTATTTGGGATGAGTTAGTTAAGTTTAATGTATTGATAGACTAATAGTTAGGTCTAAGTTATCACAGTTGTTATGCGTCATTGATTTTTCATCTTATATTGCTTCTGCTGTCACGTGTTTTTGATTTTTTATGTCATGTTATGATTATATGGAATGATAATATATTACTTATTTTTTTTTTTACATATTTACCCTTTATTAGTTATTAGTTTTTACAATATTTTGACTAATTTCATTCTTGACTGGAAATGGCAGAAACAAAAACTTGCTCTAGCAAAGCAACTAAATCTTCGTCCTCGTCAAGTAGAGGTGTGGTTCCAGAATAGAAGAGCAAGGTATGCATAGATATATATGGACCATGGTGTTATAATTAATTTATTTTGCATTAGGAAAAGCTTTTTAATTAATATGTGTATCAAGAAACTTTTTTTCTAGTTGATTGTCTTTATTCTATTAGGATTTTGTGGTTGGATTAATTAAATAATTATTTGGTAAACAATTAAAATTTGCAGGACTAAACTGAAGCAGACAGAGGTAGACTGTGAGTATTTAAAGAGATGTTGTGAGGCACTGACAGAAGAGAATAGGAGGTTGCAAAAGGAGCTTCAAGAATTAAGAGCTTTGAAAGCTTCTCAACCTTTCTACATGCAGCTTCCTGCTACAACTCTCACAATGTGTCCATCTTGTGAGCGCGTTGTCTCCACTACAACCTCCACGGCTGCGGCCGGTAAAACCTCCACCACGGCTGCCGCCACCACCAACGCGGCTAACACCGGACTCTCCCTTTCTAAACCTAGTTTATTTCCATATTCACCGGTCGAATTTCATGCTCCACAAGCTGCTTCATGAGTTGGAAGTAAAGATATTATTTAGTTTCCTTTGGCTGTGTAAATATTTCAAGTTTTACCAAATATACTATCACCTGGTATTACTGATCTCAAGTACAGATAAAGGAAGAGGGTAGTATTAAATAGTCAACAGTCAGCGTAAACACTCGTGATTCTTCGTATGGATGGATTTTGTTACCAAAATTGACTCTCCTATTAGTGATCTTTTTTTGAAATTATTATAGCTTGCTATCTTTGTGAATCTAGATGGATGAAGATTGGAGAGTGACAGATTTAACTTGGATATGTAGGAGAGGTATTGAGAGGAACATTTTATGCCATTTGATTTTTTTCTTGTAAGAGCAATTGGAATCTGCCAGCTTATGAATTTGATCCATTTTTGTACTAGTTGATCGTCTAAACGAGGATTTTGGTTTTGTATTATTTAGTCAAAGGAGCATAGTCAAAAGGGCTAGAGACTAAACAAAGATAACATCTTTTATTATGACAAATATAATGAAACATTATTTATGGTAAATTTACTAAAGCTTTTTCTGTTTTGAGAACTCCATAAGTCTTTAATTTTTTTCTCTCATTTCTATATGATAAGAGTCCTTATAATATAAAAGTAAAGAATTGACATTTAGTACACAATTCTTAATATAGAAAAGAGGATGAAACATTACCTGAACAGTATAAAGTATTAGTGTTTGGTTTTCTTTTAGCATGAATGAGGATCATTCTTATTTAATTTTTCCTCTTTTCATATCTTTCTTTCTCTCTCTCTTGCAATTAGAAATGAATAAAAATCTTCTTACAATATCATAATATTATAAATAAAATTGTAATATTATAAATAAAATTAAACAATTAAAAATTATAAATATTATTTTATCATAATATGTATTAATAATTTATAATAATTAAATATCGTTCTATCATAATATTATATGGTGTTCCCATTCACGGTATTAGAAATTCAAAAGGGGCATCAGCATGCTACACAATTTTGTGGGGCAATGATTTGCTAGTCATGAAAGGCTATGTTTGGCTAAGTATGCTAGTACTCGAGTAGATGTGCACGAGAGCGAAAGAAAATTGCAAGAGCAATAATGCTATGTCGTAGCCTGCACCCTGCCTCTTAATACTGTTGGATTTTTGGCTCGAAACCCAATATAAAGTTAGTTTGAAGGTAAATAGAAGTACTATCAATGAGAGTAAAGTCAGGAAGAATTTTCTATAAATAAAATTTTTCAACTTGTAGTTCTTGATCGCAGGGTTACACCTGATTGGTGGGGTAGGTGTAGATATGAGCCTAAGTATGAGAGGATTTTTTGCATTTTCTTGAGATAATTTTTTATGCTTTTACTAAAAAAGATGATTGTGTAAAGGTTTAGGTTTTTTCCTTGCATAAGCCATGTGTTGAGGATTTAGATTTTTTTCTTTGCAAAAGATCATTTGATTAATTATTGGGATTTGGATTCTCTCTAATTACAAATAATTAGAAGATCCTCCAATTACTTCTTAAAAGAATAACACATCACATTCCCTTTGAACGAAAGGATAAATTTTTATCAACTTGTTACCTACTTAAATTTAAGATAAAACATCATTTTGCACATTCGAGTATGATATATACAATTGTGATCTTTCCTCAAAAAAGAAAAAGATAAAAAAAATAAAATAAACTTTATAATATATTATTATTTACTCAAACTTATACCATTTTCCTAGTTGTAATACAAAAGTCCTATTTCTACGATATTAAAGTTTAGTTTCTTTTGCATATCATAAAATTTATGTTAAAATAGATATGAACAAAAATAAATAATAATCTCATGTATGTTGTGTTATGGGTGAGTAACAAGAATCACGAGATTGGAGTTTAAACTAAACAACACAATTTTCTTAGTTGTAATACAAAAATCTTGTTTCTACTATATTAAAATTTGACTTCTTTTGTGCATTATAAAGTTTATGCCAAAATAAAAATCTATAAAAATAAATAGTAATATAATACATTTTATTTTGTAGGTGAGCAACAAAGACTACGAGATGGGAATTAAAATAAATAGTAATATCATATATTATAAAGTGTTTTTTCCCTCTTTTTCTTTTTCTTTTTTTCCTCTCCCGCAACGTTTTTGGAGGGAAGACTATAATCATTCTTATTTTACTATGTTCAACTCTATGTATTCCTCTATCTGTAGTGTACATTGAATGTACAAAAATGGCTATAACAGAGTTTCTCTTATTCATACATAATATATTTTCAATTAGTTTGTTATGAAATATACAAAACAACATCTTTTTAGTGTTAAAGTTAAGTGGATAATGAGTTGGTAGAAATCTACCATTTCATTTAAAGGGAATGTGATGTGTCACTCTCCTATGAGATAATTGGACGATCCTTCAATTACTCCCTAATTGGAGAGGATCCAAATCTTAATCATTATTGCTAAATAGTAAATTTTTGTAGTTTCAGATAGTGAACGTAGACAGAAGTTCAAACCACGTTAAAAATATTGTGTGATTCCGTTGCTTATAATGTACCTTTTATTTGACTAACTTAGAATGTTCCTCTTTCAAGTAGGGTAAGAAATCCAAGGTTTGATAGTACTTTTGATGTGCCCCGAGGAACTTCTCAATTTTCCCAATCATAAAAATTCCAGGTGGATTATGTTGTTATCAGTCTAAAGTTTAAAATCTCTATGGGCGTTTGGCTCGCGAAATTTTACAAGATTTTTGGGAATGTAAATTCTGAAATATGATATTTTTATATTTGGTTTGCGGAATGAAAAAATATTATTGGAAATGCAATATTCCCATGTAGGGGTGTGCAGCGAAACTGCCAACCCACTCAAACCGCCAAATCCAACCCAAACTAACCTATTTTTGGCGGTTTCTTAAAAGTTTAGTTGGTTATGGTTTAAACTTTCATAGAAACCAATCACATGGTTTGATTTATGGTTTTTACTATTAAAATCATAAACCTAAACCGACCTGTATATATATATCTAGAGAACTTTTCACTTTCCTCCACATTTTTCAATCTATCTCCCATTTCATTTAAAAAACCAAAAGACACCATGAGTAACTCCTCTATATTTTAGATTTTTACAATACAATTACTTTATTTAAATGCAACTATAAATTAAACCGAATGTATGATTTGGCTTGGTTTGGGTGGTTTGGTTCCTTTAAATATATTGGTTTGGTTTGGGTGGTTTTGAGAGGTGTACGGGTTGACTATAATTTTAATTTTTTTCAAACCGAATATGTTGGTTCGAGTCAAAAAATATACTTTAAACTGTCCAAACTGACCCATGCACACCCCTATTCTCATGATTTGGTTCATTTCTATTCTCATGTAAGGGAGTGGGAAATCACATTCCCAAGTTGTGGAATATTTTTGAAAAAATAAAAGACACAAATACTCATCTTAAAAAATAAAAAAATAAAAAAATTTCAAAAAATAAAATAGAAAATAAAAAGATAAAAAATAAAAAATAAATAGATATCCAAAATAAAATAAAATAAAAATAAGAAAAATAAAATAAATTTAAAAAATAGGAAAATAAAATAAAATAAAAATAAAAATAAGATAAAATGAGAAAATAAAATAAAATAAAAAATAAAAATAAAATAAGTATAAAATAAAAAAAAATATTTATAAAAGCTAAAATAATAACAATAGAAATAAAAAAAATAAAATGATATAAAAATTATTAATTTTTAAGTTTTATAATTTAAATTTATAATTAAAATAATTTTTTATTGCTAAATTCTAAATTTAAAAAATTCAAATTAAATTTCAAATTTAAAAATAAAAATAAAAAAAAAATAATTTTAAAATTTTAAAATAAGAAATTTAAGTTTCTAAATTTTGCTCACATATTAGCAAAAGTATACAAAATGAAGCGTTATTTATACAAATTGTATGATATTTTTATTTTTTCTGAGTTAGAAGCATTGTTGGAAAATTATTCAAAATTTTTAAGAATATTGAGTCTAAATCAAACATAACAAAATAACATCTTGAAAATATTTTTAACGTATCAAATAATTTTAATAACATTTCCAAAAGTAATATTAATTTTAAAAAGAAAAAATTAATCTGTGAATTAAATGCCTCCTAATGTTATCTCAGTATACCTCAGCCGACCTTCAATCTCCCTAGCCTAGCATTAAGTTTTCATCTCGAGGAATGTAGATGGAACGAATAAATGCAATAATGGCTACTCAAAGTTTAGAGGAAATGAGATATTTGAGGGCTAAGATGTGTCTGCAGTCACAAAAAATTAATTGCTGCCGCGATGGTGAATTAATTGTCACCAACTTTTGAAGGAAAATTACCAACCCTAAAAGGATCTCAAACTACAAGGCAATGGTTAATTAAGGTTGCCTAAAAAATTATTTAATGAATTATTTGGCTGATTGTAGTTACTTGTAACATTTAAGTTGATGTGAATCTACGGCTAATAAGTATATTAGGTAAGATAATTTATAATAAGCTCCGAGGTGGCTTCAATCCTTTTTTTTTTCGACTCCGTAAATAGCGAGAAATTTTTGTATCAAATTGGCCTAGTTTATATTTAATTTCTTCGCGTTATTTGTCCGTAATGATTTCTTTGGATGTTTTACTTTTTAGTTTTCTGTTTATGTATTCATTTGTTAATTACCATTATACTCCATATGGATGAGTTCATTAGTAAATGTAACTGGTGGTTTCATATGTGGAGAGTTTTGACATTTTGGTCTCGAATTTTTTTAAATAATCATTTTAATTTTTAATGTATTTTAAGTGTGACGATATTTGTCTTATTGGCTTAAATTGTAAACTTTTTATCGTTTTTAACACGTGACTTGTATGTGTGTTAGATTGTACTTAATTTTTATGGACATTTTTACACACGTGCGAGTCACGTGTTAAAAACGTCAAAAAGTTAGTTTAAGATAGTTGGACCAACAGCGTCACACTTAAAATACATTAAAGTCTAAAAGGATCATTTTGAAAGATTCGGGACCAAAGTGTCAAAACTTCCAAACATATATAAAGGACCACCTGTGACATTTACTCTATTTATTATCTTCAAAACGTCCTCTCATAGACACGTAGGGTTCGTTTTAAGCCTTTCACATAGACAAGTTGTTTTTTTTTAATTTTAAATCGGTGGTGACAAGAACTCAATACTTTTTAGTAATTTGAATTCTGATACTATATTAAGTTATCACTTCATCTAAAAACTTAAAACGTTGAGGAAAGTTTATTATATTCACTTCACTATCATTTGTATATCGTATTTCAGTGCGTATGAGTTAGTCGTTCCAAAAGATACATGATTAACAACCACAAATGATAAACTCCACGCCTTCTGTTGTGTTGTAAATATATTCCCATGAGGCTACTAATCAACATGATAACTCATGCCGTTGAATTGATGCAAATCATAATTAATTATCTTTTAAATCATAAAAAATATAACCTAATAATTATTCATCGTCTCTACTGGTTGATCTCTTCTTAGTCATTGCTTGTATTTGAACCAAAAAAATACATATTTTGTTATGGTACAAATTAAGCGTGCTTAAGCTGATGGAATCTCATAACCCAACCACATAATTACAAAGTTGACGTGAGTTGCAATGAAAAAAACAATATTGTTTGCCTTATCCTAACGCAGATATCAACAACATAAACAGCAATAGATTGCTAAGAGCCAACTTCCCATTAAAGAAAAATGGCTTTTGCACCGATTTCGTAATAGATTAATGCTTTCTAATTGGGAATGTTGTGTGGTTGCAGTTCAATTTGATAAATCAGATAATATTCATTAATTATGTAGTTCTTTTCGCCCATAAAAGTCATGTAGGTTATGCGGGTCCCACAACTATGGAAATAACCATTCTATACAAAATACATGAGATTAGCTTATTCTCATATTTTTTAAAATTAATTTATTTATCAAATGATCAAAATATTCTTTCGAAATATAACATTAATATAATAACAAAAGTTAATCCTTGTTAGTTATTACTATTTATCAAATGACCATAATAGCATTTCGAAACATAAACATGAATATAACAATAAATGCAAAAAAATTTTATTATTATTATTATTTATGACTTATTATTAAATAACAAAAATACAATTTCAAAACATAACATATATATAATAACAAAAGGATGGTCTTATAATTATTATTATTTTATAGTAGTATTATTTGAATTATTTTTCGTTAATATCATTTATTATCAAATGGCCAAAATGCCTTCCAATAGAAAATGATAAGTAAATAACAACAAAAAGGTAATTTTGTCATTGTATAAAAGTCATTTCCAATACCACCCTATTGATAAGAGATATACTTTGTAGTTTGAATTATTTTAGATCCTTTGTACTTTGGTCTATCTACGTGTGTTTAGTTTATCTCTTTTCCACTGATGTTGTAGTATAAATTAACACTCTGTACACTATTGTGAATGGCAATACAAACACATACATTTCTACATGGTATCAGTAGTTTAACTTTGGCAAAAGTCTTTTGATCCTACTGCCACGCTTATCCATTATCTCCTCTCCACCGCGTCGTTCCCTTCATCATGGCTACTCCAACCTCTGACACTGCGACTCCTCATTCTCCCGCTGCTCCTCCCTCATCCTATCCCTCTTCTCTTTTCTGTCTTCCCTCACTCAATGTCAAGCTTTATGTCACGGTACCGTTGGACAACACAAATTACTTGACCTGTGATAAATTCACATTTTTAGCAATTTAAACCCATCAAATTATGTATATTGTATTATTATTTTAAGATTAATTATATATTTTACATAATTTTAGTGCAATATAAGTTTTAAAAAAGAAATAACAAAAACGACCACAAAAACCAATATTTGAATAAGAAATTCAGCGCAACACTAGTGAAGATCTAGTGGTAGAACAACTTCAAAACAAGCAATTCAAGATTGAATTTGGCCAAACTGAGTGCGGAAACAGATTTAGGACGTTAAAAAACCTTGAAATAGACTTGATCAACTTTTTGGTCAAAGTCAACGGTCAACGGTCAAAATCAACGAGCCAGTCAAAGTTCACCTACTACAACCAGATAGGCGCTCGAACGCCACTTTTTCGCGCTTGAGAGCCACTTTTTGCAAATGGCGGACAAATGGGTGACAAAGTGTGGAAGGAAAAGATGAAAAAAATATAAAAAAATTATTAGTGCAGAAGGGTGCTCGAGCACGCCTGACTGGCGCTCGAGCGCCCTCCTGAATTCTTGTCTATGAATACCACGGTTTTCATTGTTGAAAACCGTACCATTTTATCTCCTAGCTTAATTTCTGCTATTTTAGTGTTTATCAAGTGAGTTTTGAGTGTTTTAATTATTATTTTTAGTTGTGTGCAAAGTTTTAATCCCGAGGGGAAGGTCTAGTGAGCCATCAGCATATCAAAATCATATTGGTCTACTTAAATCCGTTCAACACGATAAGTATTTTTTTATTTCAGTTTTCGTTATGATTTTTTGTACTTTACAGTTTATCATGGCACACTAGACCCGAGATTTGGGGTAGTACATGTGAGGTTACTCTTGTACATATGTTTTGATTCATATTTGTTAAAGTCTCATATTTTTATTTCTAAGTATTCTTTGATTAATTATACGTATACTTGTAGTTATGTTATATTTAATTGAAAGTACATATACGCCCGATTTTGTAAACCAGTGGTAATATGAGACTACCTCGAATAGATTCTAGTCTGGTTATACAGATACCTCCACGTTACATAAGTGAAAGATTAATTGAGAGATTGGATATCAATAAGTTGTACCAACACATCCAGTCTTGCTAATTAATTAATCTTATTACTTACGTAATTAAAGGTTCATCTCAGTAGTAGGAGCTTGTAACCCTATTTCTGAAGGAATTAACTTTTAATCTGAATCAATAACTTTGTACTTGCGTATACCGAGCTATAACCACCCTGAATCATTAACCCTTTGGATTTTCATTTTATTATTGAGTGTTGTAATTCTTCAATTTATTACATTTGTTCAATTGACTTTTGGATCTTGTTACTACCGTATCTTTGGACATGTTGTGGATATTTTTTGGACTTAACTTACCATACTTTTGGACTTTTTGACTTTTTGACTTAATTAAATTTATTCATGACGGGAGATAGTCAAACAATTCTAAATTAAGGACTTAACTTAACTTGATAACTCAATCTCCGTGGATCGACCCTCTACTCGCCACAGCTAGAGGAAATTCAAGATAAGCAATATTTTCAATCATTTAACCTTACTATTTTTGAGCGCAAAACGATGCGATCAAAATTTGGCGCCGTTGTCGGGGATCAGTGTTCATTAAATAAGGTAAGTCTTTGATTTATGTATATAAGTGTTTATAGGAATATATTTTAGATTTTAGTTTTATTTTTATTTTTATCAATTTTTGTTATTTTGTATAGACTTTATTTCATTTTTTTTTTTTTTCATATTTTAATTTTGTATGCATGGTCAGAGATCTTTAAAGCCATTCATCTTTGTTTTTTATACAAAAATTGAGAAAACTTTTAAATTCAGAAACAAAGCACATAAATTTCTAATCATGGCTGATCAAAATCCGAATCAAAACCAAAATCAGGATCAAGTTGAAGGTAGAGAGGTAGGAAATGTAAGGAGGAGCATAAAATATTTTTCCACACCACAAGATTATGTTCCTCAATGAGCTATCGCCTTACCTGAAACTGATGAAGGTTTTAAAATAAAGTCTCACATGATTTCAATGCTTCCCATGTTCCACGGTCTTTCAATGAAAACCCGTATGATCACATTAATACTTTTGTTCATACATGCAGATCGATCAATACTAGAACTGCCTTAGAAGAAGTTGTTAAATTGATATTGTTTCCTTACTCTTTAATAGGTCAAGCACAAATTTGGCTTTATAGATTACGATCTGGTTCCATTACTTCTTAGGATCAACTGCAAAGAGAATTTCTGCAAAGATTTTACTCTTCTTCAAAAATCAATAAATGTAAGAATCAATTAAATAATTTTTCTCAGTTATTTGGAGAGGCACTTCATGAGAGTTGAAACATATTTGAAACCTTAATTCATGAATGTCTACACCATAGAATTCCAAAATGGCAATTAGCTCATAATTTCTATCAAGGTTTAGATGAACATAATCAGAGTTTACTTGACTCAACCTGTAATGGCTCACTCTTTGAAAAATCTCCAGAAGAAGACATAGAATTGTTCATAAAGCTGAGCAACAATTCGCAAAAGCGTGCATTGTATAGATGTGTATGTATATCCGTATGTATATGTGTATATATAGGTGTATGTTTGTTTTAGATTCTTATTATTATTTTACTTTCGGTTTACATTAGGAATATAAAAAAAATAAAAAATAAATAAATAAATAATAATAATAATAATAATAATAATAATAATAATAATCAGAAATTCTAAAAATTAAAAAAATAATAATTAAATTTCAGATTAATGTACATATATTTATTTTCTTGTTTCCCTAATTATAGGATTTATATATTGTTTAAATATTGGAGGATTTAAGCGGATGACTAGTCGATATTGTGTGTTGTTAAGGGTGATTTTGTGGTTGTTAATAGGTGTTGATGGAATAAACAGTTTCTGCGTTAAAAAAAAAACAAATTGTTTTGTGTTTTTTCATGATTTTTCTGATTTAGTTTTTATTTATTTATTTAGACTATGGCTCCAAAGAGACAAAGATTGTCATTGATTGCACGACTTGAGAATGCTCAAATTGAGGCTGAAATTAATTTTTCGGATGATTTGAGGGCTTCTGAAGGTGGGACACGTGCTTTTGAATATTTTGAGGGATATTTTCAGATGTTATTATTTTTTCTCGTCTCATTCGACCTTTTTATGAGCATCTTTCTTATGATAATGGTACATTTAGTGCGTCAGTTGATGGTTTTGATTTTACATTTACTCCTGCTGATATCATGACTATACTGTGTGGGCATGAATTTTTTTTATGTGACAAATGCGGATTTTCCTGGTAGAACTACAGATTTGGAAATTGCTACAAAAATTGTGTGGGGGTCCGGTTCTTGAACATGGTATAGGTATAAGGAGATCTTCCTTTCCGAAGGATATGTGGTTAACTGATATCATTGTTAAAAAGAACTTTTGCCCATATGGTCATGATCAAGAGATGACGGGAATTGTTTTACAGGTCTTATATTGGATTTATCAAGGTGACCTTTTTTATGTTGGAGCTATAATTGGAAAAAATATGATGAATCTTATAGACCATATGAGAAGGTTTGATACTACATCTACACTTTATTTTCCTTGATTGATAGTTTCTTTACTTCAACAGTTTAATTTTCCTTTTTCACCTGATGAGGCATTCATAGATCTCCCTATTACTTTGCATGGTGACTCGGAGTTCACAAAGAATCTTAAACATTTGGAGTGAGCTGTTAGAAAGATGCGCTTAGCATTAAATGCCCCACAACCCTCCATTCAACTTGCTGAAGGCGCCACTTCTTCACAACAACGGGGTAATCAGTTTGAAGAGTCTTTGATGGAAAAAATGTACAGAGAGATGCAGACAATAAATATTAACATCAATGCGCTAAATATTAAAGTTGATGGACTGCAAGAGGATGTTACTACTTTAAGAGCTAACGTTGCTTTGTTGAGAGGCTCAAGAGCAGGTCCTCAGTGACAACCACCTCAGTAGCTTGGATGGCATGTTTTCTATTTTCTTTTAGTTTATGCTTTTTATTTTTCTTTAGAATATTTTAGTTTTTATTTAAACTCACGACTAATGTTGGTTTTTGAGATTTTGTTTGACAATTCTTCTTTCAGAAGTTTTTGAGGAACGTTGCTTGGATTGTTTATCAAGTTGTATATTTCTTTTTTACTTTGCATTACATAGTTTTCTTTCATTGAGGACAATGTAAAGTTCGAGTTTGAGGAGGAAAAAAAGTTGATACCAAACTGAACAAAAAAAATTTCAAAACTTTTACTTCACTTATTCATGATAATTAAAATTGAGTGGTTAATTGTTAAAATATGGTTAGATTGTGATAAAATATTTGAATTAACTGTGAATTTGGAATGGAAAAATGATTAGCCACTAAGAGTTGAGTTTGTATCTAGATTTTTTTTGAAACCTTGTTAACTATTATTACATCCAACAGCGTCACATAATTCAATTAGAAGTTTTTGATTAATTATCAAAAATGAGTAGATTGAGGTGTTTTCAATGTTATTTTTCTAGATCGGTATACTCCTTTGAAAAAAAGTATATATTAAAAAAATAATAATAATAATAATAAATAAAAATAAAAATGTATAGATGACTCGTTCAACGTCATATCAAAAGTGTTGATTCAGCAAACAGAGGCATGAAAGGAATTTATAACAAATGCTTTCTTCTAACTATTTTTGGGCATTTTTGTTATGAAAAAACTATCAATATAAATCTTGTCAGACAAGCCTTCTTTCACCATACACAATTCAACCAAAGAGAGGCATTACTTCAATGAAGCCATTGAATCAACTAACAGCTACTACTCGAGTCATCTATTCTATAAAATAAAAAAATAAAAAAAAAATCTAAGGGAGCATTACACGATTTGGAAGGTAGTTGAGTTTTAGTATTTCATGACTATCCATAGAAAATATTTTTGATTTTAAAAATTTTGCGTGATTAATTTATTTACCTCTTAATTGAGTTACAAATGCTTAAAAAGGCTCAAAGGATTTTTTGTAATTAAGTTAGTTTCTATTCTTCTAGATACAAAATGATTTCTTGGTGTGGAATTGTTTAAAAGACAAACTCATTGTTAATCTTGTATTTTATAAAATCTAACTGTATGAATACATTAACTGCTTAGATTTAATATTTTTTTGAATCTATGAATTAGTTGATGCCTTTGCTTGAGGGCAAGTAAAGAATGGGTTTGAGGAGGTTGATAAATCTATATTTTTAATAATTTTAACCCATCAAATCATGTATATTGCATTATTATTTCAAGCTTAATTGTATATTTTACACAATTTTAGTGCAATATAAGTTTTAAAGAAGAAATAGCAAAAATGGCCACAAAAATCAACATTCGGAACAGATATTCAACGCAGCACTAGTGAAGAATGGTAGAACAACTTTAAAACGAGCAAATCGAGATTGAATTTGGCCAACCGAGTGCGGAAACGGATTCAGGACGCTGAAAAACCTTGGAATAGGCGTGGTCAACTTTTTGGTCAACGGTCAAAGTCAACGGTCAACTCTCAAAATAACGAGCCAGTCAAAGTCAAAGTTCGGAGTCAAAATTCACCTACTACAGCCAAATAGGCGCTCGAGCACCACTTTTCCGCGCTTGAGCGCCACTTTTTACAAATGGCGGACAAATGGGCGACAAAGTGTAGAAGGAAAAGGCAAAAAAAATATAAAACATTATTAGTGCAAAAGGGCGCTTGAGAGTGCCTGACTGGCGCTCGAGTGCCCTCCTGAATTCTTGCCTATAAATACCACGGTTTTCATTGTTGAAAACCGTACCATTTTCTCTCATAACTTATGCTATTTTAGTGTTTGTGAAGTGAGTTTTGAGTGCTCTAATTATTATTTTTAGTTGTGTGCAAAGTATTAATCCTGAGGGAAGGGTCTAGTGAGCCATCAGCATATCGAAATCATACTAGTCTACCGAAATCCGTTCAACACGATAATTATTATTTTATTTTGATTTTCGTTATAATTTCTTGTACTTTACAGTTTATCATGGCACACTAGACCCAAGATTCGGGGTAGTACATGTGTGGTTACTCTTGTACATATGTTATGATTCAGATTTATTAAAGTCTCGTATTTTTATTTCTAAGTATTCTTTGATTAATTATACGTATACTTGTAGTTATGTTATATTTAATCGAAAGTACAATTACTTCCAGTTTTGTAAACCAGTGGCAATATGAGACTATCTCAGATGGATTCTAGTCTGGTTGTACCGACACCTTCAGGTTACATAAGTGAAAGATTAATTGAGAGATTGGATATCATTAGGTTGTACCAACACATCCAGTCTTACTAATTAATTAATCTTGTCACTTACGTAATTAAAAGCTCATCTCAGTAGTAGGAGCTTGTAGCCCTATTTCTGAAGGACTTAACTTTTAATCTGAATCAATAACTTTGTACTTGCGTATACCGAGCTATAACCACCCTGAATCATTAACCCTTTATATTTTTATTGTATTATTGAGTGTTGTAATTCTTTAATTTATTACCTTTGTTCAATTCACTTTTGGATCATGTTACTACCGTATCTTTGGACATGTTGTGGACATTTCTTGGACTTAACTTACCATACTTTTGGACTTTTAGACTTTTGGACTTAATCCAATTTATCCGTGACGGGAGATATTCAAACAATTCTAAATTAAGGACTTAACTTAACTTGATAACCCAATCTCCGTGGATCGACCATCTACTCGCCACAACTAGAGGTAATTCAAGGTAAGTAATATTTTCAATCATTTAACCTTATTATTTTTTAGCGCAAAACGACGCTGTCAACCTGGCAAATGCAGATGGTTAATTTTCTCACCTTCAATAATTTGATAGGCTACACTGATGGTTCCATTCCACCACCGACCAAGCCTGCTACCATCGCTACCACATCAACTGCTACTACAGTTGCTGATTTCGTGTCCTCTGTGGACTGGATTTGCTATGATCGTTTTGTCACAGCGTGTATTACTGCTACTCTCTCAGACTCATTGGTACATCAAACTGTAGGCTTCACCTTTGCTCATGAGCTATGGGTTTCTCTTCATGACTCCTTTATGCAACAATTGCTTGCATGCAAGTCACTACTTTGGGCGCAACTCCGCTCTCTCAAAAAGGGGTCTCTCTCAGCGGCTGAGTATCTGCAACACATTTGCATAATATCAAATGCTCTTGTTGCTATGGGTGATACTTTTATTGACTTTGATATGGTGCTCGCAACTCTGGATGGGCTGCCCAAATATTAATGTCCATCCGTTACTTCGGTTGAGAATTTAGCCACACCACCTACTTTTTCTCAAATTCGTGCAAAGCTGTTGATGTATGAACAACGAATGCTGCTAGATGACTCCTCCTCTTCTGTTCCTGATTATAACTCCACCACTGCTTTAGTTGCTCAAGTCAATTCAACACCTAAGCTCTTGTGGCAGTTTCCAAGCCATCTACTACTTTGCCTAACACTGCCTCTTCTTCCACAAAGAACAACCACTCTTCCCACTCTAACTCTGCTTTTTCACGTACCAAATGTCAAATCTTCCAGAAATAGGGACATACTGCTGCTCGTTGTTGCTACCGATATTTGCAGTCGCGTAACAGTAGCAATAATCCTCTGCTTGTAACCTATCACTCTCAACAGTCTCCTCAGTACTCTGTTCCTGTTTCCTCTAGTTCAGTTCAATCGTGGCTTCTAGATTTCGATGCCTCTTCCCACATGACCTCTGATTCGTCTCTGCTTCAAGAAATGCATCCTTACACTATCAAGTATTTGTCGGAGATAGTAAGTCTGTTAGTATTTCACATATAGGTTCATCTTCCTTCTCTACCTCCACTCGTCAATTTTCTCTTCGTAATATCTTGCGTATGCCTCTTATCACTCAAAATTTACTATATGTTTCCCACTTTACGAAAGACAATAACATCTCACTAGAATTCTTTCCGTCTTATTGTCTTGTTAAGGATCTTCAAACGGGATGCCACTCCTTAAGAGCCGCGTTGATTCTGATCTTTACAATCTCTCCTTGTCAACTCCATCCTTGCCAGTTACTTTTGTTACTTTTAGAGCTGTGTCGTTTAGTGTGTGGCACAATAGGTTGGGACATCAGGCTCCTTCTATTGTAACCACGTTTCGTAGTCAAGATCATCTCCATATTACTGGGGCAATGTCTTTGAATAAAGTATGTAATTCATGTATGCTTGGCAAGAGTCACAAACTGCCATTTCAAGCATCAAATAAAACTGTTTCTTTTCCTTTAGAATTGATTCACTTTGATATATGGGGTCCCTCTTGTAACGCTCTGTATTTTTTTGATTTGCTTAACTTGTTCTACTTAGAGTAAGATTTGAAAATTATAATTTTTATTCACTTATGCATACCTCATATTAAGTTGATAGCCAAATTTTGTGGACTTTTAAACCCCATCATATCAAATCATGCTAGCTAATTAAGTGGGTTAGTTATGAAATATGGTGTAAATGGTCAATCATTTAGCTAGAGTTTAGGGGATAACAACTAAACATATAGAATCCTACAAACAATATATTACCTAACTTTCCTAGGTCATAGAGGGACGTTTTCTGGGATAGAAAAAGTAATACATTTCTCTCATTCTCCTTCCGTAAGCAACAGCCATTATGGGAAGAAAAAAAAACATGAGATAGCAATTCTCGAATGAAGGCTTTAGCAAAGTGGAGATCACTTGTGGCATCTATAGGGCTTCGATGCATTCGATACTTGGGATTTTGATGAGGCATTATTGGTATTAAATAAGTAGGAAGACCCTACCTTTTTAATACCCTTTTGTATATTTAATTTATGTTTACGGTATATTATTGATTTATGTTGCAAAATAGTTAAGTTGGCTAAAATTATTGATGTATGTACTATGTTATAAATCTCTTAAACATTCATTATGATACATGTTCATTTGTAAACTATGAATTATATTTGTTATTTATAGGTTCTCACGTCCAATACTAATTATCATATTTTACTAAACAAATGTATTTTACTCTACCAAAGATGATTGAACAAACTAAAGCATAATAGCCACACACAAAAAAATGTTTGCAATAACACTATTAGACGTCACTGTTTAAACAGTGACTAAAGTCACTGTTTGTTTTCTTCATATAGTATTTTAAATGTTATCTTTATTCTAAATTTTTCAGCATTTCTTAGAAATCCTTTCCATTATTATATTTAATATTTCCAAAGTATTTCAATAGTGATTCAAAAGATGATTCAAAGTCTTTTATTTGCCCTATCAAATGCATTTTTACAAAATGTTTTCAGCAACATCTCTTCATTGTTTTATTATTTCATTAAATTTTTCAACAGTAACTAAATCATTATTATTATTTATTTATTTATAAAACGCTTTTAAAATGAATTTAGATATCTTTTGTGATGCATGTTATCTATTTGTGAGTGTATTGAAATGACTAAGTCTTACATTGTTTCAAAAAAATATACGAATCAAAACTTGGGACCTAAAACTTTTAGCATATTTGTACCATAAGGTTATGAATAGTTTTTTTCTCTCAAACTAATACGAATCATGGATCATAATGAATATGAAACTTTGTGCCATAAGTTTTGAGGTCGTGCTTTTGGGCCCTTAATTGGTGGGGATCGTACACCATGTTTTAGGATAGTGCACTATCTTTTCGTCGGGACTCCCAATTGCTTTTGGTAGTATGTGCGACAACAAACCATTTTTTGGATTGTGTTACCAGGAATGTAGCCTCGGCCATCGTATAGTTGGATCCATTATTGGTACTTCGGGTTTCGTTTTCGTTATGGCACAATTTTGGTTATTTATCATCTTTGTTTATTAGCATCATTAACATTGTTATTGTATATGTGACTTGTGCATTTTTGCTACGTTTTCAAAATCTATGCCTTTCAACATTTATGTGCAAATATTTCTTCGTTATGTCTTATCATCTATCGCATTAAATATTATTTATTTTCATAAAGTACGGTCCTATGCTATTTTCTTTGCGGTCCTTACTACTTACTGAGATTTTTATCTCAGTTTGTCGTTTCACCTTTTTCTTGAAAATTATACGTTTGTAGGAGTTAGATGTATAAATACTTTGCTTGGGACTTTGGGGACTAGATGACCTTTCGTGGCACAAATCTCTTTCGCGTCCTTAGAGTACTTAGATTCAAGTGATTTAAGATTTATTTAATTTTAGTTCCCTTCATATTGCTTTGGGAGTTTTTTTTTCTATTGAGTTATGTAACCGTTGAAGTTATACTCTAATGGTATTTGGGGACTTGAAAATTTCGTTTCATTGTATTTTGACTAGATGCTCTGAGCTATTTCCCGTCTTACTTGTGATTTTAGTTTATTTTGTTGAGTGCCTTGCAGGCTGAGGAAGATTTAGTTATTTTTCTAGGCACGCGGTAGTCTCGTCCCAGATTCGTCGTAGCAAATTTAGGGGAGTGACACCTCCCCTGCATTTTTTTTTCTAGTTTTTGATTCTTTATCATTTTTATTGATGACTACAGCAGATTCACATGGATATATCCCCTTAAAAAAAAGTGATTTTGTCAACTGCTTCCTTTATTTCAAACGGCTAACTGAAAATTTATTTAACATCACTATTAAATCCTTTCAATGCGATGGTGCTAAAGAGCTTACACAAGGTTGTTTGAAATCAATAATCGATTCTACTGGTATTCAATATAGAATTTCTTGTCCATATACCCCGGAACAAAATGGTCTAGCAGAATGAAAAATACAGCATATTACTAAAATGGGGAAAACATTAATGTTCCATGCCTCGCTTCCAAAAAAAATTTGGCTGGAAGTTTCACTACCGTGGTCTATTTAATTAATCATTTACCTATTCCATTCTTGGCCAATCAGTCACCTTATGAGCTTTTATTTCATTCTTCCCCTGATTATTCCAGGCTACGCGTGCTTGGGTGTAGCTGTTATCCTCATCTTGGACCACTTAGCAGTGATAAATTAAGCCCTAGGTCGCAGAAGTGTGTATTTATTGACTATAGTCCTTGTCACTTGAGGTATTGTTGCTTCAATCCAGTAACAGGCAAGGTG
Organism: Ehretia macrophylla; assembly: GCA_037974665.1. Classification (NCBI taxonomy): domain Eukaryota; kingdom Viridiplantae; phylum Streptophyta; class Magnoliopsida; order Boraginales; family Ehretiaceae; genus Ehretia; species Ehretia macrophylla. The sequence goes on along the minus strand of CM075771.1, from coordinate 68,596,091 downwards.
CATATGTCGTGTCATGTTATTTTTGATGTGCAAACCTTTCCCTATCGCATGATGCCAACTACTTCTGATAATCCTCATAGTCTTTTGTGTCGTCCCAGTACTCAAAATTCTTTTACAAATTTTCTAGCTCTACACCACAATTCCTCGCATGGTCTTATCCTTCCCATGGCTATCTCTCACGCCCACATACCTGCCACATTTGTTCTACTGCCTCCCTCTACTCTGTTAGTTTTGCCCTCGCGTAACACATCTTATCCCTCATCCACTTCACGTCCTATTAGTCTAGTGCCTCAGTCCTCCTCTGTTCTAGCACAACTATTGCACTCTACACCTACGCCTATACCCACGGCTGCACAGGTTGCACCTTTGGATTCTGTGGTTCCGCCTCACACAACCTGTCTTTCTTTTCCCTCTATTTCGTCGGACTTTCCTATGCCTAGCCTATCTCATTCGCCAACTCTTTGCGTTGACCCTGTGTCTTCTCTCGTTGTGCCCTTGTCAGTTCCATCTGTTACAAATTCAATTCCCTCACACCATCCTATGGTCACTCGTACTCGTGATCACACGCGTGTTGCAAAGTCTTTTCCTGATCACAACACTTTTACTACCCATACAATGTCTCATTCTGTTTCTCCTCCTAACTTTGAACCATCAACCTATAATTGGGCTTCTAAATATGAGCATTAGCGGACGACTAGGGATGCAGAGTTTAATGCCCTGATTCAAAATAGGACGTGGCTGTTAGTACCTAAACCTCCTGATGCAAACTTGGTTAGATATAAATAGGTGTTTCGTGTAAAGTGAAAAACCGATAGTTCGATAGAGCACTAAAAAGCGTGACTTGTGGCAAAAGGGTATAATCAAGAGGAATGTGTGGATTACACTGAGACATTTAGTCCCGTGGTTAAGCCAGCGACAATTCGGGTGGTTCTCTCTATTACATTGTCTCGACAGTGGGTGGTAAGACAGCTTGATGTCAACAATGCTTTCCTTCATGGTGTTTTGCAAGAAGATGTCTAATTGATGCAGCCCATTGGCTTTGTCCATTCGTCATATCCCACGCATGTCTGTAAACTTCGAAAAGCTATATATGGTTTGAAGCAAACCCCAAGGGCATGGTTTTCTCGTCTGCGTGACTTTCTTCAACACCTTGGCTTTCACTCATCAATCTCTGATAACTCTTTATTCATTAAGCATTGTGCCGACGTCACAACCTTTGTTCTTGTATATGTTGATGACATTTTAGTTACATGTAACTCAGAAATTGCAATTCAGGTTGTGCTTACTCATCTTGATCAACAATTTTCCATTAAAGATCTTGGGGGCTTCTCTTACTTCCTTGAAATTCAGGCTCAGTTCACGGATGATGGCTTACACTTGTGTCAAATCAAGTATGCGAATGAGATGTTGGTTCGTGCAGGTCTTGAGGCTACCAAGCCAGTGGCGTCTCCTATGACACCCACGTAGGCTATGTCGAAAGAAGATGGTGAGGCATTTTCTGACCCAAAGCTTTATCGAAGTATTATTGGTGCCTTATAATACCTCACCATAACTCGACCAGACATTGCTTTTACGGTTAATAAGGTCTCTCAGTTCTTGCAATCCCTGTCTGATGTTCATTGGGCAGTCATGAAGAGAATATTGTGTTACATTAAGGGTACTGTTTCTCATGGTTTGTTTCTTCGTCGTGCATCTGATCTTCAATTGCATGCATACTCGAACTCCGACTGGGCTGGGTGCCCAGATGAAAAATGTAGCACTCATGGTTACTGTGTTTATATGGGTCCTAATCTTATTTCGTGGTCTGCCAAGAAACAAATAACAACTTCTCGATCGAGTACTAAAGCGGAGTATAGGGCTATTGCATTTGCTACTGCCGAGTTATGTTGGTTGCAGTCTTTACTTGTTGAACTCCACTGCATGTTACCGTCTCCTCCAGTCCTTTGGTATGATAATATAGGAACAACCTACCTCATTGCCAATCCTATCTTTCATGCTAGAACAAAGCACATTGAAATTGATGTGCATTTCGTATGTGAAAGGTTGCTTCTTGTGCGCTTCATTTCTACCACTGATCAGATAGCGGATATCATGACGAAGGCATTGTCTAAACCACGGTTTGTCACTCTTTGACACAAGCTCACCGTTCGAGAACTGGCTTCGTTTGAGGGGACGTGATAAGAGATATACTTTGTAGTTTGAATTATTTTAAATCCCTTGTACTTTGGACTATCTACGTGTGTTTAGTTTATCTCTTTTCCATTGATGTTGTAGTACAAATTAACACTCTGTACACTATTGTGAATGGCAATACAAACACATACATTTCTACACCTATCATACTGACTACTAAACATGGATTTGAAATTAATACATTCATTTATATTTTCATTCATATAACATCCCAACCATAATATATTATTTACCAAACTAAGTCCAATTTCAGGTCTATTTCATTTATTCACTCATTCAATTCTTGTCCAAATTCTTTCCAAGATACTAATCGCCACCGTAACTATTCGGCAGCTTTGTTCTCATTTTTCCTAAAGGGCAAATTGGACAAATAGTCCCTATTGTTTATAAATTTTGGACAAATAGTCCCTATTATTTTAGAAGTCATGCGGTTAGTCCCCATTGTTTGTAAAAGTCTCACAAATAATCCTCATTATTTGTAAGAGTCCCACAAACAGTCCTCATTACTTGCAAAAGTCCCACATATTGTCCACATTCTTTCAAAAGTCATTCAATTAGTTCATATTGTTTGCAAATGTCTCTCCATTAGTCCCCAATATTTGTAAATGCATTTTCAAATATTGGGGACTAATGGAGAGACTTTTGCAAACAATGAGGACTAATAGAGAGACTTTTGCAAACAATGAGGACTACTAGAGAGACTTTTGCAAATAATGAGGACTACAAGAGAGACTTTTGCAAACAATAGGGACTAATTGAATGACTTGTGAAACAATGGGGACTATTGGTGCAACTTTTACAAACAATGGGGACTAACTATGTGACTTTTAAAATAATATGGACTATTTGTCAAAAATTTATAAATAATAGGGACTATTTGTAAAATTTGCCCTTTCCTAAACAAGCTCAAAGCTAGTTTTAGGGATGACAGCCTTTACCACAAGTTCAATGATAATAACTGGAATAACAAAAATATTTTAAGAAATCAAAGAACTAATCACAAAACTAGGGACTGATCATGCTAAGCTTCAAAGCGTGATCTGCGCTGCTTAATTTAGCAATCCAATCATAAAAGAAGAGTTTCGACGTGACATTGAGCATGAAGAAATTGTATTTTTCGCCATATAACGTCATGCAGAAACATCAACATCATAATAGCAATAATTTTTATTGACCAAAAAAATAATAGTAATAATTTTCCAATTCTAATTCACCGACCACATTATGAATAAATGTTTTCTACTACAAAACGATGTGACATGTGTTATAATTGGAATGGATTTTATTGGAAGTAAGCATCAATAAAGAAGCATAGACACTAGCCCAAATTAAAAGAGTATGTAAGAATTATTAAAAGAAACAATTATTAAAAAGCAATTGATTGATCATTAATGAGCTTGATAATTAAGGTGACACTTATCTTTTTTGAATTTTTAAATAATTATTTGAAAACTTCTTATCGAATATTCAAATTCATCATCAAGAGACTTCCAAATGATGATTGTCAAAGCAAGATTTCACCAATTATGAGTATTTGCTTGCTTTTAGAGATCAAGAAACCAAACAATGTCAATTGTCTTTTCCTTTGATAAAAGGCATCCAGCCAATGGTCGAATTGAAAGATCTACAAGGAGACTTTGTTTTTGGTGTTCTATAAGAACAAATTTGAATTTTCACCTAATGTCATTTGTGATCTTTAAAGGTCAAGGAATTTATTTTTGCCTTCCCAACACCGAAGGGCCAAAAATATTTCAAAAATGTTCACATTATATAATTTTTTTTTTTGTTGAGTCAGCAAGCGAAGATTTCATTCCACTATCTAAAAACGAGATGACAAAGCCATTTACATAATATTTACAAAAGGAGAGAAGAAAAGCCTGCAAAAAACCTAAACTAACATGTCACAAAGATTCAAACTATTATATTATTTTTTAATAACACAAAGATGGCTAAAATATTTTTAAATAGAAAACTTTCAATTATTTATCATGAACCTAAATTTGTTACCTAAATACATTTATTATATCTACTATGTATTTGTTTCTTACACTATTTTTTTTTTCTTAATTCCGAAAATAACAAAGAAATGCTCCACCATAGACTCCTAGCATTATTTTTTTGGCCGAAAATAACGATGCATTATTAACTCGCAAGAACATATTATCCAAATCCAATCCCTGCTACAGGAATGCCATAAAGAAGTAATTTTTGTGACTCTCGTGGGATATTTGAAAATCTATCAACATGCTTAAAGCTTGAGTTGGATGATCTTGAGAGGAGATTTAATATTGCTTTCCTGCAAGAAGAAAAATTTTACGAAGCTTCTTTAAGAATATAATTTTTATATTAAATACAAATTATTGCAAAAAGAGAAGGGCTTAGATAAGAAAAAGAACAAACAATTTGGGCCAAGGCCAGAAGTAAACAACAGGCACAAGAAGTAGGCCTCAATGAGAACTTCAATATCTTTAGCGGGCCTGAAGCTGATTTACCGCAACTTGGTATCTTGCCTCGCTTTTATTATTGGGCTTTACTTGTTTTCTGTTAATTAGTTAACAAAAAGTGGCCTGCCCCTCCTTTTGGACCAAGGCCTGCTATGCAGGTGTGATTCAATGGCAAAGTTTATATATAATGTCAAACGGAAAAGAGATTAATTGAATAAAAAGGTAGCAGCTAGAGTAATCCATACGAGTAGAAGCAGAAATAGTTCAGCCCAACTACCAGTGTCTTTGCAAGGCTCTAGATGACAATAATTGGGCCTACCATATTGTTGAAGTCCGAATGAAATTTTCAATCCATTGCTACACCTGGTCCCTAGAGAAGCATCCAATTACAAGGCAGAAAGGAGTACAAAAATTTAATTACAAAATTGATCACACAAAATGTCTCCAAAGATAGGGTGAAGTAGTTGGACAGCGATCTGTCATGGCTAAAGCTCCCAAGTTCAAAATTATATCCTTCCATCAAGTACACGCATTGCAGCATGACATAGTCTCATAATGGATTCAATATGACTCTACCTAAGTAAGTTCCTTGTCATTTAAGAAAAAAATACAGTAGAATCTCTTTAAATTAATAGCTTTAGAACCACCAAATTCTATTAATTTATCGAGATATTAATTTATCGATAAATTAATAACTATTAATTAATAGATATATTTTTTATTTTTTTGGCTTTATAGTAAACATATTATGATTATGATGTCTTTTTCGGTCCAATTTGAAAAGATAAGTAATAAGAATAGAAGATAAAATTTAATTTAGTAAAATTAGAAAAAAGTTTTTCTAATCTCGTAACCAAGTCCTTGTAGGATTAAGATGATAACTAATTTCTCTAATCTTGTATCCTAATCCTTATAGGATTATCTTAATTTTTTCTCTTTAAATAATTAAATATGAGATTCAACTATATTTGAAGTTCAATAAAAAATAAGCTACTCTTGATTCATATTTTAAGAAAATCTCATAGTTAATTTATTATGTACCTTTTAGCTAATTATTAATTTATGAAATATTTGAATCAATAAAATACAAATGAAATTTTTTTAAATGTATTATGTTATAATTTTATCGAATTTATCAACTTTTTACACTGGTCCCAAGTCGGGACCAGACATTTTTATTAATTAAAAGATATTATTAATTTATCGAGTATTAATTTAAAGATATTCTACTGTAGGCATGAGTTGAATTTCTTGCCAATGCACATTAGAAAAGGAATTTTTCCAAGTTCGAATAATTATCGATCAGATTCACTGGTTTGCAATATTCACCCTGGCCTATAAGCACAATTTTTGTGTAACAAACTATAATGGATGGGGGCTTTTCCACCTCTAAGAACTTGAATTCTTCATGATAACCTATCGCAAAGTGGTACAACTCAAGATCCCCATACTGCCCTAAGGAATAAACGGTGGCAACCTTCTTCTCCTAGTACGGTCAAGTCAAGTGCGGATTTAAAATTTTTTTCTTAGGCGTTCACATAATTTGTTAGCCATACGAATATTATTTTTTCTCAATAAGAGCTAACTAATTTTTTAACAAAAAATATATATGTATTTTACAATTTTTTCCTAAAAAGCAAATAAATTATTAATTTTTTAAAGGCTAGTAAACACTACAACCCTCAATTGGCTCTGCCAGAGGGTTAAGCTAAATTGTGATGCGGCGCTTGTTAATCAGGAGCATAAGGCGGGCATTGTGGTAGTATGTAGAAACCTTGAAGGAAGATTTCTCAATGGTAGAGCTCCTTGTACGTATTGTAGATCTTGCGCCCAGGCTGAAGCAATGGCTTGCTATGCTGCTCGTGAAATGGTTTCGGTTCTTTAATTACCTTATGCTCAAGGGCGGATTCAGAAATTTTTTTCAGTAGATCTAAAATTCATAATTTTTTAATTATATAAAATATTTTTTTTAATAGAGATTAATTCATCTTTTTAACTAAAAATACATTGATATTTAATATTTTGTTTAAAAAAAATATATATATATAAGTAGGGACTGCAGCCCCCACTGACTCATTAACACATCAACCACTACTTATGTTACAATTGAATCAGATGTACTATAGATTGTCAATACATTCTACACGTCAGGGAAGATTGACTGGAGTTTATCCCATCGTTACTGGATTCGCGATACATTCTGGTTGTGATACATGTTCGAGTATAGGGTACGACATTTAGGAGCTTAGAGAGTATGATAGGAGTAGATTTCTGCGATACGCTAATTGGGTTCACGGTACTCTATAAAAGAATTATTGGATTAATTTACCTAAAATTATGTTGAGCAATAATTTTTTCTATTTACTAATTACTAAAATCATTTTGCAGCAAAGTTTAGTCTAAATTCAACAACTAAGATATTTTTTTCGGTAGAAATTTAGGTTTTTTGTTCTCTTTCGTTATTTTTTTGATAAAATTTTGTATACTATTTGGGTCGCCAACTTTAGTGAAGTAAAAGAAAATCATAGTGTTTTGGTACGCAAACATACTGCAATTTGGGATTCTTGTACGCGGTTCTTAGAGGATAGGACGAATCTGGCAACTATAGTCAATCGTCAATTATTCAGAACTCCCTCAACCTTCTATCCTCCGGTCACGACCATACATTTAGGAATATCCACAAGAGGCCATTCATTTGGAGATATTGACAAATAGGCTAATCATGTAATAAATTGGATTACGTATGTACTTAAGATAAATTCTCTCCTTGTAAGTTAGACGTCATACTTAATTTCATTGGTATAGATCATAGACTAGCGACGGACTTATGGGTGACGGCTTAACGATGGACTTATAGGTGTTGGATTAGAAACTGACTTATTTACGTCCCTAAATCACGACGGAAATACAATTTTGCGACAACTTCTTTTGCAACAATCTTTTTGTGACATATTTTCGTGGCATTTTGTGATCGAATAGCAATGAAACCTTCCATAACCCACATAAGCATTTCTTGTAGTGACCACATTTGGTATATTTTTTTGGTCACTAAACTATCAATCTTATTTTGGTTATCCAACTATTTTTTATTTTATTTTAACTATTCAACTATCAATTGAGTTTTATTTTGACCATTCTGTCAATTTTTCTATTAAAATAGACTAATTGTTAAGGATAAAATCAAAAAATCAATTAAACAAATTATATTTTTGCCACCATATTAAAATTATCTACAAATTGAATTGATTGATTTTATGATTTTACAATTGACAGTTAGTCTATTCTAACATAAAAATTGACAAAATGTTCAAAATAAAATTTAATTGATAGTTGAATAGCCAAAATAAAATAAAAAATAGTTTGATGACTAAAACATGATTTAGGAGATAGTTTAGACCATAAAAATATTTTACCCTATTTTTTTCATGTTGTAGTACGTATTTAGTTAAGGTTACTATTATTTGGAAGACATGTTTTGGAGAAACAGTTGGTAATAAACATCTGAAAAAAATACCCATATACCCATGCCATTGTGTAAGTCTAGATCATGATCATCATAATGTCATCATTGGTATGCGTATTTAGAACTAACAATGACTCGAATAACTGTAAAAAATGATAAAATTATAACCAAAATTGTTTAGCAAAATAATAATCATAACCGTAACAAAAACTTAACGGTTTTTAAAATCACAAACCATAACCGTAACCGTTAAGGATTCGAAAAACCGCTATTAATCGTAACCATAACCGTTTAATTAAAAATAATAAAGAATTAGTTTTTAAAAAAAAAACCTTAAAAAAATGTAAGAAAAATTAATTTAAATGTAAATAAACCAAAAATAAAAGAATCCAAGCCAATGATAAAATTTGAAATAAATTGCATAATGATTTTATGAGCAAAAATCAAATCAAGAAGTTATGAAGAAAACAATTAATTCCCAAGTAAGGTTGACAATTCTTAAGATTATAAGTATTGGTCTAATGGACTTAACCTATATCTTTTAATTATGCTTAGTCCATTTTTTTAAAAAATTGAGTTTAATTCATATCTTTATCATTTTAATTACTAATTTTAGTTAGTCTTCTATTACTTTAAGAGTGTGTATGCGCGCGTGTGTATATATATATTAGATTTTTTTATTAAATTAATAATCGAATTTTAGGTTTAATTTTTTTTTTACCATCTAAAAGCAAAACCTATTGGATTATCCATTGCTTACCTCTAAAAAAACCAAACCCTAACAAATACCATCCCTAGGTGTATTTATTACCCCTTATTAACTTTTTTTTTCTTTGCTTGGTAAGTACTCATCTCATTTCATTTCATCGCAAAAAAATAAAAGGATCCATTAAATGGATCATTACATCAACCTATCTATGATTTACCAAGAAGAACACAAGTATCAATTTTAAACACTATCAACATATTTTCGTTGCAAGCTAATTTTATCTCTGACATTCATGAGAATTTTCCCAAAAACTTGTTCCTTTGAACTTGCTTCATTGCCATAAATCTTGTCATTTCTTTCTTGCCAGATGTGATAGACACAAGTGCTAAAAGCGGATCTTGCAAGATCCACCTTAAGAGATCTCTTTCTGCATATTATATACAACCGAATGAGCAAGAGATCCCAATGAGTGTTGAGCAACTGGACTTTGAGAAGGCAAGTAAAGTGTCTCTAAACACAGTTAGTAAAGGGGCATTCAAAAAATAGGTAGTCACGATCCTTCATACCCAAACTAAAAAATTTAACTATAGTGACTTGAACCCACATCCTCATCATATTGGTAGCCCTTTATTAACTTTATGTATGCACTTTGATGTGTATGTGCATACATGTTAACTTTTGAACTTCTATGTATATTAACTTTTGACAATATCCATTAATTATAATTTATTAGTCATACATGTATCATGTCAAAAAAATAATAATGTAAATATACAAGTACTAAAAACATAAAAGATTCTTAAATTAATAAATCCTCATTTATCGATAAATTGTTCATTGTTATTGATAAAAATAAATAAATAAACTCTCTAAAACAATAATTTTTCTTGTCCCAATAGTATTATTTTATAAGGATAACTCTTCTTAGTCCCAAGAGTATTATTTTATAGGGGTTTTACTGCATTAGGATTGTTGATATTCATATTGTAACTATTTCTTCTTATGATAAGGAACTTCTCTTTGAAATTTTTTTGACCTCATATCAGAAGTGTTAAACGAGACACATAACTCTACTTAAAAAACATATAATCAAGATTAATTATGCACAAAACTTACAAAGACTAATCCCAAAAAAATTATGCTCGGACTACACTTAGCTATAAAAAGAAACTGATGAGGAATTGGTTCTTCTTTTATGAGGCATGTAACAAAGTTGTCATAAGCACGTCAATCAATTATCATGACTCATAACATTGAGTAAAAATACCAACTTAGCTTTGATATAAAATATATATATATAAATTTTTTTTTAAAGAAAAATCTTCCCCCACCCCCACCCCCCACCTATCAGCAGCCACCCCCATCCGTCACCCACTTCCCCCACTTCCTCATCCTTATTCCCTTGTATGGCCTCTGACTTCTCTTCTTCCCTGAACAGCAACCACCACCCTCCATCTCTCTCTCTCTCTGTGTCTCTATATGTATAGCAGACTACTTGGATCGAATACTAAGCTTTGTTTCTTCTTTGTCAACTGTGAGAGCTTCCACGTTGATTTTCTTAAAATGGAATACACCGACACAAATCTATCAAGTGTGTACAACAATATTAATGAACTTGAATCAGCTGAGAGATAGCTATGAGAGTAGGGCTAGTGGGGGTGGGGGTTGACGGGGATGGGTGTTGAAGATGATCTTTTTTAAAAAAAATTTTATTTAGTGAAAATGAGTGGAGATGAAGAGAAAAAAGGGGAAAAAAATATATAAAAGCTTATTTTGATTAGTTACATCACTGTTTTTGACTATTTCACATATTCTGCAACGTTTAGAAGTTCATTTCTATTTAGTAAATATTAAATAGAAACTCATAGGGGAAATTGTCTTTATCTTGTTAATTTAGTATGCGTTTTAAATAAAAAATATATTAAATAAAAAAGAGATTAAAGTCACACGTGGCAAATATATTGTATAAACAAAAACAAAAAAAAAGTACACGAAAAATGTAGTCATTTCATAAATTTTTATATTTCACTTTGTGTTCATTTAGATCATTTTATATTAATATATTATTTTTTATTCATATTTAATTTAATCAATTTTGTACATATTTAGTAGGGTCATATCAAAATTAAATTAATTTTTTTTTTTAATATTATGACCTTATTTATAATAATTAATTGATATTTATCAATTAATTAAAGAATTTTTAGTTCACCAGACTGTGACAGATTATGGAAGAATTTTCCTGTGAACACATCGCAAGATGATGGGATCTTTCTTCGTAGGCATGCCAAATAGATTTCTGAACCCCAAGAAAGTGCTGAACACAATGTGTCATATAAGTTCTTCGTTTTTGATTAGTCAAAGGAGTGGCATTGAAGGCCCCTGTCCGACACATAAAGGTGAATGAATTCAATAAATGGTGATATAATTTTTTTTAAATCAGTCTCTCATATAAATGATAGAACTCACGCGCATATAATAATCAAATAGCATATAAAGTAAAATGAGAAAAATATAAATTTGTCAGTCCAAATAACAAAATTATTTGTGCGTCCTCAATGGAGAGTTTGAATCTTCTCCTTTACTAAGCTCTTATTTTTAAGATGTAGTGCATCATAGGCTATTAGATTTTGTAGACCCTCAATATCTCTTTTAATTGAAAAAACTAATAATATTATTTCCTTAGAAAATTGTTACATCGTCAATTTTAATAATCCATCTGTAACGAACTAGGATTTTGAAGAAAATAGCAAGACATAAAATGAAGAAGAATTACATAAAATTGATGAAAGAAGAACAAAATAGAAATAAAGATAGTGTTTTTGCTTAACCCCCCACTGACCACTTCACAGTCTATATATGCTTACTTCATTACAACTCACACCATCAGCCTAACCAATTCTCGTTATAATAGATTAGCCACGTAATCCCTCATGTGAACTGGTTGGGCTTTAACTTGAGTACTCCTTCTGCGCTTTGGGCTTGTTTCCTTTGTATCTATATCCGCAACAGTTGAGTCCAATGGACCTGTGGTCGTAACATTACTTTCTCCTTTGAAAAGAACCTTGTCCTTAAGGTTCAAGCCTGGGCATGTTCTCAACACCTCCTGCTCATTTAACCATGAGGCTTCTTCACACACCCAATTGCCAATTTGACCTGAAGTTACACTCTACCCTACTGTGTTAGTCAGGTGCTTCTCAATTTCGCGAACGCCCTCATACCCGCTGAACAACAGGCCTTTGTACCACTTGGGGTTCAACAACTTGGTCCTTGCATCAAGCTGTACAGTCTCAGATAACGTACGCACCTGTGCATTAGCAGTGGTCGTGTCAGCAATGTATGCACTGGGCTACTTTCCATCCTTCCTGAGGCCTTGTGCAAGGTTTGTCGGGTCAGAATCAAAGTAGTGACTCACGTCTGTCAGAGAGATCTCTGGTGAATCAAGATTTTGGAATATGGCATCAGCGGTAATAAGAGCCATCGCAAAAACTTTATGTTTCTCGGTCATTCCTGCACCAGGGTCATCAAAGTTGAAGGCGAATGATTTTCGGCTCAAGTACATGTCTTGAAGTTGCTTCTCGTCACTCTATGGGAACTTCTCAACGGCAAGGTTAATGTTGGAAGAATAAGAGCCTAAGGCATTCGAAAAGACTCTACTTGCAGCTTCACGAACATCAATGCCAAGTGTCTTCGCTTGCTTAAAGGCATGTTTCCTAATATAGTTTTGGTCGTCTGGCTCATCTAACTCTGCTACCATCTTTGCTGCCCGATCGAGAAGGTTTATCTAATTGATGAAGAGGTCCCTAAAAACTCCATAACAGTTCACAACGACATCAATCCTTGGCCTTCCAAGCTTCTCAAGACTGACGGGTTCCACCCTGTTTACCAACCCAAATGTGTCCTCCACGGGCCTGACTCGAATCATCCACAAGACCTGAGTTAAGGACTCCCCATATGTCTTAATGTTGTCTGTTCCCCATGGCACAAGTGCAATAGTCGCAAGATACTTTCCACCATTATCAACTTTCTGCCTCTTAATCAGCATCTTCGCACTCTGCATTGCGGCAGTTGTTGGAATGGCTTGTGGATCCAAAGTATGAATGTTCTTTCCACACATTCTAACATCAGTATTTTCTGAATCCGATAGGGCAAGACCAATCCCGATATTCTCAGATGTTGACAACTGTAAAGTGCTAGATAGAGTTTGCAGAAATTCCCTAGTGATTGTTGTGCTCTTGCTGTTCCAGATCCTATCAATTGGTGAAATTGCAACCCGAGGGTAACTCTTTATCCATTCCGCAACACATTGATAAACATTATTAATATCACACTCTAACTTATTCACATCTCCTTCAACTTTCATTACCCCACCATACCAAGAATCAACGAGAAGAATGAAAATAGAATTCAAACTATCAGGAATATTTGATCTGCTCAGGTTTCTAGCAAGCAATACGCGTATAGCGAACAATAGAGCTTCACCTATAAAAGCGTGAGAAAACTTAGAGTCATTTTCTTGTGAAACAATCATTCCAATATCAGGCCTCAAAAACACTAATTCAAGAATTTCATCCCACTTCCCTTGTGGATGTCTTGGATTCGTCAATACTATAACTGTGGCACAAAGGCTTCCAAGTTGACCTTTACCAATCGTCTTTTCAACTTGGTAGAATTTTAAGTTTGCCTCATGCAGACAGGATATGTAACAAGGCATATGCTCATTCTCAACCCAAAATGCCTCCCATAAACCCTTCACATTGGCATGCAAAAAATTTTCAAGGGCGAGATAAGCAGCTGCTTCTACTAGATTGGTCGATGAAGCAGATATAACACTAGGCATCCGAATTAGCTGCTGAAATAAAACTCCTTCTAATGCATAATCAAACTTTTGAAGATCTATTAATTCGAAAGGAATTTTAGTTGCTGCAGTTGTCACAGATCTTTTATCCACTTCAAAACCGTTTCTTTGGCGATCTCCATTTTCCTTTGTAAATTCACCCTCTTCCCTCTCAAACATGTCTATGCCATTACCCTTCTTAAGATCAACAGGAACAACTTCTACCTCCTCAATATAAGCCGATTGCTTCACTGCCAAGTTGTTATGATTTCCATCTAGTCGTCGAGCCTTTCCATCATTATCTTCAGAGCTACTCCCACTTTTGCTCTCGATTTCACTCTCTGAAAGATCATCTGAGGGCCTTTTCGATTTTCGCTTTGATTTTCTGTCACACCTCTACCGCCTTTTCTCACATCTCCTATCCCTCATTGTTCCGCGCCTATGTCGGTCTCTCTAAGGTCTTTTCCTCTTCCGACGCCTGTCATCACGTGATGAACTAATGTCAGTTGATGAGGTTGAAGACAAGTCAGAGTCACTATCAGATCCAAAAGACTATGTATTAGTATATGAGGAACTATCTGATTCAGATATATAGTGTATGTTTCTCTTCTTCCTAATGTCACTAATGGCAGATGTATGAAGAGCATGATCGATCTTCTCAACAGGCATGTTGGTACAAGTCAAATGCATCATGGTCTCAGTACCAACCATGTTCTGCATACGAGTAGCGATTGCCAACGGGAGATCAGCAGTAGATCCACTAACACCCCAAGTGATGTCGCAAAAAGAAGGGTTGAGGCCGACGGCAACCTTGTTGTCTCTTTGAGGTGTCATTTTATCAAACAGTTCATGTGTCTCATTGTTGTTGGTATCGAGGGAAGCAACAGGAGACGACAACACGCTATTTCCCTTATCAGTAGCTACAAGCGCAGCACTACCGTGTTGCTGAACACCCACACAAGAGTAAGTCGTCCCTAGATCGATCCCAATCGCCGAGCTGTCACTTTGCACCATCAGAAAAAATTGAAAATATTGCTGATAAGACTATGCTTGCACAGGTTCCGTTACGACCACAATCGTTGGATCGACGTAGTAGGACTACGCATCCCAAGCTGTGTCGTTGATGAATCCAGCATCAGACGACATCGCTTCGGGATAATAATAGTGATTGTTGTAACGACACGCTCATTTCCAGGCAGTCCGCCCCATTTCTGACTGAATTGTATAGTTGACGTAATAATCATGTAAGCTGTCAGCTAGTGTATAGAGTATGTTGGACAGCAAGCTTTTGCTGAATACAAGGTGCACCTTTATTTTGAATTTAAGCCAAAGCTGTCAGCAAGTGTATAGAGAATGTTGAACAGCTTTGCTATGCGGAACTCGAGGAGCAATCTTGGCCCTTCAAGCTGAGATGATCCTCATCTTTTATTTTGAATTGTACCCTTATAAAATGAAGGGAAGATGTTTTATTGTATTATCACATATTCTTTGAGTTATAGAGCAATATATATATCTCTCAAGCTCTTGTTTATATTTATGTTTTCTAGTTCATATATCTCAGACTTAGCTCAGCTAAGTCTCTTATTAGCTCGGTTAAGCACCGCACGGTGGTCAAGTTTTGGTCTCAGCCTCTGATCCCGTGACAGGTGGTATCAGAGCCAAGGACTTAGTGCCTGGCTCAACCACGTTGTCTACATTCTGACTCGTGGTATTCTCGAAGTATGGCAGGAACAAAAGGAGATATTGTTGGTCCCAGTACCCAGGCTGTGGAAAATCAGGAGAAGCGAGCAAGGAAAACAAACAAGTCCAAACCCTCTTCTCGTGCTGGCTCGATGGACCAGCTCTCCTCGTTGGAATCTCGAATGGGACGCAATGAACAAAGTGTCCTACGAAATGCTGTTGCAATGGAGGATATTATCACTCGGTTGGAACAAGTAGAAGCAAGGGACAAGACCGCCCTTCCTGAACGCTTGCAGGAGGTAGAGGACCAAGTGGAGGATCTGTGTGGACAGACCCTAGCCACCCTCAACACTTTCGCTGATGAAATGCGAAAGTCCTTGGATAATTTTCAGTCATAAATTTCCGCTGCGATTGAAGAAATGAAGACCGAAGTTAACATGGTTAAAACGGAGGTCGAAGTTGTCAAGGCTGACTTAGCCTTGTGCAAGATAGCGGTGAGCACTAGAGCTGTTCCAGCTGCCCCTTCTGCCCCAAAGATCGATGTCCCGAGGCCCAAGCATTTCAGCGGCCGCAAGAGAGTTGGATAATTTCTTGTGGAACTTGGAGCAATACTTCTCTGCAGTAAATCTTGCCGATGATGCTGCGAAGATTCGAACTACCCCACTCTATCTATCAGATGTGGCCACCCTTTGGTGGAGGCATCGATGCACAGATATTGAACGAGGCCTTTGCACCATGGAATCGTGGGACGATTTCAAGAAAGAAATCAAGAAACAGTTTTATCCGGAGAACGTGGAGTATGAAGATCGTGGTAAGCTTCACCGGCACAGACATCAAAATAATGTACGAGAATACATTAAGGAGTTTCAGGAAGTGATGCTTGAAATTCTGGAAATATCCGACAAGGATGGCCTCTTTACCCTCCTTGATGGACTCTAGGTGTGGGCAAGAGTAGTAGTGCAACGTCGCGGTGTCCAGGATCTCGCCTCTGCCATTGCTATTGCTAAAGGTCTAATTGAGTTCTCCAACCGGAATGATGGAAAGAAGAGTGCTTTTTCTTCCAACAATAAGAAACCAAGTGGAGGAGGAAATCAAAACAAAGGTACCAATTCTAACCCAACTGATGTTGCTTCTAATCAGGAATGATCGTTCAAACCATACTTCAACAAGGGGAAAGCTCTAATGGAGAATCGGGGAAACAACCAAGTTCCCCCGAGACAGTATGAATGTTTCATATGCGCAAACAAGGATCATAAGGTTTATAATTGTCCCTACCGGGGCAAGATGGAGTCACTCCTCAAACAAGACGACCAAGAATCACAAGACAATGAAGATACTCAATTAGGGTCTCTTCAACTCCTCAATGTTGTGAAGGCCGAGATCAAGACCTCTAAGGACCCAAGGAAGGGATCTCTGTATGTTGTGGCTATGATAAAAGGGAGTCCCTTCAAAGCTTTGGTAGACACGGGCACTACCAACAATTTCATTGGTGCTGATACTGCAAGAAACCTAGGCTTATAGATCAACAAGTCAGGAGGAATGATCAAGGCTGCCAACTCAAAAGCCATCCCCATTACTGGTGTTGCCCTTAGTATCAAGACAATAATCGGTGAGTGGTCTGGTACCATTAATTTTACTGTCGTTCCTTTGGATGATTATGATGTTGTCCTTGGGTTGGAATGGTTGGACGAAGTGAAGGCCTTCCTCATGCCCTGCGAAAACTCTATCTTGGTAATGGGCAATTCTACTCCTTGTACCGTGCCTATGACTCGAGAAACCAGACCTGGTGTCAAGGTCCTTTCAGCCATGCAGTTAGTGAAGGGAGTCAAACGCAACAAAGATACTTATCTTGTTGCATTACGAGAAGAAGAACCAGAACATCCAGGACAATGTTCTCTCCCCTCACCTATCCAGAAAGTGCTGAACGAGTTCAAAGATGTAATGCCCTCGGAACTTCCAAAGAAGCTGCCACCTCAAAGAGAGATCGACCACCAGATTGACTTGGTGGAAGGCACAAAGCCCCCTGCCATGGCCCCTTATCGCATGGCACCTCCAGAATTGGCCGAATTTAGGAAACAACTTCAAGAGTTGCTGGATGCTGGTATGATCCAACCTTCCAATTCCCCATTTGGTGCCCCAGTCCTGTTCCAGAAGAAAGCTGATGGCTCATTATAGATATGCATAGATTATTGAGCACTAAATAAGGTAACAATAAAGAACAAATACCCCATACCTCTGATTGCGGATTTGTTCGACCAACTTGGAGGTGCTCGATACTTCTCCAAGATTGATTTGAGGTCGGGATATTGGCAAGTCAGAATTGCTGAAGGAGATGAGCCAAAAACCACTTGTGTAACGAGGTATGGTGCATTTGAATTCCTTATTATGCCTTTTGGCCTAACCAATGCTCCTGCTACCTTTTGTACTGTGATGAACAAAGTGTTCAGGCCCTTTCTTGACAAATGTGTCGTAGTATACTTGGATGACATTGTGGTCTATAGCTCTTGCCTACAAGATCACGTTGAACACCTGAAGTTAGTACTGTAGAAACTTCGGGAGCACGACTTGTACATCAAACCAGAGAAATGTAGTTTTGCCAAGGAAGAGGTGTCATTCCTTGGTCATGTCATCAGTGAGGGAAAAATTTGGATGGACAACCGCAAAGTAAAAGCCATTCATGAATGGGAAGCTCCTAATGGTATCCCCAAGTTGCAGTCATTTTTGGGCTTGGCAAATTATTATCGGCGTTTCATTGAAGGATACTCAGCCCTTGCCACACCCCTGATAGAATTACTGAAGAAAAACAAACCTTGGGTGTGGGATGAAACATGTCAGGATGCATTCAACGCTCTCAAGGCTGTTGTAACTGCTGAACCTGTCATCATCTTGCCTGATCAAACCAAACCATATGAGATACAAACTGTTTCTTCGGATTTTGCTATTGGCGGAGTCTTGACGTAGGAAGGACATCCAATTGCCTTCGAGAGTCGAAAACTCAATGAGGCAGAACGGCGATACTCAACCCATGAGAAGGAAATGACGGCTGTGGTGCACTGTTTCTGCACCTGGCGCCACTATTTGTTGGGCACCCACTTTGTGGTAAGAATAAATAATGTTGTTGCAAGTTATTTCCAGACACAAAAGAAGCTTACCCCTAAGCAAGCAAGATGGCAAGGATTTCTGGCAGAGTTCGATTTTACCATGGAATACAAACCTGGTCGAGACAACCGAGTGGCCGATGCCTTAAGTCGCAAGGCTGAACTTGCGGCAATTAGCTGTCCCGTGAGCCCTCTCACTGGTCAAATACGTGAGGGCCTGGACCATGACCCCATGGCCAAGGCCTTGTTGGGATATGCAAAGGAAGGAAAAACCCGAAGGTTTTGGGTCAAGGAAGATTTGTTGCTGACCAGAGGAGACAGATTGTTCGTAACAAAATGGAACAATCTAAGGCGGAAGATCTTGAAAGAGTGTCACGACTCTTTGTGGGCAGGCCACCCTGGGATGCATCGCACCATGGGGCTTGTGGAAGATTCTTACTACTGGCCAAGGATGCGAGACGATATTGAGACCTATGTTCGGACTTGTCTCGTATGTCAACAAGACAAGACCGAGACCAAGCATCCAGCCGGACTACTTCAACCACTGTCTATCCCTGAACATCCTTTTGACAGCATTTCGATGGATTTCATCATGTGCTTGCCAAAGTCAGAAGGATGTGGTACCATACTGGTCGTTGTGGATAGATTTTCCAAGTATGGGATTTTCATCCCTACACCACCGGACCTGATGGCCGTCGATGCTGCTTGGCTCTTTCTGAGGTATGTTGTAAAATGGTGGGGTATTCCAAAATCGTTTGTGAGCGATCGAGATCCCGCCTTCACGGGAAAATTTTGGTCTAAACTTTTTAAGTTACTGGGGTCCGAGCTGGCTTTTTCTACAAGCTTTCACCCACAAACTGATGGACAGATGAAAAGGGTAAATGCCTTACTGGAGTTATATCTTCGGCACTTTGTCAGTGCTAACCAGTGAGATTGGGTCAAGTTGATGGATGTTGCTCAATTCTCCTACAACCTCCAACAGAGTGAATCCACCGGTCGGAGCCCCTTTGAACTGGCGACAGGAAGGCAACCCATGGCCCCTCATATGGTTGCTACTGGATACACAGGCAAAGCACCTGCTGCATACAAATTTGCTAAAGAACTTCAAGAAGAACGGGACATGGCCCGTGCAATGCTTGAGAAGGCAGCAAAGAAAATGAAGAAGTGGGCAGACAAGAAAAGAAGGCACTTGGAGTTCAATGATGGCGATTCAGTGATGGTAAAACTTCAACCCCAACAATTTCGTGCCTTCTGCACATTAGTACACAAGGCTTTGTTGCGCAGATATGAAGGACCTTTCACGGTAATTCGACGAGTAGGCAAGGTCTCTTACCTGCTAGAACTACCACCGAAGTTGAAGATTCACCCAGTTTTTTATGTAAGCCTCCTAAAGCCTTATCATGTTGACCCAGAAGACCCTAGCCATGGGGAATCAAACCGAGCCCCTACCGCTGTGGTAACCTCTTTCGAACGTGAAGTAGAAGCTATCTTGGCAGACCGCATCATCTGCAAAAGGGGTAAACCAAATGACACAAGTATCTTGTGAAGTGGAAAGGGACTCCGGATAGTGAAAATAGTTGGGAACACGAAGGCTCGCTCTGGCAATTCCGCAAGCTTATTGAGGAGTTTCGGCAACAACAGGCTTCGAGGTCGATGCCTGATCAGGTGGGGGAGGATGTAACGATCTGCCCGTTTCTAGGCAGTCTGTCCCATTTCAGTCCGCCCCATTTCTGACTGAATTGTATAGTTGACGTAATAATCATGTAAGCTGTCAGCTAGTGTATAGAGTATGTTGGACAGCAAGCTTTTGCTGAATACAAGGTGCACCTTTATTTTGAATTTAAGCCAAAGCTGTCAGCAAGTGTATAGAGAATGTTGAACAGCTTTGCTATGCGGAACTCGAGGAGCAATCTTGGCCCTTCAAGCTGAGATGATCCTCATCTTTTATTTTGAATTGTACCCTTATAAAATGAAGGGAAGATGTTTTATTGTATTATCACATATTCTTTGAGTTATAGAGCAATATATATATCTCTCAAGCTCTTGTTTATATTTCTGTTTCTAGTTCATATATCTCAGGCTTAGCTTAGCCAAGTCCCTTATTAGCTCGATTAAGCGCCGCACGGTAGTCAAGTTTCGGTCTCAGCCTCTGATCCCGTGACATTGTGCACATGTAGGTACAGCGGAACAGCCTGCGGATAATATGGCTGATAACTTTGAGGATATTGGTGATAATAGTGTTGTTGATAATAGTGTTGATATTGCTGAGAATGTTGTAGATATTGTTGATATCGTTGAATTTGCAGATAATATTGCGTCACTGTTGCATCCATGGCGTGTAGTCTGGTAACTTCGGCCATAGAGTCAACGAGAGCACCAATGTAACAAAATAAGCCCAAGAATGTAACAACTTAAGCCTAAAGGAAGAGCTCATCCCAAAGATTAGTCTATTAGGTGGGAGAACTCTTTGTACTTAAGAAACACCCCTTATGAGAGTGAGATTCCGATGTGGGATCATTACATTCCACCCCTTTTAAATTAAGAGCCGACGTTCATATCGGGTTAGCCTATCGACACTGACCACTACAAAAATTAAGTTATTTTGTGACGGTCAGTAAACGTCACATTTTCGTCACAAAAAGGCTTTTGTGACGAAATTGTGACAAAATTTAAGTTGTCGTGAAACGTGGCGTGGCAAAATCAATTTTCATCACATTTTTGTTGCCTTGTGACGCATTTGCGCCGATCTAGACAGCTGAAACTTTTCGTAGCAAATTCGTCTCAATGCGACTAATTTGCTACGAACTATGATTGTCGATAAATCGTGGCAATATTTCGTGGTAAAATCGTCACCAGATGTTCGTGGTAAAATTGTGGCCGGATGTTGTCGCAAATGCGTCCCAAACTATTTTCGTCATAAAACCGTGGCAGTTTTCAAATTATGTTTGTCACAAAAGCGTGGCTAGATTTCATTTCTTTTGTCACAAATTTGTGACGATATTGAAACTATTTTCGTCACAAAATAGTCGCAATTTTCAATTATATGTTCGTCACAAATTCTTATATTACTTATAATATCATATTATTTGTCCTGCTAAATTATAAAATAACATTCATAATTGAATCTCATTAATTTCTGAAAGCAACCCCATAATTAAATCTCAAATAATTATACAACCTACACATCTATTTAAATGAACACAAATCTCCACAAAGTAGTTAAATATACATAATAGCCACCATTCAACAAAGTTTTCTTCTTCAAACATACATTCTAAAAGAAATACTAAATGTACATCTATCATACCATGACCTTATAGATCCTATTGGGCATCACCGTCTTGCTGTTCTGATGGAGACTGAGATTGATCCGGATGCGGTTGGGGTGGATGCGGAAACAATTGGGTCAACTGAGCGATCTGTTGCTGAAACTTTCTAAATTGCTCGTTTTGTTGTGCAATGAATTCAGCCCTTAAATTTGATGTTGCCCTATTGACGGCTTCTTGCATTTCTTGCTCTGTGATTCGATGAGCAACATACGGGACATCGTACGCGGACCCTCGTATGGCCTGCGATCCTAAACCATACAATCATCCTCCTCTAGCTGATCCGCCTACTGCCTGGTAAAACAATGCATCACGGTCAATAGGCAGTGCAGTCGAATCTCCTTGCGATGACGTTGTGGCTTGCTCGACCAATTCTTTGTACTTGGCCTGCAATTAATATGTAATTATTGTTATTTTACTTTAATGTTAATTATTAATCATGGAATAAGTTCAAATAAATATAACATACCATGGTTTCTTCAGCCTTAGGGTCAGAGTATGGACCATCGACGCCTTTCCTATGAACTTTTTCAAACACATCTGCTCTCGTCACTGGTCTATCTGATTTTGATTCCTATAGAAGCATTTATCAAATAACAATTCTTAAATTAAATATTTAATTATCATATAGAAATACAATTTAAATAATTAGTTTAACACTTACCAATCTTCTCTTGACCTCGTGAAATGGGAGACAACCCGCATAATGTGGAGACGGCTTACTCAATCTGTTCTTTTTGTTTATCTCTGACCTCTTCCTCCATACATCTGTGTTCCAATGCTAACATAGTCCTTCCCATACATGGTCACTCAACCAACTGGGCTTAATCTTTTCCTTTTTTTCCATTTCACGACCCCTATAGAAGAGGCCCCGTAACCGAGTATTCACGTTTTTAAAAAATAACCGGTGGATGACTGGTTCATCAAAAGGGTACCACTTGTACAATCTCTACAGTCATATATTAAGTATTAGTAATACAACTTATATATTGACACGGTATATGAAACTAAAATATATATATGAAATTAATTTCATATACTTTAGTACCTGAAAAGAGATGAACCATCTCTCTTTAACATCAACTGGAATCGCACCCCATCTCGTCCAAGGCTCATTGAACTCGGCATTTAATATATTGATGACCTCTCGTGCCGCCCCGACCGGTATCCATCTGCAATTAGTAAAAGATACAAAAGTATACTAATAATTGTAATGAAAAAAATAAACAAAATAATGTACATATTATATAAAATTGTACTTAATGTTCTCATACCCGCCTGAATATATCGTCATGTGTGTACGTCTATCAATCTGCCATACAGTATACGCCTCCAAAGATGGAAATCCATATTCTTGCCAAACCTCTAAATGTATTCCAGCAGCCCGTCGCTGGGCAGCAACTGAAGACTCTGGCTGGTTAGTAGCTGGTGTGGAACGAGCCATATGCGAGTCTTCTGTGTCAACGTGCAAACCATCTAAGTGTTGTGGTAAGCCCGTGGATGAAGTAGTTGCTGGAGATTGATTATTGGTGGGTAAAGTGGATGGAGTAGTTGTCGGAGATTGATCATCTGTGGGTCTGGCAATCTGTGAGATCAACCCTGGAGTACTCAATGGTATTGAAGTGGATGAAGTAGATGTTCGCCCAGCATCGGAGGATGAGTGGGATGTTTGTGCACCACCTGAACGTGCAATAGAGCGCTGCAACATCCCAGGAGGCACATATTTTCTAGCCGTACCTTTACCTTTATTTTTATTGGAAGACATGTCTGTTTTGAACAAAATCCAACTATCATTAATGAATGTAGATCTACACATGCAATTTGAAAACATTACAATCATATTAAATGTCTATAAGTAGTATAAATACATTGAAATAATCCATTAAATGTAATTAGCACTAATCATTATCATTATCTTCATCGTCATCTCTATTTTCATTTTCATATTCTTCTTCGTCTTCGTCTTCGTCTTCGTCTTCGTATTCATCTTCATCTTCATCTTCGTCTTCATCTTCACCTTCACCTTCACTTTCACCTTCAACTTGTTGTTGTTGATATTGTAACTCATTCAATTCCTCTTGCAATACCTCAATATTTTCAACTGATTCATGAACACGTTGAGGCATCTCTTCATCATCTGGTAGTATTACATGCACATCTATTTTATCTGATTGAAAAGGTATTTCCTCTTCTATTTCATACTCCTTTCGGGGCATATCATAGTAATTCCTCGATTTGATTTTGCATACAACCCACCAGTCTGCACGATCTCTTTTAGCACCAGGGTATTTGCAGTAATAGACTTGATGTGCTTGTTCTGCTAACACAAATGGTTCATATTTTGGAAATCCCCTCTTCACATTGACCTCGACAATTTGATACTTAGGATGTTCCTTAACACCTCTGCCCTTTTGCATATCATACCATTTGCACTTAAAAAGAACAACTCTTGTATGTTTCTGTGTCGGATTATGGTACTCCAATTCAACAATGTCCTCTAACATTCCATAGTAGTCACCGTACTCGGTAGTACCATCATATGTCCCCTTGACGGACACTCCACTATTCATTGTAGACTTAGAAGACCCGTATTCCAAGGTGTCAAATCGGTATCCATTAACCAAATAGCTTGACCATGTACGCACTCTCTTACTTGGCCACATAGAAAGACATTTTACCCGATCATCAATATCATTACTGCAGGCGAACTGTAAAACAAAGAATTAACCAGAAGCACAAGAGTTGAGTGTTAACTTCAATGCAAATAACCATTAATTAGATGTGTACTTACATGGTCGTATAACCATTTTGGGAAAAGATTGTCAATCTTATTCTGAAGTTGTGTCACAGTTAATGGTGGATAATTTCGGGAAAGATATTCCTCAAACATCCTGTGAGCAATATATATGGTTCATATTAGAGATGTATTGGTGTACAAAAAATGTACACAATGTCATCACCTTACCGGATATAAGGGTGAACCTCTTGGCAATTCATTAGTACATATAGGTGTGCAGCATATAACTCTTGATCATCCAGCATTCGGTACTTTACTTTCCCCATTGGACAACCCGGGTAAGTAAATAAAGCTAAGCATCCATCAGGGTAGTCCACATCGCTATATTGGTCATTTCGACCAACATTTCTTGTTTTAGTTCTCACATGAGGTTCGAAGTAATATGAACAAAAGGTTGATGTTTCCAAGGAAAGATAGGCTTCACATTTGGAACCTTCAACCCTAGCTTTATTCTTTACTCCCCTCTTCAAACGATGTAAGAACCTGCATGAGTATTGATATGTACATTTAAGTATTGTTTAATGCAAGTGTTCGCATATAAATTTGGGAAAAAGATATAATTACCTTTCAAAAGGATACATCCATCGATATTGTACAGGACCACCGCATATTGCTTCATACACCAAGTGCACTGGCAAATGCTCCATCGAATCGAAGAAGGCAGGAGGTAAGATCTTTTCCAGGTTGCAAATAGTCACGACAATATTTTCTTGCATCCTTGCTAGATCTTCTCTATGAAGAGATGTACAACATATATCTTTGAAGAACAAACTTAGTTTCGTAAAAGCTTCCCAAACATGTTTAGGAAATACCTCACGTAAAGCTATAGGGAGCAATCCTCCATAAAGACATGACAATCATGACTCTTTATATGCGACAACTTCAGATCTTTCATGTCAACACATCTTCCTAAATTGGATGCATATCCATCGGGGAATCGTAAGTCCTTAACCCAATCTAGAATTACTTTTCTCTCGGCCAAAGGCAATGTGTACACACCCATATTCAGTTTATAACCACCACCCGGTTTGCTCTGAACACATAGTTCAGGACGGTCACAAAAGTTAGAAACATCTATTCTCGCTTTCAGATTATCTTTTGTCTTACCCTTGACATTCATCACAGTGTTGAAAATATTATCAAATACATTCTTCTCAATATGCATCACATCTAAATTATGACGTACAAGATGTGAACGCCAATAGGGAAAATCCCAAAAAATACTTCTTTTCGTCCAATTATGCTCTTTCCCAAAGCCAGCGATCTTGCTTGTTGACAATTCATTTGCTGTAGGGAAGTCTTTTACACGTTCCCAAATTTGTTCACCATCTAATATGGGAGGATGATCAGAACTTTCAACTCTACCCTTAACAAAATTCTTCTTGTCTCGCCGTAACGAACTACTTGGTGGTAAAAACTGACGATGACAATCAAAGAAGCAATTTTTTCTACCAGTAGTCAATTGGAAAGCCTTTGAATGTTCCATGCAATATGGGCACGACAACTTCCCATGTGTACTCCAACTAGATAACATACCATATGCCGGAAAGTCATTTATTGTCCACAATAGAGCTGCCCTCAATTGAAAATTTGTTTCTGTTGACACATCATAACAATGTGCCCCTACTTCCCATAAATCTTTCAGTTCTTCGATTAGGGGTTCTAAGTATATATCAATGTTCTTACCAGGATTTTTCGGGCCAGGAATAAGAAGAGTTAAGAACATGACGGGGGTCTTCATACACATCCATGGTGGCAAATTGTATGGTGTCATAATCACTGGCCAACAAGAATAAGGTTTAGAACTTGAGTTGTATGGATTAAACCCATCTGAACACAGCCCAAGACGAACATTTCTTGGCTCGACAGCAAAACTAGGATATACTCTATCAAAGTGTTTCCATGCCTCAGCGTCAGACGGGTGACATATCTTCCCATCTTCAACTTGGTGCTTCTTATGCCATTGCATATGTTCAGCTGTAACCTTTGACATGTATAGCCTTTGCAACCTCGGAGTTAGAGGAAAATATCGCAACTTTTTTTGAGCTATGAGCTTACCCCGTCTTGATGTCTTGTAATGTGGTTCATAGCAACGTGGACAAGAATCCATGTCACTTCTATCGTTATAAAACAATATGCATCCATTTTTGCAGACGTCTATCTTTTTATATCCCAATCCTAAAGGCCTCATTTCCTGTTTGAAGTTGTAAAATTTTTTAGGTAAATTATGAGTTTTTGGCAACGCTTCCCTCACTGTCTCGATCATTCTATTGAAGCATTGTTCACTTATATTTTCTTCACACTTGATATTCATGAAACGAGACATAGCAGACAAATGAGTTAGAGCTTCACAACCATCCCATAATGGTTTATCAACATCCTTCAAGAGATTAAAAAATTGTGATGCTTCTATGTTAGGTGGTTCACGTGGTTGATCGTGATCCATAACAAAGTCCAGACCAGCAACATCAAATACCATTGTCCTATAGGTATTTCTTTCATCAAACCTAGGGTAATTATAATTACGAGAAAAGTTCTTTTGAGATGTATTACCATAATTATGAATTTGTTCCCCATGTGAATTCCATTCGTAATAATGCGGCATGAAACCCTGCTGATAAAGATGGACCTTTACATCATCAGGATCGAAGAACTTACGATTTCTGCATTTAGCACATGGACATCTTATCTTATCACCACTCATGTAATGTTGCTGACTACTTGCAAATGCAACAAATTCATGTACACCTCTAATGAACGTATTACTAAGCTGCCTGTCGGGTTCCAAACGGTGGTTCATCCATTCACGATCGATATCCATTTAGTTAAGTACTGTATTATAGCAAACACTTAGAATATGGATTGCATACTTAAAAGTATGAATTGTACTAATTTCGAAAAATAAAAATTAATGGTCTGAATTGTAATAAATATAAATCCTAAACTCATGGCCCGATAGGTTAATGGGCCCTACTATAGTTGTCGGGCCTAATTAATTTGTAGGTCTCAACTATAGGTATTGGTACCTATTAGAGTTGTTGGGCAAAATTCAGACTACATAACATGAACTGATAAAGGAACAGAAAAACTATAGATAGAACATTACACACAATATAATTTCAACAAATTTGATCAAGTTGGTTATAGCTCCAAACCCCTCTTCACATTAACCAAGCTCATTTCTCTAAGCAAAAAAATAGTGAAAGAAAATGAAAGGAAAAGATATAACATGAACTGCTAAAGGAACGTAAAAACAAGTAAGAGGTAAGAAAGAGAAAATAACAAAAAGAAAAAGACAAGTGTACAAAAGGAAAATGGATATCTTCTACTAAGCTATGAGAAAAAGACAAGTGTACAAAGTTGGAAACATAAAACAGAAAATGAATGTCGTTGAACTGGCAGTCTTATGACAGTAGATGTATAACACATGTAAGGGAAGCAATTTAAAACTATTGAAAAGGAAACAAAGGGATCTATTTTGTTTTTTATTAAGTTCCTTTCATGGGTCATAGTTGAATTAATGTAATGAACTGTGGAATTGCTTTAATTGGGTGGGTAAATTTGTGTGTTTCTTTAAGCAATGATGACAATGGAGCATTTCTTTGTTATTTATTCCAATATTACTCTTGTAGAAATCACTTTTTACATCACTGGGCAAAAATTAATACTCTTACTGCTCCCTTCTCTTCTCAGGCTTCAGAATTCTTAAGCAATAAATGTCTTAACTAAGTGTGGCAGTTGTTCTTGAACTTTTGGTGCATAAGTTTTTCTTCAATATAGGTAAGTTACAAAAATTATACAATCATTCACTTTATTTGAGCTTTTGAATAAAGATAAACCTGAGATGAGAAATGAGTTTTGCTACGAAAGATGAATTATTGTCTTATATATCTCAGATTGCCTTGCTGCTTTTGTATGTAGTGTGTGTGGAGTCAAGAGTAATAGCTAGGTGGTGTAAGAGAGTGATAGCTAAGTCGTGAGCAATTAGTTGAGTAGTGCACCTGTGTCTTTGTCTTTGGTAGAGTCTCGCTACTTGTATCAAAGTGTCGTGTTTTTGCATGTATATCAATATAAGAGCTTTACAATATATATAAGGTCTCTTTGAATATTACAAAGGCAAAATGAATTTTGGTCTCTTCAAAATGAGAAGGTGTGCAATGAATTTGGGAGAAGTGACCTATCACAATAATAACGATTTGAAGTATTCTTATGCTAATTCTTTTTCACCCAAGCAATAGAATTTGTGGGCTTCAAATAGAAGCCGAGAAATAAAACAATTATGCAATAGAAAGAGAAAGAAATCAAGAGAAAAATAGTGTTAGTTCATTCAGATTGAATAAAGATGTTAGTTTTTGCTTTTCTTTTTTTAAAAAATAGTGTTAATCACTTTATATCAATTTAAAAATAGTGTTAAACCCTATAAAATAATCAAATAATATCTGCATCTATCACACAAATATTTAATTTTATAATTGAAGTTTGAATAATCCTGCAACAGAAAACAGCATATCGAAATCAATTGAAGAAACCACCAAAACGGTAGACAAGAAGCATCTATCTTTATAGTTTTGCACAGGTAAAGGAATAAATGAGAAGATCACAAAAAAATATATAGCCCACATGCGTTATTGAATAGACATCATCAACCATAAGCAAGCTACCAACAATAAAATCTGAGAAACCCAAAGAATCATCTCACAAAAATCTAGTTGTTAATCTAGCAGTATAGGAATCCAACAATAACAAGTACCTCTACTTTGGATACACTGGAGCACTCATAATGCAGGCCATGATGTGTTAAGATGTAGAAGCAATGTCGAGTTTCCTTATTAACGTCAAATAGTAATGTTTAGTCTTGCAAGCTCAATTCTGCAAAACATTAATTTAGGTCAGTAATAAGTTCTCAAATCATTCCAAAGCAATAAGAAACAAGTAGAAAATTAATTTGAATCATTCCAATTGCAGTGAAAATGAACATGAGTTAGGTTCAAGAGTTGCATATTTTGTTGTTACAGTTATGTATTTACACGAACTGATAAATGAAAATTAATAGGATCTCCATAGAGTACTCATTCACATCTTCCATTGTATAAATAAGATGCATGTAAGGAAGCAAGCCTCAGTCCAGTCTGTAGTTCTAAGTGAAGACCTCGCTGTTAAATAAATATATAAGAGCAATCTGTCTCCTTCTCAAGATCCAGTCACTCATTTCTTTTCTTAGGTAAATGTTCCTGTTACTCCAGTTACTTTAAAGCATGCCTGACTGTACCACATTGCGCCTAGACCCATTAACAATTGGTGTCCTATATTGCCAAAAGACCAAAGTTTTGAAGACAAAATGCACTGCTTGTTGTTCTCATTTCATAACAAAAGTACCATCTTTTCATTTGCTTAGGCCAAGAAATAACCAAAAAAACTATGAGCTTCGTGCTTGTTTAAAGAAGCAACTAAACAAGCTAGCTTGAAGTAATTGAAAATTGAAGAAATAAAAAGCTTATTTATACTGCAAGGAAGTGGCTAACCATAATAGGATCTCATTTAGTAGAATTAACCATAGCAGCCATGCTGGAGATAGAATCCATCCTATTGTCTTGCAATGTACCAATAAGTAACATTGAGTTTAATGCTATTGGGTAAGAGTGTGCTAAGAAGGGAAAAGAAAAGATTTCTCTTACTAGGGATGAAAAGAGAAATTAACAGTAGAGATACACAAAAGGAGTTTGTATTCGTCAATAAACAATACAGAAATAGCTCAAATGCATAGATAAATAGAATGTAATATAATGCTACTGTTCTCTTATGCATTGCTGAGATTATCATAAGCCAAAAGTGGTTTCTGATGCTTCTTTTACCCTCCCATAGCCCATTATTACACACAGAGTATGTACACCATCTAGGACACAACATGTGTTCTGGTAATCGCATGACACAGGCTTATATTTACTTTTGACTTAAAAGGACAAGCATCAACGAACCAATATAGACCTGCTGAGCATTGATACCTTTAGCTTTATTTGACAGCCACAATTTTAGAATTAATAAGTCTATAAGACAACATTTGGCAAGGAATCTCTGCTGAGCATTGATAACTTCAGCTTTATTTGACAGCCACAATTTCAGAATTAATAAGTCGATAAGACAACATTTGGCAAGGAATCTCTGCGCTATATTGATCAAGGTTTCTATCGTCTTTTCTCTAAGATCTGTTAGATGCATGCCTCAATTGAAATCAGAAGTAACATTTGGCAACTAAAGTCCATAAATCAGAAGCTACATTTGGCAACTAAAGTCCAAAAGAAAAATAAAGGCAGTACCTACCAGAATGTTTAATGCACCAAAATCATATTATTTAATAAACTAAGCTTATGCAGGTTATTTAAATAACACATACTGGAGTGGAACAAGCGGGACGCACATAACCAGGAGGAGCGGTGTGCGGAAAGAAACTTTTGATACGAGAAAACAAACAATTGGTGTGTATAACATCTACAACAATAAAGCATAAAAATATATTAAATGGTATTAGTTAAATGGCTTCTTGCTGAGAAAAGAATTACAACAAATTTGTTATCATGTTCAGTAGGAACACATACGCAAACAACCCAATCGAACTAAAAGTATGGTCCTCTGCGATAACATTCAAGGCATCATGAAGCCAGCCATCAGGCGTCTTGCTCGTAGAGGTGGTATGAAGCGTATCTCCGGTCTCATCTACGAAGAAACTCCGTGGTGTGCTCTAGATCTTTTTGGAAAACGTCATCTGTGATGTTGTTACCTATACTGAGCACGCAAAGAGGAAGACTGTGACTGCCATGGATGTCGTCTATTCTCTGAAGAGGCAGGGCAGGACTCTCTATGGTTTTGGAGGTTAAATTGTGAAACTGATGAGTTTATGTGGTTTGATTAGTGTTAGTAATCGTAGATCTGAGGTTGTTTCTCTGTTTTTGTGGGTTGTAATTTAACCTCCAAATCCATAAAGAATTCGCTAATGTTGTGTGTGTGTGATAAAAAATTAAGTGTCTATCTCAAAAAACTTTCTCTCTTGCTGGTTGGAGAAGAAATTAAAAATACCTTTTACAAGTTCCAAATGTGGTGGTGCCAGGCGGCGGTGGTACCAGGCGGCGGTGGTGTGTGGTGCGGTGGTGCAAGGTGGCGGAGGTGCAAGGTAGTGGTCGTGGTAGTGTGTATGTGTGTGGGCGAGTAGTGGCTGTCAAAAATCATATGAAAAAGCTAGGTTAATTGGTCCCCTTTTAGCAATATAATTTTTTTTAATTAAATATAAAAGTCGTCACAAAATTGTAACAAACCCACGCAATTAGTCATATTTTCGTCACAATAAATAAGTCGTCACCAAAATGTAGCAAATAAAAAAGCATTTCGTCACCTGTTCATCATAATATTCGCGTCAAGTTTGCAACAAAATATTTATTCCCACGGCTAAATTAATTTCATCACAAAACCATAGCATATAGCCACAAATTTGTGACGAAAAATCTAATTTTTAGAGTCGTCGCATATTTGTCACTGAAATTTGCCCATCGTGGCCAAATTGTCGCAAGCTATGACGAATTTGCGACACATTGTAAAATTCGTCACAGTTTCGTCTCAGTTTTCATGGAATGTGAGGGCCAAAAAGTTTTGTAGCAATTTCGTCCCAATTTGTGACGATTTTAATTTCGTCACAAAATTTCGTCACAAATCACCTTCTTTTTTGTAGTGAACCCGACAGTAGCCCTTTCCTTTTTTTGTTTTTGGCGGCTGCACTCACTTATTAGTATTTAGTGTGGTACTTACCACATCTTAGTCTAACCTATAGTCTACCCGTCATGGAGGCCACTCTCAATAAAAGCACCAATGTAACAAACTAGGATTTTGAAGAAAATAGCAAGACATAAAAGGAAGAAGAATTACATAAAATTGAAGGAAGAAGAACAAAATAGAAATAAAGATAGTGTTTTTGCTTAACCCCCCACTGACCACTTCACAGTCTATATATGCTTACTTTATTACAACTCACACCATCAGCCTAACCAATTCTCGTTATAACAGATTAGCCACGTAATCCCTCATGTGAACTGGTTGGGCTTTAACTTGAGTACTCCTTCTGCGCTTTGGGCTTGTTTCCTTTGTATTCATATCCGCAACAGCTGAGTTCAATGGACCTGTGGTCGTAACACCATCCCATTCTTTTCAAAGTGGATTTGTTATTTGAAGAGTGAATTATGACCCGTGAACACCTGCCAAGTGAGAGTGGCCCTCTTATATCATGGATAAACGGAAAATCGACTATAAGATGAGACTTGTTTTAATTTGATTAAAAAATTAAATGCTATTAGCGATTTAGTCTATAATTCTCGTTTTAAATGTGAAAAATTTCAAAATTAAATTTTGTGTGTATCATTTTAAATAACATAAAATAGCTTACACATCTCTTAAATTAAGAAAAAAAAGGAATTAAATCGCAACTGCTTTTACAAACAAATGCTAATATATAACAAGTATAAAAAGCTACATTGTCGATAAAGAATGAGGATAAAGGCCATTAGACGTGCATCGCTGTATTACGATCCTGGAACTTAGGGCAGGATTGTGCAAGCCATGTTTGCGGAAAAAGATACACGTGTAAGAAGCGTACTAATAAACCTGAGATCTAAAACTCTTTTTTATTTATATTATCTAAAACTATTGAGGAACATAATTTGTTAAATGTGAAATTTAATTTTAAAATTTATTAGTATTAAGTAGAGTAGTTCAAAATTTTATATATTTATCTTAAATATAGTAATTTATACACGTGGGACAATTAAATTTTCTATCACCCTCTTTACATGTGACTTCATAATTAACAAATTGATATAATTGAAGAAGTAGGAAATTTGGAAAAAGTGTGTACTAAAGTCAATTGTTAAAAGCTCAATTAATTACGTGGTGCAAGTAGTCTATAGAAGTCAATTATTAAAGGCTCAATTAATGATGGGTATAAGTAGATAATTTAGAAAAGTTGCACAACAATTTTTTTTTTTGAATGTCCCACTTCATGAGATTCGGACTCTGATTTCTCAACTACTAAAATTAAAGTTTGAAATATAAACAAATCGCACGTAACATTAGATTAAGGCCCAAATTTTAATTACTTATTAAACAACCTAAAGTTTCATCTTGAAAG
Organism: Ehretia macrophylla; assembly: GCA_037974665.1. Lineage (NCBI taxonomy): Eukaryota > Viridiplantae > Streptophyta > Magnoliopsida > Boraginales > Ehretiaceae > Ehretia > Ehretia macrophylla. The sequence continues at coordinate 68,562,378 of CM075771.1, read as the reverse complement.
CATTACCGACCAAAAATAATTCTACAATCAATTAGTACAGGATGTTAATACTAATACTAGAAATAATAGTTCAAAATTTTATATATTAATAATAAATATCTAACAAGACAATTAAAATTTTCAGCGTAACTAAAATCAATTTGGCAATTTTGTGCTGTCATGTGACCACAATGTCACTTGTCAGTATCAAGTCCCCAACATTATGTGAAGAATCATCGTTACAGCTCTCGTGACTGAGACATAACAATACCCACTGCAACAACACGTTTAACACCGACAATTTAGAGTCAATACAATTTTTTTTTTTTTTTTTGGTCGTACATCAAATTTTCACTTAAGTGAATAAAATAGTCAAAAGTCGAAACAACCCATGTGGTGCCCAAAAAAAATAAATAAAGTGAGTTAGTTTAACCATCTAGTGAAAAATTTATTAATCTTTTAAGTTGAATTAATTAAAAAATTAATTTCACTAATTTTGTATTTGACTAATCGAATTATATAAATTGTAAAATTTAACATTTCTAATATGAACCAGAAAGTTTGCAAGTCAAAAAAAAAGGACTAGAGTATATATTATGAAGAGAAATACATGTCCACTTGTCAAAAGCAGCGTAACATTAGGGTCAACATCTAGATGAGATGTAATGCAATCTAGAAACTTACAAAATGTAAATGGCCATATAATAAAATAAAATAAAAGAATAAAAATTCAATTTAAGACCTAACGTTGAAAAAGATACCATGTAACAAACTCGCATATTTTTTTAAAATTAAAAAACTTGACCAACTTCATCGAATCTTAACAAACAAAAATTATAAAATCAACCAATGCATGCCAATAGGAAAAAAAAAAGTAATAATCACATTAAATTATTTCGTTTTTCTAATAAACAAACTAAATAATTAACAATTTACAATATTTAAATGTATATATTTGACCCCTTTCTTCGCGTCTCCTCATCTCGTGTATAGACATATTTTCGTACCGGGGTACATGCAATCACTCTCTTTACCTTTCCTCATAATTTAACTATACAAACAATACAATTTCTTGGATTTTTCTCCAAGTTCTTTGTACTATCTATATTCCCCCAAAGCCAAAAAATAAATAAAAAATAAAAAATGTAACCCTTATTTCTATGAGCTCAACTCGATATTGAATAGAAAAGCACGTTCAATCGATTGATCAGGAGGCTAATCTCTTTTGTTTGGACCGGAAAAGTCCTTGCTCATCTAATGAAGTTTTCAATACCACGAGTCCGCCTTATGTGTGTGCTTTTTTACCTGTAGCATTTTTCCTAATGCCGATGCTTCTGAGCATGTTTCACCAAAATTTCCGCATAAAGCAGCTCATTCCATGCATCAGGAACACCCGGAAGGCACCAGTGGCTGCAGTCTTGGAACTGGAGCGGCGATCTCCGCTCTTCCTTGGACAGATTTTGTTTCCGGTATATCGAGGGGTGTCCATCCTTTCGATAATCTGTTATTCTCGTGATATTAAGATAAGAAACATGAGTTTTCATCCCTCTTAATACCTTCTCCAATACCGTCATCTTGGGTGGGTATGGCGTGAGATACGTCTCATTCTTTATCGGCTCGGTTTCGTGATCACACTGCCCGCCAGAATTCCACTGCCCACCACTGTATAAATCCAACAATAAACGAGTCTATAATCACATAGTTTAATACTAAAGCACAAAATGATGTTGATGAAATCAATAAATGCGGAGCTTAAAAACATGTACGCCATGAATGAAAACAAGATTCCTTGTTCAACATATTGCTATTATTGGAAATAATTAATGCTGATGACAACGAACTCTCGATAAGAAATTAACGCTTCAGCTGTCACTTTGTCAAGCAATTCAACTGTTACATCGAGATAAAAATGACGAGGAAATGCACGAAAATAATTCAATTATTTGTACTTTCAATTATTCTGTTATATGATTTTTATCACGTAATTACCTGAAGTGAGAGGCAGAATAGCCTCTAAACATGACATGAGTCTTGGAAGGATTTATGTTGGCATCAACCCATCTTCCCCACGTCGTTAAAGCTTTCCGGAATGCCTCAAGAACATTAAGTTCACTGTAAACATGGCTGCCTTCTTGGTAATAGTCCTTCCTGAACCATTCGACAGATGGTAGTTTACAGTAATTAGCACCAAACTAGTTAGTTTTAGCAGTGAAAAACTAATTACACAAGTTCGAACAAAGTCATTTTCAGTTCTTACCCTAACGAAGTCTTCTCATGAGTCCACCAGTGGCCCGTGTTGAAGACAATGATATCAGCGGTTTTATATTTATCAGCAGAGGTTCCAATTAAATCAAGTCGAAGCGTTTCCTTCTTAGTCCCATCTTTTCCTGCAACCTCCCATGGTTGAACTAGAAAAGGCGATACAAACAACTCCACTCTGCAATTGTAATCCTACATATCCATCCCATCGCAAACAATAAATATAACTCTTATCGTAATAAGTTAAAAGATATTCAATCAAGTAAGGTATGGCATAAGGAGAACTAAACCAATTTTAACATACTTCAAATATAAACGCATAAGAAGCTTCAGTCCGAAAATGATGTCTGCCAGATTCTTCGTAAACTTTCTTCTGATCTTTTACGGAGTTCCTGAGAATGCATATAAGAGATTCCCACATATTCCTATTCAGAGAATCGCCGACAAATACTAATCGCTTGCCTCGTAACAGTTCCAGCATATGCTTGCCGTTCAGTCTGTATAAACATATATGAAACAATGTCAATTAGTCAAGGATTTCAAAATTACCATCTATATTAACCAAACAATATGCACCGAACGAGCAAAAAAATATAGTAAAAGAAGAATTTGCTGAAAAGCCATCTTGGTGAAGCAGTAACAAGCATCTTGATTTATCAAATTCATCCAAACAAAACCAATGAAAATCCTTTACTAAATGACAGATATTTAATGGAAACTTCTCAATTATCCTAATAATTAGAAAAGAATAACTAAACTAGAGACTGATGAGTCAGTAGAGAATATTAAAGCAACAATTGCAACCACTTGAGTTGAACATTGAACAATTTCAGTACATAAAATTTCATCATGGACCAAGTAATATTTTAGCACTAAAAGGGCAGCCCGGTCACGAAACTTTCTCAAACCAGATCCACTTACGGATTTATTATACACAACTTTACCTAGCAATTTTTCAAGAGACAATTTCCACGACCTCTCTTATAATTCATATACAATTTTAACACTAATTGGGGTAATTCAAATGGAACCAAAAAGTGACAAAATTCAATATTTACAGATGCAATTGGAAGAAAGTTCAAAACTTTAAGCATCAGATCAATAAAACTTGCTTTTAGATAAGCCACCAAAAGATCAGAATATTGAAACTGAACACAAAAAAGTAATAATTTGCCACATACCTTGGGAGAGTGCAACCTTTAGGCTTCCACTTGAGCTTGTAATAATCATTATCAGGCCTACCATTGAGAAAACAATTGAATTGCTCATCAATCAGAGAACAAGAACCAGGTTTGTACAATGGATAAGACTCATCTTTCACCCAATTCCCATCATAAAAATTACAATTCATCAAAGACTTCACCATATCCTCAATCCCCTGTTTCGCTGAAACATCAGAGTTACTCCCGTTGTTCTGCTTCTTAGACAAAGGTGAATTGAAGTTCTTGATCACACCCTTCTCTGCAATATTCTTTTCTCCATTGGCAGGAACAGTTTCCTCCCGGGAAGAAGGTTTTGGTGATGAATTCACAGTCTGATTCGCGGTGACCGGAGACTTTGTCACCCCAATTGTGCTCTGATTTGCCTTCAAGACTTCACCTTTACTATGCAACTCTTCAGTTTGAGTCTGATCCTTCAAAACTGAGGATGACCCTTTATTGGTCTCTGAAGAAGGCTTTGACGGTGGTGTTATATTTACAGTGTTATTGGACTTTGGGGCCAAGATGGTACTCTGATTTGGCTTAAAGTTTGCAACTTTATCATTCAACTCTGTGTTTTTGGTCTGGTTTTTTACAATTGTTGGTTGTTTATTCAAATTGGGTTGTTCAAAAGTGTTGTTTAGAGATCTAGCAGTGCTTGTTGGTGGTGATGGCTGAGAAGTTGAATTCAAATTATGGACTTGTGTTGAAGAGTTAGGAAAAATGTAAGAAAAAATGGATGAAAAGTGAGATCTATAAGACTCATCAGAGAAGATTGATGCTGTTCTTGAAGTAGTTGAATCACTATTACTAATACTACTTGTACTACTAAAACTTGTAGTAAAGATGTTTGTGAACCATGGTGAAGAAGAGTTTGGAGATGGACTAAAGGCTAAGAAAAGTGTGAAGGCAATGAAAACAAAGACAAAGCCATATGCACAAGTCACAGTTCTTTTGGTTCTGAGAAGAGAGAAGTGGCTCTTGAGGTCTGTCATCAGAGTTCCACCATTGATGGGTGCATACTTTGTTGATTCTGCCATCTGGGTAGATGGTGTTTGTGGCTCTTTTGTACAACACAGTATCTATAGGCCAGTGTGTGTGTGAGAGAGAGAGAGAGAGGAAGATAGTGGGTAAGAAAGAGGGGCCGGGGGGGGGGGGGGGCGGGGGGGGGTAAAGTTAGATATGTTGGAAGGACTCTTTATGGCATAGTTGGCCTCTAGAGGGAGGGGCAGATTGAGAGAGAGAGTGTGGGATCATATGTGAGAAAAAATAATGTTCTGTTACTAACTTATAGTGTGTGTATTTTTATGTGTGTGTTTTGGTACATGTGTGTCTCTTGTGTGTTTTGGTCCGTTGGGAGTGAAATTAAGACTTTAAAATTAAGGTGTGCATTTTTATTATAAGAAGGGTCGAGAAATGTACTCACACACTAAAAGAGATTCATCATAAAGATTTTATTTTATTTAGATGTTTTAGTTGAAACACACACTGTATATCAATGTGACTCGAAGACTCTGTGTATTCTTAATGTGTGTTTAGTGACTTAATGTGTATTTTTCTGTGTTTTGGTGCATGTTTGCCTGTGAGGACAGTGTGTGAAAAAGTAAAAGGTATGCTCTGTTTAGTGACTTGGTGTGTATTTTTGTGTTTCTATGTGTTTTGGTGTATGTGTGTGAGAGAGAGAGAGAGAGAGAGAGAGTGTGTGAGAGTAGAACTGTATTTGTGTGTTCAACTGTGTCAAGCGACAATCTTCCTCTTGCGTTTACTTCGAAAAGTAAAAGTTAGTTTACCGCTCAGATTCATGTGTTGGGAATGCGAAAGTACAAAATTACCACTCGTTTATGGAGATAATAGCCATAATTGCCACCACCGTCAAGGGGGTTGGGAGACAATAATCAGCAGAGATGCTTCCATGTGTACACGCTTTATACTCTGTGGCCAGGTTTGGCCGGCTGTCAATTATACTGGCACATTTTGTGGGGTTTTAGACAGCCCTAACACTTCGAATTTCTTTAATACAATTCATTTCATTTAATAGTTTGATGTTGTTCTCATGGTTACGGTCAGTGGTGGAGTCAGAAATTTTTATTAATAAAAATTAAAATTTATAATTTTTAAATAATATGAGTAATTTTTTTTAATAAAGGTTAATTATTATTTTTAATTAAAAATATATAGATATTTAATTTTTTTTTTTAAATACATAGAAATTTTAATTTTTTTATGGGCCAGTAAAGGTTAAAATCTATAATTTTTGAACTATACGAATATTTTTATTTTTCAATAGGGGTTAATTAATTTTTTTAAACTAAAAATACATATATATCTATTTTTTTATAAAAAAAATACATAAAGATTTTAATATTTTTATGAGTTAGTGAGGGTTGCAATTTCCACAATCTCTCACGTGCCTTCACCTTTAGGTACAATTCATGATAGTGAAAGTAAAATTATTTTTACAAGATGATGAATTCTTCAAAACAGTTAGTTATAATTTTATAACAATAAGCTTACTTATGAGTTTAAAATGATGAGTTTTGGAGCCTGATAAGATGTGTCATATTATAATGTGAATTGGATTGGAGTGGAATGAAATGCTATGATGAAAAGTTTCATGATATAGAGTATGCTTTCCGCGAAATAATGTCTGCGTGTCCCAAGTCGTATGATGTATGAAATTCCTAGCTTCCTTATATATAGATTGCAGTAGAGGTCTCATCTCAAATAACATTCTTTCTCTTTACTTTAGTCAAAAATTAACTGGAAAATAAGGATTAACAAAGATAAATGTCTATCCTAGAAGAGTCCTTGATCGTGTAGAGGTCTAAGGCTTTAGAGCTTTAGTAGATATATAATTCATTTTTTATCACCCATTTAATATTTCTTATATAAATTTAGCTTTGTTATTCTTATTGCTTTTGACACACTAGATAAGCATATAATATATATATATATATATATATATATATATATATATATATATGAGGTGATAAATGAATGATAAAGAATAGATAATAACAAGCATTTTGTCAGATTTTATGATTTCTGAATAAAAAATCGTGTTTTGCAAATCTTAGAAAAATATAAATATAAGTGACAAGAAACTTCTAATGATAGAGTGCTAGAGAATATAATTTATCCATATTAAAAAAATTATAAATTCAAAACTAGCATATAACATTATATATATATAGATTACTTTATCTAATATGTATTAATGTTGGATACAACCTATATCTCTTCACACATAATGTACGATCTAATTTGTCTATAGCTAGCCATTCGATTATTATTCCTTAAAAGCATCATTGCTTAATGGGGGACAAGAATTTATGAATTTTGCTAGCTCATGGGCTCAGCCATACATCTCAATAATGCGCTTAGTAATATACCTTATGATCATAATGTTTACAAATATAGTTTTGATATGAGATGTTGCCATTTGCGAGTGGTTGGTAAGCTTTTTAAATCAGACGACTAGACCATCACAAAGAACTAATGGTTTAGATCTACTCATTGCCTTTTAAGGACACGCGTTTCTTCCAATCCAGACCTTATAACTTAGCCTGTGAAGGTCAAGTCATAAAGAATATACTTGTTCTCTTCGTATACCACAATTCTTTTCTAATGACCACTTTTGTCAAGAAGCTTTACTAGGCAAATGTATTTATCATTAAAAACCTTTTTTCCATTAGAAAAGGCAGTCATATATATATATATATATATATATATATATTATTTAAGAGAGAACTAAATCATACAATACATATCGAAAGATATCACCTATAAGAATTGATCTCACAATCACTCACACTTACAGTGAAAAGTAGTATACCATCAAATCAAAAGCCTATTGGTCAAACTATATTTTGTCGTGTGTTAAGAATCCTGAGATTCCATCTTGAATCAAAATTTTCAAATCCACTATAAGATCTTATATTACACCATCTAATTGATTTTGAGTGAAACCACGGTTAACTAACAAGTAGTAAGTGTGATATTCCATTTAACACTAATTGATTTTAAGATGTAAATCCATGATTCTTAACATGGTATCAGAAATAGGCCCATGATCTAGCCTTGTTCATTTTTCGCGTGTGTCTCACGCATGTTCAATCTTCCACGTGTTGGCATTTTCACGTGTGTTTAATCTCTTCCACGGATGATATTTTTCACATGTGTAATTCAATCTTTAACGTGTAACCCCTCTTAAATCAAGTAACACGTACCTTATAAGATCTTGGATTACTACACTTAACACCACGTGAGGAAGAGTGTTAGAATATGCACTTGTCACAGATAGAAAAATAATAAAATCTAAGACCACTTTATAAGATCTTGGACTACTTCATAATTAGATACACACCAACAGTCCTCTTCACATGTAACTCATGACTACTTGGGAAACCATCTAAAACCATCTAGTCTTATACTCGTGCGATGCACGGATGTCATATAGATAATTTATCAGTGTATTTAAATAATTTTAAAATGTGTAATTTGAAATCTATTCATTCAACTTTCTAAACACACTATTGAAATATTATAATATATAGCTACCCTAAATATTATACTATTACATAAATAAACCAAATAAAATAAGCATTCATGTTCTCAAAAATCCAACAATAAGTACCATTTTACAAAGATCATGTCTCTCAAAAGACAAATGTATCTCATTTTTTCACGATGTTGTCTTTGCAAAATACATGATAGGGTATTATTTGACGTCATGCTTACTCCTTTCATATGTGATATGTTTGACAATCATTCTCTACCATCATAAATTTAAAAGATTCAATAGTTAATCTTGCGAGTGAAGTCACCAAACACCCCAGGAGTTTGCCAAAAGTGTATAATACACCATATGGTTAAAAAATCCCTTGAACACTACCCAGTGGTTTGACAAAAATGCACAACACCCTCTACCGTCAAAAAATCTGTCATATTTAACGGAGCATGTAGAACACGCACATTAAATGAGATTTTTATTGGTTTCTAATGAATTTGACAATAAAATAATTATAATAATTAACCAAATTACTCTTTTTACAAAAAAAAAACTAAAAAAAAATAGTCATCTTCCCCACTACCCCGGATCACCTTCCACCCTTACCCATCCCGTCGTCCCCACCCTCACCCAGCCCCATCAACACCCCCCAAACCCTCCAGGTCATCACATCCCTCCCATTGAGCCTTCAACCCCACCCCATTCCCTAGTTTGTCACCTCCAGTCATATATATATATATTTTGGTATGTTATGTGTATACAATATATATATATCCTCGATGAAGACACAATATATATATATATATATATATATATATATATTTCTTTTATTTTTTTGGTTCAAACAAAAGGGAAAAGGAAAGTCTTCCATGATATTTAATCATTTTTTTTCTTATTTTAAGGAGACCTAAATTGTATAATACATATTAAAGGATATCGTCCACGAGAATTGATCTTGTGAACAATGTTATAATATTATATAATAGCCATAAGTTTCATCCTCGACGAAGACACATCGTCTCACCTTACAAGAAGCGAATTTTTTTACCCTAAAGATAGGATCTCACACTCTTTTTAACACTTACAACGATGAGTATATCACTAGACTAATGGCTTGTTTGGAAAAAAAAATTGTATTATTAACAATAAAGAAGCTAAAAACAGCACACCAATTAGTCTCCATTGTTTTTTTGTTAGGTTTTAACATTTAGTTAACGTTAAGAACTAATTGGAGGACTTTTGCAATGAGGACTAATGGCAAAACATTTACAATTAAAAGAAACATTATGTATTATATTTTTATTTGACACTTTTTTTTTTCTCAAAAGTTGTATGATATTTTAAATTTTTCATCTTGATCAAATTTTTAAAGTTCTCTAGTTGTTGATAGTGAGTTGTGCACATTATTTTTTAATCTGTTTCAATTCTGCAATATTAATTAATTTTTTATTACTTATTTATTGTAATTAACTAATATTTTTAACATAGTTAATCAATAAATTAATAAATAAAACTATTTAATTAGTTAATTATATTAATAATTAATAATTTTAATAAATTAATGTTGAATTAATAATCTATATAAATTTGGAATTAATAATCTATATAAATTAAGTAATATTTATTATTTAATTTTTTTGTTAATTAATAATTTTGTTAATTATCGATTTAATTCATTAATTGTTAATTGTATTAAATTATTATTGATAATAATTAAATTCCAATGAATTATATTTCTTTTACATTAGTAATTTAACATTTAATTAATAATTAAATTCAAATTAATTTTATTATTAATTATTAAATTAATTAATAATAATTAATTTAAAACGTGTTCAGAGGTGTAGGGGGGGAGTGGAGGACTTGTGGGGTGGGGAAAGCAATAAGAACACATGAAAACATAAAAAAATTGTTCTTATTTTATTATTTTTGATAACATAGTTCTCAAAACAATCACTGAAAATAACTTATGCCAAATAAGTTTTTCTATTTTCTTGTTTTCAAAAACAATAAAAACTATTTTTTAGAACAACCCTTATATAAACCATAAATTTAAGGTACAAAACAAAATAATAACAAATGAGAAAAATAAATACATAATAAAAATAACAACAACAACAACAACAACAACAACAACAACAACAACAACAACAACAATAATAATAATAATAATAAAAATAATAATAATAACACAATATTAGAATTACATATAGAATAAGAAAATTCACATACGATAATTAAAGTGAAAGCATGAATCATGCCTAGGGTTTTATTAAATATGTAGGGAACTAAGAGTGCAAAAGTACTTTCACATCTATGTAGGGATGGGAATGCCTATTCTTATTCTCTCCACAAGTCTTGAATGGGAAGCGAAAATTAATTCCAATTCTCTACCCTATTATACGCCTTTTGGGGAAAAAGCATATCGAGCATCATTATCACATTTTTTATCTATTACAATATTTAAAGATATTTAAAACTATTACAAGGAGGTTAAAAATAGTTGCAAATAGTTTTGACCATTGCATATAGTGCCGTTGCATATGACCCTGTTGTAAATTTTCTATTGCAATGGTTTTTTATCTATAAATAATAAGCATTATTTTAAACCGTTGCAAATGCCTTCTTTCTTGGTGCCCCATGAAACAGGAAAAAGTTGACTTTGAGAAAGAAAAAGGGCCGTCCTAGCTACAAAATTAATTTCATGAGCAATTATTAAGAAAAAGTTATTAAAAAGATTTAACTATTGTAAAAAGTTTTAATTTATACAACGGCAAAAAAACCGTTGCAATAAGACATTTATTACATTGATTTTTTTCTAATTTTTTGTTACGATTTTTTTTCTCTTTCCAACTGAATTGTTGTAAAAAAAACTAAAATATTACGGTGTATCCATAAAATCTACCTTCATTGTCATTCCTAATTAAGAAAAAACAAAAATCTAACATGAAGAATTCATGTAAAAAAGAATATTTCCATTAAAAGGAACTGAGAGGAACAAGACAAGAAGAAAGAAATTAATGAGTTTGTTAAGAAAGTTGTTTTCATGTATAAATTTGTGTTTGGTGTAATTGAATGGATTTAGGCAAAAATAGAATCTAATAATGAATGAAAGAAAAATGGGAATAGTGTCTGTAAGATTTATTTATTTTGATTGGGAACCAAATTGACAACATATATATATATATATATATATATAGGTTCATTTCTTTCTGCATAATGACGACCATTGCGTTTCCCAATTGTCGAAGGAGAGATAATTAGTTGAAAACAAAGAATTCGTTCGTGTGTGTGTGTGGGCTCTCCCATTAGGTAGCTTCTTGGATTTCTCGCAAAGAATTGAAAGTGAAGATTGATTTACGAACTAATGGTATGAAATAGTCTCTATATTTGTTCAGTTGAGTAGATTGAATCACTCTTTTGGTCTAGTCATTACGAAAATGTAATAGTTTAAGAAATGGTCGTTCGACAATTATGTTTTACTATGGCAAATACAAAAAATGGAATAGGAGGTATGATACCACTTATCATTTCATTTTCACTGCGTTTGTGCATACCAAACACAGCTTAAAAAATGTGCATGCATCCGTACATTAAACTCGTACCTACCGTTGATCCATCGTGTCAAACATAGCATTTAATAGTTAAATATAACACCGGTCTTTATAGCATGTCAACTTGGGTTAGGTTTAGACGCAAATTCAAACAGCATCTACTCATCTTTTAAATTAAACATATATGATTGACGACCTCCATTAACAACTCCAACCCAATTATGTAAAGTATACTGATTATTATATTATTTATTCAAAGTAGAAAGATTACCATTAACAATTAATTTAAGGAAAAAAAAAAGACTACTTACGAAATTAAGACAAACGAATTTTTGCATCACACAGACGAAACACACTTATATATTCAAAGAATAAATTGTAGGTGTTATCCAAGGACGGAGCCGTTCGTAGCACATAAGGTCATATCCAACAGCTTCTCTATTTTTCTCTCTACATGTAAAGAATTTTAATCATTTCTCTACATGTAGGGGATCTCTATTTCAGTTTAACTCCAACAGCTTCCATACATTATTATTTTAGAAAATCTCTATTTCAATATCATTCCAACAGCTTCTCTATTTTAGAGAATCTTTATTTTTGTTTCTACAAAGTCTCTCCTACGTATTATTTTAGAGAATGGTTTAGGGTATTTGTTCAGCATCTCCACATGTGGAGATGCTGAAAATTGAATGTAGGAATTTTCTATAAAGTAGAGAATCCCTAGAGAACCTGTTGGAGATGTTTATCTCCAACATATTCTTTACATGTAGGGTAACATGCATTTTACATAACCTGTTGGAGATGGCCTAAGGGACTACAATCTCCATTAACCCTAAGAGCAGAGTTATTAGTGAGGGAGGTAGGGATGCATTTTTTAAAAACGTGTATACTTTTCAAATATTTTAAACTGAAAAATTAATTAAGTGTCCACTCAAAAAATTTATCTATAAACAAATACTAAATTGTATATTTCCTACTAAATAATAATCATGAATCTGTCACAGGTGTTATCTTAGTTACTCAATCCTTTTCTTCTTCTTCTTTTGAATGTATGGGTTTCTATTGTTCTATTAATTAACGGCTACATACCTAAGATTTCATATATATGTAGGGTAGCCAGTAGCGGAGTTAGGGAGGGACCGGCGGGGGCCCCGGCTCCTCCAATTTTTTTTATTTAAAAAAATTTATATAGTATGATTAAAAAAATCAATGTAGTATCATTTAAAAAAGTTATTGGCCCTTCCTATTTTTTTTTTCTGTTATGAATTTTCTTATTTGAATATTGACCCCTAATTTTAAATTCCTAACTCCGCACCTAAGAGTAGCCATGCATGGACTCACATTTCTTCTTACTATAATGTATCGAGTAAAACGGTAAAACCTTTATTAAAAGACCCAATAATTAGATTATATAACGTATTGGATTTTTTTCAATTGACTATTTCTTTAGCAGCCAAAAAAACATTGTAGTCACCATCCCCGATGGGCAAGTTAGTAAAGGTGACCATTATTTGGTTGTTGTAGCTGTCCAAGTGGAATTCAAAGTCTACATCCCACTTAACGTATATACAATTTTCGACGACAGAAGTGAAATTGAAAATGAGCGTTTTCTTTCTTTGGCTAAATCAGCAAAGAGGGTTTTATAAATAAAGTAAAAGATAATGTCATACAACGCCAAGTCCAGTGAACGACAAAGAAAAAAAAGGACCACAGATGGTTGAATGCGAAGAGATTGAAGAAAAATGATGAATGTGGAATCAGACGTTCGCATTTGAAATGGTAGGGACGGCTACTGATTTTCAAGTCACATGAATGAAAGGGCATATTTGTCAAACAATTGAATTGGGAATTGCCAGATTGGGACGAGTATGTAATCTTTTGAAAAAAGAAAAAAAAGTTTCGGTTAATTACGGTACTATAACATTTAGGAATGTCAACGGGTACTTGTTTTATCCGAAATTGACAATAAAAATTCGATAACAAAAATCGATGGGAATCTGTTAGGGTTTGGGTATTGTAAAAGGAAACCAATAGATAAACCGATATGTTTTGATTTTTGACGTTAAAAAAATGAAACCCAAAATCCAATTATTAATTTAATAAAAAAAAAATCTAACATATATATATACACTTAAAATAGTAGATGACTAACTAAAATGATAAAAAATTTAAACTAAACTCAATTAAAAGAGATGGGCTACGCTTATTAGACCAATACTTATACTCTTAAGAATTGTCAGCTTTACTTATCGAAACACAAGAAGAGACGTTTCTCTCTCGGCACTTGGGAGGAGACTGAAAAAAGTGTAAATAATAGGGATAGTTTGTAACCGTAACCGTGAAAAATGATCATTTGTGAAACTTACATACTTATGCAGAGATTGAAAAATGATGCACTTATAAGTACCACGTATATCTCTGCATAAGTATTACTCGGCGCATCACTTTTAAAATAATAAAGATGAGACTAAAAAAAGAGTAAATAATATGGATCATTTGTGAAACTTACCCTAGTTTAGAGCCAGGCATGCGTTTCTTTATTATATGGTCATCGTCTTGGATCTTTCACGGATTAACTCACAAGCAGAGAACTAAAGAGATTAATTAGAAAAATTGATCTTCTACTTAACTATATATGAAGGAAAATAAGCGAGAGTTTCATCTTATCATATATTTTAAGAAAGATAAAGTGAAATTGTGCAAGTGCTACGCCTATTGAATTTCGATTTTGGGAGGACCATAGCTTAGTCTTCCTCATAAGTACTAATGGTCAAGTGCCCCGAAACCGCAAAAAACATATGTTTTATTTGGTCGACAGAGAATTTCATTGAAAGAGCACGAGATTACAATAGGAGGAAGATCAACATCAATGGGATTACATAAAGTAGCAAAGATGTCACTACACTGTTCTGAAATTTTGTTTTTCACTGAGCTAATACATGTGTGGGGTGTATTACTTCATTTAAAAATTTATCAATTAGTGATCGAACTCTACATAATAATTCGATAATCGGACTCTACTAAAAAAATCAATAATCGGGTTCCGTCAACTACATTCTCAAGTCATCCCAAAAAAAAATGTCACCACACGAATCCAAAGATAATATACTATTTTTCTTATTCTGAGAAATTCTTTAGTCCATCTATCGGACCAATGTCTCACTCATATGGGGTGGACCCAACACATGTGGGATCCACTCCACTTATCTGTGAGACATTTGGTTCGACAGAGGAACCAAATAGTTTCTCTCTTGCTCTTTGCCACTTCATCAGCCACTATGTTGCCAGTGCTCTAGGCTAGGCTCAAGGCTACTTGTGGGAATCTTAAGCTAAGTCTTTGGTATCTGGATGATTTTTCAGATATCCTAATTATTTTGTGAAATAAGCCAGCATCAATTTAAAAAATGATGATATTTGAGTTAAGTTCTTCGAGATGCCGGATGACATTTCAGATATCCAAATTTTTTGAACAATAAATGATGATTTATATGTATATGTATATATGTAATGTGCCAACTAATTAGGCAGTGCCCGCTATAGTCGTACATCAAATTAATTTACCTTTTTAATTCATGAAAATCAACACAAAAAAATAAACAACGATAACAAAAGAACTAGAATAGAATCTCAGAATACAATTAGTGAAATATACTTGTTTGAAACCTACGAACCATCTGGTAAAGTATACTTGAGACTTTAATAATTTTTTTTGGGAAAATAGCACATTTAGTACTTATTGTTTTTCCAAAGTTTCAATTTCGTCTCTATTGTTTAAAATTTCTCAATTTTATCTCTACTGTTTAAAATTTCTCAATTTTGTTCATATATATTGTTTCCGCATAAGTTTCAATTTCGTTCTTATTATTTTTTAAAAAGCTTCGATTTCATCCTTACTGTCAATAGGGACCATTTGTGCAATTTTTTCTATTGTTTCTCCAAAATTTTAAATTTGTTATTATTGTTCAAAATTAGTCAATTTAATCGCTATTATTTTTCAAAAATATCAAATTCATCCCTATTGTTCAAAATTAGCCAATTCAGTCCCTATTATTTTTGAAAAAATTAATTTAGTCACATTTTTTTAAACATTGAGGACTAATTTAAATTGTATGGAAAGATAATAGGGACTAAATTGAAATTTTTTAAGAAATAAAAAGAATTAAATTAACTAATTTTGAACAATATGGACGAATTTAAAATTTTAAGGAAACAATAAGAATGAAATTAAAATATTTTGGAAACAATAGAGACGAAATTGATTTTTTTTAGAAATAATAAGGACGAAATTAAAAAAATTTAAAAAATAAAGACGAAATTGAAACTTTGAGAAAATAAAAGGACTAAATGTGTCATTTTCCCTAATTTCTAATATATTGTCGCACTAGATAGGATTTACAACTAGCATTGATTCAAAGAGTTACCATAGACGAGTATGCAATTCTTATTTTTAGACTTGTTTCTTAATCCTAGTATATTATGCTAGATTTCCTATATTAAATTTCTTATTAGATTGGTTTTCTATTCTTGGTCATTAAATCTTGAAATTGTTTTCTTCTAGTATCTTCAGTATACATGTTTTCACTTTTGTTTTCCTCTTAACATAATAGATTTCAACTTGTTGGCCCCCTTTATGTGACCCTTCATGGGACAACAAAATACTGTTTGCAATTATTATAGAGCATTGCTTGATTTTCTAAGAGCCTTTCTAAACATAGTTATTTTTAGAGGGTGGAGTGCTAATTTCTCACTCCAACAACCTCCCTACAATTATAACAAACACCTATTTTTATTTTTCGCTTCCTAAATCTAGAAAACCAAATTTGGCTCTCTATTCACTCTTCAATGGTAAAAGATAAGCTTAAAATTAGGAAATTAAAATAAAAAACGAAATATAATAATTCAAAAGATGTCAATATTATCAATGATCGTTAGATCATATTTTTAACAATTAGAAAGTCAAAAATCAAAACTAACAAAGTAAAAGTAATATTTAAACAATATGTTAGTTAAAATAGTATGTCACCTATTTCACTCTTTGTTATAAGAAAAAAAATAATAGAGATGTTAATGGAGATGACTTAAGAAAACCTTGAATCAGCTCAGGTTTCATTAAGGGTAAATTTCACACTTAGTCTTTATTGTTTAAATATTTTTTTAACATAGTCTTTAATATTTTAAAAGATTTATAGAGGTCCCTAATGTTTACAAAAGTTATTCAAAATAGTCTCTATTGTTTAAACTTAGTCAATTTGGTCCGTATTATTTTTAAAAAAATTCAATTTAGTCCCTATTGTTTCTTTAAAAAATTCAATTCAATCTATGCATATTATCCCTATTTGGAAACTAAATGAAATTTTATGGAAAATAATAGAGACTAAATTGGTCAATTTTAAACAATAAGAATCATTTTGAATTACTTTGTAAATATTAGGGACCTCTATAAATCTTTTAAAATATTAAAGATTAATTTGAAAAAAATAGCAAATAATAGAGACTAAGTGTAAAATTTACCCTTTCATTAATGTAGCTACCAGGAGTAAATTCGAAGAAGCCCCACTTCATCAATGGAAAGAAAGAACAATGTCAACAAAGAAGAAGGATGACAAAACGAAAGAGGGGTCCATTTCCATAAAAGTTTTCTCTTTTATCTGCCAAGTTGCCAACAACTTCTCTACCGACTAAAATACCTCCATTACTCAAACCTAATTTATATGTAGGCTACTTGGAAAGAGGGGTCCATTTCCATTAAAGTTTTAAGGTCAGGAAGGAGACAAGCCTAAGTTGAAATTTGTCACGCATTTCGACCTGTCGCGCATTTCGACCTAGACAAGTCACAAGTGTACATTAATACATTTGAGAATAAGCTTTTAAGTTGCCATGTGATTCACCATTCCCTTTTTCTCCTTACAGGTTTGCAACGGTTGTATTTTAAAAAATGGCTTTATTTTTTTTTTTTCATTACTAGAAAACGATTACAAGTTTTACCCAACACTAGTTGGGTTAAGGTCAGAAACAAGTAAATTTAACAAAGGTTCTGGTACATTGGAGACCCAATCTATAGGCAAGGAATATCTACTTTTGCATTTAACGATCCAATCATATGCTTTGTTTGCGGTCCTCCTTATGCATTAAACCCTAAGCTTTGGGTTGTCTGCCACAATCTTTCAAATGTCCTCCACAATTCGCCGTACTTGCCAATTAGTAGCATGATTTGGAGAGACGATTGCTTTGAGTACCGCTTCTGCATCACTTTCAATTATGATGCTAGAGAACTCAGTCTGGATGGCAAAAATACATACTGACTTGATAGCAAGTGATTCCACTTCAAATGCTGATTTGCAAAAGATATGGTCCGCTTGTCCATAGCATAACTCTCCTTTCCAGTTTCTTCCTATGAATGCAATAGCAGCTTGTTTCCCTTCACTGAAAGAGGCGTCCGTATTGATTTTCAAAGAGTTTTCAGGAGGGGAAGACCAAATGGAGGCAACATTTCTGACTTCTCTCGAGGCTCGGTTGACAATATGAGCTGGAGTCGAAAGATGGGCGGTGTTGAAATTAGAGACTAAACATTGAGCTTGAACAACAGCCCTGTCGAAGTCAATTCTTTTATCCTCAATGCAAGCTTTGCACCTCTCTTTCCAGATCTGCCAGCAACACGCTGAGATTTTGACAAATGCTTCATCTTTACAGTATCCTCTTTCAACGCATAACTGGGTAAACTGAATGAGCCAGTCTCCAAACCGCGTTGAAGCTGAGGGCACAAGATACTGTAGAGGTGAAGCAAACCAAAATCGCTAAACCCAGGGACAATAAAGAAAAATGTGTTCGACAGTTTCCTCACTCTGATTGCACAACGTACAAAGAGGACTAGCACAGAGCCTGCGCTTGAACCTGTTTTCCTGGGATAGGAGAACATTTTGGCATGCCTTCCAAAGGAAAATCTTGATCTTGGGAGGAACACGAGCATTCTAGATAGTCGCCCAAAGGTCTTTGGGTGCTTGATAAGATGAACTGGCAGTCTCCAACGCTTTATTGACTTCAATCAGACTTTTTGCCTCCGAGTAACCCGACTTCACATTATAAGAGTCGTCCCAAGAAAGAGGCCATATAATTTTATCAACTTGAGCTTAGGACGGAATGTAGATAGTGAGGATTGCTTTAGCAGTTCTATTGTCAAACAAGCAGCGAATCAAATCTTCTTTCCACCTCCTCGAAGATTGCTCAATCAGATCCTTAACAAAACCAAGGCGAGAAGGATCTTCAGGCTCTACAAGCTGGATGTCTTGAAGCCAATGATGCTGCCAAATATTGATCAAACTCCCATCTCCAATTGCCCAAATGACACGCTGCTTCAATAAGTCCCTACCTTTGATAATGCTTCTCCACGACCATGATGCAACCCGCTTAGCTTTAGTATCCCAGAACAAACAATTGGGAAAATAAATACCCTTGAAGATTAATAAGTGAAGACACCCAGGATTCTCAAGGAGTCTCCATGCCTGCTTAGTGATAAGCGCAAGGTTGAAACAATGAAGATCCTTGAAACTGAGCCCTCCATGGGTCTTAGAATTTTGGAGAAGATCCCATATTAGCCAGTGCACACTATTCTTTCCATTTCGTCCCCACCAAAAATTGGCTGCTAGAGAGGTGATTTTGTTGCACACATTTTTGGGGAGGAGAAATATAGCCATGACATAAGAAGGCAGAGCATGAAGCACATTCTTGATAAGGATATCTTTGCCACCTTTTGACAAAAGAAGATTTTTTCAGCCTTGTAGTTTTGTGGAGCATTTCTCAAGGATCCAACCAAGGGCATTCGATTTAGACTTACCCTACTCCGAAGTTAATCCAAGATATTTACCCATTTTACTGGTATGTTTCATGCGGAAGATGTCTGCAATACCTTTCTTCAGGCTTTTTGGGGTGTTGGGGCTGAAAACAATGGATGATTTGTTAATGTTGAGGCTTTGGCCAGAAGCAAAACAGTATTTGTAAATAGCATCCTGTAAGGCAAGTGCTTCATGATAATTAGCTTGGAAGAAAAACATTGAGTCATCTGCAAACAAAAGATGAGTCGACGGGGAGGGGCAAGCTTTAGCAATGCGATAACCCTTCATCAGTCCTTTGCTAAGCTGCCAATCAATCAGGCTTGTTAACACTTGGGAGAGGATAGAGAACAAGTAAGGGGATAAGGGGTCTAACTTACATGCCCAAACTTCTTTTCAATAACTTACAACTATAATCCAAGTGTTCAGTACAATAATCAAGTACTAACTTGTTATAATTAAATATTTTGAGTTTGAACTATAATTTCAACCTCCAATTCATTAATAGGCCAAAAAAAAACAACGTATAACTATAAGAGCATCTCTTCACCTGTGGTTTCATAATTACATTTTTAGTTTCTAAACTTTTCACAAATATTACATATTGTTATCACGAAAATGCTATTGAAGGGTTTCATGAAATCTTTGCCCAAAAAATAGGGATTAAAATGTTAATTATGCAATTTTTTTTAAAAAAATTAGGAATTAAAATTGTAATTATAGTTCCACATGAGAGGTATTATGCATTTCTGACAAAAAGATATGGTGCTATTCCTCTCCTCCAAATAAGTGACGAGAGATATTTTTTCCTCCCAATTTGGTTCTTAATGAACGAGACATGACGTAATATATATATAGGCTACTTGGCGTGAGGTGAATATGTACGATTCTCGTGATATAAATATAGGTAAATTGAGAACTGATTCTGACCACTATGGAGTATGGAATTATACGGTTTACATACCTTTTTTGTTGAGAACTGATTCTGACACGGTTTACATACCTTTTTTTGTTTGAAATAGTTTTTAGTTTAGCTTTTTCTTGTAAAACTTTTCACTTCTAAAGAATGGTTATGTAAGATTTTCTTAGATTGTTTGAGTATTGATGGACCATAAAATAAAGCCCAAATCAATAAGAAAGGCCCAAACAACTATAGCTGAGGGCTGAATCGAATAATGACCCTAAACATGACTGGATCGTGGCCCAATAAAAAGACTAAGTCAATAAATTTGACATGACGTTGACCAATTCAAAGGCAATCACAACTAACTCAAGCAAACATACTCTTGAGAGCTCGAAAACCGCGGGGAACAACTCCTACATCCATCGTGCGTCAATCCCACTCCCTTCACAATGGAATTATGAGCACAACTTTGCCTATAAAGAGGTGCCAACAATGTCCAAAAAGGGGTATCAAATTCTCACTAAGCAATTAATCATACTACATTGCCTTTTAAGATCTATACGAGATCTCTTGTTCTCATAACTGACTTAAGCATCGGAGGAGGACCTTATGCATTGCCTTGAGCCCTTTGTTTTGTAGGTAATCCAACTAAGATTCTCAATTGTTAGACACAGAAAAAGAGTTCTAGCCCAATTCTTGAGGCCCCAGCTCAAATCTGACCTTAATAGTTTGGTGTTGTCTATGGGAAAGACTTGATCATCCCATTGAGTAACCAACATGGTACAAACAATAAGTCAGGCGACTTGTGACATCCGACCTACTCAGGATGAGCATCCACCTCCAAGAGTAGGAAATCAAGCTCTACTAGCATTTACTCATCCACAACCACTTGCAGCCACTACAGACCCTCAAGTGGTGGCCACTGCAGCTACAACTATACCAGCCATGACTATACCACCGAATTTGGCCTCATCATCTCAGGTAGTAGATTTGTCGACCTTGGTACAGATGTTCTATAGCCTGTAAGTAGTAATGAACTAGTTCATGCAAACTCAGGGCTTCACTACGACCCCAAAAGTAGCTCTAGGTCAGCCTTAAATGAACCCTCTGCCACACAACCCACCTAGGTAGGGAGGTCAATCACTGACCACCAAGCAGCAAATCGATGACACAGACTCGACTGAGCTAATGGATGGACTTGAGAATACCAGAGCTAGGTTATAAATGGCAGGTTTTGAAGGGTTTGAAGTCTCACAGGTATGTCATGAGCATCGCTGAGGAAACTATTATCTCTCAAGGGAGATTCAGGAAGAACCAATTCCGAAAGGATATAAGCTCCCAACTCTACCTACCTACGACGAGATAGAAGATCCTGAAGATTACCTGCATGTCTTTGATCATCATATGAACTTCTACGATGTGTCTGACCTAGTTAAGTGCAAGGCTTTTCCCACTACTCTAGTTAGTGCAGCTCATAGATGGTTCTTAAAGTTGCCAATCGGATCTATAAGGAGTTATGAGTAGTTATCCAATGAGTTCTTGGACCGCTTTTCTAGTAGCAAATAGCATTCCAAGATCATGAATTCCTTGCTAAACATCAAACAGTGAAGGGGATAAACCTTCTGGGAATATACGCAGAGGTTCAACCAAGTAGTGTTTGACGTGCCAAACATACAGTTGTTCGTTGCTTTGGTGGCCTTTATGCTGGGTTTAAAGTCGTAGTCCTTCCACAATTCACTAGCTCGGAAAGCACCGTAGACCCTCTCAAAGCTAATGGCTAGAGCAGAAAAATACACATACTCGGAAAAGGTGACACTGGCCAAACGAGAAGAGGAAAATGACTTTGGAAGATATATCCCTAGAAGGGGTAGAGACTCCGGAGCTGACAAGAAGAATGGGTCACTAAGAGAAGAGCAGGAGAGCTCGGGGAAGAGAAGATATTAAGAGTACACCCTGCTGAATGCCCCTAGAGTTGAGATCCTGTGCGAGATTCGTGGAAAGGAAAACCTACAATGGCCTAAGAAAATGACCTATAACTTGGACAAACATGGGAAAGATAAATATTGCAGGTTCCAGGACAATCATGGTCATGACACATAAGAATAAAAGCAACTAAAGGACGAGATCAAGTTTTTAGTCAGGAAATGAAGACTTACCGACTATCTAATCAAAGAACGTAGAGGTTGAAGAGAGAAAGAACCTTAGTGAGACCGGTATCAGAGCCCTAGGCCCAGACAACCGGACAGGCATACAAGAGTTGTGGACACCATAGCAGTAGGTCCTACGATAGGAGGTGAAATGAAGGCATGAAGAAAATCTTACCTGAGGTCAGGAAGAGGTGAACCCCTTACCACCAAACCTGAGAGGAAATAACAAATAACCTTTACCTCGGAGGACCTTGTAGAACTGATCGTCCCACACGACGATCCCTTGTTGATCCAGGTAACAATTGTTAATTTTCTTGTGAAGAGAGTAATGGTTGACACAAGTAGCTAGGCATAAATACTGTTCCTGAATAGCTTTTTTAAGCTCGGCATTGAGCATAGCAATCTAAGGCCCATGAAAGGGACCCAATCCGGATTCACAAGAGAGCCTTTTCAACCAAAAGGTATCATCAACCTACCTTTAACCTTGGGGACAATAGAGAAGAAGGTTACAATCATGGGGGACTTTATTGTGATTGACTGTAATTCTGCCTATAACAGAATCATGGGACGAGTAGCCCTGAACCAGTTCTGAGCTATAGCATTTCTTTACTATTAAAAGCTAAGATTCTTTACACTAGCAAGGATAACAACCATTAGGGGAGACTAGCTCTTAGCCTGAGAATGCTATGCAGCATCGCTAAAGATTCCAGGACCAACAACACAGCTATCAGAGCCCCCTAAGGAAGAGGAGAAAGAAAAAAGGCCAACTCCAATAGAAGAACTGATAGAAACAGAGCTGGCCCCCTACAAGAAGGTCAAGGTCGAAAGTAGCCTTCCACCAAAATATAAGAAAGGTATAATTACCTTCCTTTTAAATAATATACATGTATTTACCTGGTCTTCAACTAACATGACAAGGATAGACCCAAGCATAATTGTCTACCGACTAAACGTGGATCTAGCTCACTGACCTATTTGCCAAAAGAAGAGGTAGTTTGGTATAGAAAAAAGCCATAACATTCGAGAGGAAGTCAAAAAATTGCTTGAAGCTGGCTATATTCGAGAAGTCAAATACCTCGAATGGTTAGACAACATAGTGCTAGTCCTAAAGCCTAATGACAAATGGCGACTCTGTGTTAATTATACCAGCCTCAACAAGGCTTGCCCCAAGAACTGTTATCCATTGCCTAAGATATACCAACTAGTAGATACAACTTAAGGATATGAGTTTTTCACATTCTTGGATGCTTTCAAAAGGGTACAACCAAATCAGAAACAGCCTTCATAATTGACTCTGGAGCCTATTGTTATAAGGTAATGCCTTTTGGGCTAAAAATCACCAGGGCAATTTATCAAATGATGGTCAATAGGGTTCTTGAAAGCCAAATCAGCCGTAACATAGAGGTCTATGTGGATGACATCCTGGTAAAGAGTAAAAGTGCCCAGACACATGTTGTCGACCTCATCGAAAAATTTATCACTATAGAGAGGTTCAAAATCAAGCTTAACCATGAGAAGTGCGCCTTTGGTATAAAGGTTGGAAGTTCCTAAGCTTCATAGTGACTAGCCAAGATATTGAGGTGAATCGAGAGAAGATCTTAGCTTTCCTGGAAATGAATCCATCTAGGAGTATCAAGGAGGTCCAATCATTAGTCGGGAAAATAGCTACATTAAGCCGTTTCATGTCCAGGTCCGCAGACAATTGCTCATTTCTTGAAAGTACTCACAAAGCTTAAGGACTTCCAGTAGACGGAGGAGTGCCAGGGGTTGTTCAAGAGCCTAAAAGAATACCTCAAATCTTTTCCACTGTTAGGCTGACCTGATTCGGGCGATGTACTGACCCTCTATCTAGCCAGCTCCACCACCGCAGTGGCAGCTGCTCTAGTCAAGGAAGAAGTGATACAACAAAGACCTGTGTACTACACTAACAAAGTGCTTAGGGGGGCCAAAACTAAGATATTCAACCATTAAGCAAATCCCACTTGCTCTAGTGATGGCCTCACGAAAGCTGAAGCATTACTTTGATACTCACACAATCAAGATGATAATTGACATGCCATTGAGACAGGTCTTGCATAAGCCAGAGACATCAAGGTAATTCCTCAAGTGGCCTGTAGAGTTTAGTCAATTGGACATACAATGTCAACCTTACATATCTATCAAGGCGCAGGTTCTTGTTAATTTCATAGTAGAATGTACTGGTGGGCCAAACTTGAAAATAAAGGACCCCTAGATAATTCAAGTAAATGGAGCCTCTGGAAAGTAAGAAAGTGGAGCTGGTGCGGTCATCATGAATCCTACTGGAAAAAAGCTGCAGTATGCTCTCAAATACTAGCCTTAAATAACGAGGCAAAATATAAAGCCTTGAAAATAGGCCTCAAAGCAGTAATAGCAATGGGAGCTGGGGCAATAGAGATAACCATACATTCTCAATTGGGGGAAAACCAAGTCTCGAGGGAGTTTGAAATAAAGGACATTTCCATGCAGGCATACCTCTGAATGGTTAAAGAGCTAATATCAGGACTGGAGAGGTTCCACATTCAACAAGTCCCCTGGACAAAAAATGAAAAGGCAGATGCCTTATCATACCTTGCTTTAAGCACCTTCCGACCTGCCACAATCAAAATTGAAGAAATAGAAAGCCAGTGGTGATCGCAAATGAGGTTAAGATGGATGTAGCTACCATGAATGTCAAAGATATGTAGATGGAACCCATTAAAGCATACCACGAATTAGGGGAGCTAAATCAAGATAGGTCGGAAGCGATAAAAATCAGGAAGAACGCCTCTAGGTTTATCATCCTGTGAGGACAGCTGCACAAGAAATCTTACTCATGGCTGCTATTAAAATGTACCAGTAGTGTCATGCCCTAAAACTTTAATGCAGTAATTCCGAGATGTGACCGTCTCACGCCTAGAAAGACAAGTCCTCTTAAGCTCGCAAGGCTCGAATCTCTCAATAAAATGAACTATAATCCATTAATAAATATATAATCCAGAGCTTCTACGGTCCCAAAAATAAATATGTATACTTTAATTACATTAGAAATCTCCAAACATAATAATAATCATAATTCTCAATAAATCTACTTGAATCTTTAGCTCTGGTCACATGATTTCTAACCCGGCAAATTCTGATTTAACTTTGTTGTCTGCAAAGAGAAAAGAAATGAGTGAAGGGCATAATGCTCAATAAGTAGATTTACCCAAAAGAAAGTTAAGGTTCAATGATCAATAAATAATCAAATAATCACACGATAAAATCATGCACTATAGGAAACTATAATAAGTTGTGACTACTTAATAGCAGTGTGATCACAAGTTCAGATTCACAATTCACAATAATCGATAACAACAGTCAATAACAAAGGACGACAAATTAACTCCCAGTCGCATAGGATTTGATACACAACTTGTATAGTTCATAGGACCTGAATCAGCAGCTCAGATTTGACTTATCAAAAGGATCGATACAGATAACTAAACAAGAATCACGAACGAATAACAAACTGAAAGATATTTGTAGAACAACAAATGGGGTAGACCACAAGGAAAAAGGTAAATTACTTACTTCAAGTGCACTGACAATTAATCAAAAGCCTTAAATGCAAAAGTCATTAAGCTCAAAACCACAAGGGTTACAATACCAAAGTTCTGCTATGGCTTAGTTTTCTTCTCATTCTAATGCTTGATCTCATAGCTAGTCTTCCATTTATAGTAGAAGAATTAAAATATAATAATGATGAATAGGGTAAGGTGGAATTAATATAATGAAAAGTTTCTAAAATGGGTTGTTGAATTGATGAACATCTTAGCCAAAACCGAAAGCAACCAAAACATTGCCTGACAATGGTTTTCTTTTATTCGTTTAAAGATCACAAATATGAGTTAGTTTGCCACTATGATTATACTTTTATATAATGGGAAATTTGGCCATGATTTCTTGTCTTTCTTATCATATGGTCACGTTGACCACATGATATCTTTTTTATTTTTTATTTTTTAAATCTTTTGACCACAAGTATGTGTCATTATATTCTTTCCCCTTAGAAAAGTTTCGTCGTCGAAACTTAATCTCTTAGATAAGGATCCTACAAGATACAATTCAAAACATCAAAATCATTAAATACAAATCTAAGCATTCTTATACTCAAAGTAATAAATTTAAGCCTAAGTACTCTAATTATACAAAACAAAAACTTAGCTACTCAAATCACAAGTCCTTAAATGATCATAACATGTTGCTCTGATACCATTCTGTCACGACCCGAAATTTAATGCGGTAATTCTGGGACGAGGCCATTACGCGCCTAGAAAGACAAGTCCTTATAAGCCCATAAGGCTCAAATATCTCGATAAAATGAACTATAATCCATTAATAAATATATAATCCAGAGCTTCTACAATCCCGGAAATAATTATTTATACCTTAATTACATTAAAAATCTCCAAAAATAGTAATAATCATAATTCTCAATAAATCCACTCAAATCTTTAGCACTGATCACGTGATTTCTAGCCCGATAAATCCCGATCTAACTTTGTTATCTACAAAGAGAAAAAGAAATGAATGAGTGGAACAATGCTCAGTAAGTAAATTTACTCCGAAGAAAGTGAAGGTTCAAAGATCAATAAATAGTCAAATAATCACATGATAAAATCTATCACTATAGGAAACTATAACAAACTGCAACGACTTAATAGTAGCATGATTACAAGTTCAGATTCATTATTCATAATAGTCGATAACAATAATCAATAACAAAGGACGAAAAATTAATTCTCAGTCACATAGGATTCGATACACAGTTTGTGTAGTTCGTAGGACCTGAATCAAATGCTCATATTTGACTTATTAAAAGGATTGATATAGATAACTGAACAAAAATCACTAACAAATAAGAGAATAACGAACTAAAAGATATTTGTAGGACAACAAATGGGGGTAAACCAAAAAGAAAAAGGTAAACTACAAACTTCAAATACACTGACAATTAATCAAAAGCCTTATATGCAAAAGTCAATAAGCTTAAAACCATACAGGTTGCAATACCAAAGTTATGCTATGGCTTAGTTTTCTTCTCATTCTAATGCTTGATCGCATAGTTAGTCTTCCATTTATAGTAGAAGAATTGAAATATAATAATGATGAATCGGGTAAGGTGGAATTAATATAACGAAAAGTTTCTAAAATGGGTTGTTGAATTGATGAGTATCTCAGCCAAAACCGAAAGCTACCAAAACTCTAGTTTGACAATGGTTTTCATTTATTTGTTTAAAGAGCACAAATATGATTTAGTTTGCCACTACGATTATACTTTTATATAATGGGAAATTTGGCCATGATTTCTTGTCTTTCTTATTATATCGTCACGTTAGCCACATGATTTATTTTTTCAATATTTTTTTTTAATCTTTTGGCCACAATTATGGGTCGTTACATTCTTCCGCATTAGAAAAGTTTCGTCCTCAAAACTTAATTTCTTAGATGAGGATCCTGCAAGACACAATTCAAAACTTCAAAATCATTAAATATAAATCTAAGTTTATGATATACAACAAAAACTTAGCTACATAAATCACAAGTCCTCAAATGATCATAACCTATTGCTTTGATACTATTGTATCATGACCCGAAATTCAACGCTGTAATTCCAAGACGAGGTCGTCACGTGCTTAGAAAGACAAGTGCTCCTAAGCTCGTAATGTCACGCCCTGACCCAGACACCTGCGAAGGCTAAGGCCGGTACGTGACTTTCGTAACCCAAAATCTATAAAATCAATAACTTAATAACTTGTACATTCACACATATTCCATAAAGGTTCAAAAAGTCTTTCAATTACATTGGCCTTAGTAAAGGAAGCCACCACTAATTACATATATATACAAGACCTCGGACCACCTGTCCATACCTAAAATCTAGCCAACATTCAGGTATCTAGATCTTAAAAAGATAGAAGTATTTAGTTACATAATAGTTGTCCAAAAAAGTAAGTCATACAATAAGTACTTCAGGTACATCAACAGGTAGAGATCACATAAGGCAGAAATCTTCGATGTCACACCAAGGAGTTTCGCCAACACCTTGAAGTGTCTACTTAGCCTCAGCCTCGCCTGAAAGGTTAAAAGAGGGTGAGTTAATCCTGCACATAGCTCAGTGAGGATGAAATAGGAAGGGGTTTCGCAATGGTTTTCTTTTTTCGCAAACAATTCGAGAAATCATTCCATGCACATAAGAATGCACATGTAAGTAAACAAGTAGTAACTCAAGTATGCAATAAGATAATGAACAGAGATACTTATTGCAAAAGGATACAATGATTGCTGACGTTGATGGTTTCTGCCTTGAATCAATTAATGATATCCCAACACCACAACTGAGGATCAAGTCCTCAACAAAAACCCGACACCAACTCCATCAACGACTGAGGGTTCCGGATAGCTTCCCTCAAGGGTAAAGAATAGGTCCATGGTAGTCGTGGGTACAACCGGCAAGCCCTATGCTGACCGGGGCTATCAATCACACCAAGGCCTTTAGAAGATTGCAACCTTGATACATATATACATATATAATACCCAACTCTCCAAGGGACGTCACCAAGAGAGAGAAGGACTAGGATAGCAACAAAGTAGGCTGTTTCTGTCACAACAGTTGTCACGCCCCAACTCGACCCCACCTACGATCAGTCAGGACGCAACGGAATTTCGGCGGCATAACGACAGTAAACAGATTTCCGAGGTTCTAAACCAACCTCATTAAACATCATACATCCCGTAATTCCTCAATACAACAACAACATACAACACAACCATATTATACAATAAAACATCTTCGTTATACGCCTCCGTTCCAACATGACATACAATACCTCAACTTTATCATAAATTTCAAAAGTAAGTTGAGACACAACTACAATTTAACCATAGACAAAAGGAAACCGCTAAGTTACCATCATTTGGTTCATCATCCTTTCAATATCTATTACATTAAGAACCGTAAAGCATATAAAGTCTATTAAACTAATATACAAGACATTTAACAATATAAAGTCATGGATAAGACTCGGGAACATATGACTCATCCACAAAAGGCACATTTTCCACATTCTCCTCTTCAGGAGGCACGTACCCGTAATCTTGCGAAAGTACACCTGAAACATGCATTAATAGAGAGTGAGCTTATATACATAAGCCCAGTGAGGATCCGATAGATCTCGACAGTATTCACTACGCTCCTTGGATTTAGTCCTTTGAGCAAGTAAACACACAACAACAATAATCACATAAATAATGCTATCATCACATAACTATATAACCAATCAATAAGGATACTCTATTTGGTGTAGCTCCAAACGCCATCACGATCTCAACCGTTCTTCTTATAACTCCCCATTACTCACGCACCCGAGGTACCTCACTATCCCCTTCCCTCCATGACATCTCCGTCATGCGAGCTGGGGGTAGCCTATGGCAGTCATGCCGGTTTCAACCCGACAGCCCGACGCTGCCCGAGAGGTGGCACACACATACCAAGGCTCCATATTCATCAATCATCATGCAAGCATAAATCGATCAATCAATTGGGAGATCAGCAACAAGAGTGCCCGATTCCCGCATTCAATAATAATCAATCAATAACATCAATATAACATCAATATAACATCAATATTAAATTAAACATCAAACAACGTAGTTAGATGACAAAGTAGGCCATCTAACCGGACATGCATAATATTCATAATTAAACTCTAAATTACTCAACAACAACTCACCATTCATCACTCGAACGCTACCCAACCATCTAAGGCATCGTTCAAGAAATTAAAGAATGACAACCTAACTTCTAAAATTCATAACTTACAATCTACTAATCCAAACATTGCCAAATCAGTTCCTATCACTCACCCATTCAACCTACTACATTAGCCCTCTCGGAAATCCACCATAACACCTCCAAAACATGCCCGATAACCCTAAAACCCTATGACGTCATGGCTGGATTTTCCGGATTTCCACACAAACAATGTAATCGAAAATTCGGCATTACAACAGCGCTAACACGTAATTATCAAGTATTTAGAAATCGACGGCAATCGATTTCGAGCAACGCAACTCAAATAAATCAACTTTGAACATTTTAATCAAAATTAAATACCCGGAAAATAAAAATTATGCTATATCCGACAGAAATTCGTAGTATTAGTATATAATGATCCCTAGCATGCAAGGAGCAATAATCTAACATCAGATTTCAATTCTAACGGTTCAATCTTCATTTATACGCAAAAACACAAAAATGACATTTTGAGATCTAGAATTTTTCTCTCACCTTAGATGCGATATAAGCCTAGGAATGCGTGCAATGCGTGCCCAACAAGCAGAATCCAAGTCGGTGCGAAGTTCTACGGACAAAAACTAGGTTTTTCTTTGAAAAATTGGATTGAAAGCTTAAGTTTTCTTTCTTCTCTTTTCTCCCTCAACCCCTCGGCAATGTGTGTGTGTGTGGTGGTGTTTTTGTGTTGTGTGAGTGTGTGTAGGTGACAATAGCTTAAATGGTCAAATATTTAATTAAAGTCAAAGTTATTTTAATAGGTATTTTTGTGTTTTTAATGTCTTTAATTGCATTTTAGTGATCACCAAGTTAAAATTAATTATGCAACCCCCAAGATATCTCAAGTGGATTATTTTTAGGTGACAAGAAGTTTTACATTCAAAGAATTCCACCCGAGTCGGCTTAAAACTCGATTTTTGCAAAAGTCGGTGTAAAAACCCTAATAAATTCTTAAGCCGATTTTAAAACCGTTTTCATCAAACACAGGTCTATTAAAGTCCGTGGACTAGGTCTAGAAGGGTTAAAAAGACCAGTTTCAAAATTATAGCGGACGTGTTTCGAAAACACTATTCACTGAAAATCGACGATAAAATTTCTGACTCCGTTTTTGATGAAAATTTCATGAATGCACATTTAGCACGTATTAGAAGTATTGAAATCAAAATTATAACTTTCTAGGTCCTATAGCACATAAACAGGTCATATGCACACAAAACGAGGTAAAACACCTAAAACGAGATAAGCATGAAAGTGGGGTTTCACAACAGTAATGTCAATAATGTAGCATGTAAGCATGTAAGCTTCACATGTATGTATAGGAAAACTAAATGACGTATGCAAACAAGTACATAACTTACACGCATATAGGCCTCAAATAATTTCATGTAATGTTTATGAATCATATTCGGCAAAGGACATTGGTACCATACTATAAAACTAGCAAAAGACATCAATAATGCCTACGTTCTATAGTCACCCAAGCCTTATATAGGGATTGGCAACAATGTAGCACTTAACCTATGATACAAATACAAAATTTAATTCAACTATGATAAACTACGGTTCGATATGGTTCTAATGCTTCTGATCGTGCCTCAATCCGACACTGGTAGCTTCCGGAATCACTAAAACAAGTTCTTTGCATTTTGGTCATCAATGGATAACCCCTCCCTCCCCCCCACCGGTCGACCGGTGGTGCAAGGGTCTTCTGTCTGAGACCTCATCAGCGGACGACCCCTCCTCCACAGGTCGACCGATGGAGCAGGGGTAGTTCGGTTGTGCTGTTTACGGGAGAAACACAACTTCTACAACAATCAATCTTGCAACCAGACAACTCTCTACTAACAATCAAGCATGTTCAAGGTGACTATTAGGAATCATACAAGAGTTCAAACTTCACCCAATCGCCCCTCCTCAACAATCCACAAACACTCAACATGAAATTTCAATTCCTAGATCTACAACACACAATATAATCAACCTCACTCAAAACCCATGTAAGCATACCATAAGAAAGACTAACATCAAATGAACATCAAATAACCTTGAATGAGCTTTTAAAAGAAGTTTTGAAAAGTCCCTCACATTTTCTTTGAGTTCTAGATGTGAATGGAGCAAGAAAACTTGATGAAAGCTAGAGAAAATGCAAGGAAAAATGCTTAGTAGCTGAAAATCTTCTCCTTCTTCTTCTTCTTCTTTCTTCTTCTCTTTCCTTTCTTCTTCTTCTCTTTCCTATGGACGAAAATCAGTGGGTGGTGTGTGTTTGTAATGTGTATGTAATTGTATTAGGTAGATAATATCTAAGTTGCCTAATGACAAGAGTGCCCTTGAACTAAAACTCATTTTTCTTGCTTGCCATGTAGTCCTAGTTTAATTATTTTAGTTCTAAGTTAATTATTCTAGTTAGCTATTACATGTAATAAAATCTAACCATCGAATACCTTGTTTAAAATGCTCAAACACACGATAATCTATGCAAGGCACGTATTTCAAGATAACGCACGTAAATCAACATAAATGCATATAATTCAAGGTAAATGCATATAAAATAATTTAACTACGTATGATATGATCTAATACACATGTGGTCTCGGGCCGAGTCTTACACACAAGGCCCAAATCTTTCAATAGAATGAACTATAATTGATTAATAAATATATAATCTAGAGTTTCTATAGTCCTAAAAATAAATATTTATACTTTAATTAATTTTAAAAATATCCAAAAATAGTAATAATTATAATTCTCAATAAATCTACTCGAATCTTTAGCTCTGGTCACGTGATTTGTAACCTGGTAAACCCTGATCTAACTTTGTAGTCTGCAAAGAGAAAAAGAAAGCAGTGAGCAGAATAATGCTCAGTAAGTAGATTTACCCTGAAGAAAGTGAAGGTTCAAAGATCAATAAATAGTCAAATAATCACACGATAAAATCAGGCACTATAAAAAACTATAACATGTTGTGACTGCTTAATAGCTGCGCGATCACAATTTCAAATTCACAATTCACAATAGTCGATAACAATAGTCAATAACAAGGGACATTTATTTAACTCCCAAATGCATAGGATTCGATACACAACTTGTATCATTTGTAGGATCTAAATCAAGGGCTCATATTTGACTTATAACAAGATTCATGAAAGAATAACATAATAACAAACTGAAAGATATTTGCAGGACAACAAATGGGGTAAAACAAAAAGGAAAAAGGTAAACTACTTACTTCAAATGCACTGACAATTAATCAAAAGCCTTATACGCAAAAGTCATTAAGCTCAAAACCTCACGGGTTGCAATACCAAAGCTCTACTATAGCTTAGTTTTCTTCCAATTCTAATGCTTGATCGCATAGCTAGTCTTCCATTTATAGTAGAAGAACTGATATATAATAATGATGAATAAGGTAAGATAGAATTAATATAATGAAAAGTTTCTAAAATGGGTTGTTGAATTGATGACCATCTTAGCCAAAACCGAAAGAAACCAAAACTTTAGCTTGACAATGGTTTTCTTTCATTTGTTTAAAGAGCACAAATATGATTTAGTTTTTCACTATGATTATACTTTTATATAATGGGAAATTTGGCTATGATTTATTGCCTTTCTTATCATGTGGTCACATTGGCCACATGATATCTTTTTTTTATGATTTTCTTTTTATCTTTTGATCACAAGTATGGGTCGTTTGCAAGATACAATTCAAAACTTCAAAATTATTAAATACAAATCTCAGTACTCTTATACTCAAAGTAATAAATTTAAGCCTAGACACTCTTATGATACGTAGCAAAAACTTAGCTACCAAAATTACAAGTCCTCAAGTGACTATAACCTATTGCTCTAATACTATTACGTCACGACCCAAAATTTAATGCGGCAATTTCAGGACGAGACCCTCACACACCTAGAAATACAAGTCCTCCTAAGCTCAAAAGACTCAAATCTCTCAATAAAATGAACTATAATCCATTAGTAAATATATAATCCAGAGTTTCTATAGTCCTGAAAATAAATATTTTTACTTTAATTACATTATAAATCTCCAAAAGTAGTAATAAGCATAATTCATAATAAATCGACTCAAATCTTTAGCTCTGGTCACATGATTTCTAGCTCGGTAAATCCTGATCTAACTTTGTTGTTTACAAAGAGAAAAAGAAAGGAGTAAGTGGAACAATGTTCAGTAAGTAGTTTTACCCCAAAGAAAGCGAAGGTTCGAAGATCAAAAAATAGTCAAATAATCACACAATAAAATCAAACACTACAGGAAACTCTAACAAACTGTAATTGTTTAATAGCAACGTGATCACAAGTTCAGATTCATAATTCACAATAGTCGATAACAATAGTCAATAACAAGGGACAACTAATTAACTTCCAGTCGCATAGGATTCAATACACAACTTGTATAGTTCATAGGACTTGAATCAAGGGCTTAGATTTGACATATCAGAAAGATCAATGCAAATAACTAAACAAGAATCATGAACGATAACAGAATAACGAACTAAAAGATATTTTCAGGACAACAAATGGGGTAAACCAAAAGGAAAAAGGTAAACAACTTACTTCAAATGCACTGATAAATAATCAAAACTTTATATGCAAAAGTAGTTAAGCTCAAAACCACATGGGTTGCGATACCAAAGTTCTGCTATGGCTTAGTTTTCTTCTCATTCTAATGTTTGATCGCATAGCTAGTCTTCCATTTATAGTAGAAGAATTGAAATATAATAATGATAATAGGGTAAGGTGGAATTAATATAATGAAAAGTTTCTAAAATGAATTGTTGAACTGGTGAGCATCTTAGCCAAAACCGAAAGCAACCAAAACTTTGGCCTAACAACGGTTTTCTTTGTTTAAAGAGCAAAAATATGATTTAGTTTGCCACTATGATTATACTTTTATATAATGGAAAATTTGGCCATGATTTTTTGCCTTTCTTATCATATGGTCACGTTGGCTGCATGATATCCTTTTTTTTATTATTTTTTTATCTTTTGATCACAAGTATAGGTCATTACAAGAAAGGAGCTACATACTTAGAGAAGTCCATGAAGGGGTGTGAAAAATCACCTCGGAGCCAAAGCATTAGCTCAGAAAGTCCTAAGACTAGGGTACTTTTGGACCACTATCTAGCAAGATGCATGGGACTTAGTGCAAAAATATGATATGTGCTAGAGATACGCGAAAATATAAAGGCAGCCAGCCATTGAGCTTACAACCATGACTAGCCCTTGGCCCTTCACGCAATGAGGACTAGACATCCTAGGGCCACTACCTCTCAGCTCAGCATAAATGATATTTATCTTTGTGGCAATGGACTATTTCATAAAATAGATAGAGGCAGAAGTCGTTTCAAAAATAACTGACAAAGTTGTTTGGAACTTCATATGGAAATTGGTGATATGCCCGGTTTGAATTTTGTGAGTTATCGTTATAGACCATGAAAACCATTTGACTCGGCTTACTTCCGTGATAAATACAAAGAGTTATATTACACTTGAAATTTGTTTCACTAGCTCACCCTCAGGCAAATGGTTAGGTCAAAGTTACTACCCGAGCTATTTTGCAGGGGTTGAAGACAAAGCTAGACCAAGTTAAAGGACTATGGGCTGAGATGTTAGGAATAGTATACCTAAAAGACCACTAGCACATGAAATTGTAGTGAATGAATAAATGTTGTGATTGTTTATGATTAATGGTTATATTCATATATATTATTTCTACCTTATTTATGTGTAATTGAATTGTATAGAAGCCCTTGATCCATAGTGAATGACTTAGGTGCACGGTGTCCGAGCATAGAAGATCTAAGTCATAGACACTTAGTTCTAGAATCAGTTCATAACCGATTGATGGAGTTGGGCGCTTCATCAAAATCTAGGTTACAGTGAGTTAATCTCCTGTGAAGGGTGACCTGCCTTAGTCATTGGTAGGTTTCCAAACTAAGTCTCACTAGTGTGTGCGTCACACAATGAACTCCAAGAGGTACTATCGAAGATAGAGATCAATACAGACCTTATGCTACTAAGTGATTGGTACTCTTAATCTTGAAATAAGTGGATGAACTGACAAAATCATGTTCATGTGCTTTGATGTATGATATTTATAATTACAGCACTCAAATCATTATTTTTTTTACTACATTTGCATCTTAATTCGAAGAATAAAATATCACTTTTAATGGACTTTTGATGCAATGTAGGTTGCTCGTGAAAGTGAGGAAACCGAGTCCAAAACACAATTCAAATTGTAAGTCAAAGAGTTGAAGAACGGGGAAGATTCAAGAATCGTTGGCAAAATAGAGCTCAAAGAAGAGGAATTGAGTCAAACCGAGCCCAAAATCAACCCTAGGACAACGAACTTAGCCAGAAAAGCCCATTTCAGAATTTTGTTCAGGTCGACACAGTCAGCACCGGGCCTGTACAATCAGTAGGGGCCACGTGGGCGGCCACCACCCAGCTTGTGGCCCCTGATTAGGCCACGTGTATACCAAGCACACAAGGGCCATATGGGCATTGCCTATGTGGCCCAAGCCACTTGGGCGAGTCTTTTGTCGTAACCCTTAATTAGGTCACAACAAAGGTGAAAAATTGAATTATCGTGGTCATTGGACCACGTCAATCCAATGTTCTTGGGGTCCAATAAAATAAAATCAATTGGGAGGGGTCTATAAATACCCCCCCTCTGGATCCAAAATTTTAATTCAGTTTTTCATACAGTTTCAAGTTAGTATTTTCATTCAGTTTTTGTTAGGTTAGTTTTGTAGTATGTTAGATTAATTGTACTTTTATTTTTACAAATACAGGGGAAATTCTGTTTGGGCAGCTACATTTTTGGGAGATTATTGCACAATTTAACCAGAGAAAAAGCCCAGTAGCTACGCCCGGGAAACCTCTGATCAAACCATTGCTTCAGGAATACGAGTTCATCTAATATGGTAGGTTTTCTTTACTCTCTTTTATTTGTGTAACTCGTATTTATTTTTAATGTTTGAGTAGATTTATTATCTCGGGGAGGATATTGTAATGACGGATTTTTAATTTACGATCTTAGATTCAGATAATTTGATTTCAATGTTATATATGGCTTTCGTTATTCAATTCATTATTGTCTTTCATATTCATTATACTTGTAGTCAATGTAATGATTGTTTTACATTTGTGACATAAACCCGAGCTTTAATAGTGAATCTATAAGTTGTACCATAGTTTCTATGAGATTATAGTTTGTACCACTTGTGAAATTGTTAATGACTTATGTCAGTTAATTTGCCCGGTCACTTAAATTACAAGGATAGATTTATACTTCGGCTAGATAAAGGACTCGAGGATAGAACGACACCTATAATTAAATAGTGACCGGGACTTAATTAGACTTAGAAAATTAACTTGGTTAGGCTTGTAGCTTAATCTGAGCATTAAATCAAAGAATCCTGAACTCGAGCCTAGATTAAGTGTCTCATTGCATATCCGACCCCTAGATCCTTTCTCCTGAATTTGACAAAACCGTGATTTAGTTTAAAGTTTATTTTACTTCACAACCCTACACTGAACTCACAAAGTCTATGCTGAAATGATTATCAGGCAATATATGCCAAAGAATTTTAAGCATAATTGGCTCTAACATTGGTGTTGGCTGAGGGCATAAAACTCAGCGCTACTAGGAGCCAACCTAGATTCTGAAGTTTTTTTTTATTGTTGTGTGTGTTTGTTTTCTTTAATTTGTTTGTGCGATTTTTGTTTGGTATGATTTCCCTATCCCTCCGTATGCATTTTTCGTGTGTTTCGCCAAGCTAACAACATTAAACTTAACACTCCTAGGAGGCAACCTAGATTTTTCATATTTGCTCAGTATGTTAGTTATTTTCCGTGACCGAATTTCTTTTTGATTTATCCCCTATACTTTTTGTTATTCAAGTTAACTAACCATTTTTGTTATGTTTATGATAATCTTAAATTGTTTTGTCTACTGATCTTTTATGAGTTTGCAGAATGATCAATCTTTTGACAAAGACAATAGACACATTCTTTTGCATCAATATTGAATGAGAATGCTACATATCAAGTGATCTCTTTCCTTATTACTGCATTTCCCTTTGTACCTGATCAACATGTGCTCGAGAGTAAGCAAATCATAGGTTTGGGGATGTAGCATTTGTTTTTATGTTTTTACTTATATATTGCACTTTCTTGTTTACTACATTGTCATTTGCTTGAGGACAAGTAAACTTTTGGTGTAGAGGTACATATTGAGTTTCATGCATAATTGTTTTTCAAATATGTGAGAAAAACACCATTTTGGTAACCATTTTTCATGAGAAAGAGTAATTTTCTACAATACTTGTTTATATGAAAATGATTTGGATGATTTGAGAACCTGTGTTTTTAGCTATTGTAATATGAAAATAAACTCTGAGGAATGTCTAAAGAAAAACTTTGAGTTATTGTATTCATGAGTTAACTTAGTTGTTCTCATTTTCTTCAATTGATGGATATGTGAATTTGAGAAGAATGAGATATGATTACCATTTGTTATGAAAAGCTTCTTGTGATTGAAAGCTGAACCTAGATGCCATATCTGTATGTAATGTTCAGTTACTCTCTTCTATTCAAAAAAAAAAAAAAAAAAAGAGAGAAAAGATGTATATACCTATACTTTTGCGCATTTATGTTGTAAATCTCTAAGCACTGTTATCCTAACACTTCATCATTATTATTCGGGATATGTGCTATGGTGTAAGGTTTTGAGCCTGAATATCTCGGGTAATTAAGGCATGTAGGGGTACCTTTAAAATCTGGTAACCTCGGCCAAATAGCTGGGGATGGTTGGGCTCAAAGCCTGCTACATGGGATATTCATAAATAAAAAAAAAAAAAACTAAGCACTAAAAAGAGATAGTTTGAGTTGTATTTTCATTTTATGACAAATGTAAAAAGGGTGAAGGCATGATCAAGAGTTTGATTACAAATGGGAAAGAATATCAAAGTCTAATCTGTTTGCATGTCTTGAAAGTTGGGAATTTGTTTGAACTTAATTCACTTAGTTTTCTTTTGAATATATACTTCGAGGCAATCAATAGATCATTTCTGACAGAATAGTTATTTTTGAAAACTATGTAAAGGTTCTGTTGTTGTTCTTGCTAGTGACTTGTGAACTTGGTAAGAATGCCGAATTGCATTTCTCAGAATCCGTTTTTGAACAAACATGAGAAGAGGTTGGAATGGGTTGTATTCATTTGTTTTCAAATTTGACTTACAAATTTTGTGATGTTTCATTTCTGAGTCATTGTGTTTGGAAGCAGTCTTGCTTGAGGACAAGCAAGATTTAGGTTTGGGGATGTTGATATATCTATAATTGCAGCACTCAAATCATTGTTTTGTACTACATTTGCATCTTAATTCGAGGAATAACATATCACTTTTAATGGACTTTTGATGCAATGTAGGTTGCTCATGAAAGTTAGGAAACCGAGCTCAAAACACAATTCAACTTGCAAGTCAAGGAGTTGAAGAACAGGGAAGATTCAAGAATTGGTAGCAAAATAGAGCCCAAAGAAGATGAATTGAATCAAACCGAGCCCAGAACTAACCCCAAGACATCGAACTTAGCCAGAAAAGCCCATTTCAGAATTTTGTCGGTGCTGATACTGTAACGTCCGGATCCCTCACGGAATCAGAACCACTAGTAACAACCTGACCCCAACCCCGGGCATGAAAAATGAGAGAAAACAGATGCAGTTTTCCCTGTACCTAGGCCTAACCAAAAACTTGCACGCAAAAGAATCAACACAAACAACAACCACAACATATATAAAGTTCTATTTCCAATTCATATGACCATTCTAGATTTCTTTCATAGGCAAAAATATATACATACTTACATTCTAACTAGTTATCTGACCAACTAAACGGTTATAAACTTATTACATGCCATTTAGTAGACTTTAACTTTAATTACAATCTTTAAGCACATCAAATACAAACAAGGCTACTTAAACTTTAATTACAATGCTTATACACTTGAAATACACACAAGGCCATTAAGACCTCAAAATAGAATACAAGCAATCAAAAAATGCTTCAACTTCTTCTTTCTCTACAATCCAAGACAACTCTGCTTTCCTTAAAACATGGTAGATGGAAAAGGGTGAGCATATACAATTCTCAATGAGGGGAGAGATAAACTGGGGAGTTTTCGAAAATCATTTTGTGCAATGCATATAGGACATTCATTGTAATCATTAGCTAATACACATTAAATGAACATAAGAATATAACATTGATACGAGATATCTATTAATGCATTAGAACTAGCAACCACATATGGAAAGGTAAGTACTTATTAAAGAAACACAGGAGTTTAACATTGATACACGATATCCATTAAAGCATTAAAACGATGGATAACCACATAGTAGCAATAGTAATAAGAATAATTAGCTCAAGTAAAATCAAAGCTTGTCACCGCTTACAAGTCTGAGGTAGTCATATTAATACACCGACGACCTCGGGCCACCCATGGTGACATGACACTAACAATATCATTTAAACACTCGCATCAAGACCGGGGTAATCATATCAATACTCCAACGACCTTAGGCTGCCTAGAGTGTTACGACGCTACCATGCCATGGTAGTCATGCCAATACACCGACGACATCGGTTGTCCGGAGTGACACGATACTACCATGTCCCGCCTAACATAAGCATGCAAACTATCTTATTTAACAATTAACTTCTCACATTCAACAAGATAACAACTAGTTTTACATATTCAACAAGTTTACTAAACATACACTACTTTACATGAAAGCAAAAATGACATGCTTTAAGAACACTAAACATGCAATACTTTAATCTAAACCCATGAAATATGATTTGGAACACACTTTGATTTTCATGACTTGCAAACATTCTTTGACAATTAACATTAGCATGTAAATGGCTCCACAACACAACTTGATTCTCTAGTTAACATTAATTACACACAATCTATCAAGTTAAACATTTATACAAAATCAACTTCAATTATCCACAAAAGAAGCTCAACTACCAAAGCACGTTTTCAACACTTAGCAAGCAAAACTTCATGAAAGCAAGCTCGTTACCAATTTTCTAGCAGAAGCTTAAATTTATCAAATCAGTTACCTATTCTAATGACCTCCAAATATTCTGATCTTTATGTATAAATGAAGCTCATCGAGTGTAGATAGATTTAGGATGAAACATAACTCAATTCTGGGTTAAACTCCATAAGTTATGACCATTTATGTGCAACAACTCCTAACTATTCAGTTTCAGTGATTTCAAGCTACCTTACGGAAATGGCTTTGTCAAAAGGTTAAAATGACTGAATTAACTCTTGTTCCAAAAACAAAGTTTGTTCTACACTGAGATATCTAGCTACTGTAAAAGTTTCATTCAATTCTAAGCATATTTACTATGTCAAACGAGCCCTACAAAACCGTTGCACAAATCTGCCCACAAAACAGAACACACACATATTCATGCACCTAAACTAATTCTTAGCTTGTAGCTTGTTTTCCATGATCATACAAATTACTATTACATTCTTGAGCTCAAATAAATCTCTTTCAAGCATTTAACTCACATAACACCTACACTATTCATCATCTTCAACCTCACATCAAACACCACTAACATACAATAATATCTAAGTGTAGAAAGCAATCAACACTTAATATTCACACAATCATCATAAGAATCAAGTTAATTAGCTAAATCAAAGCATAGATCATCTTATTATAACATTTACATAAACTCAACATTTCTAAAAATTCAAGAAATACACTAAAGATACAAGCCCCTCACCTTGAACTTAGCTAGAGACGCAAGAATGACTTGAATATGAGCTAAATCACCTTTTTTTCCTCCCTTTTACTTCCTCTTCTTCCATTTCCTCTTCTTCTTCTTCCCGTCGAGCTCACTGCCTCTTTCTCTTTTTTTTTTCTTTTGACCGATAGTTGCTTGTGTGTGTGTGTTTTTGTTTTATTTATTTTGTGTGTGTAAATTTTGTGTGTGTAAATTTTGTGTGGTAGAAACAAGTCAAACCAAGTCAACATGTGCAAGAAGGATCTAGAAGCCCAGTGTCAAGTTTCTAATTCATTAAGTGGTACAACGAACGCTCTAAATAGCTACTAAAGTTCTCAGGCACTATTATTCATACGGTATACTATTCATTCAGGAACCTCACAAAATGCAATGGACATAATTTTTTGGATGAACGAGCACTAGAAAGAAGTTAAGTAAGTCAAATATGTATGCAAAATAATTTGAAATTCGTCCGGGCTCAGAGCTTCATATTCAAATAATGAAAACAACTCAATTAAAAGCTAGTAAAATAAATTCAAATAATAGAATTAATAAGATAATCATTTCTTATAAATTAATTAAACACAAATTTAAATTAAATACAATTAGTTATTGATGCACGTTTTCAAAGAATATGAAAATTAACACTAATAAATAAATACAATAATTAAAGTAAACTTATAATAATATGAAAACACTTAAATTAAACATATAAGCATATGCAAACAAATAAATTAACTATATGCTCGGTTCGGGGTATCCAAGTCTCTCCCCCTTAAAACATTTATGTCCACGCAATTCTTTCTTCAAAAGAACTTCGCATTGAAC
Organism: Ehretia macrophylla; assembly: GCA_037974665.1. NCBI lineage: Eukaryota > Viridiplantae > Streptophyta > Magnoliopsida > Boraginales > Ehretiaceae > Ehretia > Ehretia macrophylla. The sequence continues at coordinate 68,519,501 of CM075771.1, read as the reverse complement.
TGCAACAACTCTGGCCCAGTATGCAAGAGGGAGTTCCAAATATCAGATCCTGAATACCGTCACTAAATACCTAGGGTCCCAAGTCAAACACTAAACAAGAACTTTACACAAGAATATCATTTCTCTAATGAAATACCATAGAGAAGTACCAAATAGAAAACCCAAGTAGAATACCGAGGGAAATACTAAATAAGAATCCTAATGGCCGAGTTCCAAATGTCGACTATGAATACACAAGAAGAATACCAATTATGAACCTTGATAGGCATCTGATCAATTGTTCATTCTTTCTGTTGGTCTTCATCTTTAGGAGATCCGCTACTGGTCATCTCACCATGGGAGGGAGAGATTACTTACCATTTTAATGGGTAATGCATGTATGCAGCTAAAACCATATAGGGTATACTTTTCTTAACATACACATAACATATTTAACACAATTTTCACATACTAAGCAACTAGTACATATGCACAATTTGCGCTTTAAACTACTTGCAACTATTAACCATGTTAGAGTTCAATAACACCTAGCTTAATTAACAAGACATCCTAGTACAAATAGTAACTTAGTTCATGCAACTTAAGTACTCACATTATTACCAATGGCTAAGGCAAGTAACAGTTCATGAAATCACTTAGATACACACATAATCACATAAATGCACATATCTTACAATCTTCACATATTAAGCAAATATGACACATAGGTGCACATATTCATTCAAGAACATACAAGTCTCACACACAAGCACACACACTTTCATTTAAAACATACTTCACATGCATCCACTCGAGGGTTGCTACCTGACAAACCGAGGACTCTGTCCCGACTAAAAGCTATCTAATAGTCGACACTGGGCTTGTACAGTCAGTAGGGGCCACATGGGTGGCTACCATCCAGCCTATGGCCTTTGATTGGGCCATATATGTGCCAAGCACACAATGTCCACATGGGCATTGACCATGTGACCTAAGCCATTTAGGCAACCATTTAATGGTCGCCCAAGTCCTCTGCTATGACCCTTAATTGGGTCACGACAAAGGTAAAAAATTGGATTGTCATACAATTTCAAGTTTTAAATACCCCCCTCCCCCGGGGTCCAAAGTTTTAATTCAGTTTTTCATACAGTTTCAAGTTAGTATTTTCATTCAGTTTTTGTTAGCTTAGTTTTGTAGTAGGTTAGATTAATTATACTTTTATTTTGATAAATATAGAAAAATTCTGCCGGGCAGCTATATTTTAGGGAGATTATTGTGCACTTTAACCAGAGAACAAGCCCGATAGCTATGCCCGGGGAACCGCTAATCAAATCGTTGCTTCAGAAATACAAGTTCATCTAATGGGGGAACTTTTTTTTACTCTCTTTTATTGGCGTAACTCATATTTATTTTTAATGTTTGAGTAGATTTATTATCTAGGGGAGGATATTGTAATGACAGTCTTTTAATTTACGGCCTCAGATTCGGATAATTTGATTTCAATGTTATATATGGATTTCATTATTCAGTTCATATTCATTATACTTGTAGTTAATGTTATGATTGTTTTACATTTGTACCATATACCCGAGCTTTAATAGTGAATCTATAGGTTTTACCATAGTTTCCATGAGATTATAGGGTGTACCACAATTTCTACTTGTGAAATTGTTAATGACTTAGTTCAGTTAATTTGCCCAGTCACTTAAATTACAAGGACATATCTATACTTCGGCTACGTAAAGGACTCGAGGATAGAATGACACCTAAAATTAAATAGTGACCGGGACTTAATTAGACTTAGGAAATTAACTAGGTTAGGCTTGTAGCTTAATCCGAGCATTGGATCAAAGAATTCTGAAACGGAGTCTAGATTAATTACCTCATTGCATATCCGACCCCTAGATCCTTTCTCCCAAATTTGACAAAACTGTGATTTAGTTTAAAGTTTATTTCACTTCACAACCCTACATTGAACTCACAAATTATTTCACACACTCACTTAAACAGTTTCACACACTACTTCATGAACTAGCTTAGAAGCCTCCTTTTGGATACGACCCAATACTTAAGCATACTACACTATATTGATCCGTGCACTTGCGGGTTTTAAAACTTGGTTGAATTTTGCACATATTTTATACGCCAACCAAGTAGCGATCAATGAACTTTGGGTGAGACCTCAGTTATGGGTCAATAGTTTTGTGTGTTGGGCATGTGGATTTGACTAGTTGGGATGTGTATATACAATAGAGAATCCATGTCATCGCGTGATGGAATAATTGATCCCTTGTTTATTATCTAGTAGATTGTCCTAATCTGAGCTCAGTGATATAATCTAGGAGCATGTCAGATATTTGAATTAAGGGTCGCACCCTAGTTCAAGTGTTACTTATCCAGTGGATGGATACTTAAAGGATTTAGATGTCTCAAGGAGAACATGCAATCAAGAAAGAGATAGTACATGGAAAGTCTTTCTTGTTTGTGAGTGTTACATGTATTTTGTTCATTCTACTTAGTAGGTCGTAGACAAAGGCCGCACTTAGTGTGACAAGCTTCTGCATTCAGCAGTAAACATCTTGGAGTGTGGCCATGACTTTTTAGTGGAATAAGTCAAGTTGAAAAACCTAAATGTGCTATAGGGATTAGCATGTGCATTTTGGTCTTTTCAGTTGCCAAGTTGTTTATGTCTTTTGGTCTCTCTTCTAGCCTATTTTTTTTGGATGTATGTTATAGTTTCCTAGATGTTTATTGTATTTAGAGTTGTTAAATTAAAGTATCAAGTTGCAACTTTGTATCCTATTTAGGAGAATATCCTATTTGGATTAGTTGTGGATAATGTGAAAACTAGCAATTAATTAATTTAGCAAAATAATACATGGACTAAACATAATGGACCAAGCCACACGCCTAGCCCACTAGGCATGGTCCACACGTAAGATCCAAGAGAGATGGAAGAATTAGTAGTTTTATTAAATATGCTATTAGGCTAGCCAAGTCCAATGGTGCATGAGATTGACTTATGGGCTAAGAATCCAAATCCTAGTTTAGTTTGGATTAACTACTAAGGCTATTTCATATCTATAAAGAGAGGTCTTTTTTACCTCCTCTTCATACATCACCTACACGAGTAGGAGCAAGAAGAATGAGAAGAAAAAAAACTCTCTCTCTCTTTCCCTCTCATGTGAGAATCACTAGAAGAATACAAGAGAAAGAATCTCACAATTCTTCACCATCTAAGAGAAGGAAGAAGGTCATAGAGGAAAAGATCAAAACCTTTCAAGAGCTCCTAGCGCGTAGATCTTCAAGGAGCAAGAAACTGATCAAGTTTTGTATTTTTCATTAAGATTCTTAAGCTAACAAGTCAAGGTAACAAAACTATCTCTTGATGAAATTTATTCTTTATGAATTGTTCTTACACATGTTCTTAGTGTTCTTGCAATTATTCATCTTAGAACTTATGGCTTGATCCTAGATAAGCATGCCATCAAGTTTTTGTTGTGTTTATATGCTTTAAATTTTTTAAACACCATAATATATCTAGGTAACATGCACATTCACAAAATGTTTCTAGAGATCCTCTAGGCACACAAAACAACCCTTAATTCAGCAACAGGAAAAACTCCATTCTCACTGACCTTTGGGACACAGACAGTCCCCCCCTTCGAGATCGGTTCGCCCAGTTATTGAGTCTAACTCTATGAAGAAGAAATAAATAGTCAGAAACTACAGAAGATCTCGATCTGGCTCAAGAATTCAGACAAAAAGCTCAAATCAGGATGCTAGAAGGAAAAAGAGCCAAGGTCACAGTCTTCATATAATGAGTCTGATCTAAGCAGATCTAACAAGGAGACTGGGTACTATGGAAAGCCAGTTTTTAACCTCAACCAATTGAAGGGAAACTAGCCTCGAATAAGGAAGGTCCGTATTTGTTCAAAAACGAGCTCTGCCTAAGGGAATTCAAGATAGCTAAGCTAGATAGAAAAGCATTCAAAAATGCTTAGAACATAGAGCATCTTACGAAATACTTCTTGTATATAAAGGAAGCACATAACATACTATTTGGAATCCAGTCGCAGATAGTCCCATACTCCATATTGTTCAATATCAGAAATCTTACGTTACTCATAATATGTGAAAGTATCGACGTAATTTCATAGAGTCATCAGGTCTGAATATTACATGAATGACATAAGCCAGATAACGGAAATAGAAGAGCTAGGATGTAGACAATTGCATAACATGAGTGATTCTTGAAATAGAACAAACGATGTCAAGCCAATAACACATTCATTCCTATATAAAATTGTAGATGTAAAAATTGATAGCCCCCGAACTTGGTGGATAAACTCTACTGCAATGACAACACTATAGGTAGGGGCAGAGGCATGTTGCCTCCAATGTATACACAGGCATACACTAAAGGCAACATGTCTTGCCCTAGCATATTAAACAGAAAAAAAAACTCTCCCCATCTTCTTTTTTTTTTGTCACCAACTCTCAAAATCAAAAACTTCAAATCTAACTTAAAATTCACTTGAAAGATTCAATAAAAATTAAACCCATGATGGTGTATTATTTATTCAAAAGGGTAGGAAAATTAAGTTTTGTTTTACTGATTTGTCCAGCTAAAGAACATAATTTGTGGCTAAAAATTGCTAATTTTTGCTCAATAAAATGTCGTAAATTCTTAATTTAGTCACTTTGATTAGTGTTTAATGTTGTGATATACACAGAGGGAGACATATTTTATAGTATCAACAATGAGTTGATTATTTAATAATTTCAAAATATGAAGTCATGCCGAGAACAATTATAAAAAGTACATTTGTATTAATGTAGTTATTTATTGTTCTCTCTTTTATATGTTATGTCATTATTATATGAGGAGATGCATGTCTTGAAAACTCGATATATTTGTGCTTACATTTTTATAGTTATTATAATGTCCATAAATTAAGAATTAATTTAGTTAAAGACAAGTGTTCCTATTCATTTGGTTAGTGGTTGTACTACTGTAGTGTCTACCCTAACCCTCGGTGTCTGGCTCCGTCCCTGACTGTAAGAAAGGTCCTGCAAAAAAATAACTTGATGCTAGGATGATCAAAAGCTTAACATCTTTAATTCTTATAACTTTTTTAATATGAAAACGAAAAAAAATAATTAAAAGGTAGTCTTATTCAAAACCCCAATAATACATTCTGATGGGGGATAATTCTTAAGGCCTAAAAATAAGGGATCATGATATTGTCCTTGATCCTAAATCACCACTTGAGCCTGAAGTCAAGGGATTCACCCCTATCCTATCTCAACAACTCCATATTTTAACAGCCATAAATATACATACACATCCAAGGTATAGTTATCTCATTCTAACCCATACAAGCTCTCTCTCTCAATTGCTCCTAAGCAACTACTTTGCTATCAAAAAATTCTTTAATACTTTTAAGCAATTTCTTGCTCCCATAACTAACTTGAGAGTCAGAGAGGGCACTAGGTACATCCCTGGGGTCCTTGTTTTGTAGGGAACAGATCAACAGAGCTCCAAATAGTAGAGTAACAAGTTGACAGAGCTCATTTAACCCATCACCAAATTTTGATCTAGACAAGTTAGCACCGTCTGTGGGAAGAGTTAATCATCCCACTAAGATCCTATCATGGTAAAAACCAGAAACAATAACCAGGTTGAGGAGACCTCAGCCCCAAAAGATATACACATGGAAGTTCTTAAGGAACATATCTCGTTCCCACCTATCATGCAAGCACTACCCGTGCCTAAGGTCGAAAAAGACCTACAATTAATAACAGTAGCCTAAATGTACCACACCATGTGAGCAACTATGGATGGCTACTTTCAATCATGAAATTGGTGATTCCAAAGCTACCTTGTAGAGGTGCTTGATACTACTCTCCTCCAGGAGGGACCCAATCTTCTACCATATATGGAGTTATTCCTCATTACCAACCCCACCTGAGAAGAGCTTCCCCAACATCTAACAAATAAGGTGACTCAAGTCAGCCTCACCTTAGCAGAGTTCTCCCAAGCTCGGTAGGGCTGCCTCAACATCAACAAATTAGGTGATCAATTCAGTCCAACCTTAGTAAAGCTCCCCAACATTAACAATTGGGTAAGCAAGTCAGCCCAAACTTAGTAGAGCTCTCCCAAGCCCAGCGGAGCTCTCCTGACCTCAATAATTTGGGTAACCAAGTCAGTTCTAACTCAGTAGAGCTCTCCCAAGCTCATAAAAGCTCTCCTGACCTTTTAGTAGAGTTGTCCCAAGCCCAGCGGTACTTTCTCAACCTCAACAAATTAGGTAATCAAGTCAACCCAAACTCAGTAGAGTTCTCCCAAGCTCCGAAGAACTCTCCCAAACTCTTAGTAAAGCTCTCCCAAGCCCAGCAGAGTTCTTTTGACCATAACAAATTGAGTGATCAAGTCAACCGCAACTCAATAAAGCTCTTCTAAGCTATCCCAATCTCAACAAATTGGGTGATCAGTCAGTACAACCTCAATAGAGCTCTCTTGACTTCAGTAAAGCTCTCATAACCTCAATAACTTAGATAATTAACTCAGATCAACCTCAAAGAGAGCCCCTCGATTAAGAGGCACGAGGAGAAACATATCTCACAAGTAGCCCCACTGAGGACCTATATACATTTCTTAGCAAAGACCAAGTCAACCAGTTGTCCAAGAAGGTCCTATGGCCTCTCCTAGGTCAAAGACCCCTGAGAGGAAGGGCATAGAGAGATGTGGTCCACTTGAGAAATTGATAAAATCACACTCCAAATAAGTCGAAAGGCTAGAGATGGTACAAAACTACTTCCCTAACCTCCAAGAAGGTACCAATCATTTCTTTTAAAATAATAAGGATATATTTGTATTGTCTACTACTAACGTGACGAGGATTGGCCTGAATATCATGGCCCACCATCCCAATAAGTACAATCTATCTACCTATCCAATAAGTATAAACCCTCTGCTTATCTAGCACGGAGAGCTAGCCTGAAGGTATAAGAGCTCGAAGTCATTAGAGTCGGCTTAAGGGCATAAGATGACTAAGCCATCAAAGTCAATCTAAGGGCATAAGAGCTCTAAGCCATCAGAGTCGGCCTAAAGGCGTAAGAGCTCCAAGATGTCAAAGGTTGCCTATAGGCATAAAAGCGTTCTATGTCATCAGAGCCATCCTAAAGGAATAAGAGCTTGAATGAGAGATCCATCCTAATGGAGTAAGAGCTCGAACAGTAGATCCATCCTAAAGGAATAAGAGCTTAAGGGCCATCTTAACAGAATAAGAGCTCAAGGGATATCTTAGAAAGGAATAAAATCTCAAAAAAGAGCCAGTACAACGTAATAGCTCTGCTAAACCACCCTAATAGGGATGGAAGCTCGAGCAATAAAATACCAACTATCGAGCCAACCCCCGAGGTCGTAAGAGCTTAAGGCCCATAGTGCTAACTTTGAGTCTGTCAAAGTGCATAAGAGCTCAAGGCCTACAGTGCCAACCTTCAAGCCTGCTTATAAGGTTCTAAGAGCTTAAAGGCACGAGAGCCAACTTACAGGTCATAAGAGCTCAACACCACCAGGGTCCACAAGAGCCCTAGCCATAATCCAATCCCGAGGCTATCAAAGTCGAATTCAAGGTCTACAAGAGCCTTGACCATGAGCCAATCCCATCAATATCAAAGCCAAATTTTGGGTCACGAGCACCTGACCAGGACATTAGAGCCAATTAGAAAAAGCATCAGAGTCTGAGGTCATTAGAGTACAAGGCCACTAGAGCTCGAGGCTATTGGAGTATTAATTTAAGGGTCATCAAATAAATTTGGGTTAAGCTAGAGGCCTTTGGGAAGATATCCTACCCGAAAGACCTATGGGCATACCAAAGCACGCATCACACCTCAAACTAGAAAGGGGTCAAACTTCAGGACATTCTCAAAGAGATCGGGTCGCCTGGCCACCAAAGCTAGAATTATGTAGAAGACCTCAGCCAGCATGGTCTGGGGAGGCAGTCAGGATCTAATTAAAGAGATCTAAGAAAGAGATATCAGGTCTAAACTAAAAAGAGCGAAACCACAACGCAAAGGTACTTCGCCAAAAATGAAAAAACTGTAGTAAAAGTTGAAAGAGCCTAATGAAGTAAAAAGAGCCCCTCAAAAGTCTTTGGACCTCGGAAAGCTCACCCAAGGTCGAAGATGGGTCCCTAGTAAGTACCTAGACCTTAGAACGAGGACCGAAAATGCGCCCCTCATAAGTCCCTTGGCCTCGATCAAGCTAGCAAAAAGGGCAGAAACAGACCTTTAAAGCCCCTGAGACCTCTGGAAGAACTTGCAAAGAAATGAAGAAAGGGCCTCCATGAGATGCTTAAACCTCTCCGAGCCTGAGAGGAGCTGAGATATAGCCAAGCTCAATTCAAGCAAAAAAAAAACTTGAAAGAAGAGCATAACAAAGTTGACAAATGGCTGAGCAAGGCAAGCCGAGTTGGAACCTAATTGGCAACCAACATAGAAAATCTGAGGCCATGCTTAGGTGTGAGAAATTCAATGTCCAACTTGCAATAGACGCCGAAAAATCAAGGCTAAGCACAATGATCGAGCCAAATAGTGCCAATTCGTACTTGGTCAACGCCAAATACTTACACATCTCGAGGGCCAAAAAGAGCCCGACGTAGTCATATAGAGGCCAAAAAAAGGGCCCAAGCAAAGGTCAAAAAGGGATCCGATAAATCCCTTAGACCTTTCAATTCAGAGACCAAACCAATTCTAACAAAGATATTAAAGCCGTAGCTAAACGCCGACGAGCCACACATGGCCAAAGTCAAACTTTGATTAACAAGGATACATATCACAGGCAAGGATGAGGCTGAAGATATCTACTAAGGACTAGAATGAGCTTGTCGAAACACAGGGAAAGCCAAAATGGGCCTAAACAAAAGTCAGAGAAGGGGCCTCTTAAACTTCCTGAATCAAAGATAAGCTCGAGGAAAACCATCAAAAGGGCTTTTATAAACCCCTGATGCCTGGCTAAGAAAATTCCTCCTAAGGTGATGATAGAATATATAAGTCATAACCAAGTTCATATTGCAAAACTTAAGCACGGGATGTGGCTAAGATCAAGCTCCAAAGAGCTGAAGTCGAGACTCGATGTTGAGCTCAGAAATAGCCAAGGCCGAGAGCCAAGATCGAGCTTAGGAGGGAAAAGTGTTCATTGTTCCTTCTTGATGAGAAGTAATAATCGAAACTAGGCCATTAGAAGACCCGAAATAAGTCAAAAATGAGCTCAAAAAAGTTGAGGCCAAGAACCGAAAACCAACTCGAAAAAGCTACAAAGAGCTCAAGTATGAGTGGAACTAAGGGAAAGCTCAGGAAAGTCGAACCTAAGGTCAAGCATAAGGCAAGGCAAGGCCAAGAACCAGTTCGGACATAAGAAGAGCCAAGGGGAGAAGTCGAAGTACCATTCCTAGGTCAAACATATGCCGGGGGCCAAAAAAGGATAGCTAAGGCTGAGCCGAATATGGCAAAGTTGAACTACCCTTAGCCAGAAAGACGAAGTACATGTTGAAGGTCGTATCAGGCCAAAAATTCGAGCATCACACAAGCTAGATAAGACATTAAGCCATAACAAAAGAGATAAGGTCGAGCCACAGCCAAGGTCAAACTCAAAAAGTAGAGCTTGTACCACAAGAGCTCAAGATAAACATCAAAAGAAAGATGAATCAAGCTCAAGTGATTAAAACTCTACACCCAAGCGGGAAAAAAGATATCAGTAGAGGCCATACTAGGCTCGAGCCAAATTACCACTAATGTAGTTAGAATACATTAGAGGTCATAATGTACCAAAACAAGTCAAACAATGTCGAATTATTCGAAATAGGCCATTGTATCACAGCAAAAAGGGAAGAGATCAAGTGTGACCATTAAGGGGCTAGGGCTTGCCCATGGTATAGGACACCGGACTCCCAGTATAAGGTCCTAGTACTTTCTCTTGACCTCTTCCCAGTGCCGTTATACCTCGGCCTGATACTTCCAAAAAGTTGGCCTTAACATCCTGCACTTGTCTCTACTGGTTGGCAATGCGCACCCCCATTGAAGAAGTTTGCACCTTGAATTCTTTAATTGGTCGACTTCTCTTCTCGACCTCATAGCTCCCTGTGAGCAACTACAGTAGCCGTAAACAAGCTCTCCGACCTCTCTAAAGAGAGTTTGGGGGCATACCTAAGTTTTGTTCCCATAAGTTTCTCCACCAAAACATTAGTAAAAACATCCCCAAGCCTGAATACATGCCAAGCACTAATAGAAGAGCCTAGGGGCTCTTAATGACTCTGGCACCCCAAATCAGGTAAAAAGTGTGTACTCAGGGAATGTTGCACGAGCTGCAAGATTACCAGCCCTAAACGGTTAGGGCATCAAACAATCAAGCCAAGAGAAAAACAACGACATATGAAACCACCCTTTTTATAAGAAAATGAGGTTGATAAACATCCCAGACGAGGATGAGAAAAATCAACCATATTTGTTGAAAGAAGATTTAACAACAAAAATGTAACAAAAATTGACAAGGTCAGGGTGAGACCCCTAAGACCTGAGTTAGACCCGAAATGCAACAAAAATCCTCTACCCTCGAGGTCACCGAAACTTAAAGAACATGTGGCCCAAGCCAGGAAGGGGCCCAACATAACCTAAGTATGGTTTGCTACTGTTTTACTCCCAAAATTGACTCAAGTCGAGCTAGATGGAAACTAAACATGGTCCACGTGAAAAATGATTATGAGTGAACAATCAATTTGATATACCGACCTCGAAAATAAGGGAATATCTTTTTGCCCCATGTGACGTCAAGTAAGAATTGTCAGGGTGATGTGATAGTAAAATGATTATTCAGGGAGATCGGAGATAATCGATTCCCCGACCTTCTATGAAGCCCAAGAAATCGAGGGGTAATTGATGGGGAGATAATTCATAAGGCCTAAAAATAAGGGATCGTGATATTATCATTGATCCTAAATCACCACTTGAGCCTAAAGTCAAGGGATTCACTCTTATCCCATCTCAACAACTTCATATTTTAACAACTATAAATTCAGGTACACATCTAAGGTACAAATGTCTCATTCTAATCGCTTTCTCTCTCTCTCAATTGTTCCTAAGCAACTACTTTGCTCTCAAGCAATTCTTTAATGCTCTTAAATAATTTATTGCTCCCATAACTGACTTGAGCATCAGAGGGGGCTCCCAGACACACCCCTAGGAGTTCTTGTTTTATAGGGAACAAGTCGGTGGAACTCCAAGTAGCAAAGTAACAGGCTGGCGAAGCTCATTCAACCCATCTCCAAATTTGGACCTTAACACATTCATTTCATTTCGATGAGTAAATTGGCTATATTAACATGTAAGTTACATAGTAAAAGGTGTAAAGAATAAAAATGGATAGAAAACGTTAACTATCCTAGAAATTAGGGATTAAAATTTTTAATTCCTTTATGATGGACAACGAATTTGAAAGGGTTGTTGCAACCATAAGATGATTTGAAATTATACACGAATTTAATTTGCTATTGCCAATGGCGGACCCAGGCACTCACATTCGCGGTGTGCATTCGTACAGTGAGAGAGTTCAGAATGTGCACAAAGTGTCAAATATAATAGTTTTTCTATAAAAAAAAATTACCAAAATACAAGAATTTTTTATTTTTTTTCCAAGGTGAGGATGTGTATAAAGGTAGATCTGTCACTAACTATTGCAAAAAGATAAATTGAATGAAATATCTCTTACAATGGTTTCTTTTGGATCACTTGGTATATGTTTGACTTTGTCGTGTTTTAAACAAAAAAGAAAAAAACAAAGTTGTTGTTGATACCAAATGGAGATCATGCAACGTACATGCGTGGCTAGGAAGTGCTTAAGATCCTAAGCGTAAGCTAGAAGTAATTAATTTTTCACTATTATATTTAAATAGTATAAAATATTTTTTAGTGTGACAATTAAATACTAGAAAATATTATATTTTTTAAAAAAAATATTTTTCTTTGTAAATATTTTGTATCAATAAATTATTTTATGGCAAATAAACGGAGCCTTAGCAAAACGTGTTTGCCTTTTGCCTGTTTCAAAACGTTACCTGAATGGCAAGATACATCCTAGAATAGGTAATAAGGCCAAATTGTTGAACAAAACAAAAAGATCAACTTTAATAGCTTCCGTAAACATTCATGTTAGCTGTATTTAAGGAGTAAAGAGGTATAAAACAACTCCTACAGTCTCTCTAGGGACTCCATAGATTTGAGGAGTTACACCAGTGGCTGATTGAGCTTATGGTGAGGATGTGCACGTGCACATCTTTATTTTGGAAAAAAAAAAAAAATTTGTTTTTTGGTATTTTTTTATAGAAAAACTATTATATTTGATATTTTGTGCACATGCTGAATTCTATCACTGTACGAGTACACACCATGAGTGTGAGTGTCTGAGTCCGCCACTGAGTTACACTGCATCTTTGTCCAGTTTTTAATTAGTGAAAAATAGAAATTGTAAAATAGAGACTAGAGTACAAATGAAATAAGCGATAAGATTCGACCAAAAAAAATTAAGCAATAAGTACCACCTATTTGACTCTCTAAAAAAAAGTAATAAATTTTTTTTAAAAAAAAAACTGTCGAAGATGGGCCTTATAGTCCATTAACAGAGGAACCACGAACTTTAACCATAGAAAGACGTCAATCATATATCTTTCGCTTTGATGTGAACCTGTTTAAAATCAAGTTAACCAATGCCAAAATATTCATAGTAGCAATAATTTCATGTAAGTGTATGCTTAGAGGTTAGAGGTCATTTATTTGAAATCACTATCCTTTAAACATCACTTTCTCAATTTTATTTCGTTCCATGACCGACAAAATTGAATTTAAAGGAGGCCCTTTTTCTCTTTTGTTTCATTTTTTCTTTTATTGCACTGAGCAGAGAAAGGAGGACTGAAAGTGAAAACTAACTTTCTGTAGTCACATCCATGGATAACAAAAGGAGAATATCAATATGTGAAATGAAACCTTTTCTTTTTTTCTTTTTTTTTTTTTCTGGGTTCAATTACACAAGATGTTTCTATAGTTTGCTTTCTCTTCTCTTAAATGTAATTAAAATTTTGAATCTATAGAAAAAGACATGAAAGCACATCACATGAAGCACATAATACTATGTATTAATATAGCTTTTTCTTCCCTTGCTCGCTTCAGTGGGCTAGCCTTCGATAACGGGCCTTGGCCCATGTACTTGCGAGGCCCCGGATGAGTATGCACACAATTCAGCCTGTGACCTACTGAATGCACGTGCCAGAGAGCCGAAGCTGGCACTTCAAGTCTAATCAACAACTAGGAAAGCAAGAAACGAAGGAAACAGACAACGCGATCCCCAGGCACCAGAGATTGCTAGTAGGGCGATAGTAACTCCCATCAGCGGCGGATCTACTTGTTAGTAAGGATGTGTACGTAAAAAAATTGTTATTTTTTGATATTTTTTTTATAAAAAATTATTATATTGAATACTTTGTGCACATGCTGAACTCTCTCATTGTACGAGTGCACACCTTGAGTGTGAGCGCCTGAATCCGCCACTGACTCCCATGATTACGTACTCATGGCATATTAAGGTGAGTGGCGTGAACAAAGAAGGGACAAGCAATCTAAATTCTAAACACTCCCTACTCTCGACAAATCAACCCCAGACAGCAAAGGCTTTTGACAGCACTCGCTCACCCGGGCCGACCAGGAAAAAGGAATCTCAGGAAATTGGCCTCCCAAACTCTACCATGAATTTAATTGTAAATTTTAAGGGTTCACAAATATAGTTAGAACAACATATGTTTTCACTATATTTTCGTCAAACTAGATTTCCTTAAAAGTAAACGTTGAGGCTTATAGTGACCATCTTAGTACCACATGGTTTTATGGATTCCTATTTAGGTGAAAATTAGCCTAGAATTAGATCCATACAGTCCTATTGGAGCTTATCATGAGGCCCAAATGAGAAAATACTTCGTAGTTTAGCAATAGTGAAAGGGCCTTTCTAGTTATTTTGGTTTTGTTAGAGTTAGCACATGTTTGAATTGAGAAATTTGATATTTAATTTTCAAATATTTTTTTTAATTTTGTTTCTGTATTTCCAGATTTCTTATAAAAATATACTATCACATACGGATTGGTCTTTCACCACGAAGCATATATGCAGCTCTTTTGGTGTTACCTCAAGGATCTGGTCATCTGCATCTTCTTCTAGTCGCTATTGTCTCTTAATGTTTCTTCGATTGAGAACCCTACTTTTATAACTCTTTTTCTATGGTATGATACTTTGTTTACCGGATCCGGATCATCTTTTAATCACTATTGTCTTTTAGTGACCAAGAGGTGCATTGTTAAGTGTTGGATTGAAATGGAAGGATTTGAGCTGTTGTTCTTGAAAATATATCTAATAATTTTAAAATGAAGATTTCTTGCATTTTCTATCTTTTTCTTTTTTTCCTTTTCAATCAAAATTAATTAACATAAGTAAAAGCCAGCAGAACATTGAAAGATCTGATGAAGAAACCTATGCTTAATTTTCTCACGTCAACCTGATGAAGAAACCTTGGCTTAATTTTTTCACTAGTTTTTTTATTTATTCTATGGATGAATTTTTCAGATTTTGGCCTTACAGATTACTTTATTTATATGCTTTTGAGGTGCTCTTTATATATAAAGCAACGTCACCACTATTTAGATGCATCTTATAAGATCTTTGTTTTAACTTTTGTTGGGGCCTAGATATTGTATGGTGCAACACTTTCTATGTGCGTGTCTTTTCTTTTTCTTTTTTTCCTTTTTTTTCTATCTGAAGGGAAAATCTCATTATACATCATAAAAGAGAATCTCATCATACATCATAGAAGGATTACATCAACCTATAAATTCTTTGGATTTACCCCAAACTATCAGCTGTTGAAGTTCATGAAGAAGATTACTTCCAAATTTTCTAGTTAGCCAATTAACGACTCAATTTGTTGATTTACCGATATATTGATATACCTGTAGCCAGAGTTTCATGATCTGATAATATATTTACATGCATCTTTAATAATAGTATCAATTCTCCAACATAGCGAGAAAGTAGTCTTCGTTCTACTGAGATGCATGGTATTGAAAAAGCTGGTGGTGTTGGTTGTTAGAGTTGATGTCAAGTCAATTTATTGTAATTTTAGGACATGATATTTGTATTATTTATATATTATAATTATCTAATTAATCCTTACACCTGAGACATATGCATGGGATACCATAATTTATTAGTACAATATTATCTAGTTCTAATCATGGATTGAATTATGTACTCAGTGATCTATTCCTATATAAAAGTGTGTGTATGTGCGTGTGATGTGGAATCCACCAATTAGGGGTCCTAATGCAATCTATTAATTAAATAACCGGAAATTGTTAGCCGATATAGAATATTGGAAATTGTTCCACGATTCCTTAATGAGTTACTAATTAATTAGATTTGACAATATGGTTAAGTAAGTGAGTTTAACATCCCTATCTATGGCTCTCACTTAACCGGGACATATCAGACATAATGAATTAATTGCAGGGTAATTATATGTTACGTTACTTGGTTCAAACGATTCCACTTTATTATTAATTGGGTAATCGTGATATATTGGTAGGTGTCACTCACAACTTGTGAAAATTAATTAGAAGAGTTTTAATTAAATATTAATTGGATTAATATTATTTCGCTGCTAATTAATCATGAATCTGAAAGATTACATACAATAGATATTTGGCAAGATTAACAGGTACAGAGAAATAATTGAATTAATTGTAAAGAATGTCTTAATATTAATTTAATTATAGGATACGTAGTAATTGGATTGCTAGTCCAACTAGATTAGACCAACCCACACTTGGCCCTAGGTCAACATTGATTCCTATAAATAGGAATATTCTAAAAGAAAATTTGCTAACACAAATCTGTTTTCCAAAAAAAAGGTGGGATTTCTCTCTAAAATTTTAGTTGGGTTTCGTTATTAATCCTGCGTGCATTTTGTATGGGTACTCTTGGAGGCTTCGTTCTTGGAAAACTTGAATTAGATTCACATAGAGAATTCTACGTTATAAGATAATCCTAAATTATCCTTTGTGTATTAATGTGATTATATACATGTGTATTAATTTATGTAATTAGCTATGAACAGATACATAATTTATTTCTACCGCGTTAAATTAAAAATTTTAAATATAATATATGCAATCTTCTTAGGAAGGCCACCATTGGCCCCTTTATTTTCCAAATCCTTTTCTATATTAATTGTGTTTATCAAAGCAAGCTGAAATAGTAAAATAAATCTCAACTATAATATCTGGTCAGAGAATCATTTCCAGTAAGATATCTTGCTTTTCAGTCTTTCTTTGCTGTGTAAAGTTAAATGATTTGTTTCTTGATCAACTTAATGAGAGATTATACGTCACATTTTTTCATTTAGAAGGACAAGAACTTTGTTACACCAGCGAATACTTTTAAGACCAATTATAAACAAAGGAAATCTCAAAAAAAAAATAAATAAATAAAAAATAAAATAAAAATTTTAAAAAAATAAAAAATAAAATAAAATAAATATATATATATATATATGTATGTGTTTTTTTTGGAATTTTAGTAAGAGCAACCATATGAAGTGTTTCGGTTCGCGAATAGTGGCATATCTACTCTAGGGGATGTAGGGGCTAGTACCCGATTAACCGCACAAAATATTCCAAAACATTTCAATGTTTTTAGCGTCCAAACCTACATAACCTCCACAGGCCTGCTAAACTGGTCACTAAACTACTTTCACGCTCACAAGCCCACAAAATTTGGTCACTTGAACGGTTGAACCACTTAGTAATATTAATATATAATATCTTAGATCCGTCTCTTTTTGAATGAATAAAATTTTGAAAAGCAAGTACACAGAAGAGAAATAAAGTACAGAGCAATTATTTTTTTATTTTATTTTATTGTCTTGACAAGAGAATAGTTGATCTTTACTTGCCTTCGCCCGAAAATAAATAAAAAAGAAAAAGAAAAAAAAATAGAACAGTTGATTCTCTTGCATAGTCTATTGCAGTTTGTTAACCTATAAATAAGGAAGTATATACTATATAGGAGTATAAAGAGATCATTTTGAAAGATAAGTTTATTCCATTAGTAATGAAAAAAAGGACAGAGCAGAGTTGTATATTACTAAGAATATTATTAGTCCGAGTGGAGATAATATTTCTTTTCTGCATATCCACGAGTTTTAAAAACTTCTAAAATCTCAAAGATAGATAGAAAATGTATGAATTCTCGAAAGTACCACGCTCTTTATTGTGTAACTTAGAACAGAATGTATCTATTGCCAATTCAGAGATTTCTATTTTTAATGTAAATATAGACAATAAAATGTATCATCACCTCCAACCATGAGGGATATATCCTTCTTAGGCTTTGATCCATCATCTTCATTTTCTTCATTCAACTTTATCTAATATTATGGACAGATCCAGATACCCACTAGGAAGAACCGCAACCCTCACTGATCTTATAAAATATATAGATGTATGTGTTAAAAAATTAATTAACCCTTACTAGATAGAAATATTATTCATACGATCATTAAATTGTATTTTGTTAGCCTCCTTGAAAAAGATCCTAACCCTACCCCTGTCTAACAACTTGTTAAGGATCTCACGATCTCCTGAAGAGATCATTATAATAAGGTTCTTTTTCCCCGAATGGCTCTCAAATTTGGTTCCCAAAACTTAGGCTGAAAGTAATATTTATGCTGATTCCAACGTGAGATAATAAGTGTTTTTTCCTAAGACCTTAAAAGAGCATTCACAGTGTCTGTAGATCTTATTAACATGCTTGGTATCTTTCTGTTGATAACTTCATGGGTCACCATAAGCATTTGTCAAATCTCCTTGGTGGTTTTGCAAATTGGTATCTTTTGTTCTCACGCCAAACACTACAAACTTTATCATATGTTTCGTGAAACTAACAAGTGTACAGATTGACTTGCTAATTATAGGTTTTGCCAGAGTTTAGGATGTCACTCTTAATAGAGTTTTCTCATCAACTGCTTGTACTCGTAAAGAAAGATAGGGTGGAGGAGTCTACCCCAATAGTTGTTAACATCTAATCTCTGGCGTTAGCCTCCTTTGGAGGGAAAAAAAAAATTGTTATTTTGTTGTATATTCTTCAACTTTACGCCTGATAACCTGTAAGGTAGACTACTTGGGCTACTTGGGCTACTTGGGCTTGGCTAAAATGATTAAGGGCTATTTGTATTTGATTATTAATTCAAATCTTTCCTAAAAAAATATTGCACTGAATTTACCTTTTTAATCACGACGATTGCTTATTCATAGGCTATTATGAGGGTATGTTTGGCCACACTTTTAAATACTTAAAACACGTTTTCTGTAAGTTTAGAAGCTGAAGTTAATCTTTTTGGTCCATTTTTTAAAGAGTTTTTAGGTAAAAATTAAAACTAAAAAAAACTAAAAAATAAAAAGCTCCAAATTAAAACTTTCCAAAAAAATTTTTTGTCAAACTATTTAACTCTACTGCTAAAAGTTCTATAATTCTAAAGCTAAAATTTCATAATTAGACTATACAAAACATAACTCAAGTTATTATTTTAATCTATAATACTCAATTATAAATCACTCAGTAATTATTTATCTCACCGGACATTACATTGGCAGATAAGTCATCATAGTTGACCCTTGTCTTTTCAACCTTCTTCCTATTCATATCCCTTGTTTGCACAAGGTCCATCCTAAAAAGGTTTTATCTGGAAAATCTCTTAAAACAAATCGTTAATAGAAATCATAAGCATGAAACAGTTTTTTTCGATTTGAAGTCCGTAAATTGCTTAGAAGTTAATATGTTTTCCTAATTATGAGCTTCGTCAAAAGTGACAACAAAATTTTAAAAATCCCAGGAAAATATCCTAAGTATGGAAAGTGATTTCACAAGTCAATTACCTGTAAGAGTAAATTTTGTTAGAGAGTGAAGTACTAAATGGGCAATCTTAAAGCAAACTTCTCATTCATTAGATAGAAAAAAATTACTACGTAAGTCAAAATATAAAGTGCACTACAATCTACATAGTGCAGAGATTATCGACTTACCATTCAATATATATAATTTTTTATTTTTTTAATGGAAGTTAATTAATATTTTAGACCAAAATACTATAAAAATACCGTTATATTCAAAATAATTTCGAGCCCCTACTAGGCTACAATGTGCTTCCGCCCTTGTAGAGGTGGCATTTGGATTGAGTTGACACAGGCCCAACTCAGCCCAACACACAAAAATTCAAATCCAACCCAACTCGGTCTAACCCACAACATATATGTGGGCTCGGGGGTCATATAATTTTTGACCTAGCCCATTTGAACCTAAGCTCCTTGGTCCTTTTTACATAGCAAAGTTGGCTGCCGGTAGGTCGGTCGCCTTCTAGCCAGTGACTAGCTCTACTACAGAGTTAGGTGTATACCGCCACGTCAGGACTCTCTTTTGAAAGTGAGATTACCACCGGCTTTCAGAAGAGGAAAAGATCCCTCCTAACTAACCAAAATAGTTAAGTGAAAGGAGCTCGCTTACCCACTCCCCTTTCCCTCCATTGCTAGGAGCCTCGCTCTCTTGACTTGATATGTCAAGAAGACTACAACCTATAGTGGATCACCTTTTGCTTAAAAAGGCCCGCCCATATCATATATATGATAAAGGAAGTAGACTTTTTTTCTCATTTTATTTGATAGGTTTGTTGGGGGGTATAATATGATATGTATAACGCGCTCATACTCTATCCATTAGGATGTTCCCCCCTTCAAGAGCTCTGCTAACTTGAGCCCAAATAAGGTCCATCTCAAGTTCAACTCAAGTCCAACACAATTTGAGTTCACTTCTTAAAAGAAATTGAAATATTATGCTTTATGATAACTATTTTTTAAAACAAACTAGTAAGTCGTAGTAACTATTATTTTTTAACAAACTAATAATAAGTAGTAAATTTATTCT
Source organism: Ehretia macrophylla (assembly GCA_037974665.1). Lineage (NCBI taxonomy): Eukaryota > Viridiplantae > Streptophyta > Magnoliopsida > Boraginales > Ehretiaceae > Ehretia > Ehretia macrophylla. The sequence goes on along the minus strand of CM075771.1, from coordinate 68,499,448 downwards.
TAAGTTGATATTGTAAGTTTACAAATTTAAGTCCCTTCATATTATTTTTAAAAAAAAATTTAGATTCAATTTTTTTTTATAATTTTTATAGTCGTATATATAATTTTTCTTATAAATACTTAGGTAGCGATTGATACATTTGAATGAATTTGGACAGAAATGCAATGGGCGAAGGAATGAAATAAACTTCAAAATGGAATCAACTTGGAATGACAATGACATACTTGGTATGTTCTAGGAATAAAGAATAGTAATTGGAATGTCTTGTATAATATGATAAAATTACCCTTTTATTATTATTATTTTAATCAATATTATTTTTTTTATTAATGTATTTTTATTTATTTATTTATTTATTTTTATTTTTATTTTTTTACTATTTTTATAATAATAATAATTATTATTATTATTATATTTTTTAATTATTATTATTATTATAAAACAAACTATATATAAAAGTTATGTTATATGGGGGTATGGTAGTCAAGTTTATTCCCAAACACATAAGAATTGGCTAATCTCATGTGTTTACTCTAGAATGACTATTCTCAAGTACGCATGAATGAGATTACCTTGAGAATGAGATTCTTAAGTTCATTCCTTCATACCAAACATGATAATTGAAAAGAGTTGGAAATGTCATTCCATTTTCAACCCCATTCTAGTATACCAATCGCTACCTTAGTAACATAGTGCTTTAGTCACTTAGTATATATTTAACTTTATTTTACTATAAGTCTACAATATTATATATAACTATGTCCATGGAGAAGAAAATCTTCCACACGATTACATTCGTCAGAGCTTTGAAATCATTTTCATACTTTGTAGAGCAAGGATATATAATTTGTAACTATTGTCAAAGTCAATTTATATTTCGACGTAAATTTGAAACTAGGACGCTTGTAAGACACCTTGTATCTTAACAATCAAATGTCATAAATTATTTTAATCCTGAAGTGGTAATTCAACCATTGCCATCGTCAAGCCCACCACCATTACCAGCAGGCCCAACACCTGTACAAGAAGTATAACAAAATAGAGAACTTTTGCACTAGCTTTCCTCAAGCATTTATGTATTGTTTTATTTTTATATTTATATTATTAATATACTCTCTCTCATTAACTTGTAATTTAGTTTGTTATGTAGTATTTTATTATTTATGTTAATTGTTAATGTTATCAATCAACTTGTATATTATTTCGTTAATAGTTAAATTAAATTATCTTTAAAAAATTAAGATTAAATTTTATTTTTTTTATTATTAATATATATATTGGTGTTTGTATATATATACACTAATCACAAAAAAATAGGTTGATCCAGCCCAGTCTAACTCAGCTCGCGACTCGTGGTAACGGGTTCGTGGACCAAGTTGGGTCCTATATTTTAAAAAATGAGTCTAGTCTAATTCACCCCACTAAATATTTGTGTCGAGTGAGGCTCAATTTTTTCAACCTATAATTTGACCTGGCCATGTCAAACTGTGCCGAACTGACCCAAATGTCACTTTTACGCCCTTGCTACAAGACCTTCTAAACACGATAGTAGATAACAAACGACAAATTTTATAATATCACATTTAGAGCATCTCTATATGCTATTAGAGAAACCAATTTATGATATGAGTTGCTAAATATCACGTTTCACGAAATTTACAAACATAGAACTCTAGAAACACCAATTACCACCTTAAATTTTGTTTCAAATGTATATGATGGAATAAGAATCCATAATGTAACAATATTCGAGAATGTCTAGTATCTTTTTTTTCTTTTCAAAAATATTCTAAAAAGCTTATTTTGGTTTCAACTACAAGTCTAAAACTAGTTCTCTACGGCATTTTAATTCCATGACATGACACTTTTCTCTACTACTTGCAAAGTTTTGCAACATGCACAATTTCTTTTACGTGCACATTTTGGTCGGGTGAATAAATATACTCACAGCGTTATTATGTTATAAGCAAGTAACAATAGTTACAAATTAGTGATACAGTTATGATAGTTAAGCCAAGCACTAGAACAAGCAGCTACAACACTACTTTGAACTTCTCCTATAATGATTTGACTTTTTTCTTTAGAGTTTATCACTATTTTGAAACTCCAATCTAGATATTGAGCTTATAAAATTTATCGCATTAGGTACGAAACATAGGAAAGAATGCAAGAAATGACATAAACTTGACAGTTCTCAATCGTTAAATTTATTTAATTTGTAACATAATAATATTATAAGATAATTCTCATATTTTATACCCCTGTTTCTATAAATATAATCAAAATGGTGCCCCCAAAATGTTAACACATGAAAATAATACTATAGCCATAACAAATAACTCAAACAACTTTTGGCACGAGTGTGTAATATGGTTTCGAAGGATGAACCGAATATGGGGTACCCAAAAATGAGCAACACATGAAAATAATAGTATAGCCATAACAAATTACTCAATATTCCAACTTATGGCACCCCAACCCACTTAGTAATCTACACTCTCCACTCATTCTCTACACGCTTATTACTTCGCTTACGTGACAACACATAGCTAAAGATTTTAATGTCCAAATAGTCTTAAAAGTTAAAAAACAATTCATTTCTCACACCATCAATGTTGAAGCTTCCATCAAGTTCCATTTTTCACAACCATGGCTATTCTTCTTTTAAACAGGTTCAGAATTTTCTGTATCTTTGTGGTCACTATAGATCTAATTTTTATTTTATTGCTTAAGACCCAGAAATTTTCTTGATCTTTTAGTTATATTCTAGTGTGGATAATTATAGAATTAAATTTTGAACGCATTAGTTTAACTACTAACTGTAAATGTATTTTAGGACCCATTGATCGTTGTAGGAGAAGAGAATGCTACAAGTGATGAAAAGGAAGTGAAGAAAACCAATGCAACTCTTGGCAGGTAAAAAAATTCGCTTCATTTTTCGCTTTGCCTCTATATACATGTTGTGTGCATGGACGGGTCTTGATATTTTTTCAGTGGGGACTAATTCGTTTTAGAAACTATAATTGTTAGAGTATCAGTGACTCGTAAATATTTGATATACCAAAAATATCGAGTTATTTCAAAGTATTTTGTAGAGTTAGTAAACTTACAACCCTATTACTTTTAACGTAGTTCTGTCACTCAGAGCGTGCACCCGTAAGTATGTGTGGGTGGTTTTACTTTTTCTTCAAGGCACTGCTGAGTGCATAGTGTAGTACAGGTGCGTAGCCTTTTTTGTGTAATCTGTGGCGTAACTAACTTGTCAGTGGTGCATGTTGGCACCAAGATGGAATAATACTGCAAACAATGTTTTGAAGTTGTGGGAAAAAACTTAAAAACGTATCTGATCGTTGGAATAACTGGGACTCTATGTGAGAGAGGCGTATGGGTTACACATACAATGTGGGGTTAATACATTTTTAATATAATGATCGATTATAAGACCAACCTTGCTGCAGTTGTAATAGCGCCTTTTGTGTTGTTTCATGATTGTGTGCAGAAATGGGTGCAATCCCAGCTCAGAAACTTCAACTGGTGGCAGCTCCACCTCTTCCTCTTATTCTTTTCAAGGTACCACCACTGATTCACGTTAATGTGTGTACATACATGTACATATAAAAGAATGTGTATAAATAATTGGTCTCGGGTTTAAGTTTTGAAAACAGTCTTCTTGTAATAAAACTCTGTACACTTACCTTTCCCTTACCCTGCTATTTGTGGAAACATACATATGGTATAGTACATATTTCAAAGTATAAATGGGCACGTGTGTTTTCATAAATATAAATACCAAGTAGCCCGTTGTACAGAGCTTCCACTATGTTGAAATTTGGGGAGGGGTCGGATCCACTTTAATTAAGGTCCCTAAGTAATTCTTTTTGGGTCAGAATATATTGCCATTTTAGTTCTTGATCAGTTACTTTCATATGTAGCATAAGGTTTTGTTGCATGTTCTTGATCAGCCCATTGTACAGAGCTTCCACTATGTAGGGATTTGGGAGGGGTCGGATCCACTTTAAGGTCTCTTAAGTAATTCTTTTTCGGTCAGAATAGATTGTGATATTGATTTTAGTTCTTGATCAGTTACTTTTATATGTGCCATAAGGTTTTGTTGCATGTTCAATTTCTATTGCTGAATCTAATTTTGTGGGCAAAAAATTGTTTTATTATAGGTCATTGGCTTGAAGAAGACAAAATCTTTCCATTGAAGAAGAGGAGAATGATAAATGAAAGTGGAGCAGACAATGCAATTGCAGAGAAAACAGAACAAAAGAAGGCAAATGCAACAGCAGTTAGGAAAAAGCATGGTAAATGGAAATGTGTTGACGAGTCTGATGATGATGGTGACGATGATTATGAATGGGGGCCTGCAATGGATGATAGCTTAAAGATAAGTAAGACTATGGTGAGAGATGATTCGCGCTGTAAGCGCTCTGATGGGAGAGGATGGAGGTGTTCTAAGCCATCAGTTGAAGGCCACTCAATGTGTGAGAATCACTTGCACAAGAGTAGAGCTGCTAATAAACTAAGGGCAATGAGAAAGCATAGCTCAAAGGGTTGGATTAATGGTCAAGAAGCTAATCCTAAACTCAAAACTCGTCATGAGATTGAATCCCCTTTCCCTCACCCTGATATCAAATCTTGCTGTTCCGGTCCCAAGTCCAAAGGATCAAGCTTTTCGATTCGTGCGATGAAAAGGTGCAGACGCTGGAATGGGAAAGCTTGGAGGTGTTCTGAGCCAGCTGTTGAAGGACATTCACTCTGTGAGCATCACTTGACTGGAAGTAGGAAGCAGAAGAACAAAAGAAACGTTCGGCATCCGGCTGCAACTTCATCAAGGGCTAAATCTGTGAAAATGACAGTATTGGATACTGGTCTCTATTCTGAGAACTGCATGAAAGTTGATGTTGTTAAGGCTAGATCAATGAGCAGCTTGCTTGATCAAAAGAGTTGATCTTCCTCAAGGCTTCACCACCACCTCTTTTGACTATCTTTTTGGTAGCTGACTAGTGTGATACTGTCGAAAGAAATATACTTCTTGCTGTGAGACCAAATGGTAAAATTGTAGTATATAGTTTTTAAGTGCTGATATAGCTATTATATTAGCTGCAGCTTTCCTGATGTTTAGTGTTTTCTATATCAAATGTTAGGTTGAGCAATACTTGCATATAAAAAGCATTTTTTGATGCAAAAAGATAAAAATGATGAAACATCTCTTAGAATGACTTTATATAATACGGCTTTAACTCTCTTTTATTGAACATGACTGCTTTAAAGTTCAAAGAGGACAAAAAGGAAGGGAAAGACTTGCACCTAACACTACCGGATGTGTGGTTCTCAATGGGAAGTGGGGTCCGTGCGACAGTGCTGGAAGAAATCCCTTTAAAGGAATTGGTGCATTCTTTGGCATCAACTGGTCTAGAAAGAATTTTTTTTTTTTTTTATTCTTTTCTTTGGTCAAAGGTCTAGAAAGATTAGAAAAGTCATTGTGGAAAGTTTAGTGGGAAAACAATTGGGCCTATATGGATTTCTCTCGATGGGCCTTTCCTGTTCAATTAGTTATGGAAACCTACTAGCCCAAGCTTGAAATATCATTCGATAGATTTTTCTCGTAACTATCATCTCGTTTATTATATGCATAACTCACAAAGCTTGCTTGCACAAAAGAAAACATGCTAAAAATATTAAAATAATTAAGTATATATTATCTACTAGCTAATATAAATGGTCACTTAACAAGTAGAACTGCGTTGAACATCTAGTAGGAATCGTTGTTGAGATCAAGAAACAACACATTAATAAAGGCATATAGAAAGACCATGAGCATACCGTCGCTTTGGCCGAGTGGTTAAGGCGTGTGCCTGCTAAGTACATGGGGTTTCCCCGCGAGAGTTCGAATCTCTCAGGCGACGATATCTTTTTCTGTTTTTGGTTGGTGACTTAATCTAGCTTTGTTCTAATTCGTTCCAATTTTTTTATTTTTTTTTATTTTAACTATTGATTGTTTCACAACTTCTTTAAGAACGTAAATAAAACGTTTTGAACTACCAAAAAATTATTACTATTTTCCGCCATCAAATCAAGAAATTATTTCATATCAATGAATCATGAGGATTACTAAAAAAAAAAGAATCACGAAGGTTACACTTGCATCCGGCAAAAATCGAATTTCTGACACTACATGTAAATTCTACATGCATATAGGAAACACTATCCCTTTTTTAAGCCGAACATCTAGCTTGCTGCAAGCAAATTTTTTTTTTCCTAGAAGTGTCACTTGGTCAAATATCTAGATATAGCATCCAAAGACCAGTTATCTAATACAAAGAAATTAATCTCCAATTTTTTGTCTTTCTTAAGAATGACAATAGAGAAGCTTAAGCTTAAGCAATAGAGAAGCTCAACTGAGTTGTATTAATTGATATTAAAGCTTAAAATTAGTTGCAGAAAGCTCAATAAAGAAGAAAGCAAAACAGAAAATAAAGTAACATTTTTCTCTCATGCCTCACACTGATGCTGCTCACTAGAATATAAAGCTCAATACATCACATGGTTCTCACTCCGCCAAGAATTGTTACAACTAACTTGCCACGTCTTCTTGCAGGTACTTGAGTTGGGCTCTTATTCTAATGTTTCTTCGACTCGTTGGACCTTAATCATTATCGGATTGGACTAGACTTTGGTTCCCTTCGCGATTTGCATTGCTATTCATAACAATACTTTGGATGAGGCGGCTTACGAGTATAGATAAAATTACTCAATCCGCCAAAAGGAATACAACAAAACTAATTATCCTAAATATATAAAAATGAAATGCAAAATTCTACATAGTTGGTATTCAAGAATGGTGCTTTAAAGCAAAAATGTAATATTAAAATAATCCCTTATTTAAGGAGTGGATGGAGGATGGAGGGTGGAGGCCCAAGTCATCCCAATTCTTTTTGTTAAAATATGTGTATTTTTAAGGTATTTAAATGTTGAAATATCAATTTGAACCACATAGAAAAGTATTAAATTGCTTATTTTTAGTTCTTACTGAACAAAAATTTTAAATTCATCCTTATATTTAATGTAGTGATAATTCAATAACCAAAGTTATTAAACTACGTACTACCTCCTATACTAATGTGTATGGATTACCACTAGCCATTTGGTCTAATCGTATGATTCTGATTTTAGATGCGTGAGGTTTCGAGATCAAGTCTCGTATGTAACCTCCTAAGTGATGTAAATAATTTAAGTCTTCCTTAAATTAAATAAAAAAAAAATTGTGTATGGATTCATGAAAAAATAACAACATTGAAAAGTCTATATTTTTATATGATAAATTGAGACGTCCCAACGGTAAGAGCGTGTCTCAAATAAGGTATGTTCATTGGTATGATTCACACTCCCTACTCTGAGCCTCTGAGTTGAGAGTCTTGACTAAATTGTTGCACGTATTGGGGACGTGTTGCTACACTCGAGATTTACCTGTTGGTGGTCAGGCTCCGCCAGTTGAGTTTCCCTTATCAACAAAAATATTGGGAAATTAGTTAGTGGGTTTAGACCTAGCATCTGGCGCAACCAGCCCAGCTTGCATGGGTCATGGGTTGAAAGAACTAGGCCCCTCTCAGCCTTTCTAATGGGTTGGACTAGATTGGGCTTATTTTTCAAAACACTCAACCCATTAACCCACTATTTTAGGTCACAACATAGGTCGAGTCAACCCACCCAAAATATTGAATTTTTTTTTAAATGACTTTTGGGGGAATTTCTAGAACTCCTAAATGACATTTTTATTTTATCTTTTATTTTTTTTTTAAATTTCAAATTGTTTAAATTTGTTTTTAATTTTTAAATTTGAATCATTTAATTTTATGTTAAAATAAATAGTTTTTAAATACATTCTATAAATTATAAATGTAATATTAATTTATATTTAAATTAATTTTATTATTTATATACAATTTTTTTTCAATATAGTGGACTTTATAGTTTGAATATGAATTTTAGAATAAAAAGAGAAAGTCAATACAAATTTCTCAATAATACCTCAAATATTATTCACTTAACTTGATAATCGCAATCAAAATTACAATAAAAATGTAAATATTTTAATATTACCTCGTAATTGTATTCATTAACTTGGTAATTACAACTTATAATTAAGTTGAAAATACAAAATATACATAAAGAATACAAAAATATTATTCTTCTAAAAGAAATTAAATCTTCAATAACTTCGATCTTCCATTTCCATCCATCAACTTTGATTGGAGCGTTAGTTGAATGTTATGTTAGAGTCTGTCTCTTTGTATGAAGATCGATATCAAATTCAATAAAATGTTACTCTTGTATTCTACAACCACCCAATCTTTGTCGCATACTAATGTTTTTAATAAGTTGGGTGCCAATCTACTCCTCGACTCAATATCCTACGATCAAGACTAAAAGCACATTTTAATAGATCATAGGCCGATGCAAAGCACTGGGTACTGATTAGACTATGTTTTTCACTAGGTCAATACATCAAAATTATGATCAAAGTCATCAGATTGAAAGTTAGTTGCCAAATAAAAAATTAATTCATTAATATACGAGGATGAAGAAGTTGTTCTTGTTTTCTAGAAGATTTGAAGAAATTTTAGATTAGACTTTTTACTACATACAGAAGGAGACGAAGATAAAGTCTCATTAGAATATTATGCTACATATAAATTAAATAGAAATTTCAAAGTTGAGGAATAGCAGTAGTTGTAGAAGCCATGGCAGCGGCTGTGGAAGGCATAGTTGAAGAAGAGCTTAAGGGAGCCATTAATGGTGGAGAAGAAGCTTTAGGCTTGGGGAAAAAATTGAGAGAAGAAGTTTAGATGCTGCAAAGTTGCAGTAATGGAAACAATAGCAGAATTAGATACCCTAGGATTGAATTAGGGTTTCGCAGAGGTGAGAAGTGTTGTTTCTATCCTTGTGAAGCTTGAGATTGCTTCAACAATGGAGTCGCAACACATGAAGGGAAGAAAACAACTTGATTTAAGCTTGTTTTTGAAAAAAAATGAAGCTTTTAGTAAATCTTTAATGGCTTTTAGTATCTGGTGTGAACAGGAAAAGAAAGACACGATACAAATACAAAACTCAATCTCTGCATAAGCAAAAAGAAAAGCTGAAGTAATGGAAGAAGAGGAAGGAGACTTCGAGGATGAAGAATTCTATGAGTAGTGGGAAGAAGAAGAAGGTCCAGATTTTGTTCCAAACAGTTTGGTTGAAATCCCAGTGATCCATGAACTGAAAGACAACACAAGTGTGAATCAAAACAAAGATTTCCAAAGGAAGAACAAGCGAATGAGAGGTAACGATACTGTCATTGAAGCAGGTAACCCCCAAAATCCAAATACAGAGGCGTTCGGTGCGGCCTAAAACTGCCTCACGCGATGGAACTGTCAAGGGTTGGGTAATCCCTTGAGAGTTCAGAATCTGAGGGACATAATCTCTCAAGAAAAACCCAACATCATCTGTCTTTCGGAGACGAAGATGAAATGTAATAAACTTAGTAGAGTAGCTAGGAAAATTAAAGCCAAAATTATTCATTTTGTGGAGCCTTTTGGTCTGTCAGGATGATTAGCTGTGTTTTGCATGAATGATATGGAAATGAATGTTGTTTTTGCTGACTACTTTGCTGTTACTATTACTTTTCTCCCTAACTCTCCCCATAAGTGGGACCTCTCTTTTGTTTATGCGTATCCTAACAGATAGGAACTCAGAAAATTGTGGGACTTTATTTGTGCCACCCAAGAGAAATCTACATCTCCCCATGTATTTATTAGAGACTTTAACTGCATCAGATGCCAAGATGAGAAAGAATGAGGAAAGGCTAAGGCACTAAGTGACATGAGGTTCTTTTCACAACAAATTTGCGAGGCCAGACTTTTGGAAATTACAGCGAAAGGCTGTAAATATACATGGATTAACAAGAGGGATGGAGACAGTTTGATTATGCAAAAGTTGGATAGAACTCTTGCTAATATCAATTGGAATTTGATGTTTCCAGAGGCGATTGCAATCAACTTACCACCTGTTGGCTCAGATCATTCGCCAATTTTATTACGCACCGAGTCCTCTGAGAATTTTAAGGGCAAAAAAAGATTTTACTTTGAATCATTTTGGGCAGACGAAGAAGAATGCGATACTATTGTCGTGGATTGTTGGTCAGAATCTGCTGAGCTTGAACCCGCACTAAGAGTCAAAAAGAAGATGGATATATGTAGATCCAGGCTTAGCAAATGGAGTCGGAAAAAATTTGGAAACAAAAGGGCAAGGATAAACAGCTTAAGAACAAAATGGAAGACTTGATCAATAATCAAAATGAGAACTTTGATATGGAGGAATTCAAAAGTATCACAACTGAAATGGAAATAATATGGAGTTGTGAAGAATGCTATTGGGAAGCAAGAGCTCGACTCAAATGGCTCCAATCAGGGGATAAAAATTCAGATTACTTTCATGATGTGACTAAGCAAAGAAGAACTCATAACATAACTTTTCGTCTCCAAAACATGAATGGAGATTGGGTCACGGATCGGAAAGGCATTGAAGACATGATTCAAGCCTACTTTCAAGGTATCTTCACTTCAGTGGGTGAAAGAAATATTAACCCCATCTTGGACTGCATCAAGCCAATGGTTTCGAGTGAGGATAATAGAAGTTTGACCTAACCAATAGCCAAGGAAGAAGTTAGGAGAGCTGTGTTTAGTCTGGGTGCTAAAAAGGCTCCGGGGCCAGACGGATTCACGGGCTAATTCTTCCACAAGTATTGGCAAATTCTTGAAGATAATATCTACAACCTCATCCATTCTACTTTTCAAGATAATATCTGCACCTTAGTTCCATTAACCAAACTAATATTACCCTTGTCCCAAATATCAAAAACCCCCAACAGGTGACTGATTTCAGACCCATTAGTTGTTGTAATTTTGTTTATAATATAAAATTTTTGCTAAGGTTCTGGTTTTCAGACTCAAACCCCTCATGGATAAGATTGTTTAGCCGACCCAGACTGGTTTTATCCAAGGAAGAACGATCCAGGACAATATTCTAATTGCTCAAGAAGCAGCATTCAAACTCAAAAAAGAAGAAGGAAAAATGTAAAAAGGTGTCGTGCAATCCTAAAAGCGGATATGAGCAAAGCCTATGACAGATTAGAATGGGATTTCCTCTTAGGAGTCATGAAAAGACTTGGATTTCATGATACCTGGATTCAATGGATGAGAAGCTACATTTCCACTATTTCTTTCTCTGTTCTTGTCAATGGAACAACTGGTGAGACATTTTTTCCTTCGAGAGGGATTAGACAAGGAGACCCTCTTTCCTCATATCTCTTTGCAATTGCTACCCAAGCACTCGCATCCCTCTTCAATAGACAACTTAGTCAAAACCTTTTTAAAGGGTTTAAAATGGCTAAGACCTGTCCCACCCTAACTCATCTGTTATTCGCATATGACTCAATATTCTTCTTTAAAGCTAATTACAAATAAGCTTTGGCCCTTCAGGAGATTTTATACAGGTATTTCTTTGCTTCTGGTCAAAGCCTCAATCTCAACAAATGTTCGATTGTCTTTAGTATACCTTGGTCTTCCAACCGAATGGGGTAAATCTAAGGCAAATGCGATCAATTGGCTTCTTGAGAGATATGATAACAAACTGAATGGATGGAAGACTTTGCTCCTTTCGGATGGAGGTAAAGACACCCTAATTAAACTTGTATTACAAGCTTTACCATCTTTCATTATGTCTACCTTTCTTCTCCCAAAATCCATTTGCAGGCAACTCACATCCAAAGCAGCTAGTTTTTGGTGGGAGTGCAATGGCAAAAAAGATATTCACTGGATTAATTGGGAAACGCTTATGGAGCTGAAATGGAAAGGAGGTATGGGATTTAAGGACCTATACTGTTTCAACCTTGCGATGATTGCTAAACAGGCATGGAGATTGCAAACAAACCCAAACTCCCTCTCATCTCAAGTATTGAAAGGAATCTACTTTGCGGAAGGTTATTTCTGGAAAGCTAAACAAAAAAAGGTTGCTTCATGGGCATGGAATAACTTACTTAAAGGAAAATCACTCTTACAGAAAAAAGCTTTGTGGTCAATCGGGAACAGTAAGAATATGGATATTTGGCGAGACAAATGGCTAGAAAACCATGATCACTTGCGTTGCAATGACCCTGTCGGTCTTAAGATGGTTGGAGACCTTATTGATCAAACGACTAAAGCATGGAAAGATAATCTGGTTAGAGGAATGTTCGATGCGGATATTGCAAATGAGGTGTTAGCTGTCTTCATCCCAAGTTCGGATCAAGATGATAAGCTTGTTTGGCCTCTCACACTAAACGGAGAGTTTAACGTGAGAACTCCTTATAGAGTTGCAAGAGGGCTGACCAATCACTGTGGCAGAAAAGACAACAATATTGCAAGCTCGTCTTATCAAGACCCTCATCTCCTCTGGAATCTCATTTGGAATATGGAAGCGCCACCGAAAGTAAAAATCTTCATATGGAAAATTTGCAAGAATGGCCTTCCAAGTCAAGATAACAGATACAAAAAGAAGTGTGCTTCCTCCCCAATGTGTCAAATATGCAATCAGGAAAGTGAAACATTGGAACACTTATTCCTTCTCTGTCCTTGGGTACAAAGACTTTGGTTTGCCTCTCCTTTCCATCTCAAGCCGAGTCCACGCGATATAAAGAAAATTAATGAGTGGCTTGTTGATATCATTGAGGAGTGCTGTAAAGTGGGATATGAAAGGAAGGAAGCTTTCTCTATGATTGCATTTATCTGCTGGGAGATTTGGAAACTAAGAAACAAGGTTTGCATTGAAGGAAAAGACATTGCAATTGATAGAGTCCTTGTCCAAGCACTATGCAACAAATCTGAATTTTCAAGAGCGAATCAAGTTCAATGTGGATGCAGCCTATAAAGGCTCAAGAGCAGCAGCAATTGGTTTTATTGGGCGTAAGTATGTTGGATCTCTTGTCTCGGGACATGCGGCTATCGTTCACTGCCACTCTGTAGCCGAAGCAGAAGCTCTTGCAATTAGAAATGCCAGTCTCTTTGCAAATCACCTTCAATACCAAAACATCACCATTGAGAGTGACGCTGAAGTAGTTATCAACGCAATCATTTCTCCGGGTATTGTCCCCAACTGGAGAGCAAGAGCTATTGTGAAGGATATTCGAAAGATTGCGGCAGGAAATCCCATGATCAAGTTTCACTACATTAGGAGGTCTGCTAATAATCCTTGCGATTGGATTGTAAAAGAAAAACTCAAAGGGATTCTCCCTTTAGATTGGATTTCTAATATCCTCCCTCCTTCCCCCCCTCCCCTCCCTGGTTGTATCAATTTTTAAACTTGGATTTTCATCCCACGGGAACCGGCTAAGTTTGTAATTTCCTTATTAATGAATTTCATTTGACCAAAAAAAAATGGCTTTTAGTAAAGCTTTAATGGCGACAGAATCTTTCAAGCTCTGGATACCACGAAAGAAACTTTAGAGAGAGAAATTGTAAGATATTTTCTCATTTATTAATTAGAATGATACACGACTGGATCTATTTATAGAGAGCAGATGAGCTGAGCTGAATAGCTTGCTCTACAAGATGTACACGTGCTTATAATTGTTTTCGATATTTATGTGACAGTTGTACATTCTATAACTAACTATTTGTTACATCACTATAGAATGAGAAACTCTTTAAAAAGTTTAGACTAACCGGTTAGTCAGATTTTTACTTACAAAACATGAGAGGCTACTACAGAACTATCTTATCAGGGTATTTCCCTTCGGAGTTTTATTAATATCAAAAATATATATATATACAAAACTGAAAGGGGACTAATAGCCTTACCTCTATTAGAGAACAGAGAACTTATTTGCCCCATCATCTCATTATTCTAAAAGAGGTACATTCCACCTCTTTTTACAACATTAATGTCATATATTAAGGTTTGCATATTGTAAATATCATCTCTTTTGATATTCGTATAATATAGTTATAAAATAGTATCAACAACAAAAGTTTTTAATTTAAGACCCCTAATTGCAGCGAGAAAATACATTATAATCGCACTTTCAAAAATGCAACGAGGAAACATATTAGCCATTGCAATTATATTTTCTTTTATAATTTGTAAGCCCGAGCTAGGCATGAGTTAGGCTCGAGTTGGGGTCACGGGCTGTGCTCACAAGCTAGGTTGGGCTAGTACCATATCGAAATGGGCCTGAGGTCAACTGGCTGCTGGTCGCTCTCTCGACTCACATATTTGTTATACCATTCGCTCAACAAAAATAAAAGATAAGAGTAAGGAAGAGAAGACCCAAAAGCTATACCTCCAAGTCTCTTGAAGCTTCATAATCGTATTTTTAGAGAATATTAAATTGTTGGCTAGATTCTGGTGTCGTGATTATTCGTGGTCTATGCGTAGAGGTTCAAATCAAAGTTTATTCATTCAGTTATTTGATATGTTCTTAAAGTTCTATTGTTTCGACAGTACAAATAACTTGTTTTCTCTGTTATGTTCGTTATATATATTATGTATAATGCAATGCGTTTAATCCTAAATGAAAGCTTACAATCAGAGATCAAGAGATGCCAGAGCAGTAGAAGCATATAACTTGTTGAGTTCAGAAGAATTATTCGTTACGAGGATATCAAAAACCGGAACTTAAGCAGTTAGCCTAACTTTGTATGTTCGAGACATGACTTCTATGGTTCGAGTTATAACCAACTTGAACTATGTCTCTTGCAGGCGAAGTTATGTCCCGAAATTTAACTTTCCCAGTTCAAGTCCTAACAATTTCTTAGAACGAACAGGGGCATTACGTGCATATGTCAGTAAATTATGCACGTGTAACACATCTCATCGAAGTTCTTCAAAACGAGGGACGTTTTGTGCGAGCCCCAAGCGCTATAGAAATGAACATGTGGAGTCTAGAACGTACTTTTAACCTTACCCATGCCATAGTTGTTCTATCCAACTTTGCCAAGAAACTCTTACATGACTTGCAATACAATACTCTTATGCCAAAACCACCAAGCAAAATAGAGATTACCGTTGTGCACTCCTGGGCACAACTTGCACTGCAGAACTAACAATATGCCCATTTTAACAGAACTCTATGAAAACTCCATTCATTTCAATGTCTCTCATTCCATGCAAGTAAGGATGAGGGATAAAGAGCTATTCAACAAACATAAAAGGGCTGCTCCCTCTCCAATAATAAAACCCCTCACCCCAGGGACCCCGGCGAGGAAGACGATAAAAAGAAAAGAGTCAGAAAGCTGCTGAGGGAAACTAGAAGACGTTAACAGAGTAAGAGTGAGCTCAAGTAAGAACAAAGGCCACAGTCCATAGCATCAACATTCAAGTATTACATAAAAATCTACCATTAGTAGTTCCACTCGCAAAATGGTTAAATTAACTATAGCACAACTGCCAAAGGCCAATCACAACAAGGTGGCGTAACTGGGGGAGGTGTTCAACGAAATACCAGAGTTTAAAGCCCTCAAAGCACGCTGTAACTTTATACGCAAAAAGTTTTAGCAGAGCAAAGTACAGAAAGTTAACACGGCGGTAATGCTATTTTACCTACTTACATATAAGGAGATGATAGTCCATTCTTCTTTGCTGAGATTCGTTTTAACAGAAGTTTTGTCAACCAACTAAAGAGAATAATTATACTAAGCAGCTTATGCCAAAAATAAAGCATCAAACTTCAATCTAATCCTGTTCAACTTGAAAGTTTGATGCCCTATGCATCTTACATCTTGAGTTTATTGCCACTAATTCTTAATCAGCTAATAGTTTTGGCGTGCATTAAACAACAGGGACAAGATATGGTACAAATCAAATCACAAACCTCAACCTAAATACACCATTAAATCTGAAACCATGTGTGCAGCAGTGCGCTTAAAAGTAGCTTCAATCGGTAATCTATAACATAATTCACATAGCAAAACCACACAAATATATTATGGAATATCACAAACATTTCTTTCATTCCAATCAAAAGTCATATGTTTATGAGTAAATATGGTTATTAAGAGAACAGAAATGAAAGAACTTAACCTAATTAACAATTGGGAAATGAAACGGAAGAAAAAGGTTGTCTCACCAAACTACTGCATTCGATCCATGCCATAGTCAAGTGACAAGACGAATAAAATT
Source organism: Ehretia macrophylla (assembly GCA_037974665.1). Taxonomy (NCBI): domain Eukaryota; kingdom Viridiplantae; phylum Streptophyta; class Magnoliopsida; order Boraginales; family Ehretiaceae; genus Ehretia; species Ehretia macrophylla. The sequence goes on along the minus strand of CM075771.1, from coordinate 68,483,248 downwards.
CTAAATTTAAGTAGGAATACAACTGTAAAAATTTTCATATTCCAAAACCGAAAACTGCTCGTATCCTGTGGAAAACAAGATCCCGCCATCCCCTCTCGGTATTCTCCACCACTGTTGCATTCCCATATCTGTAGCATAGAATAATAAACATCAGAATACCATCACATTATAAAGAAGAAAAGAATCTAATTGATAAAAGACATGTAAACCAAATAAAACATTGACCCAAACAAAACAATTGACTGCAACCAACCTGTCTTCCTCAGGTACATCACTTTGCGTCAGTTTGATAATTGTAACCCCAGGTTCAGGCTCATCAAAAACGAGTCGCACCTGTAATAATAGTAATGCCAGGAAATAAGAAATCTAGCCAATACCTTCAACGAGCAAAATCATCAGCAGCTCACCATAATATCACAGCTACAGATTAATATTGACGCACATAAATAGAGAAACTTCCAACATATCTAACATTGTATCACCTAGCTAATACATAGCATATCGCTTCCAATTTTTCTTCCACAGTAAAATCACCCAGATGCGCACATAGGTACTCATTCTCCAACACACATTGACATATATATATATATATATATATATACACATTGACATATACACTTGAATCAACAATCAATTATTTGATCAATATAATCATACTGTAGAATAGTGACTATCAATCTCAATTATACAATCAAAACCATCTAATAAACTACAGAAAGATCCAATTGTACAGAACTAATATTCATAAACAAAAGTGAATTGCAGTATTAAATATTCCGATAAGGCTATAAGCAGAAGAATAAAGCTTGGTCAAGAGCATGTAATTAACCAAAACCCATTCAAAGGCACAGAATTTTTTACCATAGAATGAACACTATCAGGCCAGCTCGCGAACCGCCACTTCTGCACAATCAACTTCCCTTCCTGCAACTCCACATTCGTCCCAGTCACCGACCCATCAAAAATACTAAACTCTCCTCCAACTTCCTTACTTATCCGAGCATTACTCTGAGTAAACCCTTTCCACCTATTCTCATCCATCAATATCTCATACATAACCTTCGCTCTACAATTAAACTTTTCCGTCATTGTTATCGTCTTAAACCCCTCCTTCTTTTTCTCCTCCTTCTTCTTCTCCTTTGCCACACTCCCCGGGGCAGCACCAGCACTCACATTCGCATTAGAGATAGCATCAGCATTAGCATTAGCATTAGCATTAGTATCAGTTTTCTTAACAACTTTCTTAACCTCCAATTCCTCTTTCGCAGGCCCGCCTTTTGCCATGGCGGTCACATACGCCCTGACTTGTTCCAACACAAAAGGCTTCCCTTTCGAGATAAAGGCCTCCTTCAATCTAACCCCAACAGGCCCTTCATCCTTAACAACAACCCTCATGTCGGGATCCTCCCCGGCGTTCTCATCCGCGATGTAAGGAATTTCGACAACCCCATCAGCTTTCAACAACGAAGTCCCCTGTGAATCTTTAACCTCGCCTTCCCAAGACAGCTGGAGAGTCAATTCATACCCAGGAATCACTTTCCCTTTGCGGACATTAACGTAGGCTTCGCCGTCCAGCTTTTCGAGACTTTTGAGGTTGATATAGAGACCACCTTCGCCGTTTAAGATGGTCTTATCGGAGAGGAGCTTCGACAAGAAGGATTTGGACCATTCGAGGCAGTTGGTCTCGGCCCAGTGCCAGTTGTGCACGTTTGTGCCGTCTGGACGGTCTTCTACAATCCATCTCTTGTCTCCTTCGCCGAATTTCGCCATTGAGCTTTATAGATTTTGTGTGTGTGAGTGTGTGCGTGGATCTGTACCGGGTTATGTTTGGATTGTGTCTATACTGTGTGTTGTGTGTGTGGAATATAAGGGGAGAAGGGTGGGTGTGTGTGGAGGGTTCGGGAGTAGGAAGAAGGGTCTAGAAATTATGAAGCCCTAAAAGAAGGAAGTGGGGCCCACAAAATTTCCACACTTTGTAAAATACTAATTACTATAAATAATAAAGGTTTTTAGAAGGGAAGTGGGTTGCCAAATTTGAAGCCCTATATTTTTCTTCTTCTTTTTTTTATAAATTAATTTTGCCTTTGTTTGTTTTAGTTTTGAATTAAAATAAAGTTATAGTTCTGAATTTCAATAAAGTTATAAACTTTATTACTTTTATTTTTAAATTTTGTAACTTTATTGATATTTTCAATTTAATTTATGCATTAAATATTAATGATTATTATTAACACAATAATCGATATTATTTTAATATTGTAACAACTTTTTTCTATTTCACAACTAATTAGCAAGATAGTTCATTTTAAATGCTAAAATAATATATATATATATATATATATATATATATATATATATATATATATGTGTGTGTGTATGTGTATGACTGTGTGAGTGAGTGAGTGTGTGTGTGTTTTTATAATTAAAAGATAAAAATTAGTATGCCAACTAAAATGGGTAGTGCATACTGAATAAGGATTTTTGTTCCCTACTTTATCAAAAAAGTAAACCTTACTAAAACAAATTAAAATATTTTATTTAATATGCTAACTAAAATATGAAGCTTTGTCATAATGCGGACTAAATAAAAAGCTCCCTAAAATAGGAAGAGCAGGTTTCACTCCTATTTAGAGAAAGAATAAGAAATGTCATTGGAATTGGCTTGATTCGTAAATATACTTTCTTGGTTTTCAAAATAAATGTGGCAATCGATCTTCTTCCATGTTGAATACAATATTTTCAGAGTGTATGTCATTTCCGATACCAACCAATTTATACAATATTCAATCTCTAAAGTATATAAATAAAAAAATAAAAAATAAAAAATGCAATTAGTCAAAATACTGGTCTATGTCTTTTACAACATCAATGTGAAAGCCCGCACGAAATTCCATATACATATCATATTATTTAAAATGCATTTATATTGATTTATGTGTATTTGAGTGATTTTATGTGCATTTATATCATTTAACGTGCATTTGGATGATTATACGTGCAATTGTCTCGTTTAACATGTTTTTAAATTCAATTACATGCATTAAAGTATGTTAGATAACGTAAACTTTAATTAGTATTTTATTAAGTTACAATAGCTAACTAAACAATTAGAACCAAACAATAATGACAAACTAGTAAGAAACAATTAGTTAGAGGGACAAATGGGTCATTAAGCTTCTCATAAAATATCCTACCTAACTAAAAACACACTCACATCTCACAACACACACATATACACGGTTTATACACACATACTCACACACACAACACCACACGATCAGGGAAGAAAAAGAGAGAAAAGAGAAGAAAGGAAGAAGAAGAAGAGAAGAACAAGAATGATCAGGCTATTTTCAACCATTCTTTTGCTTTTCTTGCTATTACTAACTAGTTTCAACACATCTATTGCTTCTTTTGTTCGAGATCTAAGGTGATGGATTTTCTTCAAAGTTTTCTTAAAACTCATCCAAGGTTATACAATGTATATTCGTTGATTCTTCTTGCTTGTGATGCATTAACTAAGAGTTTGATGTACAATTTGTGTATATTGAGTTGTTGATCTAGGCTTTTATCTTGTTCATTAGCATTTGATGATTTTGATGAGTTGAAGAAGTTGAAACATGAGTTAAATGGTTTTTTATACATGTGTTTGATGGATTGAGTTGTTTGCAATGAATGAAAATGGAAGTTAAGAACATTAGGGCTTGGATGGTGTCTTAAGTGTTATTTGATCTATTGGTTGATTCATGAGTAATATAACATGATTTTTGAGTTTGTTTATGTGCTTAGCAATGCCATTTAATTGTATAACATGATTGGCTAATGTTTGGAACAAAACCACAAGATAAGAGCAAAAATGTCATGTTTCCGTTTATTTTCGGACCTTCATCCAGAAGAGTGGATCCGGTCGAGTTACTCGACCGGATTTACTCGTCCGAATTCTCACTGCCACTCATCCGGAAGAGTGGGTCCGGTCGAGTTACTCGACCGGATTGTTGTCAAATTTGCGCAGTATTTTTTCGAATGCCATATTTCACTAAATCCAACTCCGAATTGAGTTTCGTTTGATGCTAAAACTATCTACATTCGATAAGCTTCGATTCTATACTAAAATCAGGTTATTTGGAGCTTGTAAAAATAAGGAAATTAACTATTTAATTTAGGCTAATAGGGGAACATTGAAGTTGTTTGGTCGTATCCAATGGTTGTTAGTGGTAGAAGTTATGGTTTAAATGACCAACTTGCAAGTTCTTATTATTATGTGTTAATACTAAAGGAGCTTACATGAAAGATAGTATAATTGTTTACATGTTTATACATTAGAATATGTTCAAGGTTATGTATTTGCACATGAATGCACGATGTTTTATATTATCAAATGTTTAAAATACTTGTATATGATTATATGAACGGAGGCAACCTACTT